>OX578145.1:7833190-8580690 GCA_951213105.1 Amaurobius ferox
AAGCGCCCCAAAAGTAAAATGAAACGACAAAAAAACGGGTGAATAAATATGTTTTATTCCAATTACAGAAAAAACATATATATTCTAAATTTATGAAATCACAAGTTCGATATGTTTGCCATCACCTGCAATGGCATTTGGTTGTCAGTATTTCAGTATTATTTATTCCCAAAGTTTGAACGATTTATGTACAGTGGTTTTCGAGATATATTACAGTTCTTTATTGGGGCGCTTATTTCTGGTCACCCTGTATATATAATATATATATATATATATATATATATATATATATATATATATATATATCTCTTTGGATATTGTTTTTATTTATCTAACCCTTTCATTCCTTCTTTTGAATTGTGATTTTTGAATCCTAATATTCTTCTCATCCCCCTTTCCAATGTAGTGATATGTAACCTTCTATCTTTATCCTTAGACTTGGCTTATAGTTACTCATTTGTAACAGATATGCTAGAGAGATGGGTTTTTTTGTACATACAGTAGTTTATGCAAAAAATTTTCGATTAAAATCATTTAATTTTTATTTATAAATCCATTATGTTATTAGCTGCTTTGCGCAATATCATGATGAAAGTTTTATATTCTGTATTATTTTGTGTTTTATACATACTGACTTCTATTACATCTTTTAATTGTACATTTATATTTATTATTTACTTCTGAATTCAAACATCTATCTTTTGATTTTCATACTTGCAAAAAACTTTTTTAAAAAGGTAAAACCTGTTGTAAAGCTGCATTTGCGCTTATTGCAGAGTTTATTCTCTTTTTAATTTTAATTTTATTTTGTTTATTATTATCGCTAACGCATTTCTATAGTTTAACTACAAGCCCATCTATGTCTCAATATGGCCCTCTTTGGATATTGTTTTTATTTATCTAACCCTTTCATTCCTTCTTTTGAATTGTGATTTTTGAATCCTAATATTCTTCTCATCCCCCTTTCCAATGTAGTGATATGTAACCTTCTATCTTTATCCTTAGACTTGGCTTATAGTTACTCATTTGTAACAGATATGCTAGAGATGGGTTTTTTTGTACATACAGTAGTTTATGCAAAAAATTTTCGATTAAAATCATTTAATTTTTATTTATATATATATATATATATATATATATATATATATATATATATATATATAATATATATTGTGAACTGGGGAGTAAGGTCACAACCCCTTACCGCCATAATGTAAGCTTTTTGCCGAGCCTTCCTTCCTTTTTACATGTTTTTTTCGCTTTGTATATTTCAATTTTTCTATATATATATATATATATATATATATATATATATATATATATATATATATATATATATATATATATTTATATATATATATATATATATATTTATATATATATATATTGACAAGTCAGGAAGTCTTCATAATTGCAAACTATAAATTGTTATTTTTTCCTTGAAGGAGATAGATGCAAGTTCCAAATAAAGGTTTAAACTAAGTTAGTTTTATTTAGCATTTTGCTAAAAGAAATCTCATTTTGCTCATATATATGTTCTAACATTAAGCAACAGGTTTCCGGTTTTCCCTAATTGTAATTTTGTACCAAATTTCGTTCGAATCGCTTCATTCGTTCGTGAGATATCATCTCCACAGATTTACTGACACACTCACGCACTCACTAATTTTTCTAATTTTTTTTTCTCTAATTTTTATTTTATACTAAATTTCATTCGAATCGCTTTATTCGTTCGGGAGATATCATCTCCACAGACTTACCGACACACACTCGTACGCACACACATCAAACACATACATGCATGACTTTAAAAACGTCTGATTCGTGGTCAAGGTTGCTTGAAAGGTGCTCTCCCGACAAAAACTGGAATTCAAATTTTCGCCCATATATATGAAAGTAAAAATCAATCCATTGCCTTAGAGCTATAACTTTAACAAAGTATTCAGTTATGACTTGAACGTAAATGAGAAGTCTTTCATGCATTAAATTAATCAAATCCGAAGTATATTGAATCATTCATTCACATTTTTTTGCACTTGTACCCGCGCCCACCCTCCTCCACGTTATAGAAGAGGAGAAATATCACGTGTTTTGCTCCGAAATAACCTTGAGAAGGAATGTCTCTCCGCTCGTCACATGATACATTTGGCGATCGCTCCGAAAGCCAGCCAATATCCGCGTGTAATGGTGAGCGGAGGGGCTGGCTTGGTATACACACTGGCCGTTCGCTTCCCTGCCCCACCACGTCCGGGTGCTGCTGTAACCTAGTAATGACTCATCGTAATTTAGAATAATCATTGAGAGGAGAGATATTTTTCTTTTTTGGAAAGGATATTTATTTTATCTACTGCGATATTTTTTACACATTTGACTATTACTAATAAAGTTTTTACTTTTTTCAGAGTCATCAGTCTTTTTAAACATAACATTATATAGATGCTAGATAATAAATAAAACTTTTAAGTTATTATTTTTTGTTTTTCGTTCGTTAATAGCGAAAATGGTTTAAACACATTTACACCTTTAAATATATCGTTAAAAGTGCTAATCCTCGATCTTTATTAAATCTCGGCACTGCATTAAATCTTCCGGCACTTCATTAAATCTCGACAAAGCCGATATAACGGAAGTTCTGCACTTTGATGATGATGCGCCAATCGTAAATAAATTGAATGATGGCGAAATTCGCGATATGATATTAAATAAAAAAGATTGAAGTAGTGACGATAAATGTGGAGAAGAAAAAATACCCATTGATAATTTTATGCAAAAAATCGATCATGCAATTAAAGGTCTTGAACAAAGAAGCATTATAACCGAGCAGAAGTAATGTCCATCTACAGGATAAAGAAAACTGCTTTCCCATAAACCAAAATTAATGAAATAACAAATGCTAATTCAAATATTTAAATGAAATGATAAAATGGGATTTTATCATTTCGTTTCATTCACACATTCTAAATTATTAATGTGTATATTTTTTCTTAGAAATTTCTTTTGCCCTATTTTTTAGATTAAATAATATGTTTTAATTGATTAATTTAACTTTTGCCATTATTTTTACTAAAAATAGTGCTTTATAGTGTATTTAGTTAATGTCAAATCTGAATTTTATTCAAATTCTATAATCCGGAAAAATCGAAAATCCGGAATCGGCAAAGTCCGGACGAGTCCGGATTTTCGAGGTTGTACTGTACCAACCCTTTGTCAAGAATAATGCAATATACAAAAACCCACAGATGGCACACAGGAAAAAAACAGTACCATACAAGCTATAATAATACAGAGGAAAAGATCCTGAATCTTATAAAAAAATTTAATACTAATACAACGTATAAAATAAGTTGAATCAAAAATATTATTAATGGCATTAAACTTAAATATCTACCACAAATAAGGACATATATAATAAACTTTGATTTAAATAAATTCAACATAAATACAGAAGAATTGAATAATAGAATGGATATAATGCTGGATTTGATCAAGTTAAGAGCTGGAAGATTTCAAATTAAATTACCCCCCCCCCCCCAAAAAAAAACGGAAATTTCTAAGGAATACTTGATCACCACCTTCAAGAACAAAAATTATGAAGAAATCCCATTTAACTCCATACTGTCAAATATAGATACTCTTTTACCGATACCAAATCTTAAGATCAAGTTAACTTATCGTTATGTTCAAACAAACGTAAGAAATTTTTTTAATTACAACCATATATGTAAAAATGCAATCAAATAAAAAGCAGATGACTGTAAATGTCAAGAAAATATTTATAAAGACCCATTTCACAATCACATTATTACAGGTAATTTGGCAGTAATCAATAATCACCAATTAGAACGTATGTTTCAACTGGGCATGCAGTATCGAATACAAGAATTCAAGAATGTGATTAACGAATTTAACAATGATCTGGAAGCATTCACTTACAAAATGGCTGTAAAATATAGTTTGCCAATCCATACTTTTTATGAATGGAAATATCACCTATCCAATGCATTCAGTCTACACTACCAACAGAGTAGGCCAAGAAATAAGGGATCTACAATTCCACCCTCACTCAAACTTTTTCAAGAAAAATATGTTTTAACGTACACAGATAAAATTGTTGTGTCAAACTATGCCTTTACATGTAGAAAATTCTATGTGGATACTTTAAATCAAGTTTACCAAGATCGTACTATGTATGCTCTTATACCCAATAATGGATTAGTTTTGACTAAAAGAATTAAGGCACTATACAAACGTATAGGTATAGATTTAAAATCAGTAAAATTCCCATATATTGTTCTAATTCCGAAATTACACAAAAATACTGTGAAATTCCGCACTGTAACTGTAGGATGTGGATTTTACTTAGCACAAGCCAACCAGAAACTTTTAAACATTTTTAAACACGTTATGACTAATATACAAAGACAAAATGCCATTATGATTAAGAACGGGCAAGAAGTTATTAACAAACTTAAATTTTGTCATAGAGATATTGTTTTAAAAGCTATGATTTTTGTGACTTATTCAACAATATAGACTTAACACAGTTGTATTTAATTTTGAAAGAACTGCATGAAGAACATGACTTAAAAGAAATATATAACCTATCACAGATATTTAAATCTTGTGGAATTGGTCCTGAAAGAAAACATACTACATGACGGGAATAATTATTACCAACAAATTAAAAGTATTCCCATGGGAGGTGGCTGTTCATCCATAATGGCAGACATATATTTATCAACTTTTGAGAAAGGCACACATATATAGTCTGAAACGCCATACTTCTCTTACGTTGATGATGTGCTTGTAGGGTGTTTTAAAAACGCTCCTAAATTCGATTTCTCATTTTATCCAAAAGAATTGGAATTAATAGCTAATCAAGATACTGATGAAGACACAGTAAACTTTTTGGACTTATCAATCAGAAAACATAGGCAATATGGATTATATACGACTTCATATGACAAACGCGATTTATATAAAATCAAGATCAACCATATCATTGATTGGAAGACAAATCTTACTAAGAATATATTCAGGAATATTATTGTCGGACATTTCAAAAGAAATCAAATCTATAATACATTCAAAAAGGATTGCATTAAGTGCAACCAAAAAATTATCAAAGAAGCTATAAAAAAGCATTAGCCCATTTATTTTTTAAGAAGTTATTTTAAGAAGTAATACATTTATAGATTTTTTAAGAAGTAATACATTTTACAACGAAGAAAAAGACGTTGATTCATTCAATAGGGATATTGATGAGTGCTGATTGATTATGCAGGACTGCTTGTTTGTGCGAGACTATTGTCAATACACGCATGCGCAAAACGCCTTACTTAACTTGTTTTGTGCATTGGATTTCATTGTCTCCAACGTTTCATGGTCGTAGTTCTTGCTTTTCCTGTTGTTTGGGTACTTTTACCTTGGCATATTAGGGGGACCGACCATTGTATTGCATAGGTACCATGAGCGTTTGCCCGGGCTGTAAAAGCTGCTTTAAACGGGAAAGAGGAGTCGCAATCCTCCTCTGCCATTTTATGCAAGGCATTTGGTCATCCCAGTTATTTAGAATCCTTTTATATTCCTTATAGTCTACTTCGGATTTAAGAGCTGCATGGCGCCTATTCCATAGTAGTGCATTGAACTTAAATTGTCGATACTGTTTTGTGTGGATGCATCTTAATCAAAACCCACTCAAATTATACATGTTATATATATATATATATATATATATATATATATATATATATAAATACAGGGCTATTTGTAAGTCCCTCCGGGATTTCAAAACGCTATAGAAAAAACACTAAGACGAATACAGCAAAAACAAACCTTGCACTAAATACAGAAACAATTCGTTTTATTTACAGCCCTTACAGGTGTTCGATATGTGAACTCTGGGTCACACGGTATACATCAATGCGATAGTCCAGTTCCTGTCAGACTCTATTCAACATGGTACTATCAACGGTATTGAAAGCACGTGTGATTCTTTCACTCAGTTCTGCCAAATCACGCGGCAAAGGGGGTAAGAAAACAAGGTCTTTTACATAGCCCCACAAGAAAAAGTCACACAGTGTTAAATCTGGTGAGCGTGGGGGCCATGGCAAAAGAGGTACGTCATCTTGGGAAGCTCGTCCAATCCAAAGACGAGGTAATTGTGTGTTAAGGTATGCACGCACATCCCACAGAAAGTGGGGTAGAGCTCCATCTTGTTGAAAAATGAAGTCATCATCCTCATGTTCCTGTAATTGCGGCATTAACTACAATTGTAGCATATCCAGGTACACTACACTGGTAACAGTCTGCTCCATAAAAAAAAATGGCCCATACACATGTGAGGAGGAGATAGCACAGAACACATTAACTTTCTGGGAATCACAACACTGTTCCACTACTGCATGAGGCTTTTCGGAGCCCCAAATGTGTAAGTTGTGGCGGTTTACCTTGCCGGACAAGTGAAAGGTGGATTCATCACTAAAAGTAATTTTCTGCAGCAGTGAATCATTGACTTGGACATCGTTGCAAAAGTTCCTACAGCAAATGCAATCCCCCGAAGTCAGAGCTTGCACCATTTACAATCGGTATGGCTTCATATACAGAGTTTTGCATACAACTTGCCACACTGTTGGTTGCGAAATCCCCAATTCGCGGCTTGCACGAACGGTTGATTTCGTCAGACTTCTCAAAAACGTTTACCATACATCACATACGGTTTCTGCAGATGGACCCGGATGATCACTTCGTTGCTTATCACACAAGCATCCTGTTTCTTTTAACTTGTTGTACCACACATGAATTGTCTTGTCAGTGGGTCCCTGTGTTTGATATTTTTCTTACGAAATGCCCGCTGCATCAACACCACTGATTCCGATTTCACAAATTCTAACACACAAAAAGCTTTTTGTTCGCCCGTGAACGCCATTTTGATTAACTTACTGCTTTCAGATGGATGTGTACTGCCATCTACGGTCAACTGCCAGTATGAAAAACTTGAACTGTTTATGTATTTAGTGCAATGTTTGTTTTTGCTGTATTCGTCTTAGTGTTTTTACTATAGCGTTTTGAAACCCCGGAGGGACTTATGAATATCCCTGTATATATATAATAAAAATAATTTGAAAATCCAATGATAGAATAGAGAGATATATAAAATAGCAAAAAAGTTTTTTTTTAAATTCAAGGTCAAATTATAGAGTTCAGGACCTTGAATCTAACACAAAAGCTCAAAGTTAATTCTAAAGCGAGTTATAAATTTTTAAACATTATAAAAACCAGATTGGTCTTTAATGTTTAAAAAATTAAAATTGTTTGAAAATTTTGGTCTTTTTTTCTCCACACAGAACTTGAACAGCTAAAATTTTCAGATTCTTCATTTCTCATTCACGAGAACATGTGTGCTAATTTTTAAAAGAATCTGAGATCATGAGGTAAATTTTCCCATTTTTGGGGTTGATTTGACATGGAATGACTGAATCAACAGAGAATTGCTGAAATACCCCAAAACAACGTCAAATTTTGTGTCAACAATGTCAAAACTGTTAACATTCTGTTAACGTATGTGAAGTTATTTCCCCATAGGTTTGTGCCAATCATAGGGATAATATATGTCAAATTACCGGGGTAGTCGAGCTACCCACATGTCAAGTTATCACAGTTCCACTGCATTACAAAAGTCTTAAAAGTGTTTCATAAACTTTTAAAAAATCAGTTGCACGTGAACAGAACTATCATTTTGAAGTGGAGTGAATAATCATTTGAAAAAATCAAATTTTCTATTTTTAGTGGTATTGTTTTTGAATGTGTGGATACTAATGAAACTTACAAACTATTGAAATCAAAATAAGAAAGCAGCGTATATTATTAAAATAGAGCATGACATCAAAAGATTGAAATAAATTATGCATAAAGTAGAGTAGAAAGGGTAACTTAAAAATTTTAGTATGCCTTTTATTTCAAAGGGGGAGGGGAAGATACAACTTCATGGAGAAATTTATTATAGAATAACCTGGCTTAGAAACATTGTGGGGATAAAATGTTCATTGCTCTATTTTGATTAGTACAGTTCAAAAACATGGATTGGCAAGCAAAGGTTTCTTTAGAACCTCTAGTTTCTTTAGAATCTCAAAAATTTCCCAACACTAGAAGATTTTTACTAAACAATACAAGGGAGTAAAAATCACAAAGTACCTGCACAGTTCATATGTTTCCCCAAGTAGAGGGTTAAATGGCTTTCCTAGCCTCTCCCAATTGGAAGAAATACCTGCAACAGCAAATGCAGCCACATACTACAAAACAAAAGAAGTACATGAAAATATAGAATTACACATTTCATTAAATTTTTGATAAAAGAATTACCATTAAAGTGAATGCGAACAAAACAGGAAAATTTCATTAGGCGATGACTTCCAAGGAAGGAATGCCATTTCTGGAGAACTTTGCAAGGAAATCTGCACCGTGCTTACGTTACAGTTAAAGGTCATGAGGAGTAATTAATATAAATTACAGTATAGTGCAACACCATACCAAATTCACATTCACATGGTAATTTTGTTTGTAAATATAAAATGTAAGGTTCTGAAACTGTATAGGATAAAAACTCATGTTATTTAGAACCTTGTCTTGGATGAGAGTAATGAAAAAATATATCTTGGCAACAAACAGAAAATTTCATCCCTTTCATACAAATTCTGACAAACAGCAGGGGAGACCAAAGCAATGGTGCCACTTTAAGGGGGGGGAATCATTTCATCGCATTTAGAACCAGTTATAATGTGATTATTAATGATGAATTACACAGCTTTAAGCTAGGCTTATAGCGGTAAAAAAACCCAATATTTTTTAGTTTTCCAAAATTGTGTTAAAAAATATTAAAGTTGGTACAGTGGTGGAATTGCCCCAGATTCCAAGTAAATTTTGCAACTACCATCCTGAAATGTTCTTATGTAATAAAATGCATATTGTTGAAACGTCTTTGTCTTTTATACTGGAAGTTAATCATAAAAGCACACAATCATTTGCTTCATTTAATCACATTTAAATATATATCATGGGATTCAATTTGAACAAAAGGCACATAGTTTTCAGATGAGTTTTAACCACTGCACTCTGAATGAATTGATTTTCCACAAATCACACACATATACCATATTTCGTTTGAACCAAATTAGGCCATAAATTATGTACATTTTTTCATTGACTGAAAGTGTCAACATTGCCATCATTGTTGTCATCACAAAGGATTTTTTTATTGATATCGGAGTCTGATAAATACACAGCAAAACTAATTTGTTGCCGACTGATCATTTGTTTCAGTAAATTCAATTTATGTAACATATTTTAGACAAAATTTAAATATTATAACTTTAATTAATAACCTGCATAAATTTTTACTTGTTTTTCGACAAACAAATTTAGTGAGAGCAGAAGGTCAGTTAGAACAGAAGATTAGTTAAAAGATCAGGTGACTTGTGCCCTGGGAGTTTTTTTTTTTTTTTTGTATAGACTAAAATTGACATTACTTACCCCATCGAGTATATGGATGAAATTGGTGTCAAATGATAGGTTTGAATGTCCAATTAATGGATTTATGAGTCTAGCAGTCGTTACAGGTGGCAGGTTACATACCAGATGCCTCAAAAGTCAAAATTTTGAAACTGTAAACATCTATACTTCAAAAACTTACGAGTAGAATTCAACCAAATTTTATATTTGGAGATTTCAAAATTTGTGAAGATTATGTAAAAAACATTAGTATACTTCAAAGATTTGAAACACGACAAATATACATATAGACAATATATACCCATTTGAAGTTAAATAAAAGGTTGTACAAAGTGTAAATGAAAAGCATTACTATGTGATTAATCAGGATTTAAAGACACGATTTCCCACTGTTATGAAAATTCGATATTTCTGTAGCTTTTTGCATCAAATATGCCACCTCGGATGGATGCAAAACTTTAAATTCGTATTTCTCTTGTAAAAAGCTAAAGAACGACATAAGTTTCGTCCATGCACTAAGTGGATCAATGGGGTAAGTTGGGACAAAAAATACAAAATAAGTTGAATTAAAATTATACTTTTGTACACCAATTGATTTGTTACATTAAATAACACCTAGAAAAAAAAGTTTCATTTTTCTGCAAAGGAAACTTTTCTAACAGTTGGCAGCAGAAAATTGGACTTTTCCAGATAAATTTGCCCCAAGAGATTTTTAGCTATATCTCACTAAAATCTGTACTTGTTGATATCGCTTTTAACTTAAATATGTAGTAGGATAACTCAAATGAAAACTCTTTCTTGTTGAATGCTAAAATAAACCGTTTTTTGATTTAAACTTTAGTTTGTCTTGAAACAGCCCATAAAGCGAACTCAGTGAGCGTCAACAAATAGGAGGTGAAGATCAGTGCATCCTTCGAGATTTTCTGTTTTGTACCTCAAAAACTGTACCATACAAAAATATGAAATTTGGTCTATTTGTATAAAAATAATAGGGTGACACAGTGAAATAAACCATTTTTGGATTGAAACTTAATTTGGCTTGAAAAGATTTGTAAAGTAACCTCTTTAAATGCCAGTGAATAGGAGATAAAGCATTCCAATTTGCAAAGTGAGTTATGGGTGTGGACAAAGTACAGAGAGCAGGGGTTGGAGTCCTACAGTTTAGCTTAAAAGACTATGATGCATCCAAGTAAGAAGTTCCAGCAATATGCATTTTATTACACAAGAACATTCCATGGTGGTATTACCCTAAGGAAGTGACAGAATTACAGCAGGATCTGGGGTAATTCAGAACTGTATCAACTTTTTTTAACACAATCTTGGGGAAACTAAAAAATATAGTTTTTTACCACTATAAGTCTGGCTTAATACTGTGTTAATATAATTCATTATTAATAATCACATTATAACTGGTTCTACACTGATGCAATGATTTTCTTTTAAGGTGGTGCTATAGCCCGGCCTTCCTTACATACTATTATATATGAAAAGCGAAAAAAAAAAGCAACTGTTAACTATAAAAAAAATTTTGTTATTAAGATAACATCACAGTCACATTATAGGGAAACATATATGTAGACAGACTCGGATATGAGGTCCAAGATTAACCCAGGGAAAAAAGGGCCATGATAGATCCTTTCAACTTCGGCTCAACATACACATTATTGATAAGTGTTGGGTTGCTTTAGAATTTATGTAATTTGGGGATTTGAAATTTACTTTTATTTATTTTTCCCTGGCTAAATATTCTCAATTTGGTAATATTTAAATAATATTTATTCATTAATTAGAATATTTTTAATCTTCTAAATTAATTTTCTTTATAATATTCTTAATTAAAAATGTTCCATTCTCTAAATTAATATTATTTTTGATTTGCTAATTTATAAAAATTATTTATTTATTTGATTCCTCTTAAAATTCCCTTTAATTTGATGTCTCATTTTCCCATTTTGGTTAGAAATTCTGTTTGTTCTATAGTTTTCCGTTATTTCCATGTTCAGTGAGTTTCAAAAATTTCAGTTGCGGCCATCTTGAAATCTTGGTTTTGCAGGCTTTTTACTGCGATTGACGCGACGCCTAAGTGATTTTCGCGCCTCTTTGGAATTCGTGAATTATTTTAATTGGTTCATGTTTTTCCGGATCATCTATTATCGGAGTTTTGAGTTTTAATTTTGGCAATTCTAATTTCGGTAAGTGAATTTTAATTGCTGCCATTTGTCTAAACTCTCTCCATTTTCTGCACGTATAAATACGCTTGCGAAATTTTTCAGTTTCAGTTTTTTGTTGAAATTCCATGTTTTCAGTTCACGTGAGAAGCGCGTCGTTGATTTTTTCGAATGGAACTTACGTTTCACGCGAGGATTCCTATGGAATATTAAGTTCCTCGAGATGTTTTTTTTTTTTTTTACACTTGTTTCTTTTTTAAAAGACGATTTTGTCTGTTTTTATCACCTAATTTACAATGTGACTCACGGAAAAATGTGTTGTGAGAATTTATTACGTGAAGCTACTCTGGAATATTTGTCCGGCAGTTTTAAGACGATCCGAGTGTTCTAGATGTGGCTGTTAGTTCTAAACGCCTGATTTTATCCTCCTTTTGAAAGAAATATGCTGCATATTTCCTGTCATCCCAGTGAAACTCCAGATACGGAACTCATGCTATCTCTTCCCTGTAATTCTATGATGACCCTGTTGGGTGAATATTAATCTTTTATTTAAACTCTTAATTTCTTAAATTCTGAATATGAATTCTCAATATTTGAAATGTATGATTTAAATTTTATTCTTTGAATTTAAAATTCTAAAACTTTATTTCAGAGAGCAATTTTCTAAACCTTCCTAAAGTTATTATAGCCTGGGAAAATTCTTTTTTTTTTTTAAATTTAATATTTTTTGTTAATAATTTATGATGGAATTTAAGTAGATTTTTCTAGAGTAAAGCTTTTATACAAATTCTTTAATTCTAATTAAGCTGATAAAATTCTAAAATTCTAATGTCTGTCATAAGTTTAGAATAAACTTGTTAATTCTTCCTGAGTTGCCTGCCTGTGAGCAGAGTTTTTGTAATTTGTTCCTTGAATTAATTTGAAGTTTCTATTTAATTAAGTAATTTTTTTTAAACTAATTATTATGTCTTCCTTCATTTTTTTTTCAAACACAACATAAGGAAACAAATTAAATGCAATGAACACAGCTTATACTCCAGCGATTCCGATGGCCATATTCGGGCCTACATGTAGATCCCAAATTTAAAAAGAAAACTGAAAAACAGGGAAAAGAAAATAAGGACTAAATTATAATTTTATCCTAGATTTAGTTATACCACCTTTTAAAACTAGTCTAAAGGGAAATGAAATTATGATATTTGAAGAAATTTTAAAACATACAGGCTACCACAAAGACTGGAATACATACAACTCACGTCAGATGAGAAAAATATAAGCATTATTAAAAATCCAAAATTAATACAATGTTGGTGATAAATATTTAAAAACTTACTTCCAGTCTTTCAACAGGATCATCTGAGTTATTTGCCTTTTCCAATAAATAGGAGTATTCAACATTTTCTGCTAATCTTTGGAGGAGGCTCAAAGGTTCGTTGAAAACAATTGGCATGGTAATTTTTGAAAGCTCCTAAAAATGGATCAAGGAATTTAAATACACCTGGGTTCAAACAATTAACTGTGAAAATTCTCACATAATATGAACCAAAAAGATTCTTAATACAATTTAGTAGCGACTGGATTGAAAGCTTCACACTGCATAAAAATGTTACACAGGTGCCTGAATGTAAGCAATACTTTATAAGAGAAGATGTATCCCAAAAATCAAAACCACAGTATAGGTACAGGTAGGAAAAGGAATTATGAACAAGAAAGATCAATTATGCATAAGGCATTGATTATGAAACACTTTCCAACTTCAATGCAATTTTTTTTAAACATCTCTAAAATACGATACATTCCTCGGTAATATTTTTAAAATTATCACAATACTACATTAATTTATTATATTTGAAAACTTAAAACTTCATTGAAAAAAAAAAAAAACTTCATTCAAATGATGGCATTGAAATATAAATTGTCTGGTTTAAACATCTCTAAAATGCGTTACATTCCTCAGAAATATTTTTAAAATTATCATAATACTACAATAATTTATTATATTTGAAAACTTCAGTGAAAACAAATGAACTTTATTCAAATGACGTCATCAAAATATAAATCGCCTGGCTCTCTCTATAAAAGCAGAATTTCATTCATACATTTTTCCATTCCTTTCATTCATCACAATACTATAATAATTTATTTTATTTAAAAACTTAAAACCATGGAGGTACAAGTAATGTAAATCTATACTTAAAACTTCATAGAAAAAATAGTCTTCTTTGTGTAAAATCAATGAATGTTTCATTCATATCAGCTGTATTGCAGACTCTATGAGCTAAATAATTTTGCGTTAAAGAAATGCAGCAATTCTTACACAACTCATTCTACATATTTTGGTGTTTACATTCTCCATAAGTGAAAATTAGGCTTCGTTGTAAAAATAATCAAAGTTTGATGATCATTTAAACTGAAATATATTGTAATTGCGTTGTTTCAGTATGTAGATGCACTGAATGGAAGCAAAGATAAAGCTGTTTTATGATGGATACAGCACTAAATATGAATTAAAAATAACTTTAAAAATCACGATTTTGACACAAGATGGATGCCATATTTATTTTGAAGTGGGTCACGTGATCTCTTCATATAAAGGGTGTAATTATTACTTTAATTTTTATTTAAGAAACTACTGAATATATTTTGCTGAAATTTTTTTATATATTTTATGGGATAATTTGAATATTTCCTAAAACTTTTGAAGCAATTTGTGAATTTTAAATTTGCTTAAAAAATGTTTAAAAAATTAGGTCCCATAATGTATTCAATGTCCCATTCAATGTATTTTATTTTTTCAACCTGGGTTCAATCCAAAACTAATTGGGTGATATTATTCATTTATATTCCCATAAGTCCCCACAGACTGTCTGAAGTCATTTTTATGGCAGTTATCATGCTAAGGGACAGACAAACAGACAGACAGAATGAACAAATTCATAAACACTTTTCAACTATGTTGTAAAGTGTTAAAAATGGAGATTACAGTCCATATCATTATATATATATATATATATATATATATATCATTTACATTTTTTAACAGAGAGATTCCCAAAATATGAACTTCATAGAAAACTCAATAGAGCTAAAAGTTTACGCATGGCAATTATATATGATGCAGGAAACAGTTTCTTAAACATTCTACACATAAATTTATGTTTTAAATATCATTATAATACCACACAATTAATGCTAAATAAAACAAAGAAATTAGCATTGGATATGAAAATAAACTGCTTAAAAAGTGTTGGCGGTTCTTTGTAGCATACAATTAAACTGATGATGTTAAGCTTGAGCACTTATTTTAGCCAAGTGTTCATAACTATGCAGCAAAGAATTCTTGAAATATTCCTTTTACTTAAGAGTCCAAAAAATTGGGCACATAATGAATGGAACTCCAAAATATATTAGAACTTACTTTTCCAACGCACAGTTTTAATATACTCCAAATACTGAAATCGTTTCTGGAAAATTGGGGTACCGGCAATGCAGATCTACAAGAAATAACAATTTAAGATTAATACACAAAGTATATATAATAAAGTGCCTAATATAGTATATAGAACTAGTGTATAAAAACATTTTTTACATGTTAATTATCAGCAGTTTGAGTGATTTTATAATGAAAATTGTTAAATTCAACATGTAATATAGAAGTACTAGAAAATAGTATAGGATTTAAAGCAAGAATTCAATGCTGTCATTTATCAAATATTTTATACATAAATCCTTATTGTAAATTACAAGCAATTCCGGTTACACAGTAAATGTTAAGTAAGTCTTAAGTAAGTGTTTCTTGCTGATGAAAAAGGCTGTTTCTTGCCTTCAAAGCCTGTCGACACTTATTTTGTGTTGTATGTTGCTCTCAATGAAATTATTTTATTTTTATTACATTAGCAGCAGACCTGGATTGATGGGGGTACGATCGATCCCCTTTCATATTGTCTTTATTTTCCTTCCTATATTTGCATTATTCCTATAAGTGACAGTTCAAGACAAGAAAGTCAACAATCAAATAGGATCATGGTACAGTAGTACATATTTTATCAAAGGAGGTATCTGAGAGCATTTGTTCAGTCATTGACTAAGCTACTACTTCACGTAACCTCTCTGTCATCTGTCAAATAAATATTTAACTTGGATACCATGACTTCTAGACAGACACTTTATATGTGTTGATTTTAAAAGAATAATCAGCGATAAGCTTTTATCGCTTGTGAAAAACCTATTTATACCCCGAATTCCAATGAAAAGTGAACTGGCAACAATTTTCACCAAAACATTTTTTGATTTCTCAGATTCTACTATAGACAGAGTTTAGGTGGTGACTGATATGGATTTGGATTTTCACTTCCAGTACTTTTTTCATTTCCCTTGAAACATCTATTTTTCGAGATTGGCTATAAATAGAGCTTAAAAGGATAAATGGTATGGATTCCGTAACATTTTAGAGGAGGTAGTGTGCACTCACAATTTTTATTTCCTGTTCAAAAATTTTCCTTAAAACATCTATTTCTCAAAAATGGCTATAGATAGAGCTTAGGACTGATATGGATTTAGAATCAAATTCCAGAAGGGGTAGATGGACTCTAAATATTTACACTTCCTGTTTGTGAGATGTAACTTCCAATTTAAAAATTTACATTTTTCTTACAACATCTATTTCTCAGGATCATCTACAGATAGAGCTTAGGTGACGATTTATATGGATTTAGCCTTAAATTCTGAAGGAAGTTTAGGAATTTACTAATGATTTCCACTCCTGGTTCAAATATTTTCATTTTCCTTGAAATTTATAATTCTCAGAATCAGTTACGAATAGAATTTAGATAATGACATATGAATTTTATATTGTTTGGAGGATTCACTATCAACTTCTTTTAAAATGTTGTATATTAAACACTTTAAAATTTTTCCTTGATACATTATTTTTTTCTTTTTTCAGAATTGGCTATAGAGCTTAGATGTTGGCTGATGTGGATTCAATATTAAATTTTGGGAGAGGGGGGGGGGGTCTCATAAAGATTATCATTACCAATATTAGAGAAGATGCGTCTGATTAAAAAATTTATATTTTCCTTGGACCATCTATTTCTCAAAATTGGTTATAGAGATGATGACATATGGATACAGCATCCAGAATCAGCTCACCGGCCCTCTCTACCCCATGACTGCTTTGTAATATTTTTTTATTTTTATAATGAGCTGTTCACTAAATTTGTCTCATTATTGAATCCTAAATCTGAAACATCTTTGATTTTTTTTAAAACCTGCCTATTGCTCAGTATGTAAATTATTTTTCAATTCAATATTAATTTCGGATTTTGAACAGATTTATACCAAATGCTTACTAAAATAACATAAAGCATAATTTAATAAAGTGTAACGTGACTACATCATGTGTGATATACAAAATATGGTTTACAAAAATTGTTGTCCCTGCGAGAAAATGTAAAAATGCAAGTAAAATATGATAAGGAATAACTTTTATAAATAATTTTTGTGAGTAGACACACAACCCAACCTGCAACTTGAATAATAAAGGAAACCTGAATCACAGGTAACCAGGTGTATTTGACCCGATACAGGAAATATAATAGTTTTTTTAGTTTTAGAAACTTTAAACTCATTCAAATAAAAAAAAATAAAAAAATCAATAAGACATTTTGTTTTAGGAGTCAAAATACTTCTGTGTAAAATTTCATGGCAGTGAATCTCATAGATTTTCTGCTATGTGACCAACAAACAAAAGAACATTTTTTAATATTACAGATATACAATAGAATAACGGGATCGACATGATGTCATTTAGAAGTAAAATGGTGCCAAAATTCACATTAAAAAAAAAAAAAAACATAGTAAAATATAATCTGATCTGTGATATGATTATAATGATAAATATATTACACAAATCTACAGGCTATATAAAATTAAGTTGATATGATTCCATATTTGCATTGCAGATTTACCAAGATTTCAGATGCACAATAAAAATGCTTATAGAGTGAAAATTACTGAATTCATCATGTATCATAATAGCATTCACATAATAATAGATAAAAATTGAGTGCTTTTTCTGACATTCAAATGTCATTACACAGTCAAAGTGTCAATAAACAAATTTTATTTATGTTAAATCAGAGGGTATTACTTCATTTCTATAGAGGGTGTTATATCGCCTTAATTAAATATTTATATCTTTGTATTGATCAGGCAATAATATTGCTGTAACAATGAATTAATCAATTTTAAAAATAAACAATGCTCGACCACATACAATTAACTGAATGGATGCCCTAATCCACTATGAAGTGGATGAAGCAGCTAATTCATGTGCCACTTTAAGAGCTGACTTTACCCTCTTATACCCTCACTTTCATCCTCTTAAAGAGCCAACTCTTAATATCATCCATCTTGGAATTTGAATTTTTTCTTTTTTTTTTTTTAAGCACACATATAAATGAATAGCAAAAACCTTTTAAAGTAAGCAGGTATTTACGCTCTGACTGATTTCAATTTCACGATTTTCTAATCCTAGGGCATCAGTGACCACAAGAACTAGTAAAGTATCACATTCAGGACTTTAAGAGAAATATATGTCAGATTTTAAAATATTAAAAAAAAAGTCAATTTTACATCTGCAATCGATCAAGTTAAACAAATTGTCAAGGTTGAATTTTATTCTAACTCTTCCTTTTCAATTGTTATATGTTGGGAAAAAAAGACCAACCTTAGAAATGTTTACTCAAATAAACAAAGATATAACCTTTTCTAAATTTTGTATTTATAGATGTGATCAATGTTTAATTTTTAATCTTAAGCTTATTGATGCCAGGTTGGAGAAACATGTAAAAGAAATTTTTACAAGATCTCTTTGTATTGTCATTGTTATATACAGGGTGCCCAGTGCTATCAGTGCCTGTTACATTGGTTTTTCCCATACAATGTAACATTGTGGAAATTTTAACATAGGTCCAATACCTATAAAGATGGTCCCTGTGTTTTCACATAATTTCTATAAGGTTCCCCTTTGGCCACCTGCAATGGAAACGGTCAGTGGATCCGGACACCATGCCAGTGGGGGGCCACTTTCAGGATGGAGGAAAGCTCCACGGGTGGTAAGCGGACATCGGGGCGCATCAGGGTGCAGGTGTCACGCACGAACGTGGGGAACTCAACCAGCTGCACCGATAATTCAGGGGCTTCTGACCAAGCCCTCTGTCATGGTCTAGCCACTGGTAAAACAGTAATATTACACCTTCCAATAATATTAAGGGGAGCTTAAACCATGCAGCGAATGAAAATTTAAGAGGGAGGAGAGATCGACTTAGAAGATTTTCGAGAGAGACAAATTTGAGTTGGAAAGTCGAGAGTGCCTTTTACGATCTGATAGAGTGAAGTTGTATAATAGTTGCCGGAGTGAGATGATGCTTCGCCGGTCTCCGCCATGTCATCGCACTCGAGCCCTTGCTAGACCCAAAACAAAAGGTAGGCCTTTGGATTCATGCATTACTCTAAGTTGATTTTCTCTCTCTCTTCTCCTTTAATTATCGCTACCTGAAGGGATTAATGATCTTGCATTGTGGCCCCAAGCCAAATGCTTTGTTTTAAAAGCCACAAGTCAGACTCTCAAAATATGTATTTTAGTGATAAATAATACTCTGTAATTTAAAGAAAAGATAACCTTTTGAAGTGTGTGACTATTTTTAATACTTGAGAATTGTGAGTAAGAATATGGTAAAATTAGTGGTTAATGATTTACGATGTATTAATGATTTGCAAAATGTTAATGATTTACGATGTGTTAATATTTTAAGGGAACAACTTTCAAGCTCAAATCTTTTCATATTTTAATGTTAAATTGTGTAAATAAATTTGTTATTGTCATTTTAAATCTAATCGGTGTCCTCATTTCCAAACCTTTTAATTATTTCTTAATTTTCAGATTAAATCTATACGGATCATGATCACCACAGCCGTTAACTTTATGTTTAATGAACATGATAGGTATTTATCGCGCCCAAACCGGGCGTGTGGGAATTCCCATGTAACAGTGCCCAATGGCTATTTCCTCAACCGTTAGTCACAGAGATACACTCTCAATTGCAAAAATGTTTTAAATATTAAAATCTATTATCTTAGAAACAGTTTAAATCAATAAATGCATTTCTAAAAGAAATATGAAATATAAATTTTTATACAGACCCCTGGTCCTACCAATTATATTTAGGAAAATCATCCTCATACAAATTTATGAAAAAAAAAAAAAAAATTGCTTTACGACCAACATTGACCGACTTATAGCTGTTTAAAGTTAGAGCACTTTTTGTGCTGAGAAATGGTTAATACAGTTCCTGACTGGTTGGTTGCCTGGAGAAATGGTCAATACAGTCCCTGGTTGGTTGGTTGCCTGAAACGGGACATTTTTATGTATGGAAAAGCGACTTAAGTCAAAGTTTAATGCTTCATAACTCGGTGAATTTTGGTCATAAAAGGATGATTTTTTTTTTTTTTTTTTGCATGAAATTGTATGAGGATGATTTTCCTAAATATAATTGGTAGGACCAGGGGACCGTATAAAAAGTTATATTTCGTTTTTCTTTCAGAAATGTATTTATTGATTTAAACTGTTTCTAAGATAATAGATTTTAAAATTTAAAACATTTTTGCAATTGTAAGTATATCTCTGTGACTAACGGTTGCGGAAATAGCCATTGGGCACCGATAGCACTGGACACCCTGTATATATTCATTTAAAATACATTAGGCACTAGCAAGATTTTCCTCAACTAAAATATTTTTCTAATTTAAGAAAGAAGTATCTTAGTTTTTTAAAATATTTCAAACTTTAGAAACAATTATACGAGAGAAAAACTAGAGTAAACCTAAAGTAAAGTAGAGTAAAACTAGAGTAAACTAAAAACCATACCTTCCCCATTTTGAATTAGCTGGACTTTTCATTGTATTGCTTATAGAATTTGATGAAAAGGAAACAAAGTTTTCTGTGTCAGTAGCAACAAGGGTACCTGAACTGGATATAGAATTTTCAGCAGCACTTGTATCATTAGGGGGTGAATCTAAAAAAGAAAATTGTTAAAAATAATTCTATTTCCTTATATAAACTGTTTTCATTTTAGTAAAAACAAATTTCAAGCACAAATAAATGTATTTTTAAGGTTGAATACTTTCACTGCCAGTTCACAAAGGACCAAGATAAAAAGTTTGGATTTTTTAGCAGGTACTTTATACCAACAAAGATATACAAAAAAAATTAGCTTTTTAGTAAAATTTTGATGTCTATTTTAGCTAAGTTAAATTTTTATGATAATAGATATCTTATTTCAAAATATAAAAAATATTTAAAACTGTGAATTAATTTTTGACTATAAAATATCATGCCCTGAAATGCATATTAACAATAAGAATGCTTCTTATTTGTTCTTCGAGTGGTCGATACTTGTGGTTTCTTTTTCAAACTTCAGTGACTTTCCACACACTTGGCCTAAATCACTCTTAGAAGGATAAATATAACATAACCATTTTTTTTTATACATGAAAGAAACATGTTAGAATACAGAAAAATGTTGATGATGGTTGTAAATGTTAATACAAATTTATAAATGTTTAAACATTTGTTCATGATCATGATCAGTCAGTAGCAAGAAGGTTAAATCAATAAAATAAACTCAATTCTTTCATTTTTTAAAACTGAATTAAAAATATATATCTAAAACTAAAGAGACTAACTACCAATGCCTTTGATTTCTGTTTATCATTGATCTGACATTTTATTACTCCAAATATTTATTATTCTTTTCAGAAACTACAATTTTTTGAAAACCACCACCTTGACAACAGTTATACTGAAATAAAAATATATTAAAATAATTTATTTTACTTTATTGATGTCATTTCTGTAACACAGTTTCCATTTCTGTAATAACTACAATTTACTTGCACACTGTTAGTTTTAATATTATTATTATTTTTTTAATTCCACATAATATTAGATGGGAGAGGCTTTATGTTTGGACATGGATGATAATGTTTTCAGTGTTCATTTTAAATCATCAAAATTAAGAACTTTTAAATCATTTTAAATAATACAAAATATTACTCCTAAAATTAAAACTAACTAGCAGAAATAAATCTATTATTAACAACCAATGTACAATGAGAAGATAGATCTCTTTCATTTTATCGAGATGCTATAATCTGCTCTTCTATTACTAGCATTAAATTCAAATTCCAACTGAATCTATTCTTTTAAAATAGTTATCATTTTACTGTGTATTTGCCAGATAACAATAGCCATGAACAAATATGCATATAAAATTTCATAAAAATCAGTTTAAAGGAAAAATTAATTACTTTTAAGTACTCTATAACAAAATGTAACTAATTTATGAAAACTTTTAAATGTATTTACTTTTCAAATTAAATTTAAGGACTTTTATGGAGAGTATGAATCTTGGTTTTGTTTAAATAGATTATATTTGGTGTATATGGATCGCTAAAATAAAATGATATATTTTAACAAGACATCTCATTTTGAAATATCTTCCCATTTTGATGTACCTTTTAGTTATCAAAACATGTTACATTGGTGATAAATCCACTTTTGGTTGAAATTATAGAAAATTTGCTAACAACACTGTTGTTGTTGAAACCCAGACCGTCCGACCTACCAGAAAGGTGTAAGGTAACTGTTTGGACGGTCGGGAAGTGCCACCCAATTTAGACCGGAACCCAGTGGGGGAGGCATCCACAGGGACCGTACCCTCCTTCTCCTACCACCAACCACTCGGAAGGACTTTCGGACCCACATGTTTAACGTGATCGTACTCCGCATGAACACGGCGGCAGTTTTGGCAGTGGCTGGAATCGAACCCGGGCCTACCGAGCGCAACTCCAGCGCGCTAACCAATGGGCTACCGCGCCCCGCTAACAACACTGTTGAAACCCAGACCGTCCGACCTACCAGAAAGGTGTAAGGTAACTGTTTGGACGGTCGGGCTAACAACACTGTGAAAAAGTTGATATTTTGTTAGCAAGATAGCAATATAGCAATTGAGCTGCATATTCTTATTCTACATCACTGTGTCCATAATGGAATTTTGCTATTTTTGTAACACTGTTGCTGTTCTATGAGCATTCTGCTAGGTGATAATAAAAAAGTTTGATCAGTAATATTAATTAATCTTATTTTTCAATATAGATCGAAAGTATAATAATCAAATTTTAAATACAAGAAAAGTAGCTTAATCCTAACATAAATTTTATAATAGAAGCAAAAATTTTAAGATGATACACATTCAATTTTATATATTAATAAAACCTAAATATTTTTTTTAAATAATGAAAAAAAAAAAATTGAAACTTTTGTGTTAGCAGAAGGGCATTAGTAATTTAACTTTCAATATTATTTGAAGTTCACTAAAAGTGCTTGCAGAAGAGATACTTCTTAGTAACAATATAATTAATACTATGTATATTACTAATTGCTAATAGATACATAAAAGCAACAATTGATACTAATAGTTCACATTAACAATAGCATTATACTTTGTACGATACTTAATATTAACATATAATTCATATTAACTAATATATATTCATTGTTATATTATAAATAATCAGCCTGTTGGGATTTTAAAAAAAACAGAAAAAATATTCTGAAATTTTAGAAATAGTATAATTTTTCTTTTTACAGGTATAATTTTAGTGACTGAACAATTATCCCCTTTTTACATAATTCTCCTAAATATTTATTCTTTTTCTTCCTTTTTTCACTTTTATTTTTTAACTATATTTTGAAATCATCTTGATATATACTCTTTTAATTATTTGTCATGTAAGCTAATGTATTCATATTCATATGACTGTTTTAACTGATCCTTCATATAGATAAGTTACTTCAAATTATTTTCTCTGTTAATATATTATAAATATCTATAGTTGTCTAGGTTACTTCAATTTCTTTCCATGTTTATTAGTGTAGGGTTTTTAGTCACTTCAGTTGTTGATACAAATTTCATAATTAATATATATATATATATATATACACACACACCATAATTTGCTGCATATAATCTGAGGCAGAGCACAATCAGCATGTCTGTTTTTCAAAGCGAGAAAAAATAAATTTCTCGTATAATCCGCAGATAAAATCAGCATACCAATTTGTTTATTTCCTCATATATCTATGCAAAAGTCGTAAAGATGGTGAAATTTATCTTGCTATTTTTGAATAAGTGAAATTAAAGATCGTTACTACAGATAAACAAATTTTATAAAAAAATATTTTATTTTGTATTAGTAGTTAGTACAATGATTTTTTTATATATATATATGCTTCTTTATATTTTACATATGCACAATCATTGCTTGCACAATTTTGTATTTGCACAATTATCACTTTCACTTGAGGAAAAAATCGCCGCAGATAACCCGCAGTGGTCTATAATCCACACCTTAAAAATTTGGAATTTTTTTAAATAGATAATTTGCAGATTATATGCAGGAAATTTTATGGTGTATGTATGCATGTATGTATGCATGCATGTATGTGTATATATATATATATATATATATATATATATGGGGGGAAGGGCAAAAATTTTTGTGCCCTTTTTCTTTTAATTAATTTGAAAATTGAATGTAATAATCTTTCTAAACTGCTTTTCTGAAAAGTAAATAACTTGTAAGTAACGTAAATAAGTCTTTGATCATAGAGTTTCAAATTTTGAAAAAGAATGAGGGGGGGGGGGAGGCAAATGTGTGTGTATCTTTTACTCTGAAGATAAAGAATGGATGAGAACCAGAAGGATACAAGTGATATTTTACGTAATCTTAGAAAAAAGCAGATACAGTTTTAAGAAGCCTATTCTTTCAATTATTCAAAATTAAGTTCTCTAAAATTTATAAAAACATTAAAAATATGGAATGTTTTCACAGGTTTTTCTGCTGAAGGAAAATGCTTTAATAGCACTAAATATATACTTTACTCATCTGGCAAATTGTCCCTTTTTTGTCATGATACTCACCCATTCAATTACAACCAGGTATGTTTTAAACAATTTTTAATATTTTAAAATAATTTAATTTTAAAAAGTGTTAAATTATAAACATTTTTTAAAATGTTATTTTGTTGTAAAATTCTTTTATACATTTAATAGTTTATTTTATATATAATACACTGAGTAATTTATATTTGCTTTTTATTATTTTTTAAGTAAGTGATAGAAAGGTTTTCTTTTAAAATATCAGTAGGTATTTTAAAGAAATGTAACAATATTTAATAATATAGTTTTCAATTATAACCAGATTTTAGTTTTTCTTATAATATAAATAGAAATTTTTTTTATTACTTTTCAAAAGCACATGTATTTAAAGGATAACATTAAATTGTAGTACTAACTACAGTAAATTGTATTACTAACTGCAGTATACAGGTATAAAAAAAACTTTCATGCACAGATTTTTTTATTTGTTTCTATATTTAAAATTTTTTTGCCTTGCTATGTAATATAAATTTGACTGTGTATGTGTGTATTATATATATATACACATATATATATATGCATATATATATACGTATTCTCATTTTTCAAAGCATATTTGCCTTTTTTGAGATATGAAATACAAGTGTAAAGACATTATCAAGATTCCACATATATATAATACACGCTAATAGTAAACAGCTGAATCCTCTATGACACATAAAATGTGATTTAAATGATCCAGCAAGGATATTATGCAACTATAGAATGTCATATGCTTGTCAGGAAACAATGGATAGATCTTGATATCTTTCCTGGTTTAAAAAAGAAAAAAAAAGAAAAAAAGATTATGTTGCGCAATTTATATTCTACTTTCAATTATACAATTATTAATGCACAACTTTATTAATTTAAATTTATATTTTAATTATAAATCATCATTGATAACATCCAGAGATTCATATTTTATACATCAGCACAAAATTAAAATATCGTATCCAAATTTCTTTTATGATAATAATTAAAAAATGGTAAAAATCAATACATTTTAAGAAAAATCAATCGTATATCGGATTAATCACAAACCGAATGCGCATTCTATCTTTCTTTAGCTAACTCAAAACAGTTAAGTAAATACAAAATCAGTTTTGTACTCAGAATTTTACAGTAACCAAGTGTTTATACACCTGTGAACAAATTGGCGATGTGAAGCAGTGACGTATTTAAATCAGCAAAGGCTGAGTCTTGTTTTTTCGTAGTAAATGTGACTGTTTATCCATTTTTTAAACGAGTCATTATCTGGATTGCAATATCGATTCTCGGAGGGTTGGAAAATAACAAAATGGAAGATAATTAAGATCGTAATAAGTGATATTTATAAGTTGCTATCCACCAATGAATAAAAATTCAGAAATGTCATGGAACAAGGCAACGCTAAACTCATCAAATCCATCGACGTAGAATAAGGGGAATAACATCGTAATGTTTAAAAAAAAAAGGCCCCCTCTTTTGAACGTATAGTATCAAAATACCGGAATCCAACGCTCGTGATAAAACTGCTGGTAAGTTAGTTCAAGATACGAGCGCAAGCATTAGCAACTTTTATCTCATACATTTCTGTTTTTAATTATGAATTTCAAAAACATATTATCCAGATGATCCAAAAGGAACATTTTCGTCAATGAAATTGTTCTATATTTAGGATTTAAATATGAATTAAACAATCAATGTTTTAATTTATTCACAACATTTTACTTTGGCAAACTGCCGCTACAAAAAAATCAGTCGTAGTTTAAACAGCGAAACTTTTTACCCTGGAACGAAGTTTCAGTTAAAACTAGCAGACGATTTTTAAAAAAGTAGCAGACGATTTTTAGGCAATGCATTAAAATTTATGGCATTATAAAATTTATGTAAATGTCTGTTTTTCTATCACTGTAATATTTCGATAAATTACTGTCCGAAAGTAACAAAATTTCGTATTTAATTGTTTGAAGAATATTTTCTTACCTGGTAATGAGTGATAATTTCTCTGATTCTGTTTCCTATCCCTTTTGTCTGGTAGCTCATTGTATTTCATCCTGTACGAGTAAAAGTAATCGGTGATAGCCTTCATATCCTTTGGTATTTTTATTGGGAGGCACTTTTCACATTAACCTATATTAGTTTAGAGGTCAAATGATATTGCTCTTCTTTACGAGCATGCAATACGCTCTACCCAAACGGCAGAAGAGAGAATACGAAGTTTGACGACTCGCTGCTATGGCGGGTGCCATCGTAGGCGTTCCTTTGCTTTTCGCCTATCTGTGATTTCGAAACTACAGCGTTTCGTCGCCGAACAGAATATTTTTGTTTTTCACGATTCCATACAAAGATAAAGATGCGCGAAACGTCTCAATCAAAATTTCAAAGAACTAATTCCAGTAGTTCCAAGTTGCAACATGTTTAAATTATTGAAAACATTGCGCATATCCCATAATTTCGAATTCCAAAACAGAAAATAACCTAAAATAGTGATGGGCGTATCGATAACTTATATATGATAGTTAAGTTATTGTATATCGTTACAATAGCTTTCGATAAACATTATCATTATATCAACAATTTTCATCAATTCGTGATCATAGTTTCGTTTCCCTTTTTTTTTTTTTGGGGGGGGGGGGGGGGTATGGGAGAAAAGAGGTTTGCAGCACATGACTTTCTCCAACAGACTCAAATTCATTTTCACTTTTGTATTTTCAAATGAGGCGTTGCAAAAGTGCGAAAAAATATCTCGAGGACAGCTAGTTCTAGAGTAATGGGGTTGGTCTTATTCTTTTCAACGTCAAAACTTACGTATGACACAAGCATACATTTGAGCATACATTTTTTAGATTGATACATTTGAGCATATGTAGTCTTTTATTTTAGATTTTGGCGACTTTTGAGGGCCATTTCGCAGAAAAGGGCAGGTCCTTTCTTTCCAAATCATACCAAAATCTAATCAGTAGGAGGGTAACCCCCAAGTGACTTATCTCCAAATTTTAATGAAGATGGGTCAATTAGTTTTTAAATTAGAGTGGATAAGATACATATGGTTTTTGCGGGACATTTCGCAAAAAAAAAAAAAAAAAAAAATCAGGTTCTTTTTACTTTTTCTGCAATGCAATACATGGTAATGTATAGGAAGAGTATTGAGATCATGTCGAAAATCGCAACTCGAGTTTTCGACAGATCTACACATTTTGAGACTTCTAGAACACGAAAAAAACTATTTTTAACGTGACGCCTGTATGTGTCGGTGACTACAATGTATGTACCCACTCTAACTAAAAAACTAATTGACCGAATTTCCTAAAATTTGGTAAATAAGTCCCTGGTGCTGATTAGATTTTGGTTCAATTCGGAAAAAAAGAACCTGCATTTTGCGAAATGGCCCATAAAAATCGTCAAAATTTGAAATAAAAGACTACGTATGTTGAAATGCATTAATTACATGCTTGTTTTTCATGTAATTTTTAACGATGAAAAGAATAAGACCAACCCTATTACGCTAGGACTAGCCATTCTCGAGATATTTTAGTTTTTCACATTTTTGATACGCCGGTTTTGAAAATAAGTCTAGTTACCAAATGAAAACGAAAGCCGAATTAAAAGTGTAAATTCAGTGTCATTTCAATTAATTATTCGCGTTATTTAGTGCAATTAAACTCAATTTAATGAATTATTAATGAAATAAAGAGAAAATGAATTTGAGTTTGCAGGGAAAGTCATGTGCTGCTCACATTAAATTTTTTTTCCTAATCGCACTAAAATCTAATCAGCACCAGGGAAACTCACAAGTAACTTACCTATAAAACTTTATGAAATTGGGTCAATTAGTTTTTGAGTTAGAGTAAATAGATACATTACACAGACGTCAAGCTAAAAATAGTTTTTAGTGTTCTGGATGTCCCAAAACGTGCAGATCTGTCGAAAACTCGAATTGCTATTTTTGACAAGATCCCAATACTTATCCTATATATTACCATGTATTGTAGGGAAAGTAATATATAAATGATAATTTTGTTATAAAATAAAAGCAATTCGACAAATTATATTTTATTTCCTTATTATATTTTATCTTTATACATGGTAATAAATAGAGAAAGTATTTGAATCGGGTCGAAAATCGTAACTTGAATTTTCGGATTTAGGCGTTTCGAAGACTCTAGAACTCGAAAATACTATTTGTAGCTTGACGTTTGTGCAAATCTGTCAGTCAACATGGGTACGGGTGTAAATAAACAGTCTGCATAATAGAATGTGCAGAAACGTAAGGGCAAAGGAACATTCATTATTTTTACCATAGCAGGTAAAAATAATGAAGCCCAGACCTAAAATGCAACGCACTTTCGAAGATAGAAAAAATGATAATACTTGTAGATTTTTCTCGGATATGTTCCAGAAAAATAATACAAATGAAAATTTCAACTCAAATACAAATAATAATGTAAATTTTGATAGACTTTCTCGAACTTTCGGCGAATAAAAAACCAACGCGAGCTAAGGCAGTCTAAAAGCCTTTCAAATCGCTCTTCCGGAAATAAGAAAACAGATTCCCCTCTTGATAGAATTTATCATTTCTACTCTAGTCTCTGTACTGTGGCTAACCAAAGGGAACAAAATCAAAAAGAATAAAATTGTCCTGTAAGGGCCTGATAGGAAGGTTGCTAGTTTTCTATTATATATATCTGTTCTCTTTTCCCTTTGAACATGCCGTCTCTTGGATCCAAAGCGTGTTCTTCGGAACCCATCCCTACCCTTTAATTATTTCTGAAGAGAATTTACTCTTCTTTTCCAAATTAAGAGGATATGGGACTTGTCCCAAATCGTTCCCGAGATTCTCTAAACTATCTTATGTTAATATCTTTCACGTTATTATTTCCCAACCTCTTTTACATGGAGCTTAAAGACAGCATTGCACTGACCTGGGTTCTCCCGTAAACGAGTCTTGAGATCCTTGAGGTAGCGGGTAATAAATAGTAAACTGACGATGATGGCAAATAAAAATTAAAGCTAGACTCATTAAATATCAAAATTTATCTTTGCGCTAAAAATAAGTAATTTAGAAAATTCGAGTTACAATATATGTTTAAAAATTTCATTCTACTCATTTTTACCGCAGTCCCTAGCTAGCTAGCGTTCTGTAGATTCAAGTTTAAGTGGGGCTATTCCAAGGCTACCCATAAAAATTTCATGAAATTCGTTGAAGCCGTTTACACACATTTACTGGAAAATTATGCAGTGCATACAAGGGCAAGAACAGAAAGGTACATAACGAATTTTCTTTAAAAAAAAAACTCTTGTATATATTTTATTAGCAGTATACCCGTTCTTCGTACGGAATATACATTATAACGAGACTTAAAATTCACAAGCATGTGCAAATTCCTACAGTATAAATGAATAAATGACATTGGCATTGATTGTATTATAAATGACATGATTGAATTATAAATGACATTAATTTAAGTATTAAAATATTTAAATTAATGTCCCTAAAACGAAGTTTAAAAATCTCTGCTTTCGCTATACAAAATTATCTTAATAGGCAAATCTGAAGAATAAAACATCCTGGTCCCGTTAGTAAACAAATTTATAAAAAATATGGAACTGAACCCATATATACCAAAATGAAAGCACTAAAGGTGTATAGAGAGATATACCCGTACTACTTATATTCTCGTAGATTAGAAGAGATACCCGAGCATTAGTAGAAGATTACTAGTACAACAATATATGGGTTTCAAAAATCTTTGCCAAAATAAAACGGATGACATGACGCAAACTGAAAATATCAATAATCTCCATAATCTTTAAACCTGAAGATCGTAATTGATATAATTCAGTCAAAAATGCAATTTCGATAAAATTTATTTTATATACATTTCTTAATTATTTAAAAAGAAAAAGATTTAATAAAAATCGTCTGACGCATAAATACATTGGATTTAAATCTATATAAATAAAATTGAAAATCTGTCTGTCTATCCCGTCATCAGGAGAGAACGGCTGAACTGAATTTGATGAAATTTTGTGGGTAGCCTGGAAATAGTCCCACTTAAAATTTAGTCCATGTTTGGAGTTTCTACGATCAGTGGTTCTCGAGATATTAGTAAAAAACGAAATTTTCGTTTGTCTCATCATCACGGGAGAACGGCTGAACCGAATTTGATGAAATTTTGTGGATAGCCTTGAAATAGCGCCCCATAAATTTAGTCCAAGTTTCGAGTATCTAAAACCAGGGGTTGTCCAGATATTAATGAAAAACGAACCTTTTTCCAAGGAGTTTTACTCTCTAATTTCGTGGTTTATCCAAACGAAATGCTTGAAAATCGTTTGAAAGTGAATTAAAACTTTATCTCTGAGTTTGATGGGAGATTTTTTTGCGCTAATTAGTCACTTTCTGAAAACATGAATTGTTTGAAACATGATTTAAATGGGAAATCTATCTCAGTGGTTTATTTTTCACAAGCAACTGAACAATGAAAAGTATTAAGAAATCAAAATGGTTATTTAATTTCGCAGTTTATGAGAAAGATTCTATCTTATATCATGTTGCTCAGAAACGCAATTAAATTAAGTCTGTCTGTTAATTTTAATTATTATTTTTTCGATTTGAATAATAAACAAGAAAGATCAATCATGCTTAAAGCATTGATTATGAAACACTTTCCAACTTCAATGCAATTTTATTTAAACATCTCTAAAATGCAATACATTTCTCGGTAATATTTTAAAACTTATCATAATACTACATGAATTTATTATATTTGAAAACTTAAGCCTTCATCGAAAAAAATGAACTTCATTCAAATGACGGCATTGAAATATAAATTGCATGGTTTAAACATCTCTAAAATGCGATACATTCCTCGGTAATATTTTTAAAATTATCATAATACTACATTAATTTATTATATTTGAAAACTTCATCGAAAACAACTGAAATTCATTCAAATGACGTCATAGAAAAATAACACTCCTGGCTCTTTCTATAAAGCAGCATTTCATTCATAAACATTTCCCATTCATTTCATTCATCACAGTACTAAAATAATTTATTTTATTTAAAAACTTAAGATCATGGAGCCACAAGTAATTAAACTCTATGCTTAAAACTTCATCGAAAAAAATCGTCCTTCTCTCTGTAAAATCAATGAATATTTCATTCATATCAGCTATGCAGATTCCATGAGCTAAATAATTTTGAGTTAAAGAAATACAGCAATTCTCATACAACTCATTCCACATATTTTGCTGTTTACATTTTACATAAGTGAAAAATAGGCTTCGTTGTAGAAATAATCAAATTTGGATGATCATTTAAACTCAAATATATTGTAATTGCGTTGTTTCAGTATGTAGATGCACAGAATTTAAGCAAAAATAAAGTGGTTTTAGGACGGATACAACACTCAATATGAATTTAAAAGAACTTTAAAAATCACGATTTTGAGGCAAGATGGATGCCATATATCATTTTGAAGTGGGTCACGTGATCTTTTCATATCATGGTCACGTGATCGCTTCATATAAGAGGTGCAATCATTATTTTACTTTTTATTTAAAAAACTACTGAATATATTTTGCTGAAATTTTTTTTATATGTTTTATGGAATAATTTGAATATTACCTAAAATTTTCGCAGCAATTTGTGAATTTTAAATCCGCTTAAAAAATGTTTGAAAAATTAGGTCCCATAGGGTTCAATGTATTTCATTTTTTCAACCCGAGTTCAATCCAAAACTAATTGGGTGATATTATTCATTTATATTCCCATAGGTCCTACAGACCGTCTGAACAATATACTAAAATTTCATTTTGATTAAGTCATTTTTACGGCAGTTATCGTGCTAACGGACAGATAGAATGAACAAAGTCATAAACACTTTTCAACTTTGTTGTAAAGTGTTAATAAATGGATATAAAAATATATTTTAGAAAAGAACGATTTGATTTTTCTTATAGCATTTTTGACTGGATAATATCAATTACGGTCTTCAGGTTTAAACGTTATAATTATTGATATTTTCGGGGATTATTGATTCAGGGATTATTGATATTTTCAAGTTATTATGCAATTGTTTTATTATGACAAACATTGTTTAAACTCATATATTGTACGTTGTACGAGTAACCTTCTACAAATACACGAGTATATCTTCTAATCTACGAGAATATAAGTAGTACAGTATACTGGTATATGTTTTGCTATATATTGGCATATATTGGAATCAATTACGACCTTCTGGTATAAAGAGTACGGGGATTATTGATATTTTCAATTTATTACGTCATCTCTTTTATTTTGGCAAAGATTTTTGAGACTCATATTGTAATACGGGTAATCTTCTACTAACACACTGGCATATTTTCTAATGTGCGACAATATAACTAGTACGGGGTTGCATATATTGATTCAATTCTTTTTTTTTTTATGTAAATTTGCTTACAAAAGGAGCCAGAATGTCTTATTCTTCAGATCTGCCCGTGAAGATAATTTTGCATAGTGAGAACAGATATTCTTAAACTTCTCTTTAGGAGCAATAAATTTAATATTTTAACAGAATTTGCACATGATTATGAATTATAAATTTCTTTATATTATATACTCCGTACGAAGAACGGGTATGCTGCTTGTCCTTTGATAAGCAACATATCATTTTCTTCAAATAAATTAGCAGAAAAAATATCGTCTGCATGATGCTGGTTTAACAAAGTGTTTCTTTTTTATTAATATCTAGACAATCCCTGGTCCCAGAAGCTCGAAACATGGATTAAATTTTAAGTGGGGTTATTCCAAGGCTACTCATAAAATTCGATGCAGCCGTTCTCCTGTGATGATGAGACAAACACAAACAGACATATTTTCAACTTTATATAGAAGTGAATAATTTATTTTCCGGTAAATTAAAACTATCTATGAAAGAAGATACATTTAGATAAGTCTACTAAAATGAGAGGCTAAACGATTGTAAATTTCTAAAATAACTTTTTAATACAGAAATAATGAAAATTTCCATGCGGCTAAACATACGAGTAATCTGCTGTGGAAACGTAAGGGCAAAATTTTCCGTGTGACGTCACGTGCCCTATTCGAAAATCGAACGCCAATCTGAAGATTAGAGCATTAGCCGGTTGGACAACGTGGGCTCAACATTAAAAATGAACACACTAACCTCTTAATAGTTGTGAACAGTGACAGAGACTAACTACCTTGCTATGACAACGCGAAAAGGAATTACATTTGCTGTAATCATAAATATACGACGAGTTATCAGCTTACCGCAGTCGTCATTCCTGAACGCAAAAAGAGGTTTAAGCGATCACGGGAGAGATATTTTTCATTCACTTCGAGCGAGATTCCCCCCTTTATCTCACGCCACGAAAGATAAACCTTGCAATTAGCGAAGAAACACGCAGCTAATTTATGACCTCCTCGAATCTATTTTTACACACTATCGCCAACCCGCCCATCCACAAAAGTGCTCTAAGTCCTTGTTGACGAGTCGGATGGTCTGGGCCTTCAACACTATCGCCAACATAGTTTTCAGCATATGTGCCTATAGAGCATGGGCACGTGACGTCACACAGACAATTTTGCATTGACGTTTCCAAAACAAAAAAATCTGATGTGGGCAGCACATGACTTTCCCTGCAGACTTATTATCGTCCTGCAGACTTGTTCTCTTTATTTCAATTAAATTTAATTCACTTTTAATTCAATTTTCGTTCTCATTTGATGATTGGACTTATTGTCAAAGGTGGCGTGGAGAAAATACGGAAAAAACTAATATATCTCGAGAACGGCTAGTCCTAGTGTAATGGGGTTGGTCCTATTCTTTTCTTGGTTAAAAATTACGTATTAAACAAGCATTTAATGGATATATTTGAGCATACATAGCTTTTTAGTTTAGATTTTGACAATTTTTGCGGGCCATTCTGCAAAAAAAGGCAGGTTATCTTTTTTCTGAATCGTACCAAAATCTAATCAGCACCAGGGTGACCTATACGTGACTCATCTACCGAATTTTATGAAATTCGGTGCATTAGTTTTTCAGCTAGAATGGATACAAGCTTTTGCGGGTCATTTCGCAAAAAAGGCGGGTTCTTTTAACCCGAATCGTACCCAAAATTAATCAGCACCAGACCCGCTCACAAGTGAATTACCTACAAAATTTTGTGAAATTCGGTGTATTAGTTTTTTAGTTAGAGTGGATACAAAATCTGCACAGACAGACAGACACGCATACAGACGTCACGCTAAAAATGGTGTTTTCGTATTCTAGAGGTCTCGAAACGTGTAGATCCGTCGAAAACTCGAGTTGCGATTTTCGACATGATTCCAATACTTTCCCTATACATTACCATGTATTGCAAGGAAAGTAAAAATCTGATGTGGGCAGCACATAACTTTCCCTGCAGACTTATATCCACGTTCTCTTTATTTTAATTAAATTTATTTCACTTTTAATTCAATTTTCTTTCTCATTCGGTAACCGGACTTATTTTCAAAGGTGGCGTAGAGAAAATACGAAAAACTAAAATATCTCGAGAACGGCTGCTCCTAGTGTAATGGGGTTGGTCTTATTCTTTTCTTCGTTAAAAATTACGTATTAAACAAGCATTTAATGGATATATTTGAGCATACGTAGTTCTTTAGTATAGATTTTGACGATTTTTGCGGGTCATTTTGCAAAAAAAGGCGGGTTATTTTTTTCCGAATCGTACCAAAATCTAATCAGCACCAGGGTGACCCACAAGTGACTCATCTACCGAATTTTGTGAAATTCGGTCCATTAGTTTTTCAGTTAGAGTGGATACAAACTTTTGCGGGCCATTTCGCAAAAAAAAGGCGGGTTCTTTTACCCCGAATCATACCCAAAACTAATCAGCACCAGACTCGCCCACAAGTGACTTACCTACTAAATTTTTTTAAATTCGGTCGATTAGTTTTTTAGTTACAGTGGATACAAAATCTGCACAGACACACACAGACGTCACGCTAAAAATGGTTTTTTCGTATTCTAGAGGTCTCGAAACGTGTAGATCCGTCGAAAACTCGAGTTGTGATTTTCAGTATGATTCCAATACTTTCCCTATACATTACCATGTATTGCAGGGAAAGTAAAAATCTGATGTGGGCAGCACATGACTTTCCCTGTAGACTTATATTCACGTTCTATTTATTTTAATTACATTTAATTCACTTTTAATTCAATTTTCGTTCTCATTTGATAACTGGACTTCTTTTCAAAGGTGGCGTAGAGAAAATACGAAAAACTAAAATATCTCGAAATTGGTTAGTCCTAGTGTAATGGGGTTGGTCTTATTCTTTTCTTCGTCAAAAATTACGTATTAAACAAGTATTTAATGGATATATTTGAGCATACGTAGTGTTTTATTTTAGATTTTGGCGATTTTTGCGGGCCATTTTTCAAAAAAGGCAGGTTATTTTTTTTCCGAATCATACCAAAATCTAATCAGCACCAGATTGTCCCACAGGTAACTTATCTACCGAATTTTGTGAAATTCGGTCCATTAGTTTTTCAGCTAGAGTGGATACAAGCTTTTGCGGGCCATTTCGCAAAAAAAAGGCGGGTTCTTTTATCCCGAATCGTACCCAAAATTAATCAGCACCAGATTCGCCCACAAGTGACCTATCTACCAAATTTTATGAAATTCTGTCCATTAGTTTTTTAGTTAGAGTGGATACAAAATCTGCACACACAGACGTCACGCTAAAAATAGTTTTTTCGTATTCTAGTAGAGGTCTCGAAACGTGTAGATCCGTTGAAAACTCGAGTTGCGATTTTCGGCATGATTCCAATACTTTCCCTATACATTGCCATGTAATGCAGGGAAAGTAATACTCGTTTGTGCTTAGCAGTATGGAAATTTTCATTATTTCTTATTAAAAACGGTTACTTTAGAAACTTACAATCATTTAACCTCTCATTTTACTAAATTTGTCTTGTTTGATGGATGGTTTTAATTAACCGGGAAATAAAATATTCACTTTCATTAAAATATATACACGAGTTTTTCTTTTTTTTTGAGAAAAATCGTTACATATCTTTCCCTTCATGCTCGCATATACATTACAGAATCTGCTAGTCAATGTATACATCTTTAGAACGCTAGTGAGTGACCACAGTAAAAATGAGTAGTAGTGTACGTTCACTTAAATTCAGTAGCAAATGAAATCTTTAAATATATGTTGTTATTCAAGTATGCTAAATAACTTATGTTCATCACAAAGATACATTTCGATGTTTAATGGGTTTAGTTTAAATTTTTATGGGCCATCATCGTCCGTTTACCATGATAAGCTATGGTAAAAAGGATGCCCTTACGTTTCTGCATATTTCTTATATACCACGCAGGTTGTTTATTTACACTAGTGCCCTTGCTCTTGGAGGTGGTAAAGGATGGGACGTACAATACATATTTGCTTGATGCCTGTCTTTGTGACCTTGAACGGCCAGGAAGGGGTAGCCCCTCCTCCATGGTTTTCAGAGTTGCATTGCTATTGAAAATTTCACGTGAAATAATTGATACCTAAACAGGAATAGAAAGTTTTTCTAGAGCAAAGAAGTTTATTAGCCCTTTACTACAGATATTCAAAAAGCTAAGGCAAAAGTTAGGATTTTTTTTAATAGGCATTTTACCTAGACCTAAATCAGCAAGAAATAGATTACGTAAAATTTGGGTATATCATTTTAACTGAGCATCATTTTAAATGTTCATAATCATAGATAGTTTATTATAAAAATAATTCTAATTTTTGACTATAAAATAACATATACACGAAAGCGCATATCTATATAAATAAAATTGAAAATCTGTCTGTCTGTCTGTCTGTCTGTTTGTCCCATCACCACGGGAGAACGGCTGAACCGAATTTGATGAAATTTTGTGGGTAGCCTAGAAATAGCCCCACTTAAAATTTAGTCTATGGTTGGAATTTCTACAACCAGTGGTTCTCGAGATATTAGTAAAAAACGAAACTTTCGTTTGTCTCATCATCACGAGAGAACGGCTGAACCGAATTTAATGAAATTTTGTGGGTTGCCTTGAAATAGCCCCCCATAAATTTTGCTCAAGTTTCTAAGACCAGGGGTTGTCGAGATATTAATGAAAAACGGAACTTTTTTTATAGGAGTTCTACTCTCCAACTCCGTGGTTTATCCAAACGGAAAGGATAAAAATCGTTTGTTTAAAGCGTCAAAGGGAATTAAAACTTTATTTTTGAGTTTGATGCAGGATTTTTGCATTAAATAGTCACTATCTGGAAGCATGAATTGTTTGAAACATGAATTTAAATGGAAAAATCTACCTCCATGTTTTTACATGTATTAACCTCCATGTATTTCACAAGCTTTTACTCAACGATTAGAAGTATAAAGAAATTAAAATGGTTATTTAATTTCGCATTTTATGAGGAAGATTCTATCTTATATCATGTTGCTCAGCAAAGGAATGGAATTAAATGTGTTTGTTAATGATTATTATTATTTTTTCTATTTGTATAATAAATAAATGGATTTAAAAATATATTTTATAAATGAACGGTTTAATTGTTCTTTTAATTATATATATTGCGGACTGCGTACATTACTTTTATTTATTTTAGCAAAGAGGTTTCAAGCTCATATATTGTGTTTAGCTAATAAACTCATAATAAATGAACGGTTTGATTGTTCTTTTAATTATATATATTGCGAACTGCGTACATCACACTTTTATTTATTTTAGCAAAGAGGTTTCAAAGCTCATATATTGTATTTAGCTAATAAACTCATATATTGTGTTTACCCAAGAAATTCATTTAGCCGATTGTTGAAGCAGAAAAAGAGTAGAACGGATGTATGTATCTTCTAATACAATTTTAGTGTTTTCATTTAGTATATATGCAGACCGGATATGGATATTTTATTCTTCAGATCTGCAAATTTAGAGCTACGAATTTAGCGGAATATTTCTAAATAACTTGGTAACTTTTCTTAAACTTTACCAAATTAGAGGAAATATCTCCAAATTAATAAAAATGACCCAAATCAATGAAATCAAATTTGTTTTTTTAGAATAGAATACTGAAATGATGTTTCTGTAGCATTTGTCGGTCAGTCCATCCATCCTACTTAGTAACGCATTTAACTAATTTTTTTAATATCACTAAATTGATAAAAATATTTGTAAATCCATAAAAATATCATGGAGACGAAAATGTCGCCAAACCTTCCATGGAGATCACATTATTCAGACGACATGATTTCCATCAATTTATTTGAAGCAGATGATATTATGTCGCTTAGCAACGGATCCAATGTGTTATGTGTCATACGATTTTTATTAAATCTAATAAAAATATGTATATAAAATAAATTTCATTGACATTGCATTTTTGACTGGATAATATCAATTACGGTCTTCAGGTTTAAACATCATTATTATTGATATTTCGGGGACAGTTGATTCAGGAATTATTGATATTTTCAAATTATTATGCCATTGTTTCATTATGACGAAAATTGTTGAAACTCATATATAGTACGTTGTACAAGTAATCTTCTACAAATGCACGGGTATATCTTCTAATCTACGACAATATAAGTAGTACAGGTATATTGGCAAAATTTTTATATATATTGGCATATATTGGAATCAATTACGACCTTCTGGTATTAAGATTACGGGGATTTTTGATACTTTCAATTTATTACGTCATCTTTTTTATTTTGGTAAATATTTTTAAGACTCATATTACAATATGTTTAAGCTTCTACTAACACACTGGCATATTTTCTAATTTGCGACAATATAAGTAGTACGTGGTTGCATATATTGATTCAATTCTTTTTTTGTGTGTGAATTTGTTTACAAAAAGGGCCAGGATATTTTATTCTTCAGATTTGCCCGTGAAGATAATTTTGCATAGTGAGAACAGATATTCTTAAACTTCTCTTTATGAGCAATAAATTTAATATTTTATCAGAATTTGCACATGATTGCGAATTATAAGTTTTTTTATATTATATACTCCGTACGAAGGACGGGTATGCTGCTAGTTAATAATAAGAATGATTTTTATTTCTTTTTCGAATGGTGGGTAGTTTGGGTTTACTTTTCAAATTTCATGGACTTTGAACACGAACTTAAATTGTAAATTAAATGATTCGTGGAAGGTCGGGCTGAAATACGGACAAATTTTTAATTCAATCGCTGAAAAATAACTAAACAGTAAAAACTTTCTAATAAAAAAAAAAACTTCATTTTCTAATAAAAGAAAAACTTTTAAAACTAAAAAGTAACTTCCGTTAAACTCACGGTATAAAACAAAATAGTAACAGTATCAACCGGATTCAGGCGGAGGGGGGGGGGGGGGGGGGAGTAAAACAGTTTTCTTCAGAATTTCACCAGCAACGAAAACCTGTCTCAACAAAAGACAAGCTCTTTCTTCTTTGGTATAGCAAAGAAGACGTCTTTTAATCCTGAAGAAGAGGCTGTATTTTATCTGCAAACCAGGTAATAGGGTTACGAATTTGTTTTATGTAAAAGTTGATAATTGTACCCCCACCAATAAAAATTTATTATAAATACTAACACCCAACGACAAAGTTAAAAGCCATACGTTTCAGAAATGTATAGCTTTTTCATATTTCTAAAAGCCGTAAAAGTTACTGCGTATTAAACCAATTTTCGTCTTGAGACGATTCCGTTTTAAGCAGGTACCACTGCAAATTGCCAAAATATGGGACTATCTTTCTTTATACAGAACAGTTCCTTTTTGTTTTCATTTTAATGTAGACCTGGCGAGACTAAACTTTATTCCGTCTGCATGGAAAGATCTATAGAGCAGGAATATCTATCTCTACAATAGAGATAGATGTACGGAAAGTGAAGGTAGGCTAATCTCGATGTGTAACGATATCAGTTGTTACGAGCTAATGGCTGCCATGAACTTTGATCCTTCACTATCGGGAGTTATGAAAAAGACGAGCAGAGAATAAAATAATTGACACATTTTATCAATTTACTGGGTGCATCTGTACGAACTATGAATTAGGAAAGCAATTGACTATCTCTAGTCCATCTAAATTCTCAAGTCCACTTCGGCATGAGGCTAGATAATAGTGCAATATGATATTCAAAAAAGAGGGGCTCCAGTTGGAGGGAGCCTAAATAGTTTTGCGTAAATAACGTCTTTGCGGTGAATAATTTTAACTAAGTCCTCAGGACGAGTCGGACGGTCTGGGTCTTCAACTATTTTCAAAACGTCTCCTTTAGACGATTTCAAAATAGTTAAAATTATTGAAATTAGAACTACTAATCTATTTCGAAAAATTCGAATTCCTATTATATATTTTTGTATGGCTTTAGTTCGTGGCCACTTTTAGCTCGATAGATATAAGCATTACGTTCTTGAAAACGGAGAATTTTCTATCTGAAAAGTCATTTGGAAAGTGTCGACGCGGTGGTCAAGCGATTAAGGGCAGGCGTTTCCTTGTGATCGCTCGGTTGCGGGTTCCAGTCCCACCTGCGAACATCGATGCTGTGATGTTGGGCGTGGTGTATTCCGACCCCCACTGGTGCGCTGGGGCAACGTCATGTGACGGCTAAAGGCCCTATTAAGGCTCCTATATATACTCTATATCGGAGCCTTAGGCCCTATCACACTCAAGAACTTTTGGAACAACCAACTATTTCCACCAACTTTTCGACGAAAAAGTTGGCGATAGGGTTATTGACAGTTTGAAGAAGTTGTGCTAAATGACAGAACTACGGCGGTATGTTTATCGCTTTTTGGTGACAACTATACATTTGTACATGTACTTTTCGGCAGGCAGAGCGTTCTCGCTTCGACTTCGGCAGTAAAACAAGACTTTTACTTAGTACTTCCTTTTGTAACCTTTATTACTTTGTAATTATGACTAAATTGCTATCAGCTGCAGGGAAAAATCAAATATGCCTTGGCATAATTACGCTAGGATTATTCCTGCTTAAGAAGAAGAAACAAAGTAAACCGAGAAGGATGTGGACAAAATCTATTGTAAATTTTTGATTTACTCTTTTTTATATGGATTACTTCAGATATCAGAAGCTTAAACAGATGAATGAACATTAAAAAATATTTGGATTTGTCACACATCCGTATAAAAAAGCAAATAAATATTTGTTGAAAAATATTCACTCTATTTTAAGATACAAAATTAGTTTAAATAGCGATATTGCCGATATTGACTGAAATGAAACAAAGAAAAAGAAAACGTAAAAAGTATTTAAATTCAAGGATGCCGTTATTAAAATATTATGTCTTAAACAAATTTAAGTTCATTACCATTTTATACTTGATTTTAAAGGTTTTCAAATACGTATCTATATTAAATATTCGAAGATGTTCTTTGCTCATTTGTAACGTTTAAAATATTTCTCATTAAAGTAAACTTTTAAAAATTATTTTATCTACATTTATATTTATTGAGTAATTATGTTTTAAAATAGATTTAAATGTACATTCCATCTATAGCTGGTATAAAGTATACTTCAAGATGTTTTTCAAAGTAACTTCGAAAGAAATTTTTATAAGCATTCAAATTTAAATGAGTAAAATTTTCATATTTACATACAAACTTATTTTTTTTATTAAAAGTAAATGATTTTCAAATGTATTGTAAATTTCTAATTGTCTATGTGCATTTAAAATAATAAAAAAATTCTTCAGATGTTAGCATTAAATTATTAAAATTTCAAAGTAGTTTGATTTTTGTTTTTATTCTAATCTAAAATGTTCAAAATTACATGTCGAAAGATAACTACTACTCGTATAAGGATGTTCGATGATTTCTGTCTAATTTTACATGCACATTTTATATTTGCTAATTTTACAAGCATTTTCTTACTTAATATATTCCATCTATACCTGGTATAAAGTATACTTCAAGATATTTTTCAAAGTAACTTTGAAATAAATTTTTATAAGCATTCAAATTAAAAAATAATTTACTAATATAAGGTTATTTTGCATATAGAACGTAAAATAATTTAAAACAAAAAAATTCTGCAGATTATTAAAGAAAAACTGTATTTGAATATTTTAGCAACAGATGGCAGCACTTATAAAATTTAAAATTCACTTGGATTCGAACCAGAGCCCAGTCGTTTGCTGAGCTGATTCTCTACCACCCAAGCCAAAACTTCACATTTGAAATGTACTAACAAATTATATCATGCAATGCATTTAGTGTTATTTTAGAGTACTATTTTGAAGAGTAAACAGAATAAGTTTTCAAGTTGTTTTAGTATTGCAATAGAAGGATAAAAAGAAAGTCTATGGAGAACATATATGAAAATTAATTTTCTAAATTCTGTCTGATGTTTTTTTTTTAACGATTCGAGAAAGAGAACATAATTGTATTCGTTAAAACAAGGAAATTGCCATAGTGTAGTAAATATTCTAAAACAATTTAAATTAGGATCCTTTGTGTTTTGTGATGGAATCACTTTAATTAGCTTATTTTAGAAAACTGATGAAATATGTATATATCGCCAAAGCAAACTCGCGTACGCTCTTGTTAAAATTCACAGAAAGGCGGATTTTCTGAAACGCATCTATACTGTAAACTAGCAAGCCGCTGGTAAATATAAATTTGAATCAGAAGAGACCAAAGAGATTATATTAGTAATAATATATTAATTTTTATTATATAATATTTCATGTATATAAAATCTCTTTGGAAGAGATGGTTCGTAAAGATGATATTTTCTCGTACGCATGTTTCTTCAAATTCTTTTTTAAATACAGTGGATCTTTTAGATTCCACAAAAATGATTTTTCACATATTGATTCAATTAACTCCATTTCCATCTCGCATGACTACTTTTTTTCGACTTCGAGACGACTTTCATTGACATCCACCTTTATGACACAGAAATATTATAAATACTTAACAAAATTCTAAATCTAAACTAAAATAATACTTAACGCTGCCTGGTTATTATATCATAATCTATCTGTTATTATATTCTATCTGTTCGCGCTCCATAGATTCAAACTTGCACGAGGATTTCACGCCAAACCAGAATGTAGTAGAATCTGCGCCAACCTTTCTACACACGTGATTCCTTCGCTACTCATCTGTGATTGGCTGGTTGGTAAAAAATTGTCCCAAATGAACAACTTTTTCTATACCTGTCAGATAAAGTTGTCCCAATTTTTTGACCTTATTTCACACGAGTTTTCCCCCAACTCGGTGTAAAAATTGTTCGAAAAGTTGGTTGTCCGAAAAATTGCCGGAAAAGTTGTTGAATGTGATAGGGCCTTAACAGGTTCACGGCTCTGACCATTGATTAGGAGACATTGACTGATCATGTTATATGTTCGGGATAATTATTCTGTTTGTATAATGTATGTCTTATTCTCTGCTATTTGAAAAAAAAGTCATTTGAAAAGTTTGGTTTTTTTCCAGATAAAATACCAAGTCCAAAATATTAAAATTATTTTTACATATTTATAAATATAATCTATTTCCATTAAAATAAGTTAAGATTGTTTACATTTATATCTATTAGGTTAGAAGATATAAAGCGTTCAAAATGTTTATAATTTTCATGATGACAGCCAGATACCTCAACTATAGATATTATTCACATAAAAAAAACCGGATGTAAACAACACAACTTCTTTCCTTACATACTATTTCCTAAGCCGTGATTTATATTTTATTCAATGGGTTATCAAGGTTTAATGCGGGGAAACTTACATACAAAATGTTTGTACACAAGTCTGGCCTTGGGCTTTACATCAAAGCTGAAAAAAAAATGAATGTTCTCCTTTGTTTCACAGTACCCACATAAAAATGGTAACATCTTGAGAATGACTTTTGATAGATCCAAAATCTGCTTGCAGATTATCGTTTTAGAGTTTAGGAATGGTACGAGCCGAAATTCTTTGGTTCCGGGTCGATGGGGACTGAGTTTCGAGCCCGAACAAGAAAGGTCGATGTCGGTCAATCCTATAACAAATTCTAACAAATATTTTAATCTTTTAACTTTTGGGCGCAAAAAGATGCCATGCTTTCGTGATTTTGACACATTTGCATCCAGTGTTTCTTTCAGGACTTTTGGGCAGTGAGGATGAAATTTTAGGGTTTTCTATTTGCCCTATATAAATATATCTAAATGCTATGTCACATAAATAGAAACTAGGATAGCATAATATGTCAGATGCTTGAAAGGAACACAAGCTGCGACGACACTCGACTACCTTCAAGTCCTGTAAACATTTGAAAATGCCTTCGGATATCTCAAGCGCCAGGATAGATATTTACATCGGGCGGGGATCACCCCTCTTACCCTTTCCCAATGTTTTATTCTGAAAGCATAGATGGACAGTTAGGATTTACAAAATTCAACAAAGATTAGATATACTTGCAATTAGTTTATTGAAGTATAATGCATACATTCTACATAAATAGAAAGCATACTTCTGATTACTTAATGCAGTTTTTGAAAAAAAGTTCTCAGAATCCAAAAATATTAACACATTTTCTCATGGAATAAAATGGGGAAAGTGTTAAACTTCTCAATCAGTTGTTGGTAATAACCATAACAGAAAAAAAAAATGTTTTGCTTTCACTGAGTGGATGCTACTGTTCATCAACCAAGGGTAAGTAATGAGATGGATCAAAGAATACGACTGCTTTAAAGCAAGTATTTTATCATTTTTCTGGAGGATGATCTAAAATATTTATTTCCAACCAGTGACAATACAAAGCATTGTTTTAGCCTCCAGTGTAAGCAAAACACGAAGCACTCAGGACAACACAGAGTCAACCACTACCCTGTAACATAAAATGCTGCTACAGGGCAGTAGTCCTGGAGAATGGCATCCTGCTATAGGTTAGTCCTCCACAGAGACTTATTGATTTCCTGCAGAACTGCTGATGCAAAGGGGAAAGGCGGATACATGAAATCTACTAACAATTGCTGAATTCATATACAGTTAATTACACCAGTTGCATGCTGAGAATCAACAAGATATTTCACAGAGAGATGCATAATATTCCCTATGCAACTGCAGCAGTCACTTACTTCACTTAGATATTAGGATAAAATTATTTTATGTTATAGAATGCTCAAAATACATAAATCTATTGAAATTATATTTTAAATTTAAACCCCATTATACACTTTCTCTATACATACACTACAGTAGATTTTCAATAACAGAATTTTTGAAAATTAGAAATTTTTAATAAACTGTTGAAAGTTTACTCATTCAAAATATATTGAGAGTTATAAGAGAGTTATAATCTGTGATAAACTGAAACTTTTGAAAGAGTCAAACTATTTATTTTTTCCTTTTACTTTAAACTTAGCACAGTTCTATAAATAGGGAGAGAAAATTAGATTTCAGATTTTGCTATGTTGACAAAAAGATCAATTTGTGACACAAAGTAAAATGCAGATTGTTGGCTGAAAGAATCTGTAACGTAAAAACTAGTTGTATCATGTGATCCAAGAATGGAATTGTTGCTTCAAAACAGAAAAGAGGTAGGGGGGACTAGGAGGAAGGAAAAAGAACAGTAGATTCAAAGTACTGTCTTGATGAAAAAAACTACAAACTAAGTGCCCTATGATGATTTTAGAAACCTTTTATTTACTGATATTTTTAATATTATAATAACTGATTGTGAAAACTACTTATTTTTCATAGTAAATTACAATTATAACTACTTTATAACAAATATAGTTTACTACAACTATTTTTTGTTTTAAATAGCGATTACAGCTACTTTTAAAAAATAGTCCCTACAAAGCTACTTTTGAAACAGAATCAGACCTACCAATCTGCAAAATCTAAAAACTTTTTCTATCTCAAATAAACAGCAATGAGTTATCCATTATCAACATTTCTCACAACCAAAGGAAAAATATTCTAGTTAGTTGCATACCTAGATTATTTACTTACTGCTTGCCATTCTGAGCTGTGTTACTATGCTATTCTGTTTAATTTATCTTGTATGCTATAGAAAACAGAATAGCATAGAAACATTTCATAGAACGACAAACAGTACAAAACACTTAAATAGAATCTCTTTTAGAAGACAATGAGCAAATAATGTTCTCAAGTGCAAGAGCTTACTTCAGAAATTTATTTCATTTTAAATAACATTTTAACAAATCACAATATCCTTCTAGTGTTGCCAATCAATATTAAGAAAATTCAGGGGCACTGTGTTTGATATCTTCAGAAAGCAGCAGTACCAGAATTGTCATGACACGAGGGACAAGAGGCAGATGAAAGAATTGAATTGTGATTGCCCTTGTGTACACTATAAGGAGCTGTTGCAGCTCAACAGAACTGGCATTAGAAAGGCTGTGGAGCTCCTGGGCATTGCACCCTTAAAAGGCACCTATGCTATATGAGTGTTATTAAAAGCCCGATTTGTAGAGGCTGTCTGTATAGGGAGGAACTTGCTATACTCTGTTAGTGTGAGGTTTCTCTGCCTATAGGTTTGAGCAATTGGGCGGACATATGATCGAACCCTGGGATCTGCAAGACATTCCTATCAAGTGCCTGCTGATCATTGCCACAGCTCTTTTCTCCTAGGGACCTTCTGCTTTCAATTCACTCTCCTTTTTTAGGGGAGGGGGGGGGGGAGGGTTAGTACAATACCTTCAGTCGATGTGCCAGGTTCTTAGAAAATTACCTGTAGTGGGAAATAATGTACTCATATTCAAAATGATGACATAGTTACTTCTCATTGTTTATGCACAGAACATGCAATGCATCCATCTAATTTTGTACCCAAAATTGACAATTACAAATCTGCAACATTTATCATCACATGCTTAAAATTTCAATTTGTTTTCTCACAAGTAACTCAGCAAATAATATCCAATTTCACTACAATTAGTTACTTCTTGTATCACACTACTCATTACACTACTTTCTTTTAAAAGTAACGAATTACACTACAAAATACAAAAAAAGTAGTGACTACTGTAGTTTCACTATTTGTAGTGCACAACTTCCAAACACTGATTTTAATGTTCAAATGTTATTTGAATTGTTGATAAAGATTTCTCATATAAGTTTCGAAAAGGAATATTTTGTGTTATATTTGTTCTAATTACACAGTTTTTCATTTGTTGGTAGTTTTAAATTATTTGATTCAAAATTATTTGAATTTAGTTGATTATTTTAATCATATAGCTTTCAGAAACCAGTTGGTTTCCTTCAATTTTGTTACATTCTTAATTCTGAAGTTTTTTTTATCCACTGGAACCCTTACAGTAGACTGTTCTTTGGATGAAGTTAACTCATCTAACTTCTGAAACCGGTTGTTTTGGCTTCATTATTTATTCACATGTATTTTTACAGGAATTTTTCTGTTTACTGTTAGATGCAAGTTGATGGTGTTACTCATTTAACTTCTGAAACTGGCTGTTCCCTTAATTTTTAATCACAGGGCACTCTTAATAGTTTTACTCAATAAGAAAGTGTTTTCAATTCTTCTACTGTTCTATTCCTTTTCTCCTAAGTTCTTCCCCCTCCCCCCCTTTTTTTAATAATCATTCAGTAACAATTACCTTCTTGGATAATGTGATACAACTATTTTTTGACAGACCCATTTTTGCCTTTATTAGTACTGGTATTGTTCCATTTAACTTCGCAAAGAAGGCTCTTTTTTGCTTTTAAAACCAGTTAATACCTTTATTCAACTTTTATATGCTGTATCTAATAATTTTTTTTATTTTACAGATTTAAATGCAGTGTTTGTGTTTATGAACTTAATAAAACTACAGCATTACTGCAAAATAATTTACTCCAACTACTAATAAAATAAATTATTTGTGAATAAAATTATTTTAAAAGCATACTCATTTCATCTTGAATTTACACAATTATTATTAGATCTTCTGCGAGAAAAACTTAGACAAACTAAGTAGGAATAACCTTTGACAAGCAGAAACAATTTTACAAAAATATGTTTAAAACTCATCACAGCGAGAGGAATAGGGCACTGAAGGGGTCAGAAGACAGAAAAACTTGTGATCCCCAAGAACAAAATTTTGAGATAAATAAATCAGAAATTTAATTGTGAGATGTGATTAATAAATTATATTCCTGCTTTGAGGCAATTCATAAAGTGCAGCATCAAAATTACCATAGATTTCAAAGGCTTCATAAATAAAGAAGCTATCATGCTTTAAGCCAGGAAACACAAAGCATGCCATGTATCCTTATTTTCTCCAATTTTGCCATTAAACATTGTACTGTATGTATATTTTAATCATTTTTACAATTGGCTAAACTGATGCCTGGTGATAATTTTTTAAATTAATTTCATTTTAAATTAATTTCATTTAAATTAATTTCATGAAAATTGCTGATGCATGTTCTGGAGAGCATTTCTATTATATCTGGATGAACTTCAGATTCAAGCTATCTTTGAAGACTGCTCTGAACAAGGTTAATTTACTAAAATATGCTCAAAATTGCTGTAAAAATTCAATTCATGCTGAATTTGCATGAGTAACTGAGGCTGCACTTTTTGCTTGTTTTAAAGAAGAAGGATATATTTTATTTTATCTTCAAAACCTGTTGACCCCTAATATTTTTACTGTATGCTGTAAATATACGAAGTTTTCTGAAAAATGAAAGGATAATTTAATTATGATCACCTTATAGGTTTTATTTTAGGTACTAAGAATTTTCAGTAATGAAGAATTTTATTCACAGGTACAGTATTACTATTACTTAGCATGATTAACTATTTTTGTTTCAGTAATTTCTATTCTTTTACCATTAGCTCAAAACAGAATAAAATAATTTTTTTAAACATTACACAATTCTCTTTAGCTTAAATTTTGAGAAAAAATAATTTGAACTTTTGCACATACAGACGAAAAATATTTCGGAAAAATTAATAATAAATATTTTAATGAATTTTTAGCTCAATTATTTTCATAAATATTAATAATCTTAATAAATGCATATATTTCAATTCATTTCAATAATATTTTAGATACTCAATATTAATAAATTAGTTTAATATATAACTAGGTTCAAAACTCCTACCCTCTTGAGAATATCTGAAAGATACATTTTTAAAGTAATTTTTTTTTATTTCTCATGGTAAAGAGACGTACATTGATTTTTTTTTTTTATGAAAACACTTTTTGGCTGAACTGAAAATCTAGATATTTTTAGAGATTAATGAAAATCCAATATAACATTCCATTCAACTGTAATTCTGCATATAAATTTATGCAAACTGTGTTTCTCCAAAACTATTGAAAAGATTAAAACCAACATTACAAAAATAGCTTGTTGCATAAATGTGAGATTAACATTGTAATTAAAAAAAAATTTCAGCTGCCATACACAGTAGGCATTTTGCAGTATCACTTAACAAATTAGAACCAAATTTAGTACCGAGATGGATTAGTACATGAATGTCTAACCAGTCTTTATTAAAAACAAAATAACTGCAACCTGCAAGAGCACGTTTTTTCTGCACATGCACCATTTTTAAAAATTGTACATATTATCAAATTTATATGAAATTTTGCTAACTATCGTATAACAGAGCTTTCCAAGATGACATCACATATCTTATCTGTCAGAAATCAATAGCAGTTATGAAAGAATATATTGTAATATTAGAAGACATTATGAACATGAATATAAATGTAAATGCAAAAATTTGAAAGATGAAAGCAGGACAATTACATTAAAGTAACTGAAAATTTATTTAATGGCTCAGCAAAGTATACTTAAAAAGCAAAATGTATGACAGAAATCAATAGTTCATGCTAAGTTTGTAATTGCTAAATTACTTGTAAAAGAAGGTAGATGCTTTACCGGTGCCAAATTAGCTAAACATTGTATATTAGCTGTGTTTAAAGAAGTATGCCCAGAAAGAAAAAAACTGCAAAACAAATCTAAAACTAGTTAATCATAAGTGTGCTCTTTTTGCAGTGTGACATCATTGGTTGTATAGCGATGTCATGATTCTATGCATGTCGTCACGGATCACAAGTATGATGTCATCGACTGGTCAAATTTGGGTTTTCTAGTTTTGATTGGCAGTCATGCAAATTATCTCTCAAGCAGGGGGCATTGCACAGATATTTTCATATGTCTGTGACATCACCACTTTAACATGTATAAGTACTGTGAGCCGATGAAGGTTCATTGCCATTATTTCCTGTTTAGCTTGCTCGTTTGCAGTTTGAAAGTTCTGATGGGCAGGATGTCGGGTTGGAATTTCTGTTCATTATGTTATGCTTAGTTACTGCTAGAAGTTTTTTTCAGATGGATGCTTTTGAATGAAATTCTAGGTTTAAATTTACTTGACTGTGGTGTCATTCTTGCCTGAAAAATGTGTTGCGTATCAGCTGTTCCAGCCAGCACCGGTATTTTACAAGACTTGCTTGGTTAATATGCTTTTATGTAACTGCACTCAGATATTTAAACTTTGGTCAAAACCATATTTGAAGATTCTGCAAATACTGCCCTTCTGCCTAATCTTACACAAAGTGTGCAGAAAAATTGGGGGGAGACACTTGAGCAACTCATATGTATAACAGTCATTTGGTGCCACATTGCTTTGGCATCGGACAAAAGTAATGATACTGTGCAGTTATTTGATAGTGAATTTGATATTACTGAAGAGTTGGCAAATATGCGCAGTTTAAAAAGTTTTACAATGGGAGAAGATATATAGATATATTTATGGATGTTAAAAACACTTTTACTGCTTTAGTATTAAATTGAGATAAATTATTTAATGTTTGGTGGAAAGATTATGTATAATAGGAAGAATTTGGTCTGAAATTCATAAGATGGGAAGTGATAAACTAATGATATTTCTATTAAATTAAGACAACCATAGGTTTAAAAAGTAATTTAATAAAACCACCTCCCTTGACATACATAAGTTTACAAAGCCAAAGTGCATTCGGGCATTACCATGCCCTTCATCACTGGCAAAATCCCCACTGATGAAGGGCATGGTGACACCCAAATCTGAAGAAAAATGGCTCATATCTTTTGTATTTATGATGGATATGACTTCTTACTTAAATGAACTTAATGTCAAACTACAAGGAAAAAATAAACTTATGCTAACATGTCTTTAGTCAAAAACATTTGAAGCAAAACTACATTTGCTTAATAAACTAATTAATAAACACAGTTTTGCACCATTCTGAAATATGCCGTTCTTTAGAAATTTCAGCAGACCCATGAATATTGCAAAAGGACATATTTTTTAAAACTTTTGAAGAGCTTGCTCTTCAAAATGAGTTTTCAAAAAGATTTTGTAGATTTTCACGAAAAAAATGTGTGGCCTGAAGTTATTTTTTAACTCTTTCGATGCGGACATTCATGTTGTTCTGCTTTCACTCCAAATGGAAGTTTTGGAAACTCAGAAAAGTGCGTTTCAGGTAGAATATCTCATCCAGTTCTATAAATGCTTGTTATCCCATTTTCTAGCCATTAAAAGTTTTGCAAAAAGATACATAACTGAATTTGGGAGTACTTATATATGTAAACAAACCTCTTCTGTGATGATTCCCAGAAAAAAATATTGTACTCTACTAACTAATGAGCATTTTAGCAGTACCATAAGAATTCACATTTCACAAATGAAATCCGACATGGAAAAATTAGCAAAGATTGTACAGCAACAAAAATATCAGTTATTTAAAGAAATTTTACATTTATGTTGTTTTATATTCAGTTTAACTTGTTAAATGCATATTACTTTATCAAGGTAATTTTTTATTTAGCAAAGTTTTTTTAAAGAAATCTGTGTTCTATCTTGTTTTATATTATAATTTTTGTTATTTTAATATTATTAAATAGATATGTTTGTAATAGAATGTCATTAATACTTTAAATATAAAAATTTTCTGCATTAAAAATTGCATTTTTCTTATTTGACCAATATTAATTTCTTCGTTCAATTTTTTTTTAAATTTTAGTTTTCTGCATCAAGAAATAGTGTTTTATTGCAAGACAAAACATTATTTTAAATTATTTGCGAAACAAATAAAAGTTATTAGTTTCTCAAAATTAAATATTTGGCTCGTTTTCCAGATATTTAAAAAAATTTTCCAGTATTATACTTTCCTTTTACATTTCCTATATATTGGTAATGGAATACCTAAAATCTAAAGATTCATTTTTCATTGTATCTGATACTCATTTCTCATAACAAAATTTTTAGTCATATATATATAGTTATTGCACCATGCATGTCATATATAATGCCCAATATTAGAGTAAACTCAATTTTTCTATTCCAGCACAAATGTTAATAAAAAATTTGGTTATTATTCTTGATCATATGAAAAATTTTAAACTAAGAAATTTTAAAAACAAAAAAATTTTAAACTAAGAAAATTTAAAAAATGAACTATAAAGATTTATGGTGTGGGGACACACAAAAATTACAATATTTTAGTTCTTAAAGTAAGGTGAAGTAGGGTATAACACAAGAGTAACAAAGGGGAATAGGACTTTTATTGTGTATATGATGATGATAACTATACATAGTATAAATATAATTTTGAAATAGTTACTATAAAATCTATAATATGAGTGAACCTGTTAAGTGTACATTTAGTATTAGAAGAGAGAATTAAAAGTAACCAGTCTGACATGTGTTGCTTATTTTTGTAAATGCTCTCATAAAGATGTGTTAATTGCCCTTAATGCTTTACTATTTCTATATAACTTTTGAGTATTACTGTTTTTAATATTATGTTTTCAATGTTTGTATTTTTCTACGCAATGTATAAATAAAGATATATACATATCTTGATTTAACATTACATTGTACCTACATCCCCCTTAAATATTAGCCTCACTGTTTTTGGTTATACGTCCCATTATTTTGTAGCTCTTACTGTAGAATATCATCTTTTATTGCCTTTTCACATTACTATTATTTGTTTTACATGATTGGCAACAGTGGGTCTCTACTTTTAAACTTTGCGATTGGCAACACTGATCTCTTCATTTTGGGCTTCAATGGTTAGCACATTTGCAGATTCTTTATTCCAGGTATTCTTATTTCCTTTATTATTTTTCTATCTTTATGTGTGTTGTTCAAGTTATTAATTAGTGCTTATAGATATTATCTATCCCTAATAACAGAAACACACATTTTGTGTTCATTTTGATTAAATACTTGGACCTGACGAAAAGTTTTTCAAAATAAACAATTCATTTATTTAGGCCTAGCGCTCATCCACGTGTGTAGCTTTAATGCCTGGATTTTATTTGTTTTTCAATTATCGAATCCATTTCTTTGATATTTGTTGATTATCTTTAGTTTGATGATGAGCAATTTGCATTCTTTTCCATTTTATTGATGATTCTCTATTCAATACTTCTTTTTATTATGTAGGAATTTTTTAAAGATAGGATTTTTGAGTTGCAACTTCTCTCTATTCTATCATTGGATTTTTAAACTATTATTATATATATACAGAGGGTGTTTGTTCATACATTTTTGTAACGATTTTGAAAAAAATATATATGTAAACAAAGATAAGAATTTTATTTTCTAATATGTTCAATCTGATAGCCCTTTTGTGGAACTATCATATTACTTCTTGATTTCTAAGATAAAAAAGCTTTCCTTAAAATATCAAGGGTGATTTTGTTCCACTTCTCCACCACAATCTTCCATTCAATGTTTTGGGATGCCACTTATAAAGAGCTTGTTTTAAAAGTCCAAATGCATAGTAATCCATAGGAGACAGGTCAGGGGACTTCGGTGGGATGCATTTAAATGGAATAGCCTCAATTCCGGTTTCATTTCTCATTTTTTCAAAAAATATAGCAGTAGATTTAGAGGTATTGCTGGTAGCCTTATACTGATGGAAATTAACACAGTGAAGATTGTTTGGGTAAAGTGATGGAATGTCTTTTTTGAAAACAGGCGTTAAAACATATTTCTGACAGTAATCCGAGTTAATTTTGACAATTTTTTCTACTTTCCTTATTTTAAGTTTTCCATTATAAGAGAATCCAGCAATAACCATAAAACCTTTAGCAAAACTTCCCTTATTTTCTCTCAACCAACCTTTGTTGGGTATGCATTTATTACCTTTTTCCAAGTCAAATGTAAACTTTGACATTTCTTTCCTTTTTTTTTTATTAATTATGTCACTTAATTTACGTCTCCCCCACTGGGTTCCGATCTAAATTGGGTGGCACTTCCCGGACGTCCAAACAGTTACCTTACACCTTTCTGGTAGGTCGGAAGGTCTGGGTCTCAACAACAACTTAATTTACATGTCCGGCCACTCAAATTGCTGCTCGTGCCCTAGGGCGAGTTGGGTGGTCTGGGTTTTCAACTTAATTTACGTATAGAAATATTAAAACAATGCTTTTTACATCTTTTTTTAATAATCGAATAAGAGTATTTCTCTTCGGAAAGCGCAGCAATGTAGCCTTCGATCTATTGTTTACTTTCTAGCGACATTTTCTAGCGACAGCAAAGAATATTTTTAATGATGCAGACGATAGTTAAACCCTATTCTGGCTTGATGCCAGTCAGGTTTTGGATTTTTTATTTAAATTTAATTTATGGAGAAAGTCAAAATCATTACCAAAATGTGTGAACACCCTCTGTGTATGTGCGTGTGTGTGTATATATATATATATATGTATATAAATATATATATATTTATATATATATATATATATATATATATATATATATATATATATATATATATATATATATAGGTCATTTTATGTAAACAGAAGTTTTACATGTCTGGTGTCTTAATAAAAGATTGCATGACTTAGGACTGATTTTGGATACTGATCAGTTGTACTTATTCATATTTGTCCCCCTTTAGCCAAAAAAACAATTTATATTTTTAATATTAAAAAATTTAGTTTTTTTTTTTTATTAAATATCATTCTCCTGTGTGTCCCAACAGTCAAATAATAAAATCACAACTTCATTTACAAGCCTTCATTTTCTAGTTTTATTTTAATTGGATGCTTTATGTTAAATTAGACAATTTAAAATAAAAACAGTAATAAAAATACCACTATGTATTAGAGCAATATTTTAAATTATTTTTTTATAACTGGCCACTAGCTGTTTTGTCATCCACCTGTCTCTAAATTTTAACACCTCATCCTGTACATAGATGACAATAAAATATAATTAAAGTATTATCCTTTTCTACTAAAGTCCATATTCACCATTTCAAAAGTTCGACTCTGTTCTGGCTATCTTTCTGTGCAGGGAAATATTATAAAACTGAGCAATTTGGGGTAAGTATTGTTAATCCTTGTTATTAAGCTGTCTTTAATTATTTTCAGAATAAAAAAATATACAATTTTTTTTAACATATATGTTTGCCTAGTTAGTATAGCAAACTGAATATCAAGTTAGGCTTAAATACAAATAAAACTCATATACTCAGAAAGTAAAATCACATGATTTATCATTCCCTTGTCGTCATTTACCTGTCTTCTTGGTAAATAAGGGAATGACATTAGAACAGGTGAATTACATTTAAAACTACATTTCCTTTTAGAAGATAAAACAAATAAGTTAGTTCTAAATATAAGATTTCACTTAAAGCAAAACATACTTATAAATTTTTCTAATGATATATATATATATATGTATACATACTAACAAAGTAGTTGTCTATATTAAGTGTCATTCCCCTGACATGTCTTGAAAATAAAAATACTTGTCTTGAACTGTAAATAAAAATACTTGTCTTGAACGTGTCTTATCCTTACTTGTCTTGAAAATAAAAATTTGCATTTTCTATTAATTTCTCCAAAATGATGAAAAATAGAAAAAAAAAATACTGTAACAAGAAAGATGAAAAAATCTGTTTAGAGAAAATGATCCATATATGTGTGTGTGTATAATTTTTCTAAACATATGCAACAAGTATCAAAACAGCTAGGTCCGCTCAGCATTTATGTATACTAGCTGCATTCTACTGCTAACTTTTACAAATTATAAATCACCAAAAAAGCCTAGTTAACCAGGTATTGATTAAATGACTAGATCACAATATAAAATGCTGCATAAATAAAGTGCATTAAGCAGGCAACATTTTAGAAATGCTTGGATTTACTTCTTTAGCACAAAAATGCCTAATGCTGAATACAAAAAAATGAAACTTTTTTCTATATCAATAAACATTCATACCTGAATTTATCCAGATACACTATTATATATTCTACTTTTCTAAATATGTTTAGATAATGACACCCATGTCCATTTTAAAATGCTCAACATTGAACATTGATTAATATGAAAATTTAAAATATATAAATACCAACGAGATATTATAAATCAGAAACACCAAGAAACTAAAAAATATAAATAACAACAAAAAAAAAATTCTTCCCCTTCCATTCATTGACTGCACATTAAAATAATCTGCAAGCATGCAATGCAATGCATTCACATAACCACCACAAAACACGGATTGAAGGAGAATAAAAACATTTGTCAATGTCTCATGCAATTTGCTCCACTCTTTAAAATGTGAGAGATCATTGGCACCAATTACACTGAAGCTTTTATGTTGCATTAATAAATGCAAAAAAAAGGTTAATCGTAACACAAATTACGAGTAGAAATTTATGGCAAAAAAAAAAAATCTGGCATTAATGCTAATATAAACTGGAGATACTGAATACATTAATACTCATAACTGAATACCTTAATTTCTGTGGACATTTTTGTTAAGTGAACTAAAGGACCATTATATTTAATATTTTTGTGTCATTGAAAGTCCAAGTATTTGTTTAGTGTTACTTTCATTATTAGGATGATTTCCCTTAAATTATATCAGAAGCAAGTGCCTTAGTACCTCAATAGTAGCTTTCAATTATCAAGATGCAATCTGCAATCAACTGGAAATTTAAATCCCAAGTTTCAAGAAGCCAAAAAAAAAAATATGAAAAACTACATAAAAGGACAGGGATCACTCAACTGCTTTAGATATTTTGAACTTTTGTCGGTCCTGGTATTTCTATTGTACTGACATCACGGTGATAAGTTAAAAATATAAAAACATGTCATCAACCGATGTTCAGGTAGCCGAGTGCAGCAACTGTGTCGACTGCTTCTATCACCAGTTTGCAATAATGAAGAACAAGAATGATCAATCATGCATAAAGCATTGATTATGAAACACGATACATTCAGCAGTGATATTTTTTTAATTATCACAGAACTACAATAATTTATTTTACTTAAAACTTCATCGAAAAAAATGAACTTTATGCAAATGATGTCATCGAAATATAAATCGTCTGGTTCTCTATGTAAAAGCAGTGAATATTTCATTCATACACTTTTATTCCAAACTAGCCGCCTTCGGCCACCAGTCTGTTCGCTACCCTTGAAAATTCTGACCGTGGCAAACTCGCTGGCGTGACCTACCAGAAAGGTGTAAGGTAACTATTTCGATGGCCAGGAAGTGCCACCCAATTTAGATCGGAACCCAGTGGGGGAGGCATCCACAGGGACCGTACTCTCCTTCCCGTACCACCAACCCCTCAGAAGGTCTTACAGACCCACATGTTCAACGTGATCGTACTCCGCGTGAACATGGCAGCAGTTTTGGCAGTGGCGGAAATCGAACCCGGGCCTACCGAGTGCAATTCCTGCACACTAACCACTTGGGTACCGAGCCCTCTGCGACAATCTCCATAACTTTCTTTTCATTCACCCAATTTAAACCGGAACCCAGTAGGGGAGGCATCCACAAGGACCATACCCTCCTTCCCCTACCACCAATCTCTCGGAAAGACTTATGGACCCACATGTTTAATGTGATCGTACTCCATGTGAACACAGCGACAGTTTTGGCAGTGGCGGGAATTGAACCTGGGCCTACCGAGTGCAATTCCCGCGCGCTAATCACTGAGCTACCGCACCCTCCGCGACAATCTAAATAACTTTAAAAGTAATTTATTTCGAAAATAATAATTTATTCCAATAAAATGGATGAATAATTTATTCAAATAAAATAGATGGTTTGTTTTAGTTTAATGACATACATTTATTGATGTATATTCAAATATCAAATATTCCATTTCAATCGAATGTTCGATTTCGCTATTGCATATTCAGAACCGTGACGTCCCCTTCACCTTCCCTCCTATCACATAATTTTCTATCCCGATGTACAATCACCGATGTAAACACCATCCGTCTCCGCTCGCAGTGCGCCTACGCGGGTATGGGAGGAAAAATTATTTTGTCAGCTTGCCGCCGAGAAATTGAAATTCTGAAAATCAGGATCCTGCAGCTACTTTTTCATATTTCTTGACCAGATTGGGCTTATAAGAAAGCCAGATCTTTGAGCTTTCTAAAAATGTAAATTATTAGTCGAAAATCTCGGAACTTTTTCTGTTGCGAGGATTTAAAAACAAAAGTTAGTTTATTTGAGCCGAAAGTGACTTTTGTTTTAAAATCATTAAAAAACATTAGAAATTGAAATTGAGATTTGAAATTGATATATTTTTACTCGCAATTGTCTGCTCTTTTTGGTGGTGTGATTTGTTTTTTTCTACAACGTCTGAACGGTGGAGGAAAAAGGGGAAAAAACGGTCGAAATCACATAAAACATTAACTAAAAAAAAGATTCAAATTTTAAAAATCGGTTTTTATGTGTCACCTACCACCCCCACCCCCACCCCCGGTCTCCGATTACCGAATTTTGTAGCTCTCCGACGAGCGGTCGCTGAACCTATAGTGTATAACACTATAGGTTCAGCACACAAACAAACAAACAAACAAACACACAGACATTGCCTTTTATTATTTAAGACTCCAGAGTTAAATAATTTTGCATGAAACAAATTCAACAATTCTTATACAACTCATCTTTACAATCACTTGTTTACATTCTGCATACATTAAAATTGGGATTCGTTGTAGAAATAATCAAAGTTGGATGATCATTTAAACTCAAAATTATTGTGATCGTGTTGGAGCAGAATACAGATGCACAAAAATTACACAAACATAAAGCGGTTCTAGGACGGATGTAACACAAAATATAATTTTGAAAGAACTTTAAAAATCATGACTTTTATTCTGGGAAAAAGATGGATATAACATATTATATGGGTGTAATTATTATTTTAATTTTTATTTAAAAAACTACCGAACCTATTTCGCTGAAATTTTTTTATATATTTTATGGGATAATTTGAATATTTCCTAAAACTTTCAAAGCAATTTGTGAATTTTAAATTTGCTTAAAAAATGTTTGAAAAATGAGGTCCCATAGAGTGCAATGTATTTCATTTTTTCAACCCGGGTTCAATCCAAAACTAATTGGGTAATATTATTCATTTATATTCCCATATGTCCCACAGACTGGTTCAATAACATACTAAAATTTCATTTTGATAAAGTCAGTTTTACAGCAGTTATCATGCGAATGGACAAACAGACAGACAGAATGACCAAAGTCATAAACACTCTTCAACTATGTTGGAAAGTGTTAAAAAAGAGACCTACCTCCTTCATAGGCATCAAAGAACTCATCACAGTCGGTGTCTTCATAGTGTGGAGAGTTGGGGGAAGAGTGGAAAGGGCTCACAAAAGACTTCTCTAATTCATGATGTTCCTGAGCCAGAGCATGCAATGCATCTTGCAAAACACGACAGCGTTCCTGTTGCTGCTTGATTTGTAACATGCGAACCTAGAAGTATATAAAATATTTCTTTTATAATATTTAATACAATTTAAAGTAATAAATTGAACAATTTAATAAAATGAATTGCTTATTAATAGTTTTACAACGGTTTATTACTCCTGTTTAATATTTTTTCAAAGGACATTATATAGCCAGAAACATTAAATTTTCAGAAATTGAGTCAGAGTTACTGGATATCCTATTTTCACCAGACAATTCACAAAATATTCATAAATAATCCTTGACAAATATATAGAGATAAAAAATATTCTGCACAAACCGATTTTAATAATACTGCTTATCTTTAATAATACGGAAGGTATGGCCATTAAATTTTACCATCATCATACAGTTTAAAAAGTATTCTAAAAATATATAAAGGTAATGTTTCTACAATTTTGTGGTATCGATCTCCAACATTTACAACTCTTATGTGGGTAGTACATGGCCTTCCTTGCAGACTGAAGTTTTTTTCTACCTTTTCTGGCATTAATATTCACTGAAATGAGATATATTTGCATTTTATTGAATAAAATAAATAATTAAAATTGCATAAAATTTGCAGTTTTTAATATACACTTTAAGACAAAAAAATCGATGCACCCTGCAAAATAATCCGATAATAATGAAACTTTAGATGCAAACGCCTGTCGACCGAATATGCAAATGATAAAAAATTCACAGCCAATGAATGAATAGTCGAAACTACAGTGCATTAAAACTGAGCACCATGGTAGTGTATATAAGGACCGTACCTTATTTTCAAGAACAAAATGTGCAGTGGATTTCGATTGAGTTTATGTACCTTCATTGTAACAATGCCTCGTCGGTGAATTCGCAGCCACTATGAGTATATGAAGGTGTTTGAAAGAGGGCATGCGGTCGGACTGCATAAGGCTGGATGGGCATAATACTGACGAATCACTCTGCATTTGGGTAGGAGCGATTTAGCAATCCAAATGCTACTATGTTGGCAGGAATGGGTCCTGAATGTCAGATTTCAGCGCAAGCAGGCAGCGGACGATCTAGATCCAATGTTCTGAAATTCTAATCATTTCTTTTTCTATACATCCACATTACACGTACCAAATTTTGTCTCATTTGGATATTTCTTTCTTGGTGCGGTGATTTTTTTTTCTTTGTCTTAGAGTGTATTTTGTTTTATTTTTTTAGGTGTGTGTGTGGGGGGGGGGGGGGGTGCTACACCAATATATAAAAGAGAGCAAAACCATTAAAAGGGTTTATCCTACTGCAATGATAGTTTCTGTTATCAAAATTTAGCATATAAAGTATTATTTAACAAAAGTTAAACATATTTGATTTTTTTGATGAGCCACTGTTTTTAAGTACTGTATCCAAATCTAATCAGCAGACTGCAACATGTGTCAAATTTTATAAAAATGTTGTGATTCATTCGTGAGCTAGAGTAAATATATATACAATGCACACACAATGCATACCAATCCTTCACAACAAACTTTTCTTATATGTAAAATATATTGCCACTAAAGTGAAAATGATAATAACATATTTTGGTAGAAATTCAACTACCAAGTATATGCAAATGAATCGCTACCTAACAAAAACCAAATCAAAGTATGACTGTGCAGGCTGTTGCAAGTTCATTTCATAAAATAGTGCATGCTATTCAGACTCATCTGTCACTTGCTAACGTGCTCAGTCAATAAATGAATAATTATCTTATTGAATAAAACCCAAAATCAAAAAGGTCATAAAATGGCACAAAAAAAAATTGCTTAATAACGTAAGTACCTCTTCCTGCTGAGCAAACACAGTAAGGCAATGGGACAAACTTGAAGATACTTTATTGGCAGACTCTAACAAGTTTTCAATGTCATTGGATATATGCCCCCATGATTCTAAAGAACGGTCAGAACTACGACCATTGTTGATGGCTATTTCATCAATCCTAGATTTCAGAGAGTTCACCCACTTCTCAAAGAGCTGAACATGTGCTTGGGCAGTCTGAAACAAAGCAAATATTTAAGGCAAAGTTAAAATAGTACAACAAAATAACAACAAAACAGTGAAAATGAAAGTAAAAGTGAAAACAAAAAACAGTGAAATGCATTTAAAAAAAGAAATACAAAATGCTTGATTTATATTTTTTACAATTTGAATTGCACACAGAAAGTTTATATATCTACTGATTCTTTAAATGTTTATAAAGATTAATTAAAATGTATATCTGGCTGGTCATCGAAGTCAGTCATTTTAGAATAAATTCTAAATTCATATAATTTAAAATTAGTTCTAATTCACTTTACATACTGGTTTAGTTGTTTGCTATCATTTGATTAATACCCAGGTACATATCCATATCAATTATTTTGAGAATTATTAAAATACAATCCCTAAATGCAACTGCGAATGCATAAATCTTATTTGTTTTAGTTTCTAATAAATTTGCCTGCTTAATTTTCACTTAAATAATTTAAAATTATCCATATAACGCGAAAAACCATTCTAATAGGACACTTATATTTTATACACAATGTTCTAACAGTGTAACTAATTAATTATTATACTAGCTGAATACTGGGTGACAATTAACAGTGTTACAACAAATAAATCCCATACAGTAATATACATATTTATATAATTGTAAGTACAGTGCAACTTGGATCCATAAATTAAAAAATCCATAGATTAAAATTATCCATTATTCTTGGATCCATAGATTAAAATTATCCATATAACGCGAAAAACCATTCTAATAGGACACTTATATTTTATACACAATGTTCTAACAGTGTAACTAATTAATTATTATACTAGCTGAATACTGGGTGACAATTAACAGTGTTACAACAAATAAATCCCATACAGTAATATACATATTTATATAATTGTAAGTACAGTGCAACTTGGATAAAAAGAACGTCTCTAATTCGAAATCGTCGTTAATTCGAAGATTTCTCTTGGTCTCTTGAACTTTGTATTAAATCAATGTTAAAAAATTGTGGATAATTCGAAGTTCAACTTCCTTAATTCGGAGTTTTTTATAAAAACTTTCGAACCATAACAACTTTTGGCCTTTCATCCTTAAGAAACCATCGACGGAATACCCCCACCCATTCGACACGTGACAGCTGAACCCCCCCTTCCTGCTACCTGTTCGATCGGTCCGAGCGTTCAACCTACAGAAGGTGTTGATTCAACCGGCCTCAGACATCATTTGAGCTTCCTACTGTCAGTGTGTCTGTAGTGTTGTGAGAGTTTCGCTAGTGAGCATTCATGATGTCTTTGAGTAAACCACGCGTTCAATACAAGAATTTAACGTTTGCTGAAAAGGTCGCCATCATTCGCAATGTGGAAAAGGGTGTGAAGAGGAAATGCCAAATCGCCAACGAGTACGGGATAGCGCTGAACACTTTGTCTACTTTTTTGAAAAATAAGGACAAAATTCTGAGTAATGCTGCTGCTACGCATGGAAATGGAAAGGATCGCAAAAGAGCTATCGAACAGGACAATCCAGAAGTCGACGAGTACATGTTGAAGTAGTTTAAACAAGCACGGGACAAAAACATTCCTCTGAGTGACCCTCTCATTCGAGCAAAAGCGGAAGAATTTTCTGCCGGTTTCGGAAAAAGTGATTTCAAGGCTAGCACTGGTTGGTTGGATGGATTTAAGGAAAGAAATGGAATCTCCTTTAGGCGTATGTGTGGTGAAAGTGGAAGTGTGAATCAAGAAGCAGCAACTGTTTGGAAAGACGATGTTTTACAGATGATTGAGAGAACACCAGCTAAAGACATTTTCAACGTTGACAAAACTGGGTTGTTTTCCAAATGTGCTCCAGACAAGACATTAGCATTTAAGGGAGAGCGTTGCAGTGGGGGAAAGAAGAGTAAAAAACCAGTCACTTTATTGGTTGGGGCTAACATGGATGGCAGTGAAAAGCTGCCTTTGCTCATGATAGGCAAATCTGCTAATCCAAGATGTTTCAAACATGTCAAATCAAAACCAGTAGAGTATAGATCAAATAAAAAAGCTTGGATGACTGCAGAAATTTTTAAAGATTGGCTGCTGAAACTTGATAAAATGTATTGACAAAAGAACAGAAAAATTATCTTGTTTATTGACAATTGCACTGCGCATAACTCTATTCCCACATATGGACAATATAAAGGTTACTTTTATCCCACCAAATATGACTTCAGTTGTGCAACCGATGGACTAGGGCATCATAAAAAATCTCAAGCATTTTTACAGATGCCTTTTCATTCGAAACTTCTTGACAGATTCTTTCAAAGACAAGAACAAAAAAAACAATAATATGTGTCCTTGATGCAGCACGATTGTGTCACAATGCATGGTCTCAAGTAACGGAAACAACAATAGCAAATTGTTTTCGACAGACAGGATTTACCAATAAAACTGATCCAGCTGAGTTTATAGAAGAAAATGTCCCCCCCACCCACACCGGACGCATGGGGTAACAATACAGGCATGACATTTTATCAGAAGTATTAAATAAGACGAGTACAGCGGAGTACGATATCAAGGATGATATACAGGAGGAAGAAGAAGAGACGCCAATACCTACATCATCGGAGGCGCTTTTTCATCTAAGCGAATATCGTCAGTACATTGAAGGACAAACAAACGTTAGTGAAGCTGTTTCCCGTTCACTAAACATACTTGATGATTTTGCTAACCTTAAACGACTGAACTCTACAAAACAATCAGACATTGCACAATTTTTTCTAAAACTATAATTTTTTGTATTGAATGTAATATGTACATGTATGTAGCTTACGTAAATCTTATGTTGTTTACATACATATACTGTTTAAGTCCTTCATACCATGATATTTCTCAATAAATATTTACTTATTGACAGAATAACCTTTTCAAGCATTCAGTGGACCTGAAACTAAAGTTAAAAGATGTAACTTTTTTAAATCGAAGTTTTGGATAATTCGAATTATTTTAGTGGTATGTTTAGTGGTTTTTAGTGGCACTGTATTTAAAATCTTCTTATAATGGAATATCTCGTCAACTTTATTTAATTAACTTGTACTAAATTTAAAGTTTAAATCTTAATTATTGGCCCATGTACTAAAAAACGGTACACATAAAAGAGGTGTTTTTATATATTCAGCAAATCAAACATTTTTACATGTAGCACTCCTTTAATACTTTTCCCTTCTTACTATTGTACTATCTGTCCTGTTACCAAATATCAAGTCTCAATTTCATTGGGAAGAGTACTTTCCAAATAGTGTATATTTGAAACTTTTTGATTTGATGCATCTCTCGAAACATACATTTTTGAATAAATCGATATTAACCATGGCCATTTTCCGCAGATTGACTTTATATTATAAAAGTTAATAAAATTCATGTGTCTATAATTATATAAAGAACATTTTTCTAAAAGTTTCTATATTAAACATTTTGGTATAGTACCCCTTCAAACGTATATTTTAAACAATTAAATTTTTCCTGTTGTTTTCATCTATATATTGGTCAGTGTAATAAAATTTATTTCTCTATCTAACTTCAAAGAGAGTGATTCTCATTTATTCTACGAATCAAACATTTTAAATGTACAGTACTTCTAAAATAACAAATATTATAAAATTCTAATTTTCCCAGTTCTTACTATAAAAACCCATCAATTTTCAAGTTTTTATTTCATCGGAAATAGCATTTTCAACAATAGTCCTTATTTTGAACGTTTTTGTTTCAAACGTTCCCTCAAATGTATATTTTAAATTAATTACATTTTTACTAAAGTTCTTATCCAACAATTAATTAGTGCACTAAGTATCAGGTGTCTATCTCAGTTAAAACTGGGTGTTTTAAATTCAAACTGTAAATCAAACATTTTGATGTGCAGGAATCCTAAAAAAATAATTTGTAAACTAAAATATTCTTCCATCTTACTATCAAGTTTTGTACAAAATTTCAAATTTCAATGCATTGTAAAGTACATGTTCCAATCATTTCATATTTTGAATTTTTTGCTGTAGAACTCCCCCCCCCCCCCCCCACATGAACATTTTTGAAAAATTATACTCTACTGGGTATTTTATTAAACAATTAATCCATGCACAAAATTTCAAGTCTCTATATCACCTAAAGGAAGGTGTTTCATTTATTCAACAAATTGAATACTGTGTAGCACCCCTAAAACAATAAATATTGCAAGCTGTAATTTTCACCTTCTTACTATCACATGATTTATCTGCTCTAAATTTCAAGTCTCCATCTCACTGCAAAATGCACTTATTGAATAAATGGATGTGCAGCACCCGTAAATCAGTAAACACTGTAAAACAGAAATTGCTCACTTTTCTTCCTATCAAACAATCTAGTCGTATACTCATTTTTATGTCTCTATTTCATTAAGGTACATTTTATCATTTCACTTTTAGAATATTTTGGTGTGGACCTCCTTCTCTCTAATGAACATTTTTGAAAAAATTCAATTTTTTCCTGATTTTTTTTTTTTATCAGACGATTGACATGTGTACCAAATTGCAAATCTCTATTTATTTGGCCAGCAGGAGGGCCTGATTAATGCACTGGCCTCCGGGGCCACAGTCCTGGGCCCCCGAATTGTAGGGGCTCCAAAATTTTGTATGTGTTAAAATATTTTAATCAGAAATAATTATATATTTAATTATTTAAATAATATACACTGATAATGTTAGTTTTTATTTTAAATTTTGAAAATATGTTAATAATTTAAAATATTATACATCTTTTAAAATTTCACTTTTAAATAAAAAGTACTACATGTACAAAAGTGCCTTAGAGACAGTGGTCCTAAACTTCCAAATTTGTATAGCGATGTTTTTTTGCATGAATTTGGTATGCTGTGAGTGTATGGGGCCCCCAATTAATGCCAGGCTATGGGCCCCCACATTGGCTTAATCAGGGCCTGTTGGCTAGTGCCTAAAAATGGTGTTACAAACAGATGTACAGATACTTGGAAATTAGCAGTACTTTCAAATTTTGATTAATAAATTATATAATTGTAACAACTAAATGAAAACAATATGATTGTAATGATTATTTATTTCAGCACATGAAACACTAAATGATTTTCTTCAGAAATAGTTCACATTTATAAGCAGAATTCCATAAAACTTAAAAGTATCTATGTACACTGACACAAAATTTACTGCAAGTTTTTGAAATCATATAACAAAGTATATTAAATATACATACAAGAAAAATTACTAAAATCATTTTTTAAGCATTGCAGATTCTAATTAAGATGAAGCATATGATATAACTGTACACCTAGGAATAAAAAGATTACACTTTTTATATATTATATTTTGCCTTCTATTATCTGAAAAGTATCTGCATATGCAATAATATGCATTGACATTCTGTTGTTCTGCGCATCATTATAAATTGATAAAATATTAATTGTATACAATATGCAAACAGAAAAAAATAAAAGTACATGTAAACTTGCTCAAACAAACATTTTCCATAAAATTCGTCTTCTACAGGACAGTTTTAGAAATTGTGACCTATAATATCCAATGAGTAGATAAAACAAATATTTCAAGTTCAAGAGTCACCTGAAGCTTATCTTGCATTGTTCCAATGGGCATGACATCATTGTCATCATCAGGATCTGAATCTGAGAACCCTTGTTTAAGGTAATGACTACTAAACTCAATATGCTCTGTTATAGCATTTTGCCACTTCTGAAAGGTAAATTTAAAAGGAAACTATTAAAATCAATATACTTGTCAGTTGAAATATTGCTTATGGCTACTAAAATGATTGAAAATAATGAGAAATTCAACAACTTTACAATTTAAGAAGCCCTGAAAATTTTAAAATTTCAAGAGCATTATAAAATGTATGAAGGACTTAATTACTTAAAGAATATTTAGAAATGGATGCTTATATTATCTTTTAAAGATACTAAGATTAACAACACAACAAAAAAATTGATATTGCAACACAAGTGTTACTTTTACCTGGTGATACACTTCAGATGCTGAACATGACTCATAGCATGTGGCCTTATGAATTACCTAAACAAAACTATGATGCCAATGATGCTTTCACATGGTTGTTGCTCATTTTCAATGTAAAAAATTAAATGCAATATTAAATAAATTAAACATGTCTCTCTGAAGTATATATTTAACCTTCTGTAAATTGGGTCATTTTGTTCTTTATTTTATATTCCTTATAATATTCTCTGGGTTGTACTTTGAATTTTGAAACAGTCTTCAGAGAGAGTCTTGAAGTATTGTGTTTTCTGCTTAACAGTAAATAATATCCAATTTTTATGACATATCTCAGAAACAGAAAATGTTTAAGTACGCTGATTTCTGCTGAATTGTGAGTTTAAGACCAGCACATATATTGCATTTTAATCTACCTTTGTGAAATTGCAGGGCAGGTAAAACATTACTAAACAATTTGTAAATACTAAATGCAAATTTAATAAAATTTGAAATCCTTTAAATGCAGAAATAGAAATTAAGTAGTTTTACAAACTCTTTCAAACTTTAGAAGAACAGCAAACTTCATGCTAAAGCTAAACATACCTGGTTGGTGGTAGGGCAAGGAGGGTACGGTCCCTGTGGATGCCTCCCCCCACTGGGTTCCGGTCTAAATTGGGTGGCACTTCCCGGACGTCCAAAACAGTTACCTTACACCTTTCTGGTAGGTCGTACGGTCTGGGTCTCAACAACAACACTAAAAAATCTGATGTGAGCAGCACATGACGTTCCTTATATAATGCAATGAATTTACTACTTTAACAGCAAAAAAATAGCTTATTCTTATAGTAGATACTTATATTCTTTTCAAGATATTGAATTTTCATCAATTAGTCGTCCTTTTCATTGATTTAGCGTCATTTCTAACTATTTGGCGAAATTTTCGTTAATTTAGCAACATTAAAAAAAGTCGCCAAGTTGACGACATTCCACAATTCATCACCAAAATCTCGCCAAGCGTTATGGAAGGAGAAATAAGTTATTCTGATAGCAGATAAATGACTATTGGCATTCAAATACAAAAGCATTATTCAAAGTATCTTTTCTCATGAATATATCGAGTTAGATCCACGAAAATGATGTCACCAAATTTATCGCATGATATTACATATGAAAAGTGAACATGTTTCTGAACAGTTAATATATTTTTTTTTAATTTATGGGATTTTTTGATAAATTCATTTAAAAAATGTGCAATATCTCGAGAACGGTTCATGCTAGCGTTCTAAAGTTTATGTCAATCGTTTTTTAAGGAAAAATTACATAAGAAATGTCTATTTGTGTAACTATATTAAAGGTTTTGATTTTTTGATGATTTTTTCAAAATTTCACATGAAAATTTAGGGGGTTCTAAACATTCGATTGCGTATAAAAACAATAGACTTCCAGTATTGATGGATTGTGATTTTTGTACCAAATTTCATTCGAATCGTTCAATTCGTTCGTGAGATATCGTCTCCACACACACACACACACACACACGCATGCACGCAACCTTAAAAATGTTTGATTTGTGATCAGGGATGCTTGAAACGTGCTCTCCCGTCGAAAACTCAAATTCGAATTTTCGACCCCGTCACAATACTTTCCTTATACATTATGTATATAAGGAATGTAATAGCGTGAAAATGCTCCATGATATCTGACATAGGAATGTGACCTTAGCCTTGGAGACTCCTTAAGCAGTTTCTATACTATTAAAAACGCATTGAATGAAAGCAATTTAATTTAGATGCACTCTTTATTAAACTGTTGCTAACATTAAAACATAAATTTTAAAGCCTTTTGCAAGTTAATTATTTGTGAAAGAAATGTATTGTAAAGAAGATGTTTTTGTCATAATGTTAATAGCATATTGCATGTAATGACAGTACACTCAATTACATAGAATTGGTGGAAATAATAAATAGAAATTCCAACATATGTACAGTTAATATATTGTGTCTATCACCAGTTTGCAATAATGAAAAACGAGAATCATCAATCATGCATAAAGCATTGATTATGAAATGCGATACATTCAGAGGTGATATTTTTTTAATTATCACAGAACTACAATAATTTATTTTACTGAAACTTCATAAAAAAAAATTAACTTTATGCAAATGATGTCATCGACTTATAAATCGTCTGGCTCTCTACGTAAAAGTAGTGAATATTTCATTCATGCACTTTTATTCCAGACTCCAGAGTTAACTCATTTTGCGTGACAAAAATTCAGCAATTCTTATACAACTCATTTTACAATCACTTGTTTACATTCTGCATCCATTAAAATTAGGCTTCATTGTAGAAAGTTTGATGATCATTTAAACTCAAAAATTTTGTAATTGCGTTGGCACAAAATATACATGAACAGAAAATATGCAGAAATAAAGTGGTTTTAGGATGGATGCAACACTAAATATAAATTTAAAAGAACTTTAAAAATCACGATTTTGACACTAGTAAAAAAGATGGATACCATATTTCATTTTGAAGTGGGTCATGCAATCTCTTCATATAATATGGGTGTCATTATTATTTAAATTTTTATTTAAAAAACTACCAAACATATTTTGCTGAATTTTTTTTTATATATTTTATGGTATAATTTGATTAATACCTAAAATTTTCGAAGCAATTTGTGAATTTTAACTTCATTTAAAAAATGTTTGAAAAATAAGGTCCCATAGGGTTCAATGTATTTCATTTTTTCAACCAGGGTTCAATCCAAAACAAATTGGGTGATATTATTCATTTACATTCCCATATGTCCAATAGACCGTCTCAACAACAAACTAAAATTTCATTTTGATAAAGTCATTTTCACGGCAGTTATCGTGCTAGCGGACAAATAGACAGAACAAACAAAATCATAAACACTTTTCAACTATGTTGTAAAGTGCAAAAAAAGCTTACCTGGCGATCCACCTGCAGTTGGTTAACAAAAGGCACACTAAATCGTTGTCTTGCGCTGTCAGAATAGGTCATGATAAAAACAGCAACGTCAGCATTGTCAAGCTAAAAATTAAATACATCATTTAACAAACATCAGAAGAAATCATAATTCAAAGAATGCGTACTATTCCCATTAGCATGTCTCTCGTCAAATATTAAGCACAAAACTAAAAGTAGACAAAATGCAAAATTTTTTTTATCCAATACATTATCTAATACACAATTCATAAAAGGAACAAACATACAATTAATAAAAGCCATGAGTGTGCAATTTATATGCACATTCATGGATTTTCTTTGTGAATTCCTGGGAAATAGATTTTTGCATTAAAATGAAGCTACAGATCCATAAAGTTACAGCGGCTTTTCAAAGTTTAAATTCAGAATTTTTAATTAAGATAAATAAAAATCAAATGTCAAATTTAAAACAATCATTATGAGAAGCCTCTAAAGTTAGCTTATTTGATCACACAATAGTATACAATTTTATTCTTTCTCAATTCAAATGTGTGTGGTTGCCAGTAGAGGGCATTTTGAAGGAGGCTGTACATTAGACACATGCTGCTTATTTTAGCACCTCTGAATGGGAATTATATGACATTGATGTAACAATTTTATTGCCAATTTCAACTCACTTTGGCTTTTTTCAATCTCACTTTGTTCGTTATCCTAGCTTTTTAAATTCTCCACTGCAATCCCTTTTATGGGTCCCTTTGCGATGATAGATAGATTCAAATCATATAGTTGAACAACAAAACTGCAAGAATATATAAAATAAATTAAGAAATTAAGCCAATCTCATTTTTTGCAGAAAATTATTTTTTAATTCTTAGTGTCATTTGCTATCTAGTGTTTTAACTTTAGAGATTGCTAAAAGATGAATAAATATATTTCCCATAGAATTAACATTAAGCACACTATTTCCATGTTCTCATACTATTGTACAAAATTATTTCAGATTTGGACAGATGATCCTGTTTTAAGACCTTCTGAACCCATTTTTGAAAATATGTTTATGTATTTGTATGTGTGTGTATTTGTGTCAAGTGTGGACATGATAACTCAAAAACAAATGCACCTATAGCTATCAAATTTTATGGCTAGATACCTTATATGTAAGAAACTAAAGCTAGATATAAGTTTTGGGAACTCTTATGATTCAAATTTTAAAATTTTCATAGCATTATTTCCCATGAAAAACAATGATAATTCCATGAACAATGAGAGTAGTGAATATGAAGAAAATTAATAATTTAAAACACACTATGGACGTTAAAGGGTGAGAATATTTTATATTAAAACAGGTAAACCAAATTTATCTTCAGTGCTACTAAGCTGCTGTCAACTTGAGAAAAGAAATGTTTAGAGGATTTTTATGAAATATTTTTAAATAACTTGGGTATGAAATCTGGAAAAATATACATATTTTCAGTGTACCGATATTTAGTGTATATACACATTTTTAATGTATAATTGTGATACAAATGGGACCTAATAATGTATTGATTTTTCTTTTATGTATTTTTGAAAAATCATTAAAAGTTTAAAATTCATAAACTTTCTCCCTTCAAAATTCCAGAATTATTTAATGCTATCTCTTTGTTTTGCAGTTTAACTGATGTTAATTTTAATTTACCATTCCCTTCTAGCATTTCATTATTCTAAATATTTACTTAAACCATTCGCCAGTATGCCAGCATCCCTTGTCTTTCGTGGCAAGGCACCTCAAATATGCAGATTTGTGAAAAGGGCACAACACTGAGCGCTGTAGAATATGAACGGATAAGAAAGTTGAGTAACGATTCACACTTAAGACAGTTTTCTTGTAAATTATTTTGAAGAAAGTGACATGTTGCAAAGTCACAGAAATACAGCTTTTACTCTTAATCAATTATTTAAGCAGAGAGTTGTGTTTTTAATCACTTTGAAGAAATTTCTTTTATATTTCTTGCAGAGTGATATTAAAGACTGGTGCAGAAATTAAATAAACATGTACAATTATTTTTCACATCGTGATTTATTTATTACATAAGGTTAAAATACAATTTTGATAAATACTGATGTCCAACCATTCATGCTAACAGTTGTAATTTAGAATTCACTATGGGTGGCAGAATGTTTTATTATTTTGATTATGTGTGAAAGATAGATTTGCACATTACAGTTACAATAGACAAATTACATTTTGTTCAGAGATGATATTCTGAGATTAACGTTTAAAATTTTTTATTTCTTAAAATTTGGAAATTATCTAAATCAACAGTAGGTAACTTTGCTAGCTATAAATACAAGAAATTTATGATGGAGCCTTCATAAGGAGCAAACTTTTAAGCATTTTTATTCTCATTTGACATAAACTTTGAACAATTTTCGACAAACTTTTAAGCATTTTTATTCTCTTTTGAACACAAATTTTGAACGATAGTACAAATTTTCAGAAAAACTGGACGTGATATTTCTAGAAACAAAAACTAAAAATCCTTAATGAACTCACCTACTCCCTTTGTAATTTGATGCTGAATCAATATGAGTCATCATCTAAGCTCTATATAGCCAATCTTGAGAAGTAGATGTTGCAAAGAAAATGCCTAATTGGATTGACTAGAACGGAAAGTAGAAATCTTTAATCCCCCCCCCCCACTTCTTCCCAGAATTTTATGATAAATTTATATCAATCATCATCTATAGACAATTCTGAAAAACAGATAATTTAAGAAAATTTTTTTGAACTGGAAATGGAAAAAGAACAGGAAGTTAAGATCTTATGGAATTTGAATCCATATCAAATCAGTCATCATCTAAGCCCTATCTACAGCCAATCTAGGGAAATAGATGCTTTTTTAACCAATCTATATCAGTTATCATCTAAGCTCTATCTATAGTCAATCTTGAAAAATGTATGTTTCAAGGAAAATGAAAATTATTGAAAAAAAAAAAAAAAAGCCTAGAAGTGGAAATCCTTAGTGAACACCCGGGAATTTGATGCTGAATTCATATCAGTCATTATTTAAGCTTTATCAATATAGATACTGTAAAACAGATACTCAAAAAAAAATAATAATAATAATAATAATATGGCAAAATTTTTGCCACTCATGAAAAATTTGGCAGTTTTACTGAAGGAAAATTTCATTTACTTTATTTCCACAAATGTCCTAACTATGTGGGACATTTCATTATAAATAGATTTGGCAGAATATCACAAGTGACATTCAATATCACAAAGACTAGGAAGAGTGTGTTTTACTTTGTTATCGCAATCATCTCTGCATCAATCAAACACAATTAAAAACTATAACTAATATTCAGCCATTAAAATTTTCCTAAGTACAGGGTCTGATAACATTGAGAGACTAAGCTAGAACAATTTCAGACGTTTTATTATCCTCAAGAAACTTACATCCACTTTGGCTCCATCTAAATATTTGTAACCTTTTCTTTTCGTACCAGTTGTTGAATCTGCCCTATATTGGAAAGAAATAGATTATTTAAAAATTAAAAACAAATATCAGCCTAAACACCTATTCTATTACAGCTTTATATAAAAATAATTCTCACTATAAAAAAAACTGAATAAAAACAACCTCAGAGATAAACATAACATTAATTAAAATTTTGAAATAGTGTGTCAGTGTGACATAGCATATTTAAATTCCCCTCCTCGGTGAGGCAAAGCAAAAATAACAAGAAAGATCAATCATGCTTAAAGCATTGATTATGAAACACTTTCCAACTTCAATGCAATTTTATTTAAACATGTCTAAAATGCAATACATTCATCGGTAATATTTTAAAACTTCTCACAATACTACATTGATTTATTATATTTGAAAACTTAAACATTCATCGAAAAAAATGAACTTCATTCAAATGACTGCATTGAAATATAAATTGCCTGGTTTAAACATCTCTAAAATGCGATATATTACTCGGTAACAATTTTAGAATTATCATAATACCACGATAATTTATTATATTTAAAAACTTCATCGAAAACAACTGAAATTCATTCAAATGACGTCATAGAAAAAATAACATGCCTGGCTCTCTCTAAAAAAGCAGCATTTCATTCATAAATAATTTCCCATTCATGTCATTCATCACAATACTATAATAATTTATTTTATTTAAAAATTAAGACCATGGAGCTATAAGTAATTTAACTCTATGCTTAAAACTTCATCGCAAAAAATCGTCCTTCTCTCGGTAAAGTCAATGAATATTTCTTTCATATCAGCTATGCAGACTCCATGAGCTAAATTCTTTTGCATTAAAAAAATACAGAAATTCCTATACAACTCATCCTACATATTTTGCTGTTTACATTTCACATAAGTGAAAAATAGGCTTCGTTAGAGAAATAATCAAAGTTGGATGCGCATTTAAACTCAAATATATTGTTATTGCGTTGTTTCAGTATGTAAATGCACAGAATTTAAGCGAAAATAAAGAGGTTTTACGACGAATACAACACTCAATATGAATTAAAAAGAACTTTAAAAATGACGATTTTGAGACAAGATGGATGCCGTATTATATTTTGAAGTTGGTCACGTGATCGTTTCATATCATGGTCACGTGATCGTTTCATATAAGAGGTGTAATTATTATTTTAATTTTTATTTAAAAAACTACTGAATATATTTTGCTGAATTTTTTTTTATATATTTTATGGAATAATTTGAATATTACCTAAAATTTTCGAAGCAATTTGTGAATTTTAAATCCGCTTAAAAAATGTTTGAAAAATTAGGTCCCATAGGGTTCAATGTATTTCATTTTTTCAACCCGGGTTCAATCCAAAACTAATTGGGTGATATTATTTATTTATATTCCCATAGGTCCTACAGACCGTCTGAACAACATACTAAAACTTCATTTTAATTAAGTCATTTTTACGGCAGTTATCGTGCTAACGGACAGACAGACAGACAGACAGACAGAATGAACAAAGTCATAAACACTTTTCAACTTTGTTGTAAAGTGTTAAAAATGCAGAAAACCTGCCTTTTGGTTACACTTGCACTATCCGACTCACCCAAAAGATTAGATTAGAAATGGAACGACTGGGGAAAAATGATTAAAATTTTGTATCTTAGAACTGAATAATATATTATTTATAGGGTTAATAAGGCAAGAAACAACAAAAAAATAAATCAATGTAAACAATATAAATCAAAAAACAATTTTTACAGTAGAACAATAATCAGTTAGGAATACCAAAATAAAAATAATACAGGAATATGATATAAACCCAAATATAACTTTTAGAAGATATTAAATGAGCATAATTCCCTTGATCAAGATAAATTTTGAAAACCCTCAAACGATGTTGTTGGGAGGGAAACCCTCCTTTTAAAATTTACACTGATTAATTTATTTATTTTTGAAAGATTATTTATATTTAAAGTTATTTAATTTTATTTATATCTCCAGACTAAAGTTATTATTATTATCTACATTTCAAAGTTATTATTATTTCAATTTTATCATTATATTTACATTTGGATGTGATCGTATAGTTTTTCCTAATATAGTTATTTTTATTAAATATTAAAATTATCTCTTTGTTTATTTATTTATTTCCTTTATTAAACCATTACTACTGTTTGGCCTGTGCACAATACCCCTTAGAATATATAAACAACAACAAACAATTCCAGAATAAATACACCTACCATTGACACCTTCATAGATATTGCAGAGTTTACCTAATTAATTTATTGCACAGCCATTACTCAAAAAGAAAACTCAACTCAATCATTGTTAAATTTAAAATTAACTTTTATTGACAATTCAAGATTTAAAACATCAGATTCATTTAAGCTTCAATCAAAAGTATAGTGGTAAAATTTAGTACATTACGTTATATTTAAATCAGTTAAACTTACAATTCAATCAAAGAATAACCCTGGAACAGAATCCACTCTGGTCTGAAGACCAGAGTTTGATCTGCCTGGAGCTGTCCACCCCCAAAAAATGTTAAACTTAAAGATAGCAAAAACAAACACCAATAGAAATTCAGGCAATAAATTCCATATATGTAAACAAAAGAAGATGTTAAGTAAAATTAATTTTCATTATTTGAATTTCAAAATGCCAATCTAAGAGGGTGCTCATAGATGGCAGCACCACTGAGCAAAGGTGATTATGAAGATCACAAGTGAAACACGAAAACTAAAAGAATAAAAAAAGACTTGCTGAGAGCGCACTTTGCAGAAACTGATGAGCACAACACTAAGACTTGCAGGCACCACGGTCACATGAAGAAGAGAATTCATGTGGGCAAGCTTGTCGAAACACAATTGCACTGGCTTGCACTGACACACCTGAATTTGCAGGAGATTTCCAAGATCAGCACACTAATTTCCGATGGCGATATTAATGTGAAGGTTTGAAGAGACGATAACACTTTGAGGCATTTGAACAGCAAGTATGTTGATTATTCAAAACGTTGATTATTCGAAACGTTGATTATTCTACATCTAATGGAACATCTGCTGACACAGTTGAACTTGTGCGGTGCAGCAAAAGGTGTAGCCTTGGTGAAAGAATTTCAATAACGATGAACAAAATTGAGAGACACAGGCTCTTACGTTCCGGAGGCAGCGGGATATGGGAGCCCTTGCATGGGGCCCTATTCCACAGATCTCAGCATCAATTAGCGAGAATCCACCTCTCCACACGCCGGTCAGAAAAACGAATGTCCCTTAGCAACAAGCTTACCTCCCAGGAGACGCCAAACTTGGCGAATGAAAGCCTGCGCCTCACGCAGAGCACTTACGCATATACTGTGGAATAAATATACGATGTCATGCCAAGAACAACGAGGCAGACAATTTCCGTCAAGCTGCAACCATGCCGTACAACAACCCCACCGGATGTAGGCACCCTCCTTGTGGCTGTTCGCAACAGATAAGCCGTGAAGGCCGAACTTTGTTTAAATATGCGTCTTTTTTCCTCAAACTCGTGAATGAAGTGGGATGAAGTTAAAACCAAAAACGAAAAGCTGGAGGATTAACAAAAGATATTTTAATGTTTGAAGATGCATCGCACATAATTTTGAATAATGAAAACAAAGAAAAAGATAACAAATTAACGTTAAGAGGGGGAATAAATCGTCGAAATATTCAAAAACAGCAAATAAATTTAGAATTTTGAAGGGAAGGAAAAATAACGAATTTTGAACTATTACATAAATTTTGAGCTATTAAATAAAGTGGCATCATAAAATCTCGGCATAACAATGTCACGCTCAGATCAAAGCTTAAATAATCTGATCGTCAACACCCTTAGCTCTTATTACACATTATTTAATGTTAAAACTTTATTTTTTTATTCTTTCTAACACTATCAAACCAGAGAGGCATTAATTTTGTTGTAGGCTTTATAAAATGGAAGTTTTTGTATGTGGACAATCATGGACATAATCATCTACATCACCTGTCAAGGTTAAACATCTTCTAATGTTTTAAGCCAACAAATGCATAAATGCAGAGTAATAGATCCTCATTACATATATACACTACTGGACAATTGCTAAGGACAGATAATAATATCACCCATAGCAACCACAAAATGAAAGGAAGCAAAATGTGGAAAATTAGAATAAGTGCAGGATACAATAAGAGGTGTGCGTATGCAAATTTTTCATTTCCACGCCTGTTCATCACGTGATAGCGCTGCTAAGAGATATAAAGGATTTGACGCTTGTGGACAGTTGTTCCAAGTGAAAGTTTTATGGGAAAGATTTAACTGACGAACATGAAATTTTCGGTATGTCTTCTCGATATCACTTAGATGATTTTACACATGGCCGTATTATTGGAAAGATCGAAGAAGGACAAAACATAACAGATGTTGCCAGGGAGTTCGACATCGCCCACAGCTTTGTTTCACGGCTATAGCAAACATTTAAAACAACTGGAATGTGTAGCAAGCATCACAAGAGGGGGGGGGGGATTAGAAGTATGACACCTGCAAGAGACAGGTACATTGTCCTATCAGCAAAAAAAGACAGCCGCAGCACAGCTCAGCAGGTTGCAAATCAGTTTCTTGCTACCACAGGACAGATGATCTCCCGAAAAACTGTAGCCAGACGTTTGGGAGAAGGAGGACTATATGCTCGCAGACCTGTTGTGTGTGTCCCATTATCCCGACTGTACCACACCACTCGTTTGCAATGGTGTCGTGAGCATTGCAATGGACCAAACAGGACTAGACTTGCGTACTATTCTAAGATGAGAGTAGGTTCAGTCTGTCATCGGATTGTAGACGCCAACTGATCTGGCATGAGAGTGGTGCTGCTTATTGTCCAGAAAATATCCAGGAAAGGAACTGATATCCGACATGCAGTATCACGGTATGGGATGGCATCATGATCAATGGCCGCACACTCCTACATGTGGTTGCAACTGGGACTATGACCGGCCAATGATACATTGATGAAGTTCTACTGCCTCATGTTCACCTTTTCCATGGTGCTGTTGGTGATAAATTTGTTTTCATGGATGACAACGCACCATGTCATCAAATATGCACTGTTCAGGATTGTCTAGTCAGCGAAGGTATTCAATGTCTCGTATGGCCAGCACGTTCTCCAGATCTAAACCCCATTGAAAATGTTTGGGATGCTTTGGGGAGGCAACTTGCTGGACGAAAATATCCTCCAACAAACAAGAACACCCTCATTCGTGCACTGACAGAGGAGCGGGATAACTTGCCTCAACAGCTGCTGGATAATGTTGTGCAATGCATGACATGACATGTGGAATGTTGCATTGCACTCCACGGTGGACATATCCTATACTGACACCTTTCTCAAAAGGTGCCTGCTGTCGTTCATATGCATTTCTCTATTTCTCCGTACACAGCATCAAATGAACACTTTTTCGTTTCAGATGTTTCAAAACCTTCTGTATTTTCCAGAACAATAAATGATCTTTATTCTAATGTCTGAACAGTGTGGCAACAATATTTTATCCTGCTGGGCCTCCACCCCCACTCAATGTTGTACTACATTGCAATTTGTGATCCATCCTTAGCAATTGTCCAGCAGTGTATGTATGTGTATTGGCTGTTGTCACCCATAAATTGCTTCATTTTTGGAAAGTAAAAACTTTATCGGCATATAAAGGTTGAAAAAGTATCAACTGGTTTCAAAGGAGCCATCTTTATCAGAATAAATGAGACAGCACTAATACCAACAAAGGCAAAAATGTGTCTACCAAAAAACAGTTGTATCACCTGATCCAAGACGGTAATTGCTGGAAGATGACAATATGAAAGGAAAACCCTAGAAGAAAAAAGAACAGTAAAAAGATTCCAAACAAACACTTTCTAAGTGAATAAAACTATGAACAATATGCCCAATGATAAAAATTGGAGGAATAGCTGGTTTTAGAAGTTACTACATCATCAACTCATTTCTAAAAATAGCACAAAAATTACTGTGGATTGAAAAATACTTGAGAATAAAAAATGAAGGAAAACAATTGGTTTCAGATGATATATGACTTCCTAAACTAGTTATTCTCCCTAATTTTCATCTTAGGGTATTTAATTTATAGTTTTATTAACTAATAAAGTTAAGATTTCTCTACTGGTCATTTTTATTGTAATTATCAAGTTTGGAATCATGTGATACAACTATCTTTTGACAGACAAATTTTTGCCTTTGTTGGTACTGTACTGGTGGTATGTCTCATTTACTCTGAAGAAGAATAAGGCACTTTTTGCCTTTGAAACTAATTGATATATTTTCTCGGCCTTTTTTCTATCCTGTGTCTAACTGAGCTTTTACTTTACATATTTTTTTGGAACAGCAGTTGGATGAATACTGATCTCGACTCAAAATGACCACTTATGTTTTACTGGTTCATTTTTTATGTGCTTTAATAATATGCTTAATCTTGTGTAATCATTTTAGAAATGTGATAATTAAGTAGAGTTTGTTACGATCCTGCACATAGTGGTTTTGCATTATAAAAGCATCTAGTTAATATTTTATTGATCTTCAAAGTTTTTAGCTGATGTGGTAATTTAGACCCATTTGCTTCTTCTGTACAGCCATCATAACATCATATTTTGAAAAGTGATTTTTAAAGTGATAATTTTGTGCTATGAGCTTCCCAAACCATTCTATTAGTATTCTACAGGATGTTTTGATCCATTGGATAGTGAATTTATTCTTTTGAAATCACAGACAACCAAAAAATAGGCTTAAAAGTATTTTATTAAAATCTCCTTCTTACGACATACAAATCACACGGCCATAGCGCTTTCGGGCCCTATTATGCCCTTCATCAGTGACGAAGTGAAAATAAGTTGCGAACATGTACTTAAATATAGGACATAACCACCAGGCAAAATTTACATATTAATCAATTCACATTTTTAAATATGAGGCATTTAAAATATAATTTAATTATAAAATACAAATTACAATAAAAGGAAAAGGTTCATAAATTAATGGTAACCAATAGGAATGTCATCAAAAAGTGAAATAAAGCAACTACTAAATAATGTCAAACACCGGAAAGTACTTTATTGCACTTGTCTTTTACATCGCTTTGAAAAACATTAGCCACTGTTAGCAGCACAATACGACTTGTGTAATTCCGATTGCCAACTTTTTTTTACAAACTTTTAAACATGTTGACTTGACTATTGAGTTTAATTTATACTGTCACACATTAGAAGAATAGAAGTGTGTTTGTCAACACATTTTGAAAAAAAAAAAAAAAAAAAAATCCAGATCAACCTTAGCATCAAAACATCAAACAAATTTTGAATCAATGTTTGCACAGGAATCAACTTCACTTAAATATATATATATATATATATATATATATATATTTCTTCAAATTTTGGATTGCAATACAGAAACGATCAGGTACTATTACACTGACATAAAGGCAGGCCCGGCTCTAGGTTTTTTGCCGCCCCAAGCAGAAAGCAATTTGGCCGCCCCTCCCTGCCACTCATTTTACTGTTAACTTTTATAAATGCAGTAGAATAGAGAAACACTGCTAAACCGACATATTTTAGTTTGTTCCAAATGTTTCTCAAGTGAATGGATTTTTCGTGGGATTAAATCTTTTGATTCTTACCGTTTTAAATTAAAAAAATGTGCAATATCTCAAGAACGAAATATGTTAGCATCATATAAATGATGCCATTAAATTTTAGATAAAAAAAATCTATGGCCTAATACATGCTTTTCCATACATATTAATAAATTTTGTTATTAAAAACTTTTATTTACCTCGTCATGAATGATGCATGTGTGTGTGTCTGTCTGTTCCAACTTCTTTGATGGCATTTTAACATACATTTCTACTTCCTAAAGAGCTGAAATTTGGTACACAGTGCAGTCCAGTAGAGCATTTTAATTTATTAACGTTTGTTACATCATCAAAAATCGAAATAAGAAAATCGAAATTACCGAAATAAGAAAATTGAAGATCTTGGCCTTCGAGAAAATTAAGAGGCCCTCTGACAGTTATTGGTTTGTACACCAAATATATTTTGATTTGACTAATGTTTTCTATACATATAACGCCGCATATGGAAAAGTAAAATGCTCAATGAGAACTTCTAAACAATGGTATTCATTCATTTCCTGTTAAAAGTATTTTCAAAATGGGTACTACCTTAATAAGATTGAGTATATTTAATTTTTTTATGATTTTTTTTTTATGTTTCAAATAAAAAATGCAAATTATCCCGAAACGTCCTATATAAATGATGATATTCGCTTTTAAATGAAAATTCAATTAAAATATCTAATTTTTTAACATTTTTAAATTTTATACTTTTAATGCTTATCCTAGTTTTGATTTTAAATGTTCAAAAATTGATGGCTTTCTTCTGTCCCTTTTACCCTTAAATTAATGAGTCTCTGATATTTACTGATTGATTTAGTATTATCGAATTGTATTCTATTTTATTGATTTGTTATAGAGATATCATTACCAAAGACAAAGGTGATTCTTTTAGGAATATATCTGGCGGGGGAGGGGGGGGGGGGCGAAGTTCCTTCTGGAAACATCCTCCCATCCACCCCCGGAAAGATTTTATGTCACCGTACCAAATGCTAATAAATTCAGAAACTCACAAAATACTTTTTGTGAAAAAATTTGCCGCATTTTAACCTAGTTTCCACTTCTTATGTGGGCAGCATTTAGATCATCATTATTATAATTTTATTTTGTGATTGATTATTTTCAGAATGAAATTTTGTAGCTATAATTCAATGTACATTATTTTAAAAGTTTTTCATCTTTTTGTTTAGCCGGAGCAAGTTTTTCTTGCAATATTTGAATAAGTATATTTGCTATATATATAGTAATTACTTCTATATATGTGTATATATAATAATTACTACTATTAGTAGTTAGTTAAAATTATATTAGATAACTTGTTCCCTTTGAGGTTCTATTTCTCTCCCCCCCCCCCAGACAAAAATTCCTGAAAAAAAAAAAAACTGCGCAGATAGACAGACATCATTAAAAAAAATGGTTGATTAGTATTCAAGGACGCTCAACATTGGTAAACTTATCAAAATCCGAGTGTCCGGTTTTTACCCTATGACAATACTTCTCCTTTCCTATGTGTTGCAGGAAAAGAAATTATATATGTAAATGATATTTTTGTAATTCTTCTTGTCCTATTTATTTTACTTCGTCTCTCTAGATAGAAGTAAGTATTCAAACATATCTTTTTCAGAGATCTATACGTTTTTGAAGGGACTGGTTACAAAACACAAAATAAATACTATTTAGTTTTTTGTTGTTAATCGGTCTTTCGGTCAGTATGTTGCTAAATCGAGGTACCCTGCTGCTCTCAGAAACTAATAAACAAATGAAGTCAGATTTTGAACATAGTTAGGCTGTTACTCGATCCAGTGAATAACGTCAAGATTTTTTTTTTACACCAATCATTCACAATTTGAGCAAATGTCGTTTTCACAACATTACAATACGACTACTCAACGGATTGAAATAAAATTTTGTACGAATATGTCTTGTTATATGCTTGAAAAAATATTCTGCGAGAACATTTCTGTGCATCACACTGCAAGCATTAAAATTATATATAAAAAAAATTATAAGGAAAGTGCATGCTTAAAATGCAAAATTTAAAAGTTTCAGTTAAATAGTAACATAATTTCAATTATACTCAACAGTTGAAATAATTTAGAAAGTTCAAGAAATTTACAGTATTTGTTTTTACTTTTTATTTACCAGAAAGAATGAACATTCTTTGAAAGTTCATCATTTTTTTTTCGATGATTTAAAATGGAAAAATAAAAATTTGAAAGATTACATGTGAGACAGCTGGTTTAGAAAATAAATTTTGATTGATTTCCAATTAATTTTAAAAACTAAATTATTTCCTATTAACTTTTATTGTAAGTACTCAAATACCAAACAATGTTATATTCTATAGGATCTTACTCCATAACTTAAACACAAAATTTAATATATGTAATAATGATATTTTTATGATCCGATATAATTCGTTTATAGTTTTCGAGTTTATAAGATAACAAGGGTTTTAAAGCGGTAAGATGTGAATCTGTTGAATATGGTCATTGTTTAAAAAATTACCTCATTCAAATCACAATAGTTACTTTTTAAATTAAACGAAGCTTTAGCTGAAATCCTGATAACTAAAAATTTGAATAATTCGAAAAAGTAAAAATTTCCTGTAAATAGCATAATTAATATCAATACATATTTTTATTTTAAGAAAGAATATATACAGTATTAGTTAGGGAAAACGCACACAGAAAAAGAAATCTAAAAATTGAGCAAAACGAGGAAACAATTTCTAAGAACTTTCAAGGAGCTAAATTTAGTATAACACCCTAAGAGCAAACAAACAGTATTATACTGCTCCGTGTGAAAAATTTAAAATACCTTTTAGCTAAAACATGACTCAACTAAATACTGTATATAAATTGCTATAATGAAAACTATTACGGTCTTTAAATTAAGGACTATACCTATTTTACACCTGGAATTTAGAATAATCTGGATCCCCTTGATGAGGATCTACTATGTTATATGTTAATAGAAACAAATTTAAACAATCATAAAATAATTATGTCTTACTTACCTTATATTTTATAATTACACAAAATATTAGCTGAATATTTTAGATAATGTCAAGTTCAACTGTAAGAAAAATGACATTTGACTTTCTCACCGAAACGTACGACTAAACTGATTCAACCCAGAACAAATCTCACGCAGAACAAAATGATTGATAAACACATGTTTCATAGCCGATGGGATTGCTTGGGGTGTGTATGTACCATAAATTCTACAATGGTTCACCGATATTTCAAAGATGTCTTTTAAGACCTGCCCTTGTCCAGTTTTCTAATTACTTCCAATGTGGACACCTGTTTTGGCATAGATGTGAAAAAAGTCCTTTATTTATGTGTCTGAGTGATGGGGGAGATGATTTCCGGATTTGAAGAGTAGAAGAATAATTAACAAGGATGGGTAACCTGGCAAGGCAATTCTGGGATTAACCAAAGAGCTAGTATTACACCTCGAAGGAAGGAACCCCATCCTTTCAAGCAATGTGCCCTCTCTGATCGGATTTTTTCATGGAATAGTCAACAAAAACCAATTTCACATAAAAGCTTTTTCAGTTCACAGATAATGGTTAATATGCCGCCCTAGACGTGCTGTTGATAGTTGGACTCCCGGTGCTCTAAAGTAATTAGCGGTTACTTGAGCTGCAAGATAAACGATTGGGGTGACATACTGGAAGACATCACATTTTTGCCCTCTGGTCCTCTTTTTCCAAGGGGAGAATGCATGATAGCCGTTTTCACTCTTTTATCTGGGAACAAATTTTTAACATTTATTCAGTGTTTTGTTTTATTTTTTAGCTCATACAACTGGATTTGTAAATACGGTTACACGCACCCCAAAATTTTTTTGTATGTAATATCTTGTTGACTAAAATGCCGCCCTTAAAATGTGCCGCCCCAAGCAAGTGCTTGTTTTGCTGGTGCCTTAAGATGGCCCTGCATAAAGGTCCATTAAAAAATGTACCTTTATGTCCACAGGCACAGTTAAAATGACAAATCAAAACTCACCTGGAATTAAAGAATGACATGACTCCTTTATCTAAGACAGTCCATACTTCTTTCCAACCAAGGAAGCGACTTTTCTAGAGAAGAAATCAGTACATTACTTCATTTTTCAACTGAAACTTGGCAGCATACAGGGACTATTTCTCATATTTTTTCTAAATAGAGTGTAACTGGATTATAATGATCAACTCATTTGACAATCAGTAATGATGATGTTCATACCTCCACTCCCAGAGCTTTAAAAGTAAAATGAAGTAATGATCACCAATCTATATTTGCCTCACACAGCCTAGATGATACATCACTCACAAGAAATTTTGACTGAGGTGCTTTATTCTTTATTTTATAGGGTATTATTCCTTTTCCAAGACCATTCATACATAAGAACTATAACCAATTCCTTTATCTTTAACTCAAAACTAGCATAGATGAACGCCTGCAAATTGTATGTCTATAGTCGCTTCTCCCCAAAATAGTAACTTAGAGCCCCTGGTCATGCAAAAAAGTTTAGGATTGATTTTCATGCTCATATTATCAAATGCTGCTTTACAATAGGCCCTTAACAAAAGGTTTAAAGCTAAATTAAAAAAATATTTCCAATGCGGTTTTCATTCAGTAAGTGTGTTGAAATATGCAATTTTATCACATTAAACAGTGGTTTGTGATGAAATTGCATATTTTCAAAACTAAATGCAGGTAATTTTTCAGTAACATGACTATTGTACTTATAGGATACTTTAAAAAAAATTATATATTTAATTGCTTTTGGGGAATTAGGTAATTCTATGGACTCGTCATCTCCTTCCCCCCAAACATTCCCATATTTTTATTCAATTTAGAATTATTACAGAATTATATACAATTATGCAAAATAATCTTTCGTTTACATTTAAAAAGGAAAAACAATTCAAAAATACTGAAATAGTTTAAAAACAACTTTGACTTCAAGGAGTGTATCTTCTATAAAATTTGAAAATAAAATACTAAAAATGGCTAAAAGATATATGGCTAAAAACCATATTTATCTGCATCAAAATGTTGCTGTCAAAAGCTGCACAGAATTGAGGTTTCTGGCAGCTACAGGCTATGAAGCATTAGGAGGTTTATATTGGAAGCTATCCAGTAGAGATGCAGATTTGCCGTGGTCAGGTCGCCATTAGTGACAAAGTTTGCAGTCATGGCGATCAAAGACAACCAAAATTTCTCCGAAATCCTTTCAGTCAGTCCTAGAGCACTAGCAGTCAGTAGATGAGGCTGATTGCCTCGTGGACCGCAAATCACAATCATTCACTTCATTGTCATGAGTCTCGGGCCTTGATTCCGTAGCTACATGCGAATCGCAGTCAATTGCGATTTGGTTACACTGAAGGTAATTTCTTGCGATAGAAATTTCTCAGAAATCCTTTCAATCCCACACCGCCTGATAGATCAGGCCGATTGACTTGCGGATCGTTTCGTAGTTGCGGACCGCGATTCCGTAGCTATGCGTGAATCATAGTCAATCGTTATTTGATCACACTGGAGGTACTACGTGTTCCTAATTTGTGAAATATTTTAGAGAAAACTATAAACGTATCTCCCCACATGTGCAGGGTGAAAATTCGATCAAATAAAAAAATAATTTTTTTTTTTTTACAGGATTCTTCCATGGATTCGCCATCATGTTCTTTCTGAGTACGTCCCTGCATTTTTTATTTTTTGGCCGAGGAATTTTCTTTCTCCTGCACGCGAAAATCCTTTCCCGGTTCACAGGATATCTACAAATTACAAAAATCCCGAAGATGTCATGAAATCGGTCATATATGTTCCAAAAATGCCATGAAATTTGAATAAAGCCACAAGTTTTAATCAGTTTTCCCTTTCTTACATCTGAAATTTCTCCGCGATTGTGAAATTGGTTCTTGCATATGGAAATTCCCACTATGTCTGAATGATCATATCTTTCTGCCACTTTTAAAATCTATTTGTATCGACTAAAATTTATATCTTTATTTCGTGTTGTATACAAAAAAAAAAAAATTCTACCATATGTATTAATAAAATGAAAGAATATTTATTTTACAGCAGCATTGCGAAAATCTGCATTTGTATGCGATCTTTGGTGTACCTTGTTTAATTTGAAAAATATTTTCCACTTTGGCAATCTGTTTGTCAGAACTACAAAATTTGTAATTGTTTTGTGTTTTATAGAGAAAAATTATTTTTCGAATGTATTATTTATGAAATAAAAGGCTATTTTGAAGCAGCATCGCGAGAAAGTGCATTTGTATGCAATCCACGGTATATTTCGTTTAATTTGGGAAATATTTTCCACTTTTGTAATCTGTTTGCATCGCCCACAATTTTTGTAATTATTTCGTGTTTTATGCAGAAAAACTATTTTTCAAATATATTATTAATAAAATAAAGGACTATTTCGCAACAGAATCACAAAAAACGGCATTTGTACATGATCCTCTGTATATATTGTTTAATTATGAAATTATTTTTCCACTCATACAATTTATTTGCATTAACTAATTAATATTTACAAAAGTATTCACTTTGTAGTGGGTTTCACTCTTCTATGTCTGTGTATTTGAGCATTTCATAAATCAACATACTTGAGGTCGCTGTCCATGATATATTATAGATTTTCTTTATGCTACTAATTTGCATCATGTATTATGAAATAATTTTATTTTAAATTTTAAAAAATCAACTCACATTTAAATAAACCTGTCTGTTAACAAAAATTTCATTGTAAGAAAATTTGTTTCCCTTTTGGTTTCTTTTACTGAAAGAAATGTCACTATTTCAACTGTTTTTAAGGCTGCTGCTGTTGAGGTGTTCTACTAAAATAATACTTTTCTATATATTTTTATCTTCTAATTATTCTTCCTTCGAGCATCTGACTGAATTATCATATTTTTGTTTATAATATTCAGGTGAAATATATTGTTTAGAAGAGATAACATTCTTTTTGTACATTCCAAGCTTCATATATTTTGAATTTAAAGGCAGAATTAATTAAATTAATGAAAATTTTTAATTATTTGCAGAATAAAATCGAATTTAAGTCAAGGGAAATTTTAGCTGTAAAGCATTAATCTCTTAGCATCCTTGTTCATTTCTTGAAAAAAAAAAATCATTTTTTTCTAATATTTTTAGAGCTATTGTGTTAAAAGAAATTTTTTATACATCCTCTTATTTATCAATTCATGACTTTAGAATTTTGATGTTTTATGCATTTCTCACCTATGGCAACCCTATTAAATCTTTATTTGTTATTATTAATATTTTCGTTTTGTCTGTAACTATTTAAGCATTTTATTTTAATATTCAAAAAATGTAAATAGCAATTTTTCTGCTTTTTACTTTCATTTTAAAATACTAGTTTTTATAGCTGCTATTTTATGGCTAAGGAATGAAATTAAAAGAATTGAATGAATTTAAATCAAATTTTGTAATTTAAATTTATCTCTTTCTGTTGCGTTATTTATTACTTTTTCTCTAAATTGGGTGTCACTAGCCTACTGTCCACAAAACATAGTATAAAATTATTATAACTACATAATTTTAAGTATTTTCAATCTATGAATATACCAACAGCCATGTGTATAACATATCAATATAAATTTGATTTTAGACACCTGTAGTTGCTGAAAATTTTTTGGCCACTAACTTTTTTTGGTTGGTCACTAAAAATGTTGTTCTTAGTGGCCAATGGCCACTATTAAAAAAGCTGAAGCTGAATCTTTACTATCCAGTACAAGTTGTGCTCAATACACATTTGAGACTCTGACCAATAGAAGTATTGTGGCCCCACATTTAGACTCTATAAAAGGTGTCCTAAATCTGTTTTTTTTTTTTTATTATTATTATTGTAGGCCCTTGGCTCATTCTATTTCATATTTTACATTTACTTAAAATATTAAATCTTTATTGATTTTATGAAAAAGAGAAATAAAAATTTAATAAGTGTATTCATAAAAACAAAATTCATAAAATTGTGTAACATCACCTTATAAAAAATTAAAATTATGCATTATGAGAACACAAAATGAGGGAGGGTGAGGGCAAAAATAGTACCGTTCAGAGCTCCTGATCATGAACATCCACCCCTGTTCTAACTTAAAGTTAAAATAACCATTAACCCATGTTTTAATTGTCCATAAAGAAGCCCTAAAACTAATTTTTACATCAGAAATTGTAATGTCCCACTGTTGCATAAATATGAATGATACTTACTCTCAAGAGCAAGCCTTCGAATCTTGAAGCAGTCTTTTGAAAATGTTTCACAGGTTGCACACTGAGCAGTTGCTTCATTGGCATATTCAAAGCCATGTCAATAGCACATTGTCCTGAAAATCGGCCAGAAATCAAATGGAGAAAATGCTTATGTAAAATAGAATTATAGGTTAAATAAGTGAATAGGATCGAATTCAGAACAAAAAGTGTGCAAGTCTTCAACCACCAGAGAATGAAAATTAAAACATTTTTGACTAATTTATTTATGATAGTTCCTCTACACTAATGAAAACACATTTTTGGGTTTTTCTTAATTTTTATGATCTTTAAAAATTCATGAAAATTATGGAACAACAACAACAAAAAAAAAAATTACATTAATTAGAACTAAAACTTTTTATACTGAATATAGTTTCAACTGAAATATGAAAACATTTTATATTATAAAATTTCACCTAGCGTCCAATGTGTAACAAATCATAGTAGAAAAAACCCATTATCATAAATTCTTATTTCAGCTTTGTGAGTAGAGAATAACCAATTTTAAAGATACCTTGATAAGTTTTGCAGTGCAACCAACCCATGAAGGGGTTAATATTTGTACTAATTAAAGATTTATTTTTAGAAAGCCATCAATGAGCTATGATACTTGATTTTTCTACCTAATAAATGACTTAACATTTTCTATGAGCAAATATTTTTAAATGATTACTCAAATTGTGTACTAGTGAGTACAACTTAAAGAGCACTCAACTGATCATGCATTACACAAGCAGTAACCTTTAATCTATATATAATTCCCATATTTAACAGGTAATAATTGAACCTCAAATGTACAGATTTGAGGTTCAGTTATTAACTGATAACATTCACTTTTTCATACTACAGTTTTGTTGCTCCAAAAATATTCGAATATGAAATATTAACATTTAAAGACTTCTTGAACATGTTTTGAGCACTTTTGAATTGGTTTGTATGTCTAAGATGTGAAAATAACTAAAACATAAATGCACATATAACAATGAAATCTTATATTTAGGTAAATGATGAAACAGCTGGATAGAATTGTAAAAATTTATATTAGAATGAACACTATATGAAATTAAAAGATTTTAATAACATTATTATCTTAACTTTTATTTTAACATATTATATGTATGTATAAAAGGTAAGTATTATCCAGATCAAATGCAACTGGGCAAGATCTGAATAAATAGCGGCTTTGGATGAATTTAAGATGCAGCTGGTTTAAAAACTTCCACTCTTTTCAATATCTTTAGAACAGGCTGCAAGTTCCTGAAGGAAACTTTGAAGCATCATTATAACAAAATCATCCCTTATAATTTGTCTAAGCTAAAAGGCTAAGCCTTGTCTAAGGTTCACAAATTAAGAAAATTGTTGATATAATATGTATCAAAAGCTATTACATCAATAGGCAGTTATTACCATATATAAGTGTATCCATACGATATATCGATGTAGGGCAAGGTTATATATTGATACACCAGTTTCAATACATCCAGGGCCTGATCAAGACACCTGGTGTTCATTTGGGGCCCACATGCACTCACGGTATACCAAAATACTCGTAACAACAAATAACAAATCACAGCTCTGAAGGCCCTTTGATAGATGTAGAAAACTTACAAACTTTTTACTTCGAAGTAACATATTAAGACTTAAGAAAGCATTATTTAAAACTACTAACATATTTTATAATTTAAAAAATAATCTAATATTACCAGCTTTAAATTAATTAACATTATTTTTCCTTAAATTGTTTTCACATACAACATTTTGGGGCCCTTAAAATTTGAGGACCCAGAGCAGTGCCCCAGAATCCCGTAAGTTGATCAGGTCCTGAATATACCCATCACTAATCACAATATAGAACTTGAATGAATTAGAAATTTAAATGGAGCATCACCATATATATATTTTTTTTTCTTACCAAGAGTATCTTTAGGTTTTACTTTGCACCCACAAATGCTGAATAGACAAAGTACTAGCTTTGCTTAGTGGAAAAGAAACAAGTTATGCACAAGTTAATTGTCCTTTGATATTATTGTTATCAGAATTTAATGTTTTATACGTTAACCAAATTGGAGTTCACCTGTGAGACAAATTATAGGTGTGGATGATGAAAAATAAATTGTTACTTTCCCTACATATAGTATAATCTACAGAAAAAGTACAGAGACAAGGGTCGAAAATTCAAATTCTTGACAGATTTACACACTTTAAGCATGTCTGAAAAATGTTTCTAAAGTGATTTCTGTGTGTATGAGTCTACAGAAGCTATATATCAAAAACAAATGGCGTGTTTTGAACACAATCAAACGTTTGAAAGACAACTCAAACTTTTGAAAAAGAAAAAAAATCAGAACACTTAATAATGTCAAATAATTAATCATTTTCTAATTTTTCAATAGAAAATGAATGAGAAATTTTAGAATCCTAGCACAAACTATTCTCAAAATATTTCAGGTTTTTCAAACAAATTTACTAAAAAATTTAGTAAAACTAAAAAAGTAGTAAGTATTGGTAAATTTTTTTATGTTTTACCTGCAATATTATGCAGCAAATTTATTAACATTAATTTTGTGGATCTAACTCATTCCATTCATGAGACAAGACAATCTTTGCTACAGTTTAGAATTTCTTGCCAGACAATTTGCCAGTTATCATTTATTTCACAATATATTAATTAAATGTCAATTGCATTTTGATGTGGATTTTGCACATGAGTATAAATAAGTCTGTGCTTTAATCAATAAAGTTGCAAAAGTGCTAAATTTTAACTTACACAATTTTAATTCAATGTCATTAACATTGTCCTAGCTTTTTTTTATTTTTATGCACATTTGGCAACTTTATGTATGATAATTGTCATAATACCGAGATTCAAATTTCAAAATTAAATAACAAAAGTTGAAATGCATTATTGACAAATAAAAACATAATTAGAATTTAAATCTATTGAATGGAATTCAAATCATCGGTCTCATATTAATTATTAAAATAATTTAATATATAGACTATATTGCTTAGCTCATAATAGCAATTTTTCTTATAGGTGTTAATTGCCATATTATATTTGTGCAAAATATCAGTTAATTCGGTACTTATATAATTTGAAATTTTTTTGGGGAAATAGTTTTACATGTTGCCATCAAGAAAAGTGCCAAATTTTGATATACAATTCAATGCTGAAAACTTTGTACCATGAATCATGTACATCATTATTTTGCTGTGAAAGAAGTAAAGGAATTGCATTACATAAGGAAGATCATGAGCTGCCCACATCAGATTTTTTTACTTGTGTACAAAAAATGGTTTCTGTTTTTATTCTCTTTCTTTTCGACTACCCAATTTTTTTTTTCTAGATGTAATATAACATCTTAGGAATGGAAAGGTAATATTTTATTTGTTTTAAAATTGGAAGACAAAATAGATCAAAGAAAATAAAACTAGGTGATTTAAAGATGTTTAAAAACACTGAAGTAATCCATACTTTATTTGAATACCTAAAATTGTCCAAATTTCAGCTTTTAATGAAAAATATAATATTGCATTTTAAATTTTATCAAAAATACAATATTATTCACTAAATTTGAAACAGAATAGAATACCTCTCAAATTTTTAATGGAAGTATCGATTCCACTTTGTAACAACAAAACTGCAGCCTCTTTCTTCCCTCGGTAGGCTGCACAATGCAGAGCTGAGTTGCCAAGTGAATCCACACAGTTTAGATTGGGCGGATGATCACTTCTTAGCTAATGGAATATTATTACAGGACATGTTTTCATCATTCAGGTATTAGAAATATATAAAAATGAACAATCCAAGAAGCAGTATATTAGGTACATGCCGCTTCACACTAAATGGTTTTGGTATTCTATAAAAAAAATTCAACAAAGCTCCATAGTCATAATACAAATAAAATTAATAAGTTAAAATTTTGATATCAAATTCAGATCATATCTGTTTTATAATTTTTCCTTTCACTAGGGGAAAATATTGCTTTAATGTCAATAGTTGAGTAGACAAGAGGCTAAACAATTATACTGATTTGTCACTGGGTCCATATTAGGAAATGAAATCGATCACACTCTTCCCCATTTCCTTCAACTCCCTTGGCCCTCAACCTTCTCCCATTACAATGTCAAAAGCACTTTCAGGTCAAATTGATAATCTATGTATTTTCAGAGGCATTTATTATAAAAATACAACCTTTTTTAATTGTATCCGCTTGTTCACAGATTCATGGACTTGGGTTTCAACTGAAACCAAAATTGACACAAAAATAGGTGATGGATATTAAAGTATAAATATCAAAATAATGATAGCATTTCTTTTTTTTTAATATGCCACAGCACATACACATTTTTACTCCTTTCTAGAGTTTTAAGGTATCAGGTACTTTCCATTAGTAAACTGTTAAATCAAAAATGGCTAAATTGGGCCTTTTTCACTATCATGGCAGCACTCTTACATTATGTTAAGTTTTACCAGCTAGTATATTTTGTTCAGCCTTAACAACCAATACGCTTCTAAGAAATGTCATATTCCATTTAGTTATATAATGGGAGGCTACATATTAAGAGCAGATTAGTTTCTAGCCATAAAATTCACTCGACAATGTGAAAAAAATAATAATACTCTATGGTTTAAAGGTTATTTATATTGTATTCTAGATTTACCATATAATTTGATTACATGAGCAGACCAAAATATTATTTTAGATTTAAAACTTTCATAGCTACCAAAAGCTAGATACTTTGTAATATTCTTCACAGAACTCCATCAATAAATAGTTCTGTGTGTACAGAAAATTGAATCATGTGAGATTCTAATGCTACGTGTTTCAATAGTATTAACACAACAAACACATTAGATTAAAAAAAAATCAAGAATTGAGCTCCCTCTCAAAACAAAAATATTTACTCTAAAATGGTGCAATAGAAATAACAGAGAAAGGTAAAATGGGTGATAAAGCAATGTAAGCACTTTTAATTTTTTTTTTTTATCTACAGGCAGTTCTCGATGCACAAACAAATTCCATTCCTAAAATTCACTCAATAGACATTTTGTTTGCTACGCGTTAAACACTTAAATATACATTCCTGAGCTTGTACGATATGTATCTAGTTATATACATAACATGATATGTTAGAAGTCATTTTAACAGATGAAAATCATATAGTAAATTTTAAATGGTCTACACAGGGCATTTTATTATAGCATGACATGATAAGTATATGATAAGCATATATGATAAGTATTGTTTAACAGAATAAAATATAGATGATAAACAACATAATAAAATAAAAAAATAGATAATATACAGTACAATAAAATAAATAAAACATAATAATATGTTTAATGTATTTAGAGTTTTTTTTATAATTATTGTTAAAACATTTTATTTTTAATTATATTATTTAAAACTTATAATTATGCACAAGAAAAGTAAAGGTCTTCTTCCATTTCCATTAAATTCACCCTTTGAATGAATTTTGTGATTCCTTTTACTCAAAAACTACAATAAGTTGGAAGATGAAATTTTGTACATATGCAAAGTTGCACACAGATTGGAAGAATCATAATTTCAATAATTAAAAGAAACTGCATTAAGACGAAACACCCATTTTTAAACTTTGCATGTTCACTACACTTCATATAAAACAATGTAAAAATGAAAATGTAAAAGGGTGATTTTCAAATGAATTGCCTTTTTTAGCTTTACATCACATAAAAATGAGTAAACATAAAATATAGGTCTAGAAGCAGATATGAATAACCACTGTTATATAAAAGTTAAATAAACATTCAATATTCACCTTCACTGTCCTTTTTATAGCATATTTCATTTCATTTACATATGCACGAATCATAGAGGTAAAGGGAAGGAGTTAAAACTTCATGTTGAGAAAATACTAACATCATGTGAGACAATAATTCAGGTGATCATAGCACTGGGGTAAGATAAGTCCCAATGCATTGTGTGTATTTCTATGACAAAAGGTTCATATTGAATTAAATAATATTTATTTTGCAGGAAGAATTATCAGTGCAATGCAAATTAGATCTCAAACAAAATAGAATATCCTTACGTATTTAAATTTATTTCACTTTCCAATTTAATTCTGTCTCCATATATTATATACCCTATTCTACAACTTTGAAAACAAAATACTTATCACTTCTTCTCATAACTAGGGAACTCTAATGATGCATATACTAAACGCTATGCCTTGCCGTTGTGTCAAATGGGACTTTATAAACTCTAGCAACACCTAGATTTAAGTCTTAAATCTTTATTGCATTTTCAAGATTTTCATCCATAAGAGAGTTTTATCTCCTCCTCTCCATGATAGCAATATGCGTTGGCGACTTTAAAAAAAGACGCCATTTCAGTCTGATTCCTTCTTTGCGATCTGAAAGTGCATGGCTGCTAGAACAAAATGCATAGAACAATAATACACAAATCAATGGAAATAAAAGTTTGTATAGAAATCTTGAAGGAGAAATCACATTCATATACCTGTAATTTAAACATATTCCTATACATTAAATACATTATTTTTAGTTTAAATCTGTCACTTTTATTTCATTCTTTTCTTGTATTCTAATTTGTTCAACTTAATATTTAAATTCTAAAAATGTATAGGCTCTTTTGTATTAGGATTCTTAAATATTGAAATTAGTCTTTTGTACTTCTAATTTAATAATTTATTTGTTAAATTAAGTCTTAAATTGAAATCTTTCACAAACTGTGTGAGTTCATTCAAAGCTCAGCTTTTTGCTAGCTATATTCAATACTAGAAAACGTACCCAGTGCTGCAGCCATGTGTGCACACATGCAGCAATTTACTTATTTATTGTTATAAACAAATGCAGTGATAAAGCATTCTCTGGTTTTCAAAAATTTGCTATAAGTTTCGGTGAATGAAATTTAAAGAATGCTTTAATAATACAACCACTTATAACAATTACAACAACAGCAAAATCTCACCCTGGTGAATCGTCCTGGATCCTGAAGTACCTGTGTACCAAATTTCACGATGATATTCTTAGACGTCCCACGACAGACTGCATATACACACAGACAGACATCTTTTATTATGTACTAGCAGCCTTCGGTGACCAGCCTGTTCGTTGCCCTTGAAAATTCTGACCGTGGCAAACTCGCTGGTGAGACCTACCAGAAAGGTGTAAGGTAACTATTTGGACGGCACTTCGCCATTTACCGGCGTACGTATAAGATCAATCATGACGACATGAAAACATGAAGATGATCATACCAGATCACTAGGATAAGATAAGCCAAGCTCTGACCAGCCTGATCTCTGATCTGATCTGATCTCGACTGAGATATTCAACTGATACAACCACTATCTTAAATAGAGCCGCATCCTTGAAGTTGAAGTTAATGTTTTCCTTCCGGAGTATGCTAATCTCTAATTGGTTGAAGTAGAAATTAGCATAAACCGGAAGTCGACGTCTCAATTTGCAGGACCACAGATCATGGGGGTAAAACTTCTTAACAAGCGATCCAAAAGCAATTAGCCAATCAGAAAACTTTTGGATTTTGGCAGTACGTCGACTGATTCATGTACGTGCTTGTTTACAATTGAAGTTTTTCTAACAAAGACCTACCAGAAAGGTGTAAGGTAACTATTTGGACGGCCAGGAAGTGCCACCCAATTTAAAACGGAAACCCAGTGGGGGAGGCATCCACAGGGACTGGATCCTGAAGTACCTGTGTACCAAATTTCACGGTGATATGCTTAGACGTTCCACGACAGACTGCATATACACACAGACAGACATCTTTTATTATATACTAGCAGCCTTCGGCGAAAGCCTGTTCGTTACCCTTGAAAATTCTGACCATGGCAAACTCGCTGGCGAGACCTACCAGAAAGGTGTAAGGTAACTATTTGGACAGCCAGGAAATGTCACCCAATTTAAACCGGAACCCAGTGGGGGAGGCATCCACAGGGACCGTACCCTCCTTCCCCTACCACCAACCTCTCAGAAGGACTTACGGACCCACATGTTTAACGTGGTAATACTCTGCATGAACACGGCGGCAGTTTTGGCAGTGGCGGGAATTGAACCCCGGCCTACCGAGTGAATTTCCCGCGCGCTAATTTAAATTTTATAATCACCATATGCTAAGCTCTTAATTCCATCATTTAAAATATCCATAAATAAAAATATCCATTTAAAAAATCCATCAATCCACCATAATTCAATCATTTAAGTTTTATAATGACCATATGCTAAGCTCTTAATTCCATCATTTAAAATATCACTTAATTTTCTAACCCGATGCACAATTGTTAGCAAAAATTTTCAAACAAAAAAATAAACGCCTTTTTTTGACCAATTTACCATCTCCCGAAATTTCCATGGAATTCCGAAATTTCCATTCTATACATCAAACATCCAAAATAGCAATGCGCTTCAGTCAGTCTGATCCCAAATCTTCACTTGGGATAACTAACTTTAACATCATTGCCATGGAAACGTCGCTTGCAGTGCGCCTACGCAGGAATGGGAGGAAAAATTATTTTGCCGGCTTGCGGACGAGAAATTGAAATTCGGAGATTCTTAAAATCTGGATTCTGCAGCTGCTTTTTCATATTTCTTGACCAGATTGAGCTTGTAAAAATCCATGATCTTTGAGCTTTCTAAAAATGTAAAGTATTAGTCGAAATACTCGGAACTTTTCCCGATGTGAGAATTTAAAATCGAAAGTTCGTTTTTTTGAGCAGAAAGTGACTTTTGTTTTAAAATCTTTAAAAAATATTAGAATTTGTCCTTGAGATTTAAAATGGACATATTTTACTCGCAATTGTCTGCTCTTTCCGGTCGTGTGATTTGTTTTTCTTTACAACGTCTGGATGGTGGAGAAAAAAGGGGGAAAAAACGGTCGAAATCGCATAAAACATTAAATAACAACAAAAAGAAAAATTTTAAAAATCGTTTTCAAGTATCCCCTTCCCACCTCCACCCCCGGGTCTCTGACTGCCAAATTCCGTAGCTCTGCGACACACGGTCGCTGAGCCTATAGTGTATAAGACAGACAGACAGACATTGCCTTTTATTAAGATAGTTATTACCTTTATTACCTGTGCTCTAGGCATCTGTGAAATACTTAATGATAGGATTCTGAAAATAAAAATGTAATTAGCTCTAAGTTTTCCATTTCCACTTTGGCTGAGACTCATTTCAATATTTTCTTCTATCTATTAGCTTCATTTCCACTTTGGCTGAGACTCATTTCAATATTTTCTTCTATCTATTAGCTTCATTTCTCATTCGATTGTTTCATAAACAGTTTCATTGGCACTCCATGCTACATGCATCATAACAAACAGTGTCAGTACAATCATTTTGGCTTTAACTATATATACCTACAAGAAAAAAAGGCGTTCCCCATGCTCCCAATGTTTCTGGTAGAAGTGAAGCTGGATATTAGAGACTATATTTTAACTATCTTACAACAATGGTTATTATACTTTTACATTGTCATGTGTTAAAAGGACTCATGTCAGGGAAATAAGATTTTCCCTATTATTGGTGATAAATGGCAGATTTGAACACTTTGAATTTTTAGTTAAATTTTTAAAAATGTAATTAAAAATTAGGGAAAAGACCTTCAAGATGCATTAAATTCAAGTTCAGGTATATGTGAGGTGCTACTGTGTTGTTGTTGAGACCCAGACCGTTCAACCTACCAGAAAGGTGTAAGGTATCTGTTTGGATGGCTGGGAAGTGCCACCCAATTTAGACCAGAACCCAGGGGGGGAGGTATCCACAGGGACTGTACCCTCCTTCCCCTAACACCAACCTCTCGGAAGGGCTTATGGACCCACATGTTTAACGTGATCATACTCTGCGTGAACACGGAGGCAATTTTGGCAGTGATGAAAATCGAACCCGGGCCTATCGAATGCAATTCCCATGAGCTAACCAATGGGCTACAGTGCCCTGGGTGCTACTGTGTTGTTGTTGTTGAGACCCAGACTGTTCAACCTACCAGAAAAGTGTAAACTAACTGTTTGGAAAGCCAGGAAGTGCCACCCAATTTAGACCAGAACCCAGTGGGGGAGGCATTCACAGGGACCGTACCCTTCTGAATAAATAGGTTTAGCATTTTGTTTCGCAATTCTATTGATGTATTGGTGACTAAGATATTTTGTATGAAATGTGACATTTGTTATAATGAATGTTTGTAAATTGAGAACTGCCTGTATATTACATTTTATAAGAATGGGTCATCACATCTCTCATATATTATTGGTATTCACATCTCTCATATATTATTCAAAAATTCAAGTTTAAACTTGAATGGAATCAGAATAGTAATGGGCATATCAATACATCCATATTTAATATTGATACACTTGTACATTATACTTATTGCATAACAATACAATAGGTTTCTATACATATCATATCAAGAATTTTCCTGAATTTGTGAGCCTATTTTTCCATTTTAGAAAAAATTTAATACAAATGTCTGCATGCAAAATTAATCTATAGGCTACACTAACAAGTTTGTAATGACTTTTAATTTATGCATAAAATAATAATAAAGTCGTTTTATATTGAATTCACTGCTAAACTTGAAAAAATATCAATTATACAAAAACATTTCAGTATCTCTTTCAAAAATCAAATATTAAAAGACAAACTTACAAGCTCTTCAATCACTTGAATATCCCCCTCTCGAGCAGCATGCAACAGTAGACTATTTTTCTTCTGTATATCAGCATCTTCAGCAGCTGAAAATTTCCCATATGTAACTAAACATACAATTTTTATAACTATAATACATATTTGTACTTAATATGCATATCTGTAGCTAATATTTAGAAAACCAGGTGGATTGGAAGTATATAGTTGTTTCTGAACTTCTCTTGCCTGAAGTCTACCTGGACTAATATTTTAGTTTTAAAAAATTGTGCATGAGCACTCTGAGTTTCAATTGTGTAACATGACAATACTATATTTCCTAATTCCTCTGATCAACTTATCTTAGTACACTAAATGTAGCATAAACCAGATAACAATTGGATTTTGAAAATGCACAGGTATAGTTTCTGCAAAACCAGTCAAGTGACACTAAATCTAACTTCACATTCAAATTCCCTATATATTATTTCAGTTTACAATATGTGTTGATAATCAGATAAAATTTAAAAATGCATGTAGTCAAACTTAACACTTTTCAGTTATGCTTAACACTTTCCGGTCAATACTCAATTTGGACCAGAGCACCATAATGTTCAATATTCTACAAAGCTCGAATATAGCTTTAAATTTCTATTTCTACATGTCCTATTTAAGAGTTGGCTGCACTGAAATACTCTTTGTATATTTCTTTAAAAAAAAGATTAAATTTTTAAGTAAAAAGTGACTTAAAAAAATAAATTAAAAGTATTTAAAAAAACAATCAAGATTTGAGATATAAAAATAGTCAGTACAATAGGAAAAGGTCAGAACTGAAATTTAACTTCGTATTGAAATTTTTTACATCAAATTATCTCATTACTGAAATTGGTGTAAATCAAAGAAAAATAGATTTTTTTTCTCAAAGTGTGGATATTCTGCTAGTTCTCCTGATAAGTGATCTAGCTGATGCCAGATTGAAATACGCCATCTCTTTTAATTCAAAAGCATGGTTATCTACAAATTCCTGTAGATGAGCTTTCCCTTTCAGAGGCTTTTCACTGAATAATTAAGATTGTAATGTACCTGGTGTCATAAATGTGATTCACTGAAATGCTGAATTACTAAATTTTTGTTGCGTAATGAATATCTTAACTGTACATACTCACTGTTACATTCTTTTGTACTCTTCTAAAATGAGAATTTTATCCATTTTATATTAAGCTACCAGACTTTGTTCGTGTCTTTATCACAGCCAGCTGTGGATACTCACATTTTTTTTAACAGTTCACTAAAGTCAAGCGAATTCCGAGTGTAGCTTTCTTAACACTGTTTGTGTACAACAGTTTTGTTGACATAGTAAAATTCAACTGATATTTTGACTGATATTTAATATTGTTTTGCTACTTTAATGAAATAAACATCTCAGTTAATAAACATGTAGCTAAATATTCTGCTTCGCTTCAGTTTTGGGTCAAGAGACAGTCTAGTTAATTTTTGTAGATATATGATTTTCTTGTGTCTGTGTGATTAATTCATTTTAATTTTTATAAATTTACTATTGGAGATAATATTGCTTAATTTTTAATATTGTTTAAATAGATTTTTTAAATTTCAATATTTTATTTAAATTACTTTTGTTCTTGCCAAAAGCAGATAAGTGCAATTTTTATTTTTAGGAAATCTCACCAATTCCTTGACTTCTCAGACTTAGTTAGCATCAAGGCAAGCTAGATATACTGCCAAGCACGTTTGATCATGGGCCTATTATTCTCGAGTACACATTTAAATTTTCTTACTTCTAGTGATTCTTAAAAATTTGTGGGGGCAGCATTGCGTCACTCACTGCTACGATAGACATCGCCGATTATTCCCTCGGCTTCGGAGAATTCTTTTGGAACTGATGGCATAGTGTGGGATCAGCAATCTAATGGTTCAGAGTTTAAACCTATCCCCCACCATTGGGGATCTGCGGTTCCCCCAGAATGATGGCCTGCACATGATCTGAACATACAACATGCAATGCTGCCCCTACAAGTGGTGGAAAATTTTCAATACCACAATCTTCCTGTTAGAGATCCTGCTGTATATGGTACCAATAGGATGGTGTACCTCTGCAGAAAGCTGCAACTGTCCATACTTTTCTGGCTGAGGTGTTCAAGAAACAGCTCACAGGATATAAGGCTAATGAGAAATAAGGCTAATGTGAAATGACCACTGCATTTACAAGAGTTAACTCTTTTGGACTTTTTCATCTATGGTTATTTAAAGAAACCAGCACTACTATAGCGAGAAAAGCTCCAAACAAACTTGTTTGTTATGGTAGCTACTACAGAAAAAAAAAAAGCTCCAAACAAATTTGTTTGTTATGGCAGCTACTATAGAAGCAAAAAAAAAAAGCTCCAAACAAACTTGTTTGTTATGGTAGCTACTACAGAAACAACAACAAAAAAAAAAAGCTCCAAACAAACTTGTTTGTTATGGTAGCTACTATAGAAACAAAAAAGCTTCAAACAAACTTGTTTGTTATGGCAGCTACTATAATAACAAAGAAAAGCTCCAAACAAGCTTGTTTGCTATGGCAGTTACTACAGAAACAAGAAAGTTAATTTCATTTTAGGTTAAATGATTGGCGACTTTGTGTGAAGTGGGAAAAGATAGGTTACATAGGGCTGTATGCTATCACCATTACTACATGCTTTTTTTTTTCTCCTGTGACTACTTTCATTGAATTTGCTTTAGTTTTTCTTTGTTCTTATTATTAATTAATACTTAGTCATTCAATCTTATTACAATTTAAGTACCCTAGATTATTTTCTTTATTAAATGCCAAGATGCTCTCTCATTTAAAGAAAGGGTCAAAAAATTTAAAGAAAGGGCATTGTATTCTCAAACATACGAAATTATGCACCATGTCACTAACATTTTTTTAAACTTTTGCAGAATCTCTGAAAACGCCACAATATTGAAAGAAAGTAAAAGAGCTGTTGAAGCAACAGGAGTTTTGATTTTCCAAATAAAATAAGATAAAATGTGATATTGTTGAATTGAATGGATATATCTGCTACTATGGATACTTTTTCTGAAAAGTTCATTTATATTTTTGTTTTTATTTTTGATTAAAAATCTACTTTTGTACTAAATTTCAGATAAATTAATAGTTTTGAACAGAAAAAAAAGCAGTTACATTAAAATGTGGACAGACTGACTTATTTTTTTAACAATATTGTTTTAGCTCAGAGAACAATTATAGAACAATTTAAGAACAATATTGTTTTAGCACAGTAGAGAACAATAAGAACAATTATAGAACAATATTGTTTTAGCAAGGGAAGTAATAAAATAAGAAATAGCAAGGTTTAAGCTACGAGGCATGTTTTTTATGTAAGTACCGTTTTGCGATTCCGCCGCCGCAGCGCTACGGTTGGCGTTCCGCGCATGCGCGCTGGTTACCTACATCTCTTGTCTACGCACTGACGCCATTACAGTCTGATTCTTCATTGTATACGTTGTTTACTGAGTGTTTAAGATGCCTCCGACAATCGTGAGTCCCGCCGATTGTGAAGTACGGGCTGTTATACGATTTCTTAGTGCTAAAGGCGTAAAACCGATCGATATTCATCGTGAGATCTGTGAAGTTTACGGACAAAACATTATGAGTGATGGAATGGTAAGGAAATGGGTGAGAGCATTTAAAGATGGCCGCACAAATGTGCATGATGAAGAACGGAGTGGGCGTCCTTCGGTCTTTAATGAAGATTTGGTGCAGAAAGTGGAAGAAAAGGTGAGAGAAAACAGACGCTTTACAATTTCATCAATGTGCGACTGGTTTCCTCAATATTCTCGTAGTGTTTTGTATCGCATTGTGACCGAGAACTTGAATTACCGGAAATTGTGTTCACGTTGGGTTCCAAAAATGTTGACGGATTTGCACAAAACCCAACGTTTAGGCAGTGCATTGACTTTCCTTGAGCGGTACCACAATGAAGGTGAAGATTTTTTAGACCAAATTGTTACTGGTGACGAAACATGGGTGGCCTACGTCACACCAGAATCAAAACAACAATCCATGTAATGGCGACATTCATCATCACCCAAAAGAGTGAAGTTTAAGCAAACAATTTCTGCCCGGAAAATCATGTGCACAGTTTTTTGGGACAAAAAAGGAGTATTGCTAGTGGAGTTTCTGCCTCGTAATGAGACAATCAATGCAGCGTCTTATTGTGAGACATTGAACAATCTGCGTCGTGCAATCCAGAACAAAAGACGTGGCAAGTTGAGTAAGGGTATCGTTTTGCTGCATGACAATGCCCGTCCACATGTGGCTAATCGGACCAAAGATCTCATCAAATCTTTTAAATGGGAAACTCTAGATCATCCTCCATACAGCCCTGATCTGGCGCCCAGCGACTACCATTTGTTCCTGCACTTGAAGAAACACCTGGGTGGTCAGCGTCTTCAAGACGATAACGAAGTCAAAACAGTTGTGATACAGTGGTTAACAAGTCAGGCGGCAGAATTTTATGAGGAGGGTATTCAAAAACTGGTGCCACGTTATGACAAGTGCCTCAATATTCACGGAAATTATGTAGAAAAGTAGATTAAGGTACAGGCTTTCATGTAGAAATAAAATTATTGCGATATCTTTGCACGTCTTTTTTTAATTCCAAAACGGTACTTACTTAAAAAACATGCCTCGTATTTTCTAACTTTAATAGTCAAATATATTTTCAATTTACCTTTAAGAAGATTTCTAATATCTCCATTCTTTGAAACATCTAGAGCTGTTTGGTTTTCACTATTCCTTATAAATACATCAGCATTTTTAGAAAGCAACAAAAGTACGAGCTCCTAAGTAATAGAAACAAAGCATTTCCATAAAAAAAATATCATATAAACATTAAAATGAGATAATTTTAAATAAGTATTTTTAATCATATATTTTGATCAACAATTTTGAAATCTACAGGAAATTAAAATGATACAAAGGACAGCTAAATCATAGCCATTGATATAAAATCCATAAGATAAATTCTGATAATGGGGAACTTAATTCACATTTTTGGTATTTGAGAGTTATACTGAGTTTTATTGGCACACATGCATTAGAAATAGTCACACTTTTCTCATCTTTCTTTTCATGATCTAAAACTACATGGTTATCATGAGACGAAAACAAAACACAGTATAAACAATAGCAAAATGCATTAATATAAATACATTAAAATAATTATTACTTTAATACATGGAAATCTGCCCTCACTGCTAAAAACAGAATTGGTAAACCACTATTAGGCTGATTAGCTCTACAGTATTAAATAACTGATAACTACACTGGTAGCAAAAAAATTTACAATGTATTGCAATTTTGCAAACTTCTATGGAAATCAACAAAATCTGTCATATAATTAACCGGCTTTAAATTTATAAAAGACTAACACAAATTGCCAGGAATTTAAGATACAAATCTCTCATTAAAATTACACTGAAACATATTTTGGATTCTTGAAAATGAAATAATGCTTTAACAATATGTCCACTTAAAACAAAAATTAAATAACTTGCTGTGCAGGATTAATATGCCCTAAATAAGTGTCTAAAGATGCTATGCTGATTGTGCAGGTGTAATACGCTTTAAATAAGAATGCAGGTCACATGCAATCCAAGTCCATGGCCTGATTAGCTCAAGCCAAAATGCATAGTCTTTAAAGATAGCTCCATAATTAAAAGCTGAGATAATATCAAATTTGTGATAAAAGCACAATAGATTGATAAGGCAATGAATTCAAAAGTTAGCATATGCATTGAAAATTATGTTTAAAAACATTTTAAAACAGAAATCTGAAACATTAGCTGTAATCTGATCACAATTTGCTAATAAAAACATCTTCAAAACAAATACATCACAGATATTCTTTATATTTAATGCAATTTAAAGCAATATTTAATTTTTTTAAAGTTTTGTTTGTTTTTCAATAATTTATATTTCAAAATGCTTTTTACTTTTCAACAATGTAGATTTTAATAGGTTTTTCACTTGTTAATAATTTAAATTCAAAATATCTTTTATTTACTTAAAAATTTAAACATGTAAATTTAAAAATGCCTTTTAATAACATTTTTTAAATTTTTTGTTTGCTTTCTAAAGCTGTTACAATGGCATCATATTCTGAAAGTGCCATGCATCAAAATTGGCAAATAAGCATTGGACAGTACCAAGTCAGTACCCATTAATTTTAAAATTTAAATATGTATATTTTAAAAAGATTCTAATATTTTTTTTTTCATACTGCACAAAAATTTAAACCAATATAAGATCTGGTGCTAACACCATTTTTAGTCAATAACAAAACTTTACTAATTAAATGAGTAACTTTCCCTGCAAATTGATATGGCAATTTTAGCTGTCTAACATTATCAACAAAATATATCCACCAACTACCAGCATCACCTGCTAATTCAGCAACTTATGAAATTTCTGTTTGATTTGAGAAATCGTGATTTGAGTTAACGAACTAGATGATGAACTAGATATGAACTAGATAATATACCCAACAATGATTGGGATTAATCCTGCGATCTATGATCACACAGCAGAACATTTCATACCTCTGCAAAACAGAAGAAAAATAAGATTCAAACCCTCTCTAGAAGTTTCTTCCCAAATACCAAGAATTCCCCCATTATATGCAACTCGCTTATCCCTTTATAAAATGGGTCTGATCCAGAGAGGAAGATACACAGAATCTTAGTTGAAGTGCAAGATGGTCCATTGCAAAGACTGAATGCGATCACTTAAAAAATCACAAAAACTAAAATTACTTATGAAATCAAAAGAAACATTTTTGTTAGAATACTAAGATATATGAAGAAATTTTATCCAAATTATAAAATTGTGCTAATCTTAGTTTTACACTTGCAATGATATATATATCAAATCAAGTAAAAAATACAAATTTCCATGTATTTTTAAAATGAATAAATAAATATGAAGAAATTGTCCCATGATTTAATTCAAACATTGCTGGAAAGAACACTCTTTGATCTTTATGATGGTGTCAAGATGAAAACTCTGATAATATTTTAGGTCACCAAAAAATTGACTTCCGTGAATATCTGCAAAAATCATTGTACATTGGGGTAAAACATAAAATAACTAAAAAACTACTTAATTTAAAAAATAATGCTGAGATGCACTGAATCAGGTCCGAAAGTATCTATGTACCAAATTTCATGTTTTTTTTTACCCTTAGATTTCCTGCTACAGACTGCACACACAAACATCTTTCTTTAATATGTTTCTTTTTTTTTTGCAATATGAAAATATTAACAAAAGTTAGCACAGTTTTATCAGAGATAAAAAGTTAAAAAAAAGCATAAAGGAAAAAAAGCCTTAGAAAAGCGAAGTACAAATTTAAAAATTTTATTGAAATAGTTACTAGTTATACTGATCCTAAGAATATAAAACATATATTTCTATAAAATATATATCTTAAAAATGTCAATTAAGTTATGCCAAATATAAAGTAAAATATTAAAATGTTTTAATAATAAAATATCTAAACTAAAAAAAGACAAACCTCTCTGCCAGTGTAGGCTGCTTTGTGCAGAGGAGTATCACCTGTATCATTTATTACGTTTATATCTGCCCCATGCTGAAAAAGAAACAAAGTAACTAACATCTAATCTGTACTTATGCATTATTTAGATCAAATGCACCAGTAATTGAGAAGTGTCCAACTAAGTTCCTAATTATTCTTAAAATATTCTCAAACATTAGAAAAAAAATGATATGAGGATTTCAATTTTCATTTATAAAAATATTTGTTAACAGACTCCCATAAATAAGTAACATATATGCATATGTACTGAAACATTTTACAAATGAAATGATAAATAATGTTCATTCCAAGTTAGCAAAACATCCAAGATACTTATATAGAGTTTTTACTCCCAACTTTGAAATGAAATTCCCAAAGTTTTCCAGAATATTTTTTGAAAACTTTTAGAGGTTGAATCATAACATTTAGTAGTACACAAATATTTGATTTAGTAAAATAAATTCATAAGAAAAATTAGCCAATTTTGTGGCAAAACATTCATAAAATCAAACTCTTAAAGCAAAAATTTTGGTTTCAAGTACTTACATTAAGGAAATGAATTCTCATAAAAATAATTTGAATTTTTCAAGTCAACAAAACACCACATATTTTCTCTCAAGATTTTAATTTTACTATTTAAGGATTTTGAATTGGAAGTATGTAAGAAAATATGAGAATATATTCTAAATTTCTACAGCAACTATTCTGTAAGAATAAATATAATTATCAAAATTTACCAAGAATATTTTATTATATAAATGCCTTTTAGAAAAAAATATATCTAACAGAAAATTTTCACACAACATATATGTTGAATTTTGAGAAATGCTTCAAAATGTCACCAATAGTTGGTGTCTGGTGCTAAGATAACTCAGAAAGACAGGTTTACATTGCTAACAACAGCAAACCCCAAAAATGTAAGCAGGCATCTGGAGCTTGAAGATAATAATTATAGAATCAGAAAAACATAATAGAAGAGTGAAATAAAAAAGCTTTGACTAAAGAAAATGGCAATGGAAAAATAAAGTCATACTTCCAGAAGAAGTTCAACAATTGATTCATGGCCAAAGTAGCAAGCCAAATGAAGTGCAGCCCATCCATGGTTACTCTTCTTCTCACCTATTTATGGGTGAAAAATAGATATTAATAAATATTTACACATGATAAATATGCATTATATGCAAGAGGCTAGCAGATCAGTGCATGGTAATTTGCCAATTTTGTTGAGTAGACGAGCATACACCCAACTCTTTTTTAAAAAGCTTTTTTTTTTTTTTTTTACATGAGTTTGAAGTAACAGGGTTCAAAAAAGTCTTCCTTTTTTGAAAATTTATTTGATCTAACACAATTTCAAAGTCATTGTCTTATACTTATGTACATGACCATGAGCGGTCTAGTATAAATTGCAGTCTTTGGTATCAATGTATAAAAAAATTCATGCTTTTACCACACTTCAAAAATTAGGCAGCACTGTGCACTGCTATAACGTTATTGAAGAACGGGATTCCCCAGTAACTACTAGGGAATCCCCTTATTCGATAACTCTTACCTACCTATTTCGTATGACATTTACATAACATATTGTATCATTAAATTGTTTAAGTTTATTAGCTCACAATATTTAATCAATTGTTCATGTTATTCAATTGTTTGTGTTCTATGAATTATGTATTTTAAATTTTATTGCTCAATAAAATTGCATATGTATGTATATATCATTCGTATGCATATCAGAACTTTTACAATTTTCAGAATTTTTTTTACACAGTTTCTAAATTAAATATAGTTCTTTATTTCATCTTACACAGTTTTCAGATAACATGGAACGTATCCCCAATTTTACTATAGGAAACTTATCTTTTTTTACACAAATTTCTGGGGAACATAATCTACCGTGTAAAAAATGAGTTGGGTGTATATGAATAATAGTTAACAATTTGTTGCAGCACAATTTTTCACAACAATCTCAGTGATTTTGGTTACTTTTTCTTAAAAATAATTATTTTTAAGTTGCTTGATAATTTTTGAAATGCAATTTAAAAAATGAAAATCTGGCATTTATAAAAAACATTAGTATTAAATTAATGTTACTATTACTTCCAAATATTTTTTTTTTAAATACTAAATCATTTCTAGGTAAAACTAGCCACCAACTGGCAGTTTCACACACATAGACTTCCGGTTTAGTAAATATTATTTGAAATCATGAAAGATTCTTTAATTTTTGGTAAAACATCAATACTTAACAATGATAAACAATTAAAATCAGAATTCCCCCATACTAATGAATTGTTAAAGCAGGGGCAGATGCAGGAAAGCTTCTTGGGAGGGGAGGGAGGGGGGGGGGGTGTATACAAAAATCAAAAATAATATATTTCATATTTTCTACATTAAATATAACTTATTTATATCACATTTTAGATTACTGTAGAATTCTGATAATATCCTCACATCTGAATAAATCCCCTTCTGAAAAACATTTCAGAACATTCAGTTTTAGGGTTCCGTGAAAATTATTGTAGTAAATCAAACACTTTATAAGAACCTAGATTTTATTTTCCAAGAACCATATGTCTTACTTGTTTCTGTTAAATTTATGTAACAAAAGGATTTAAAAGTTTTTAGCTATTGAAGATGCATTACTTTTTTATTATAATAAACAAACAAATTATATTTATGAAAAAAATATATAATTTAGTGAGGCAATTGTAGCAAAACTACTCAAATAGTGGGAAACTGGTGTAAAGCTGCATGACAAAGCTAAAATGTTTAAGTGAAGCAGTAAAAATCAAGGACTTTAAAGGATCCATTATAAAATTCAAGTACTTTTAATGGCCTTTGAAAACACAAATAAAAATCAAGCACTTTCCAAGGACTGTGGGAACCCTGAATATATAAAGCATATAAGGCAATGCCAGGTACATTTTTAGTTCAATATCATACATTGTTATTTTCATATAGCCAATACACTACACAGTAAAAAATATATTTAAGCTGTTCAAGTTGCCAGAAAAAAAAAGGAAAAAATATCAACACAACTCAAAAGGAATTTTCATGTCAGGCCATTTTTAGCACTTTTAAATTTTAAAACACATGTGAACTATCAATTCAAAATATAAGACCGTGGTGAAATATAAAGTAAATTATAGAATTTATAGGTCAAGTAAAATTGAAAGTAACACACAAACATTAAAAGAGAAATGGTTCTTTAATCTTTACCTTTGTAATTAATATCAATGATGAGTTTTCCATCAGTCGATATATTCAAAAGTTCCGAAGTTGCTTTAGAATCGCCAATACGACAGTGATACAGTAAACTTTCTTCTGGGGTTCTAAATGGTATAGGTGAAGGAGGAGATTCATCTTCCGACATTCTGTAATACTTGAAATTGTCTAAAAATTAAGCATAAACGAGAAGGAAATAAATTACTTAGAAAGACTATAGCAAATTTCTTAAATTTCTATCGAGAAAAATAAAATTGATTGTGAAACTAAACAAAGTTTGTTAAAAGTTCTATGAGTAAATAAAATTATTTTTATTTTAAAACTAAATTTGAAATTAAATTGTGTTATGCACGGCAAATATAAAATGATAAAACTAATAATTTAACACAACAAAAGCCCCATATATTCAATACAGACTTTAATAACAAAATCTTACTTTCTAATACAATGTGATCCAAGTGTCATCAAAATACACACCGATATCAGTCACAAAAGTATAGATACCACTCAATTTTCGCTCTTTTCTCATACATAAACATTAAATTCTGGAGGCGCCTGGTCAGCTGAGGCGTAAAGTTGCCAGAAAATAAAGTAGCAATCACATGAGTTCTTCTTGAGGACAGATCCAACTGAAACACCTTTCGCGAAAATTTTGCAATGGCAAAAAAGTTTCGCATTTATGTAACACACGGTCCAAGCGAAATGCTCGCAAATTTCAGAAATGCGGATTTCGCAGAGCATGAATTTGAGGCGTTTGCTGACGTCACGCCTTTCTGAACCTCCCCCCCCCCCCCGTTTGATTTTGGCATATAAAAAAGATTACTTATTTTTTTTTAATCACTGTCGAAGATAAAATATTTACATGTCCAGTTTGCACGAGCTCCAGAGAACAAGCTGAAGGTTTTTTCGCAAATTTGTCATTTGCGAAATTGCGAAATCGAAATGTTTTACTTGGATTCCCGCTTGATCCCTAGATGATCGATCACATCGGCTAGAAGTTTTGAAGCAGGTCCTAGATATAGCTCAGTGGACAGTGAAGTGGAACTTATCTCCATGTCATTTGTCTCACGTAGCAGACGATTGTAGGTTTCATTGTTTTCCTAAAACTTTAATGAAAAGAAGAGAACTTTCTAATTAAATTACAATTCTATTCAAGTCTAATATGTAAGTTGTTATTCATTGTTTAAATTTTTTGCTAGGATATTCAAATTATCTATTCTATTTGTAACTTTTAAAAATCAAATGGAAAATCTTGGGCGAGTAAAAAATGAATTGAAAAATTAATTTAATTCTGATAAGGGTTACGAAAATCTTAATTCGAAAAAAAGTCGAAACAATACGAACAGAAATATTTCTGTAGATATGTGTGAAAACGAGAGCATAGTTTCAGAAATAAGTAACAAACACGAAGAAATAATACAATGCTCCGATTTAAAGTCATCTATAGAAGACATAGTTGGAAATAAAGACCAATACAAAGCTAAAGATTTGCCAAAATTTGATGATGTAGCTACCTCTGATATAAAAAAAGAAAGTTGTAATAACTTTGACACAAATTCAGCTTTATGTAAATCGGAAAGCATTAAGATAGAATCGAAATTGAATGATTCTGTTAAGAATACTATAACTGTGAAATCTGAAAATAAAGATATCGGACTAAAAACGAAGAGATGTGTGAGGTTCAAAACAAGCTCAATTAAGAAAATAGATAAAATTGACAAGAATAAGAAAAAAAAGCCATCTAATAAAAAACGTGTAAAAAATGAAACAGATAAAACTACAACTTTAGCAAATGGAAGTAAAATTAATAATCTTAATGAAGGTGATTCTTCATTATCTAGTGTATTTGAAATCAATATTCCTTTGATTGGCAAAAATGTAATTGTTGATGACTCGAAGCCATTTCATGAATGGTATGATTTAGCTGTTGAAATAAATAAGAAACGATTTCGCCACCAGAAAAAGGAAGGATTTATGATTCCAAGTATAAGCTTTGACGATTGGAGAAAAGAGCAAGATGGTAAGTCTGATGCAGAGAAAGAAAAGTTTGCAACAGATAAGAAACAAAATGACATTAAGATGGCACGCGATATAACACAGATTGGCATCAAAATTTTGCAACTTCTACTAAAAGATGTTATTGATGAGAAACGCGTTGGAAGACTTTTGATAGAGTTCTTGTTTATGCCTGTCAGTCCAACATCATTGCTGTATATTCCACATTTTGTTCATACTATCATGATTTGTCGAGGATGTAAAGATTTTGGTCAACAGCTTCGATCTCTTGCTGATGAATGTTATCAGAGATGCCATGCCATGTTTCCCTTGCCTGTTGGTTACAATTTTGAAACTGTTTATACCTGTCAAGTAAGGAAATTTCTTCCGGATATTCCTATACGACTTGATAAATTGCCACTTGATTATTATGATTTTTCTGAATCATCTGATTCCGATAATACTGAAAGATCTGATTTGTAAACTAGATGTTGTTCACTTATGCAATGTTCTTTAATTTTGTCATTATAATTTTTCTACCTACACGATTGCTCAATACAACTATGAGTAATTTTGATTGTAAAATGGATGTTTACTTGCATTTATTTCATTCTTTTTTAGTTCATCAAATTTGATTTAACATTAGTAAAGGCAAAGAATATATGTATAAACAGTATATACAAAAATGTAACTTTTGTTTTGAAAACAGAATTTTTTGTGTTTATATATAGTATATTAAACAAAACTAATACAAATGGTAAGTAAAATTTAGTCAAAACCTGTATTGTACTGATGAAAGATTCTTATGTATAAAAAAATAAATAAATTTTATTTTGTCAGCTAAAACTCTTCTATTTCATCTTCGTGTATAAATAATAATTTGACTAGATTTTTTACAGGGGTCTTTTTTAGGTAATAAGAAATTACTGTACATATATTTTCTCATTTTTAACCCTTCTCATATCCTTCCATTGTTAAAAGTTTGCTATAACAAAATTTGCATCGATACATTTTAAGTTTCAATGTACTGCCATTTACTTGTTTTCCCTTAGTACGCCCATGAGATGAATTTTTGTTACTAAATAATGCCTGTACAATCATATTGTCTATCAAAATTAATTTTTTCTGTTTTACAACTGGTAGAAACTGGGCTTTCAGGAGCAGGCCTGCATTGCAGACAGGTGCCAAGCAAAGGGAGGTGCTGTTTCCAAAAATTTTGGCTTTTTTTTTTTCATTTATGTATTATAAAATGTTCTATTTAGATTTTGTTCTTAAAATTCCTATTTAAATTTTCTTTTTTTATTTAAACTTTTCAAAGTGCCTAAGATGCTCGTCTATTCAGAATACAGAAATCGTTCAAACATCAACTGAATAAATTTCTCCCCGTCCACCTGGAACCCACACTTCCTTCGGAGTTATCACATGTCTAGCTAATATATTTTTATATGATTATGTTTTTTCTCTAAAATTTGTACAGTTCAATATCCAAATAGCTTTTTTAGGCATTAAAGTTGCAAAAAAGCATAAACAAAATTTCAAATAACAATAAATAAAATCATCTAAATTAGTAAAATATAGTGAAAAGTGATAACTTTTTTAATGTGAATCGGAAACTGAAAAAATCTGATGTGGGCAGCACATGACTTTCCCTGCAGACTCAAATTCATTTTTTCTTTATTTCTTTAGCAACTCATTAAATTGAGTTTAATTGCACAAAATAACACTAAATTTGCATTTTTAATTCAATTTCTGTTTTTATAAGGTCCATAAGTTTTTGAGTTAGAGTGGATACATACATTGCACAGACACACACATAGACGTCACGCTAAACATAGTTTTTTCGTATTCTAGAGGTCTCGAAACGTGTAGATCCGTTGAAAACTTGAGTTGCGATTTTCGGCATGATTCCAATACATTCCCTATATATTACCATGTATTGCAGGGAAAGTAATATAAACATTCGCTGAACATCATTTTTACTTTCCCTGCAATACATGGTAATGTATAGTGAAAGTATTGGAATCATGCCGAAAATCGCAACTTGAGTTTTCGACGGATCTACGCGTTTCAAGACCTCTAGAATACGAAAAAACTATTTTTAGCATGACGTCTGTGTGTCTGTGCAATGTATGTATCCACTCTAACTCAAAAACTAATGGACCGAATTTCATATAAAATTTGGTAGGTAACCCTGATTGGATGTAACCCTGGATGTAACACTGGATGTAACCCTGATGCTGTTTAGTTTTTGGTACGATTCGTGAAAGCAGAACCCGCATTTTTTTTGCGAAATGGCCCATAAAAATTTCATTTATCCGCTCTAGCAAAAATATTAATTTACCAAATTTCACAAAATTTGGTAGATAAGTTACTTGTTGGATACTCTGGTGCTGATTAGAATTTGGTGTTATTCGGAAAAGAAGAACCCGCCTTTTTTTACAAAATGGCACAAAAGAATTTCATGTTTCTACCTTAGCTAAAATACTAATTGACCAAATTTCACAATATTTGGTAGATAAGTTACTTGTGGGACACTTTGGTGCTGATTCGATTTTAGTACGATTCGGAAAATGACAACCTGCCTTGTTTTACGAAATGGCCTTCAGAAATCGTCAAAATCTAAAATAAAACACTACGTATGCTCAAATACAATATCCATTAAATGCTTGTTTTATACGTAATGTTTAACGAAGAAAAGAATCAGACCAACCCCATTACACTAGGACTAGCCGTTCTCGAGATATTTTAGTTTTTCAAATCTAAAATCTTAAAAAAAAAAAGAAAGACTACGTATGCTGAAATGTATCAATTAAATTCGTGTTTTGTAAGCAATTTTTGACAAGGAAAAGAATATAATTCACTCCATTATACTTTAAGACTAAACGTTCTCAAGATATTTGAGATTTCTTGCATTTTTGTTATGCTGCTATCGGGAAAAATGTCCAATTACCAAATAAAAACGAAAATTGAATTAAATATGCAAATTTAGTGTTATTTGGCACAATTAAACTCAATCTAATGAATTATTAAAGAAATAAAAGAAATATGAATTTAAGTTTGCAGCGAAAGTCATGTGCTGCCCACATCAGATTTTTACTTTCCCTGCAATATATGGTAATGTATTAAGAAAGTATTGAAATCATACCGAAAATGACAACTCGAGTTTTCGATCAATCAACACGTTTCGAGACTATAGAATACGGGCAGTGCATGGGCAATTTTCTTAATTAATGGGACAATATAATGTCTCCTCATTCTTCTGTTCTTCATTCTTCTGTTCTTGGCTGTTCTTCTTTTTTCTGCGCGCCTCTTTTTTCTCTTTCTCCCGGCCCTTTTTGTCTTTTCCTCTTTCTCTTTCTTTTCCTAGGTTAAGCTAACCTAGCAGTACAGGTATAAGTCCGGGTTACGACAGCGCCTCTTTAAGTTGTATGCTGCCTCTGCATAACTACCGAAGGGTAGAAAGTTGGAATCCTCTGCTAAAATAATCAAATCTTCCACAGCTTCCATACGTTGGTATGTCTCGGCCTTTTAGATCAGCCACTGCAATTGAATTGAGATCGCTTCCGCCACTGCTCTGACGTCTTGGTGCCCCAGCCCATGTGTGGCGCTGGGGCCTCCGGTGTTATTTATTCTTGCCCTTGGGCCGCCCCAAATCAGGGAAGTTCCCTGGGGCCGCCTGAGAGCCTATCTTCTCTGCTGGAGTTCTCTGGAGTGGGGTGTGTGTGGTCAAGGGTCCTAACTAGCTCTGTCTGTCACAGTCCTTGTGTCCATCCCAAGTTTCTTGCAAAGACTTCACAAATACGCCGTCTTCTTTGGACCTCAGCCTGGTCGTCTGCAGACGACCCTCAGTCGTGGGGAATCAAACCTGTGGGCCGAGAGGTAGATCAGGTCCTCACGGCTGTCTTCCAGTACTCCACACCATCAGCTAAGTGATCCTGTTCAAGTGTTAATGTTTACAAAGACTGCATTATCTGTTTGTGCTGCACCTACATACGTGAACCTTCTGGACCATACTATTATCGTTGCAGTTGGTTTAATGGGAAAATGCCGTGGCCATATTTGGGGAAAACCATGACCTTCATACAGGTATGGATCTTGAATAAAAGCTATGTCAAAAGCGTTTTCCTGTATATAAACTGCTGCCATTGCGGTTGCAACCTTTGAGTGTTGCAAGTTTATATCGGCAATAGTCGCGCCGCTCTGTCTGCCAGGGAAATCGTTTTGCAATTTTTTTGTCTCAGAGGAAACGTGTAGTAGCAGAGAATAATTGACTGCCGCCAACCGAGGCAATTCCGGTAGACAGACGATTTTATGAGGGATATGGTGATCTGACTCAGAAGGGCAGGTTGGTCGATACGTCAAATCTCAGCGGACAGCCACCTACATGCGTCCACAGTGCACCGGCTGTGACGAAGATAGCTGGTCATTTTTTTGTCTCAGAGGAAACGTGTAGTAGCAGAGAATAATTGACTGCCGCCAACCGAGGCAATTCCGGTAGACAGACGATTTTATGAGGGATATGGTGATCTGACTCAGAAGGGCAGGTTGGTCGATACGTCAAATCTCAGCGGACAGCCACCTACATGCGTCCACAGTGCACCGGCTGTGACGAAGATAGTTGGAACAAGTGAATGTGGCACTTTTGAGGGGTGCCGGTACGGCTAGAGTGACATCAGCACCCGTGGATCGACGCATCCGCCGGCAAGCATTGGCGGCCCCGCAGGCCACTTGCGTCTCCCTTTTGCAGCGTGTGCAGGACAACCTTGATGCTCCCATATAGACCAGGACCATTATTCATTAATTGATAGCTGGCGACCTGCACTCATGGCGCCCCTTGAAGACTGCCATTGACCCAACAGCACAGACGCCTCCATTTGCAATGCTGTCGAGATTGAATCACGTAGACGGCGGAATGGCCCAGGGTCATGTTCTGAGACGAGTCACGCTTCTGTTTTAGCAATGACAGTTGCCGTGTACGAGTCTGGCGCCGAAGTAGTGCCATGTCCAATCCGGCCGCATCTGTGGAACGCCACACCGCGCGACAACGCGGCATCATGGTTTGGAACGTCATCGCCTACGATAGCAGGCCATCTCTGGTCCTTATTGAGGGCACTATGACGGCCCAATGATACGTGGATGACGTGCTACGGCTGGTGACGCTACCCTTCCTTTAGGGGTGCCCAATGCCGTTTACCAGCAGGATAACGGCCGACCACACACGACACGCATCAGCCAACATGCCCTTGCAAGGCACCCAGGTGCTTCCCTGGCACACCAGTCTCCCCTGATCTCTCACCAATCGAACACGTCTAGGAAAGGTCCACACTACTGTCTCACGGGCCAACGGCCGTACCGTGCTGAAAACACCGGTTCTCGTTAGATCACCGAAGTCAAACAGCATCGGGCGCGGTTAGTACTTGGTGGGTGACCCCCTCGGAACACCGCGTGCTGTTGGCCATCTCGGGTGTGGTTTGCGCGCTAGATTTGCACGCTACCACAAATGCCGCCGTGTTCATGCGGAGTACGATCACGTTAAACATGTGGGTCCGTAAGTCCTTCCGAGAGGTTGGTGGTAGGGGAAGGAGGGTACGGTCCCTGTGGATGCCTCCCCCACTGGGTTCCCCCACTGGGTAAATTGGGTGGCACTTCCCGGCCGTCCATACAGTTACCTTACACCTTTCTGGTAGGTCGGACGGTCTGGGTCTCAACAACAACAACACTACTGTCTCACAGTCTGCTGGCAGCCATGATGTTCGGTTACGACACCACTCCAAACGACTCTGTCGATGTTGTGGGGTTATCACCTCAGCTAAGTGCCGTAAGATGGTGGAAGGTACCACGGGTGGTATGGAAGAGTCTATAGCCCGTTTGATGGCGGACAATGATGCCGTTGAGTTATTTCTGACCTGTCGCACAATCATTCGATCTTGCCTCGCATTCGTGCACCTTGGCCTTCCAGGGCCTTCATTTCGTCAATGAGTTCCTTGCAGCAATCATTGCTGCCAGCACCTTTGTACAGCAGTATCCGTTCGGCGCAGGTGGCGTCCTAGCTGCTCGGTAAGACCAGCCAGCTTCACGCATCCCTACTATACGACCACGTCCAAACTCGTCTAATTACTTAAGATCTTCGGCAACATCGTGACGGCATTATTGGTTGTGTCTCCGCGGAACTGCAATAACGAGCAAAGATAAACCGTCCCCATTTTCAACCTGTTTTATAGGATGCTAGTTGCGCAGTAGAAACGCATTATGACCGAAGTTAACACTCAGTGGCCTTGCAAATTTAATCATTTGCATACTTGGTATAAAGGAATTTGCATGTGAAATTTCGAGATGATTGGATTATTTTTTAGGGGTGCTTCGTTTTTTCTGCAAAAGAGTGTACAATAAGAATAACCTACATCCTACCTATGCTTGGCAAAAAATTTGGCGACGAATTTGACGTGATGTTGGCGACTTCTCTAAATGTTGCCAAATTGACGAAAATTTCGCAAAAGTGATAAAAATGTCGACAAATTAATAAAAATGACGTTAAGGGGAGGTTGACAGAGTTCTGAAAAACTCATCAGCACAGGCAAGAATGAAAAAAGTCATCAATTATCTGGAAGTTAACGAAGTTTAAATCATAAGTACAACACACACACTCCAATTCGCAGTAATTGTGTACATAGATGAATATAGTTAGAGTGATTGTGTACATAGAAAAAAAATAGATAATGTGATTGTGACCATAAATAGAAATATATAAATTGATTGTGTACATAGATAAAACTAGATGGTGACTGTGTATGTAGATAAAAATAGATAAAGTGATTGTGTACATAGATAAAAATTATTATTGGACAGACATATGAACTATACAAACTTATAAAACAAACTCAAAAACAGTAATATTTTAATCGGCCAGGTGTCTGTGTACGCCGCAGGCAATATGCACTATCAAGCACCTGCGGGTGCTTTCTCGAGATGATATGTCCAACTGTTTGCAAACACGCAGCAGACTTATATGTTGCCTACACCAATGCCTTGTGCAAGGTTGGCAGTCCGAGGTAATGTTTTGCAAATTTTAAATTATGTCATACAACGGGAATACCTTCTGCTATAAAAGAAATGCTCTTCTCTCATTTGTCTGTAACGCTTGGCCATACTTTTGTCGAATTTTGTGAATAATCTAGCGAAATATCGCCAACCTGGCAATATTTTGCCTCATATTGACAAAAAATTCTGTCAAAATTGTAAATATAACGTCTAATCCATCAATTTGACGTCATTTTCGTTAATTTACCTAACCCAGACCGTACGGCTCACCAACTTAGTATTGGCGAGCCGTACCACGGGCTGGGTCTGGTAAATTTACAAAACTGACGTCAAATTGATGAATTAATTATTAAAAATTTTTATATATGGACTCTAATATTTATTGAAGATGCTAAATATTGATAATTGCCAATTGAGAGTTGCCTAAAACATAATGTTAATTGGGTACTTCGAAATAGTTTACATGTTGCCATCTGGAAAAGCGCCAATTCAACGTTAAAAACGCTGTGCTGTGGATCTTATACATCGTTTTTTCACTTTGAAAAAAGTAAATTTATTACTTTATATAAGGAAAGTCCTGTGTTCCCCACATCAGATTTTATATTGGCGGCGGGGGAGGTAAAAACCTCAATTTCATTTTTTGCAGAAAGTAAACGAAAAAATCTGAAACACCTTTCCCAGGTACATCAGCCCAACCCAAATATAGGAAAAATAACTCTGATATACTAAATTGATTAGAAAGAAGAGAGTCGTTAAATGTGGGGTTGAAAATTAAAAATCTATCAACATATCACGTTGAGCTTCAAAATATCAGCAGGCAGTTCATGGGAGGCTTGTTTTTGTTGTTCAAATACCTCTCGATATTAATATTCGTTACCTCTCGATATTAATATTCGTGTACAGCTGTCTCATCTCTCACTCCATGAACTGAACAGTTTTCGACTCCGTCACTAAACTTTCCTTATACATTACTGTATATAAAGAAAGTAACAAAGCTTGTTCATATTATTTGCATTGCGTAAATTTGAAGTTAAAGCTGGAAAAGTCTCCCTAACGTCATGGTTTAAATATTCATATTATGGACTAGCAGCATACCCGTTCTTCGTACGGAGTATATAATATAAAGAAACTTGAAATTCATAATCATGCGCAAATTCTTATAGTATACTAAATGACATGTTTAATCAAAATATTCTGTTAAAATATTTAGTATAATGCTCCTAAAAAGAAGTTTAAGAATCTCTGTTCTCGCTATATAAAATTATCTTCATGGACATATCTGAAGAATAAAACATCTTGGACCCCTTATGTAAGCAAATATAAAAAAAAAATATGGAATTGAATCAATATATGCAAAATAAAAGCGTTAAAATTGTATGGGACCCGTACTAATTATATACGCGAATATTAGAAAATATAACCTGTATTAGTAGATTACATGTATAAATTGAAAATACCAATAAACCCGTAATCTTTAAATCTGAAGGCAGTCATTTATTCCAATATATGTCAAAATTAAAGTGCTAAAATTATATGGGGAGATATACACGTACTACTTATAATGTCCGATTATTAGTAGAAGATTACCCGTTTTGCAATATGAGTCTCAAATGTTTTTTGGTAAAATACAACAGACGACGTAATAAATTGAATATATAATTAATCCCCTTAATCTTCATACCAGAAGACTGTACTTGATTCCAATATATATGCCAATATATGTCAAAATATATGCCAATATACCTGTACTACTTATATTCTCGTAGGTTAGAAGATATACCCGTGCATTCCTAGAAGATTACTCGTACAACGTACAATATGCGTGTGTCAGCAATTTTTGCCGCAATAAAACAATGGCGTAATAACTTAAAAATATCAATAATCACTGAATCAATAATTCCGGAAAATATCAATAATAATAATGTTTAAACCTGAAGAGTATAATTGATATTATCCAAAATGAAATGGCAATGAAATTTATTTTATATACATATCTTCATTATTCAAATCGGAAAGGATTTAATAAAAATCGTCTGCCGCATAAACACATTGGATTTAAATCCGTTGCTAAGCGACATGATATCATTTGCTTCAAATAAATTGGTAGAAAAAATATCGTCTAAATAGTTATATTTCTATGGAACATTTGGCGACAGTTTCGTCAAATTAGCGACATTTTAAAAAATCGCCAAATTTATCGCCAAGTGGGACTGTAGAACTGACAGTTCCACTTTGCGACAAATTAACGAAATATCATCACAATACTATCCCCTAACAAAAAACAATTAATATCATTTATGTAGCGCCATTTTATCAATTTCAAGATATTTTTATAGATTTGAAAACATTTTTATCGATGTGGTGACATTTTAAAAATTCGCTAAATGTATTACTAAGTAGGATGGTTGGTCTGACAGATAAATGCTAACCAAACATCATTTCAGTGCTCTCTTCTAACAAAACAAAAAAAAATTTCATTGATATGTAGAAGACCCAAGCCACACGACCAACCCGAAGGTTTATGGCAGCTGTTTGTGTGTCGTTTATATCAATTTGGCGACATTTCCGTCAATTTGGCAAAGTTTAAGAAAAGTTGTCAAATTAGCGATATCCCTCCAAATTCGTAGCTTTGAATTTGCAGATCTGAATGAAACATTCTTATCCCGTTTCAATATACTAAATGAAAACACTACAATTGTATTAGAAGATATACCCGCTCTACTCTTTTTCTGTTTCAACAATCGGCTATATGAATTTATTGGCTAAACACAATATATGAGTTTAGTAGCTAAATACGATATAAGCTTGAAAACTCTTTGCCAAAATAAATGAAATTGATGTACGCAGTCAGCAATTAATATAATTAAAAGAAAAATCAAGCCGTCCATTCATAAGATATACTTTTATATCCATTTATCCATTTATTTATTATTTAAATCGAAAAAAAATAATAAAAACATTAACAAACACATTTAATTTAATCCGTTATTCGTACGGAGTGTATAATTTAAAGAAACTTATAGTTCGCAATCATGTGCAAATTCTGTTAAAATATTAAATTTATTGCTCCTAAAGAGAAGTTTAAGAATATAGGTTCTCACTATGCAAAATTATCTTCACGATCAGATCTGAAGAATAAAACATCCTGCCCCCCTTTATAAGCAAATTTACAGAAGAAAAAATAGGAATTGAATGAATATATGCAACCCCGTACTAATTATATTGTCGCAGATCAGAAAATATGCCAATGTGTTAGTAGAAGATTACCCGTATTACAATATGCGTCTCAAAAATATTTGCCAAAATAAAAGAGATGATGTAATAAATTGAAAACATCAATAATATCCGTACTCTTTATACCAGAAGGTCGTAATTGATTCCAATATATGCCAATATATATCAAAACATATGTCAATATACCTGTACTACTTATATTCTCGTAGATTAAAAGATATACACGTGTATTTGTAGAAGATTCGTACAACATACAATATATGAGTTTAAACAATTTTTGTCATAATAAAATAATTGCATAATAACTTGAAAATATCAATAATCCTTGAATCAATAATCCCCGAAAATATAAATAATAATAATTTTTAAACCTGAAGACCGTAATTGATATTATCCAGTCAAAAATGCTATAAGAAAAATCAAATCGTTCTTTTCTAAAATATATTTTTATATCCATTTATTTATTATTCAAATCGAAAAAATAATTATTAAAATTAACAGACAGATTTAATTTAATTGCGTTTCTGAGTAACATGATATAAGATAGAATCTTATAACATGTTAAATATGTCATGTCTTATAACATAAACTGCGAAATTAAATAACGATTTTGATTTCTCTATACTTCTCATTGTTCCGTAAAAGCTTGTTTTAAATAAACCATGAACCATGGAGATAGATTTCCCCTTTAAATCATGTTTCAAACAATACATGTTTTCAGAAAGTGACTAATTAACGCAAACAATCTCCCATCAAACTCAGAGATTAAATTTTAATTCACTTTCAAACGATTTTCAAGCTTTTCGTTTGGATAAACCACGGAGTTAGGGAGTAGAACTCCTAGGAAAAAGTTCCGTTTTTCATTAGTATCTCGACAACCCCAGGTCTTAGAAACTCGAAACTTGGACAAAATTTATGGGGGGATATTTCAAAGCTATCCACCAAATTTCATTAAATTCGGTTCAGCCGTTTTTCCGTGATGATGAGACAAACGAAAATTTCGTTTTTTACTAATATCTCGAGAACCATCGTAAAAACTCAAAACACGGATATAATTTTAAGTGGGGCTATTTCTGGGCTACCCACAAAATTTCATCAAATTCGGTTCAGCCGTTCTCCCGTGATGATGGGACAGACAGACAGACAGACAGATTTTCATTTTTATTTATATAGATTTTTTAATTGGATGACCTCTATAACACAACACGTAAAATTCATGTGTCAATGTAAAAATGAATTCATTATATCCTTGAAACAATTTAGTAGTTCAGTACCGTTAAAAAAGGTTAAGAGTGTTAAAAATAGTCATATCTACAAGTCAAAACAAAAACTTATAATTGGATTTTGCCCCCCCCCCCCCTAGAATATGGTAACATGACGCCCCTGAATGAAATAAATTATTATTTCATTCATTTTTTTACTTTCCTTATATACATAATGTATAAGGAAAGTATTGTGACGGGGTCGAAAATTCGAATTCGAGTTTTCGACAGGAGAACACGTTTCAAGCATCCCTGATCACGAATCGAACATTTTTGAAGTGATGTCTGTGTGCGAAAGTGTGGAGACGATAACACACACACACACACACATACTTAACTGACGGACGAATGGACCGATTCGAACGAAATTTGGTACAAAAATCACAATCTGTATTAAACACTGGAAGCCTATTGTTTTTATAAGCAATCGAATGTTCAGAACCCCCTAAATTTTCGAGTGAAATTTTGAAAAAATCGTCAAAAAATCAAAACCGCTAATAAAGTTACGCAAATAGACATTTCTTATGTAATTTTTGATTAGAAAACGATTGACATAAATTTTAGAACGCTAATATGAACCGTTCTCGAGATATTGCACATTTTAAAAAAAATTATATAAAATAAAAAAAAATATTTCCTATTGAGAAACATGTTCACCTTTCATATGTAATACCATGCGATAAATTGGGTGACATCATTCTCGTGGATCCTAGCTCGTTCCATTCATGGAAAAAGATACTTTGAGTAATACTTTTGTATTTGAATGCCAATAGGCATTTATCTGCTCTAAGAATAAATTATTTCTCCGTCCATAACGCTTGGCGACGAATTTGGAGGAATGTTACCAAATCAAAGAAAATCTCGTCAAATGGATAAAAATTACGTTAAATCAATGAAAATAACGACTATTTGGCGAAAGTTCAATATGTTGGGAAAAATATAAGTATCTACTATAAGAATAACCTATTTTATTTTTACTGTAAAAGTAATCAATACATTGTATTATATAAGGAAAGTCACGTGCTGCCCACATCAGATTTTTTCTACTTGTGTGGAGTCAATATGCCACAAAAGCATTTTATGTATTCGTAACACTACCCAGTACGCACCGGGCAGTACAAACTGACTGTGGTTCATAATACGAACTTATCTGTCGATATGGGTGACTTTAAACTTGGTTAAAGACAATCTGTGAATTCAGTAAATAACAGTGTTTATTTTCTTCATTATGACATAGGGTCTTTGCCAGTTGTGATGTAGTTTTGGTGAAAATCCTGGTTACCGCCAGGGGTTTAACAGCCACACTTAGTCACCTTTCTGTAATCGCCTTTTATTACTTTCCTTTATATACATAGCATAATGTATAAGAAAAGTATTGTGACAGGGTCGAAAATTCGAATTCGAGTTTTCGACGGGAGAGCACGTTTCAAGCATCCCTGATCACGAATCGAACATTTTTGAGGTGATGTTTGTGTGTGTGTCAGTGAGTCTGTGGAAACGATATCTCATGAACGAATGGAGCAATTCGAATGAAATTGGGTACAAAAATTACAATCCGTGAATACTGGAAGCCTATTGTTTTTAAACGTAATCGAATGTTCAGAATCCCCTAAATTTTCAAGTGAAATTTTGAAAAAAATTAAATCTTATCATAAAGTTACGCAAATAGGCAATTCTTATGTAAATTTTCCTTAGAAAACGGTTGACATAAACTTCAGAACGCTAGCACGAATCGTACTCGAGATATTGCACTTTTTTCAAATAAGTTTATCAAAAAATCCCATAAATTAAAAAAATATATATCAACTGTTGAGAAACATGTTCACTTTTCATATGTCTTGCGATACATTGGGTGACATCATTCTCGTGGATTTAGCTCGTTCCATTCACGCGAAAAGATACTTTGAGTCATACTTTTGTATTTGAACACCAATAGTCATTTATCTGCTATAAGAATAATTTATTTCTCCGTCCATAACGCTTGGCGAAAAATTTGGCAGAATATCGCCAATTTGGCGACTTTTTAAAATGTTGCCAAATTAACGAAAATCTCGCCAATTGGATAAAAATGACGCTCAATCAATGAAAATCAAGACTCATTGACGAAAATTCAATGTCTTGGAAAGAATATAAGTATCTACTATAAGAATAACTTTTTTTTACTGTAGAAGTAGTAAATTCATTGCATTATGTGCTGTCCACAAACTTTGCTATCTTACCGGGTCTTCATTTTATCGGTAGCAATATTCATCTTTTTATGAACAAAACAATGAACTTCCTCCACCGTGCCTGTGTGTGTTTTGAACATATTCATCAAGCAACGAACGACCACCGTCCAAACATCCCATCACACGGTAGGAGATCCTGGCATTCTTGATAGAAAATGACGATTTGTGAATAGCACTTGTGGAAGCCGCTCTTGCTGGTTTCTGGATACGAATCTCTCTCTACCATGCCGTCCGAGTATCTATATTTTGAGACACTGTAAATCCCCTAAACTAATTAAAAATATCTTATTGAATACTAAATTAAGAAATCATAGATGAAGTTAGAACGTCATGCATACATATATATTTAGGGTATCTTGTACAGGGTTGGCCTGAAATTAATTAGATTTTTTACAAAAATTTATTGATTATCACAGGTAATAATACAGAATATGAAATAAAATAAACCTATTTTAAAAACAATGGCATGTTTTCCATAATAAAAATAAACTATTTTGATATATACATATTTAAATCACAATTTTGTATCTTCCATTATAAACAGAACTTCTAATTGTCTTCTACTCGAGTGGCGTCCAAGAAAACAAGACTTGATTCCTAGCGTAGGCTCGAGATTTTCTGAAATTTTTATCTGTCCCATGCAGCCAATCGAGTAGGCCCGCCACCCCGAAGTTTTCGTGGAATCTGTAAAAATGTAAATTGAATAAAATTAAAAAAAATAAACAAATATTCTTACGTTGTGTTTTTAAAAATATAACTGTAATTAAAGGATCCACGACGTTACTTTGGTATGATACTTAAATTTATCGAACCCAAAATGTCTACTTACATATTGAATGAGGATTTTCTATACATCCCCAGCTTTATCCACGAGCGCCCAAAAGGGGGGGAGGGCAAGAAGGCTCACTTCACCGCCCAAGGACATTCAAAGTCGCGAAGTTGAGTATCAAGCTAGTGGATGTGTTCGGTAGTTTTGTATTATTAAATAATTTTATATTAGGTAATTTTATATTGTCCGGTAGAAAAGTTGTATTTAATTGTCCGGTAGAAAAAGTTGTATTTAATGATTGGGTAGAAAAAGTGCATTTATGATACACTAAAAGCATTTCTAAATATTCCAAATTCTCAAAGTTTTTAAACCTAAACATCATCAAAATTATATATGAAAATGCACCATTTAACCAGTTTCTCCCTAAATTTACAAATATGTAACTAAATATGTAATTAAATGGAACTTTCCTAAAAATAAAAACATGCATTAAAGTAAAAGAAAGAGAGAACACAGAATTTTAGGTTTTCAAAATCTAACGTTTATTAAAATTTTAAACTTCACTTTTAAAATAATTTTCAAAATATTTTACATCTCATTAACTAACAAATCCAATAAACAACTTAAATAAATAAATAGAATGGAATGGCCGGTCGTATAGTGGTAGTAAAAACGTTAGAATATTAAATTTTAAAGTTAACAATATTAAACTTATACAACTATTTATCAAAACTAAAATTTTAGATAAAAAAAAACATCAGTTAGCCAAAAAGGGAATTTAGAACAAAATTTAAAAAGATAACCACAGGATTCGCAACTTAAAATATATAAGTCTAAAGGGGTCTTATTCTACTAACACAATTAAACTTTAAAATAAATAGTCTAAACCGACAGAAGCAAATAAAAATCAGCATTTAAAAGATATCACCCGGATGTAGAGCCGTCATGGAACATGCTGGATGCATCAGATCCCAACAGATGAGACGAAGATGGAAAGGCAAAAGTCCAATCGCTTAATCACGAAGAAAAGCATCCATTCCTGTCCAAAAGAAGGACCGTTCACACGACAGCAAGCTCCTCAACGTCGAAAATTCGATCAGCACCAAACCTCAATCAACGATTTCTTCATCGGAAACAATGGACACTTCTTTACACATCGGTACTAAACGCCGAGCATATAGTCCAGTAATTTCATATGGAAATGCCGACTCAATACGTCATTTAAAGAATGCACACTGACAACGATAAACAACCGCCTAATTGGCGTCAGAGCACTTCTCAAATCCACATGGCAGGCGAGAGCTTGTAGACACAATAATTTCGGATGCTCCCAACTGTTTAGAATAAACCTCGCCTCCACGGCGGGAAAAACAGATTGAAGACGCTACAACTTCATAACAGATCAGACGTTTAATTAGCCGGGATAAACATTTTATTTCATATGCAGCGTTAAGAGTACGTCACTTAAGTCATAGCAGGAAACAAGAATCGTGGGCTGGACATCGTAAATTAAACACGAACAAACTTAAAAGTCGCGAAAAAAGACATTCCACAGAATGTGTGCCTAACGGCACAGGACAGCTTAATAGCTTACATCCCCTTGTTCTAATCAAAAAAGGGAAGAGTAAGAGATCGAAAAAGTGCGCGATTTGCTTATATACTGCGAAACATCGCTGCCACAGACTGTCAACAAAATTATCGATGAACGATAAAATAATTAATGACAGACGATTTTAATATTACGATCAACCAATTAAAAACTCGAAACTTTAAAGAAGAGAAATGGAATTTTAGAGCAGACGAAAATTAAAAGGAAATGAAGTGAAACGATTTGGAAAATACGAATTCGGCAATAATTTAAATATGGACGATTCTGAAATATTTAAAAAGCTGTAAATAGAATAAAACTGTAAAATTGCGATGAATTAACCAATTTTTAACCGAGAGCAATAAATTTGGAATCAAATTAAAGGGAATAAAAAGGGCAATAAATGGAATCACAAATTAGCCAATTTAAATAAATTTAAATTGCTAAAACCTAAAAAGAACGAACTTTTGCCGTTTTTAACACAAAACCTATGGAATACAATATATTTGAACAGAAGAATATCAAAACCTAAACAATTGGAAAATGGATAACTAAAAGAGAATGACTATGTAAATAAGACCCCTGAACACATTTAAACAAAAAACAAAATACCTAAAATATTAAATATCCAAAAGTATAACCCAACAACTCCTTCGAACGTCCCAAAAAAATTTTTCATTTGAAAAATGAAAAATTTTAGCTAACACATGACAAAATTTCGCGAAACGAAGGAGAAAAAAAAAATCAAAATCTCAACTACATCTGTAACATGAGCCATAAAAATCACATAAAAATCAAATTCCTTATAAATAAATCAAAAATCAAATTCCTTATAAATAAATCAAAAATCAAATAATCACTTCACTGAACACTTTCATAATATCAATTATCATAAATTTTTCAACTCTAAAATAAACATGTAGATTCAACATTAAACTCTCTAACTTCATTATAACCCTACATTATGAAAATTCATCAAATCATTTTAAAATGCTCCAACAAATACGCCATCAAAGAGAAGAAACAGACAAATAATAAACAGATCTCCATATCATTAGCTGTCATGAATAAACATAAATTTTAACGAAAACTTTGGACCAGCCAAAGAATTCCAATAATCTAAACAATAAATTTTGAAAAGGTACCTTCAACATAACAACCAATAAATACAACTCAACAAATTCATCATGAATCTCCTCCTCTACAAAGAAAACAATTATTCGAAGCATAATTTTCAATTTAAATAATAATATCAAAGTTGGCTCAAGTTACAAACAAAAAAATTTGTGGAATATTTACCCCCAAAATAACAAACTCAATTCCCTAACAATTTGGAACTGAACTCATATTTAACCGACTTGTTTACAAATTATACTATAAACTGATTACTTGGCAAATTAGGTCGTTTAAACGACAAATATACACAAAAATGACCTTATGCATCATTTTACACCAACAATAAACGCGATTCTACTAATTATTGTGCAACATCTTGCACTCTCAACAACAATAAACTCAAATATCATAACTGTATCTCTCTGGTAATCTCAAACAATTCTCATAAAAATAAAAAAAAAATTAAGACAAGGGGCCGAGGGTTGTGAGTCCTCTCAAAGGTTGTGAATCTTTTTTGAACCCCAAAAAAATAGCACAAAAAAATATCCATCAAGTATAAGTAGTACATTTAAATTCACTAACTGCCAAGTGTATCACATTACTTTAAACAAAATACCAAAGAAAAATCAAATTACAAATCCCCATTTAAATTTTTAAAACCAAAAGAACTCAAATTGCATTGCACAATTTTAAATATTCCACTTAAAAAAATTTAATTCTCCTATAATAAAATAAATTTATCCACTTTAACGACCCAAAAAATTTTTAAAGACAGTATTAAAATATCAATATCAGATTCAGAATTAAGAACAAACAAACTGATTTTATCACCACTCTATTTGAGTGTGAAAACCAAACAAATGATCAATGTGAAGAACAAGATAACTCAAGATGACATTTATGTCACACTCATATTGGAGTGTAAAAAACACCTGCATTACCCAATTTTTCAATAAATCAACAGCATTTCATCATCTACATTCACATATCAGTGAGCATTTAAATCTCAATTCCAAATCAGAACATACAAAAAATTCTAAGTCGAAAAACTACTGCTTTAATTCTATACAATTTAACTTAATAAAAAAAAATATTCTCATATTAAATTTACTCAATTAATTTTTCTCTATTTTATCAAAACAATTTTAAGTGTTGCTGGGAGCGTGGGTTACAAGAACAACAAAATAAAAAAAAATTGTTAATGAGATGGGATTAGAACAAAAAATGTAAATTCTACAAAGTGCGTTCTCGCATGCCTATAATCTCTTAAATTTATGAATTAAATGCAATTTTACACTACTTCAAATAATAAAATTCAAATCAAATTAACTTAAATTAAGGAATGCTTAAATAAAAATTCTAAATGAAAAAGTCAAACTCAAAAGTTTCCTCAAAAAATTCTAAATGAAAATATTTAAATCAATCCTAAAATTTTAATCAAAATATTAAAATAAATTCCTCTAATTTAAATCAAGAACATTCTAAAACATCATGCCTCAGTTCAGTTTAAGAACACAACAACATTTCAACAGTAATTACTTTTAGAATAAACAGGTATGGAATCATTTTACTGAAATTTCATTTTTAAGAACAAAAATTATTAAGAACATATATTACAGTTAGCATGAATAAGCCCCTAGACTGGTCAAACGGCGCCAATTGTTCGGTAGTTTTGTATTATTAAATAATTTTATATTAGGTAATTTTATATTGTCCGGTAGAAAAGTTGTATTTAATTGTCCGGTAGAAAAAGTTGTATTTAATGATTGGGTAGAAAAAGTGCATTTATGATACACTAAAAGCATTTCTAAATATTCCAAATTCTCAAAGTTTTTAAACCTAAACATCATCAAAATTATATATGAAAATGCACCATTTAACCAGTTTCTCCCTAAATTTACAAATATGTAACTAAATATGTAATTAAATGGAACTTTCCTAAAAATAAAAACATGCATTAAAGTAAAAGAAAGAGAGAACACAGAATTTTAGGTTTTCAAAATCTAACGTTTATTAAAATTTTAAACTTCACTTTTAAAATAATTTTCAAAATATTTTACATCTCATTAACTAACAAATCCAATAAACAACTTAAATAAATAAATAGAATGGAATGGCCGGTCGTATAGTGGTAGTAAAAACGTTAGAATATTAAATTTTAAAGTTAACAATATTAAACTTATACAACTATTTATCAAAACTAAAATTTTAGATAAAAAAAAACATCAGTTAGCCAAAAAGGGAATTTAGAACAAAATTTAAAAAGATAACCACAGGATTCGCAACTTAAAATATATAAGTCTAAAGGGGTCTTATTCTACTAACACAATTAAACTTTAAAATAAATAGTCTAAACCGACAGAAGCAAATAAAAATCAGCATTTAAAAGATATCACCCGGATGTAGAGCCGTCATGGAACATGCTGGATGCATCAGATCCCAACAGATGAGACGAAGATGGAAAGGCAAAAGTCCAATCGCTTAATCACGAAGAAAAGCATCCATTCCTGTCCAAAAGAAGGACCGTTCACACGACAGCAAGCTCCTCAACGTCGAAAATTCGATCAGCACCAAACCTCAATCAACGATTTCTTCATCGGAAACAATGGACACTTCTTTACACATCGGTACTAAACGCCGAGCATATAGTCCAGTAATTTCATATGGAAATGCCGACTCAATACGTCATTTAAAGAATGCACACTGACAACGATAAACAACCGCCTAATTGGCGTCAGAGCACTTCTCAAATCCACATGGCAGGCGAGAGCTTGTAGACACAATAATTTCGGATGCTCCCAACTGTTTAGAATAAACCTCGCCTCCACGGCGGGAAAAACAGATTGAAGACGCTACAACTTCATAACAGATCAGACGTTTAATTAGCCGGGATAAACATTTTATTTCATATGCAGCGTTAAGAGTACGTCACTTAAGTCATAGCAGGAAACAAGAATCGTGGGCTGGACATCGTAAATTAAACACGAACAAACTTAAAAGTCGCGAAAAAAGACATTCCACAGAATGTGTGCCTAACGGCACAGGACAGCTTAATAGCTTACATCCCCTTGTTCTAATCAAAAAAGGGAAGAGTAAGAGATCGAAAAAGTGCGCGATTTGCTTATATACTGCGAAACATCGCTGCCACAGACTGTCAACAAAATTATCGATGAACGATAAAATAATTAATGACAGACGATTTTAATATTACGATCAACCAATTAAAAACTCGAAACTTTAAAGAAGAGAAATGGAATTTTAGAGCAGACGAAAATTAAAAGGAAATGAAGTGAAACGATTTGGAAAATACGAATTCGGCAATAATTTAAATATGGACGATTCTGAAATATTTAAAAAGCTGTAAATAGAATAAAACTGTAAAATTGCGATGAATTAACCAATTTTTAACCGAGAGCAATAAATTTGGAATCAAATTAAAGGGAATAAAAAGGGCAATAAATGGAATCACAAATTAGCCAATTTAAATAAATTTAAATTGCTAAAACCTAAAAAGAACGAACTTTTGCCGTTTTTAACACAAAACCTATGGAATACAATATATTTGAACAGAAGAATATCAAAACCTAAACAATTGGAAAATGGATAACTAAAAGAGAATGACTATGTAAATAAGACCCCTGAACACATTTAAACAAAAAACAAAATACCTAAAATATTAAATATCCAAAAGTATAACCCAACAGATGTTCCTTGAGTTCGCCCCTCTGACGTCAGTGGTTTTCCCCTTCCTGGAAAGAGTTCTATGGCTTTATCCGTGATTCCCCCCCCCCCCCCCCCCTCTTGCTCCAGGAGAAACTCGCCATTTTATTCGATCTGTAATCGTCCTTATTTCATCCTTTTCTTCGATCTTCTCATTTTTTATCGATTGTTAAAGTCTGGTACTCCGAAATCGAAAATTTTTGTGAAAACAATACTTTTTAATATATTCTGTATGAGAAAGTCAACATTGCAAAAATATTAAATGGGATCGTTATTAACAAGTGAAAGGATATTTTTAATCAGAATTGAACTATTTTTTTAGGAATTTGCACTAGCTTCCAAACTATATATTGGGCATTTTACTCTCCCCACAGGACAGTGTGATATCTCTCGAAAGAACGTGCCGATTTTTATGAAATTTTGCATGTTTCATTTAAATGGCAGCAACAAGAAGCCTGTTGATTTTCAGCGATATCGAATCCTTAAAAAAAGTTTGCAAAAAATCGATATTTTTTAGGGGGGGGGGGTCATATGTCGGACATATCAGATTTTCCTGTTTTATACAATTTTATATTCACTCAATCTTCAGGGTTTATAAATTGATATAGGCGCCAGCATACACACACAGACAGAGGAGCTCGAACTCCCAACCGCTACATGGTAAATATGTAACATTGTAAGATGTGGAGGGATTATAATCTATAAAGATGGTCTCTGTATTACATTCGCAATAAATATATGTTTCCCTAGGAGAACACCTGCAAAATGGTCTAAACAACGCTTCTTCGACTTGATGGACAGAGAAGTCTCAATTACAGAGGGATTCTCAGTGGGGCGCCTTGGAAGAGGTGACCTCTTGACTGCCACTGGTCGCACGTGCGTGGAAGTTTTGGGCCAGCTGGTGCGTATTAATTCTCGGGTGTTAACCAACCCTCCGAAATGACAGCACCCAATAACTGAGATGTAACTAGACGCCATCCAATGAAAATATACAGGGGCTTCAGTGTCAGGCCAATGGAAACCAGGAGCGTAGCCCTTGTAGGAGGTGACAATTTTCAGATGTCCGAGAGAGAGTGAGATTTTTAGGGAAGTCCGAACACTTGTGATATTTTGATTTGGGAGAAGTGTCCTCTAAACACTGTCCAGATGACGGACACCCGGTTTCCATCCGACGCTGTGACGAGCTATCCTACGAGATACCAAGGTATGCCATGCATGTATTTTTATACACATTTTTGATGACACGATTTTCCACTCTCTCTGGCTACATTTGATTAGTCTTCATAGTTGAGAATTGTTTCTTGTGTAAATTAGTTTAATTGTATTTTAAGGCAGTATATATGTATTTGAATAAGAATTAACTTTAATATCACTGAAATTGAATCATAAAGGAGTTTAATTATATGTTTTAAATAATGGTAAGAGCCGTTCTTGTGGAACGAAACAAATATTGTAGAATAACTTTGCGGAGATGTTTGGAGTTAGAATGTTAATTTAATATTTTCTTATTATAACCTTTTTGTAAATAAACTTGTTATTGTTTTATATTCTGTTAGCTGTCCTCATTATCCATTAACATTTTATTAATTAATTTATATGTATTTATATTCGACAATTGGAAATTAGTAATACTTGCGTCCTGACCGGACGTGTGGCGAAAAGATCCACGCATCACCAACTCCTGAATAGAGATACAATAACCTTGCTTTGAAACTCGAGACCATAGCTGTCCGTGTAGTACGAACTTTGAGAAAACGTCGCAACTTCAATTCTTCCCTTTTTGCAAATTCCCACCGCTTTCTTGTACATTGTTTATTTTTAACGTCCAATTCCTGCCTCGTGGATTAAGAACATTTTCTTACTTCAGATGGTGGTAGTGGTGAAACTCTGGAGTGGGTGTCAGAGGAAGGTGATATCCGGAATGAACGATTACTCCATAAGCTGTGGCGAATGTAAGCCACGCCCACAGTGACGTCACGTGGGTCCCAGCAATGATGGAGCCCGCAAAAGTTGGGAAAACATTGGAGAGCACGTGTTCCACCGGGTGACAATAGATGGCGCTGATTCCCACCGGTGAAATCCACTCGTGGTGTTTCTTGTGATATTTCTTGTAAAATAGGGAATGATGGAGAAGTCTACAAAAAAAAAGTTTAAAACAATTATTACACATATTACTCGATTTACGCTTGTCATTATATTCTATGCTTTGGGTGTAAACTTTCGGTGACTTAAATCAAGGCCGTCCTTGGAGTTTTTTAAGGCAAGGCATGAAAAATTTACAAAGGGGGAAAAATCAAATATGGAAAGGGGGGGGGGTGCACAATGTGTATCGACGGTCCTAATTAGATACAGTTTAAATTAATTGAAATTTCGTTGCTTTTTTTTAACATTATAATCAAACTGTTTAATTAATATAACAACATTTTAAAAAAATTGAATCGTGCAAAATAGCTTAAAATGAAGAAGCACGTGATTATGTTTACAGTAGTGACTGATACTAAGGCAATATTTTCCAATCAGTATCGCTCTCGCATAGATTTAATAATTCGATCTCAATAACAGTTTTTCGGTAGACATCGAAAACATTTTGTTTGCGTTGACAAATTATATTTCTAGCATCTAATGATCATCTTTTGCGAATAATTGAATGCATGCTTGATATTTTGTAATACCTCCAAGTTATTTTTCCTGATAAGCATCAATATTTAACTAAACGATCGAAGGTTAAGAAAAAGATAAGTGTTCCGTTTGCTTGATTGCAACAAAATCACGTATGCTTTTCCTACAACGCATAGTTTTTAGGGAGAGCATTGGACCAATGAGGGAGGAAGGGGGGGATAATCGGCACGATATCCTTCGAAGTAAGAAAGTCGTTTCCTGAAATTTGATATGATTTTTCAGTTCATTCGAATATTTGTTTCGGACAAATCGAAAAAAAGACATATACAAAATTAAAAATGGCAATTTAATTGCAAATATAAATTTTTTATGTAATTTGGCATTTCAAAGCGAATATAAAATCTTGTGTAAGATGCAGCTCACGAGATTTTTTTACGATGTAAAATTGTAAAATCAAATATTCTAACTGTTACAAAGTTATTGGACATTTTGTGCGTATATTTTGGCAGAAATCGATCGACGGTGTTACTTAGCTCTCTCTTATCACGAGTCGTTCTAGAAATACTTCCTACACAAGCACGGTCTCTCGAAATAAGAATGATGGAGATGAAATGGGGACGCGATTATCAGTTAGCGATTGTAGTCCGTTGATAGCCTGCAAACGAAACAAGAATCTTAAAAAATCGAATAAACTTATTAAACTTTACTGAAGTTTTATTTTACGAAATGTTATTCTATCAAAACCATTTTGGCTCCATTGGACTGGAGCCACCACCGATTTTTTTCTGTAAAATCTGGAAGAGGGGGATTTTTATTTCCATTTTTATTAGATACCCACCAAGTCTGAGTAATGGCGCCCAAGGGGAAGAGCAGGAGGGGGGCACTTTCCTCTCCCTTTACGTTCAAGATCACAAATATGAACATCAAGCTAAATATGTTCAACGTGAAAAGAAAACATTTTTCAAAAATATCCTTGGGTTTGTCACCTCCTGGAAAACGCTCTATGGGCGTCCATGATCTGAGTACATCGATTTGAACCGCGGAACATATAGCATATGCAGGGCCTGATTTACAGTAGATGGGGCCCAGAACGAAATTGCATTTGGAGGCAGCCCTAAACATTCTGAATCAAACAACACTGTTTTTGCTAAGATATTGATATTGAATGGCTGTGCTGGAATTTTCTTACATGTCGCTGATGTTCTCATAAGTATCAGGCTATTATGACAAAATGGGAGCCTCCTAAATTTGGGGGCACGTTCTCGGTGGCAATATGCATAAATCAGACCCGGAGCATATAGGCATAGCTTGAATCTCGTAAAGGAAAGAAGGGTGAGAGAAGGGGGTACTGAGTTTCTTATTTCAATCTACTTCTTTCCCTACTAAGAACGAGTGAGGATTCTATTATTTATTATCATTTTATTCTAATTCTACTTTTTCCTGGTTTTAATGTATGTTCCAAACTTCTCAACTTTCATTCCGAAGAATCGCATACTCACGATTGGCCAGATCTATAAGAAGGGCAGACTTTAGAATGACGGCCCTGCCATTCTGCCGAGTTCACTCGTATGTGTGTTCTAATCGTCCATGTAAGGTAGCATCGAGAGTTATAGCCTGCAATCTTGCGCGTATAGTATAATATACTGTGTCGTAGTTGGATCACCATAGGTTCAAATTGAAAAACAGTTTAGTAATAAGTTAGGGTTGAACTTCATGGTAGATTAATATGTCTTTGGTAGAATTTCTAAGGCTAGCAATGTAAATAATGTGTATATAGATTTGTAATATGTATATATGTGTGTGTGTTTTGGGTTCCCAACTATGCCAGCTGTCAATAAAGTTGTCTATTCGTTAAATGTCGTGATTCCTAGTCATTAGGTTATTGGAAGTTTCATTTAGAATGAAGTCAATGGTAATGGTTCATACAAGAAGATCTCGGGTAGAAGATCTCTGGTAGAAAGTAGAATAGTACTTTATAAACTTGGGTATTTATGTAGATTCCTACATAAATACTCCAGTTTCTTCTGGGAACTTTTCCATGAATAGGGGAGGGGGATATGAACCTCAACCCCCTTACGCCACTGAATTGGAGTGTTATGAATTGCCTCGAATAATTGAAATTGAATGGACTCCAAGAAGTGCAAGTACGTTTGCGATGCAAATAATCGTTGTGTAGTTGAAAAGGACCTACCCACCTGTGAGAGTAGTAAAAGCAAACTTCTTCCATCATCACCTGCAGGACGATATCCAAGACGAAGCGTGTCAGTTTCGGGAGCCGAAGCCCGTCGTCGTAACCCCGGACGCCCCTCATCAGGCAACACAGGTATATGACGGGCACCGCCACCACGGTTTGGTTGACGACGACTTGCAGAGCGACGGCCCGCATCTTCTCGGGGGTAAGCCTCTGGAGGTAAGGCATTTAATTAGGGATTCAATACAATAATCAATTCAATATAATAGTTCGCAATATAGCATACTTACAGGATATTTTGTGGGGTTCGGATCCGGAATTTTGTATTTCCGAACCCAGGCCAGTTTCCCATGCATGTCCACCAGGGTGAAGAAGGTCCCGGTCGACCAGTACACCAGCAGCATGATGCCCAGAGGAACTAGAAATTAAAAAGATGTAGTTTTATAAATTGTACTGCATATGTGAAAACGCTGGCGAAAAACCGATATAATGGTTTGTGGGCAAAGAAAGTATTTTTGAGCCGCGTAATGAAAGATGAAACGGGTTCGTCAGTTTTTTTCAGCTTTAGTTATATAAATTAAATTAAAAACCTCCGGCTTTAAACCTATGGGACATCTTGGGCCGCTCTTTTACTTATTGTTCACTCGGCTCAGAAAAGCGTTTGATACGATTATACTGTATATTTTATTTTATGCTGCTTAATAATAGAATTACAATCATCTTATAATAGCCGGCTTCTCGTACATTCTTTTGACTCCTGTGCAAAAACTTTATGTACAGTCGGTCAGGGGATAAAAAAACGAGTACCACTTGTTATTCCGTCTACTCGGGTCGTATCAAAAGTATGTATCTCTTTATTTTAGTCATTAGACTTGGAATAATGCGTCTGCTGTAAATAAATGTGCATGTTATTTGCATAAGAGGTTGTATTCATATTTAGTTGCTCATTATTTCCGAAAAATGAAGTGGCCCATTTTTGTTTCATTATAAAAATCCTTATGTCAACATTATGCTAAATATTAATGTGCGTTCGATTCCAACCATAGATAACCGAGATAAACGAAAAACTCAACTTGGGGTCCGTCTCCATATATTATGGTAGTAAAATGCATACTCTGTCTTTATGCCTTTTCTACTACGTTTACATAGCACATTCTTTACAAAAACGCCTTTAGAAAATGCTTGTGTGTGCGTCCAGAACCCGTGAATTTTAATTACATTTTTAACCATCTATAGATTAATATTTAAACGAGGTTTATTGAGGCCACAAAATTGAATTTCCTTGGGGCTGTTCATTTAATTTCCTCACAAAGTTTGGTGAAAATCGCTAGCATTTTATTCAAATCATTCTAAAATGTATCTTCAATTTTTACTTAGATTAATTTAATTAAAAAATTTATAACATATTTTTACTATTGGCTTTTATTTTTCTAGTACACAAATGCGTGTCGCATTAAAGTTTTAAATGATATTAACACATTTTTCTTTTTTTTCGCGCTTGGCACAATTTGTTTTATATATAAATTTGTTAACTAAAAGACAAACTTAAAAAAATCTGATATGGGCAGCACATGACTTTCCTTATATAATGCAATCAATTGACTACTTTTACAGTAACAAAAAAATAGATTATTTTTATAGTAGATATTTATATTCTTTCCAAGATATTGAATTTTCGTCATTTTCATTGATCGAGCGTCATTTTTATCCACTTAGCGAGTTTTTCGCTAATTTAGCAACATTTAAAAAGTCGCCAAGTTGGCGACATTCCGTCAAATTCGTCGCCAAAATCTCGCCAAGCGTTATGGACGGAGAAATAAGTTATTCTTACAGCAGATAAATGACTATGGGCGTTCAAATACAAAAGTATTACTCAAAGTATGAATGGAACGTGCTAGATCCAAGAGAATGATGTCACCAAATTTATCGCAAGGTATTACATATGAAAAGTGAATATGTTTCTCAATAGGAAATATTTTTTTTTTATTTTATATAATTTTTTGATAATATTTTGAAAAATGTGCAATATCTCGAGAATGGTTCATGTTAGCGTTCTAAAATTTATGTCAATTGTTTTCTAAAGAAAAATTACATAAGAAATGTCTATTTGCGTAACTTTATTAGAGGTTTTGATTTTTTGACGATTTTTTCAAAATTTCACTCGAAAATTCAGGGGTGTTCTGAACATTCGATTGCATATAAAAACAATAGGCTTCCAGTGTTTACGGAATGTAATTTTTGTATCAAATTTCGTTCGAATCGGTCCATTCGTTCGTCAGTTATCGTCTCTACAGACTCACTGACACACACACGCACGCACGCACACACACTTTCACACACACAGACATCACTTTAAAAATGTTCGATTCGTGATCAGGAATGCTTGAAACGTACTCTCCCGTCGAAAGCTCGAATTCGAATTTTCGACCCCGTCACAATACTTTCCTTATACATTATTGTATATAAGGAAAGTAATTGTAATATATAATATACTAATATTATATATTACTACTTATTATCTATTACTAATATTAATATTATGCATACTAATATTATATATTGTATATAATACCCAGGAAACTCAATACTATTACTTGCCTTATATACATAATGTAATAAGGAAAGTATTGTTACGGGGTCCAAAATTCGAATTCGAGTTTTCGACGGGAGAGCACGTTTCAAGCATCTCTTATCACGAATCAAACATTTTTGAGGTGATGACTGTGTGTGTGTCAGTGAGTCTGTGGAGACGATATCTCACGAACGAATGGAGCGATTCGAATGAAATTGGATACAAAAATCACAATCCGTAAATATTGGAAGCCTATTGCTTTTAAACGTAATCGAATGTTCAGAACCCCCCTAAATGTTCGAGTGAAATTTTGAAAAAATCATCAAAAACTCAAAATTTTTAATAAAGTTACGCAAATAGACATTTCATATATAATTTTTCCTTAGAAAACGATTGACATAAACTTTAGAACGCTAGCATGAACTATTCGCGAGATATTGCACATTTTTCAAATAAATTTATCAAAAATTTCCATAAATTAAAAAAAATATTAACTGTTGAGAAACATGTTCACTTTTCATATGTAATATCATGCGATAAATTGGGTGACATCATTCTCGTGGATCTAGCTCGTTTCATTCATTAGAAACGATACTTTGAATAATACTTTTGTATTTGAACGCCAATTATCTGCTATAAGAATAACTTATTTCTCCGTTCATAACGCTTGGCGAGATTTTGGCGACGGATTTGGCGGAATGGCGCCAACTTGGCGACTTTTTGAAAGCTTAATGACATTTTCATGTATTTTTACGAAACTTTATATTCGACTTTGTTATCGAAATATCTAGAATTAGGTGGAATGTTCTGAAATTCAAGCGAAAACTTTGAAATGGATTTAAAATTTTATATTTTTTTAACATGGCAGCATAGGATAAAAATTTAAAATAATTATGCATAAAGGGTTATGGTTTATGGTTCAATGATCACGAAATTTTGTAAAGGTGGCGGAATGAATACGTAAAAACAACAAGTTTATTCTTAAAACTATTGAAGAACAACTAACTAATGAAGGATAACATGCTGTTATTGTAATAATTTGAACCAACAATATATATTTTTAAAAGGATTTCCTTTCAAAATTTGAAACGAAAGAAACACAAGTAGAAATCAAGAAAGATCAATCATGCATAAAGCATTGATTATAAAACATTTTTCAAATGAAATGCAATTTTAATTAAACATCTCTAAAATTATTTAATTTTTCATGGGATATTTTTTTAATTATCACAGTACTACAATAATTTATTATATTTGAAAACTTATAACTTTATCTAAACAAATGACGTCATCAAAATATAAATCGTTTGGCTCTCTGTGTAAGGGCAATGATTATTTCATTCATATCACTTTTATTCCAGATTCTAGAGCTAAATGATTTTGCTTGGAAAAAAAATTCATCCATTCTTATACAACTGATCTTACAATCACTTGTTTACATTTTGCATCCATTAAAATGGGGCTTTGTTGTAAAAATAATCAAAGTTGGATGATCATATTAACTAAAAATATTGTAACCGCGTTGGCACGGAATATAAATGCACAGAAAATACGTAAAAATAAAATTTTCGAAGCAATGTGTGAATTTTAACTTCGTTTAAAAAATGTTTGAAAAATTAAATCCCATAGGGTTCAATGTATTTCACTTTTTCAACGCGGGTTCAATCCAAAACGATTAGGGTGATATTATTCATTGTCGTTCCCATATGTTCGACAGCCCGTCTCAACAACGTACTAAAATTTCATTTTGATAAAGTCATTTTTACGGCAGTTATCGTGCGAAAGGGCAAACGGACAGAATGAATAAAGTCATAAACACTTTTCAACTTTGTTGCAAAGTGTTAAAAGCACAAATGGATGATGTTATGAGAACGTCGAGTTGAGCTACACTCAGTGTTTCTTTGAGGCATACATCCGGGGGTGAGCTTCTCTTCCCCCCTCCCCTGAAACATTTTATATTAATTTAGTATCTATTTCTATTTATGTGACAGCATTTAGATATATCTATATAGGGCAAATAGAACACCTCCTCCCCCCCCCCCCCCCCTCCGGCTAAAAAGTCTTGAAAGGCCATACTCCAGTTTATCTTTTCTAAATAATAACTTCAAGTAGAAAACACTATCGCTCAACTTCTCAAGAAATTGGACTTGCAATGTTCAGTGCGAAAACACGCAATAAACATTGCAATGTGCTTTCAATTCTTGCTCTCATTTTATTGGTTTTGGTGGCGACATCTAGCGAGAGGGATTCCTACTATTTCCGGTGGTTTTCATTTCCATTCTGTGGTTTCTTCTAATATCACTTCTAATTTAGTGCTGCCATGTATAAGCGATTTCTTGACGCTACTATTGGAGTTATTTGAGAAGTTACTACAAGTAAAAAATACATTATGCACAGAAAAGAATGCATACTCCTTCACTACAATATGCAGACACATTTTAATAGTGTAGATTCATTTGATATGTATTATTGTATGTATTACTTTTATATGAGCCACGTTAGGTTTTGTTTTCTATTCAAGATTACTTACTCCAGACGTTGAGGACGAGCTCGTCACCGTTGCACAGCCTGTACACAGAGAGCCAGGCCTCTGTCAGAGACGCCGAGATGGCATTCTGAGTTTGGGACACCTCCTCCTGCTCCATATTTTTACAGCTTTATTTCACAGCCATAACACCTAAAAATCAAGATAGATCAATCATGCATAAAGCATTGATTATGAGACACTTTCGAGTTGCAATGCAATGCAATTTAAACATCTCTAAAATGCGATACATTCAGCGGTCATATTTTTTAAATTATCACAGTACTGCAATAATTTATTTTATTTAAAACCATGGAGGTAGAAGTACTTTCTAACTCCATGCTTAAAACTTCATCTATAAAGGCAATGCTATAAAATCGTCTGCTTCTCTATGTAAAATTAATGAATATTTCATTCATATCACCTATATTCCAAACTCCAGAACTAGATAATTTTGCGTTAAAAAAATTCAGTCATTCTTATATAACTCATCTTACAGCTTGACTTGTTTACATTCTACATACGTTAAAATTAAGCTTCGTTGTAAAAATACTTGGAAAATCATTTGATGATCAAAATTGGATGATCATTTAAACTCAAAAATAATGTCATTGCGTTGGCGCAGAATATAGAGGCACAGACAATATGCAAAAATAAAGCGGCTTTAGGACGAATGCAACACTCAATATAAATTAAAAAGATCCTTAAAAATCACGATTTTGACATTGGGAAAAAAGATGAATGCCCTATTTTATTTTAAAGCGGGTCACGTGATCTCTTTCTATAATATAGATGTCATTATTATTTTTATTTTTATTTTAAAAAACTACCGAATGTATTTTGCTTACATATTACTTTCCTTATATACATAATGCATAAGAAAAGTATTGTGACGGGGTCGAAAATTCAAATTGAGTTTTCGACGGAAGAGCACGTTTCAAGCATCCCTGATCACGAATCAAACATTTTTGAAGTGATGTCTGTTTGTGTGTGTGTGTGTGTCAGTGAGTCTGTGGAGACGATAACTGACGAACGAATGGACCGGTTCGAACAAAATTTGGTACAAAAATCACAATCCGTAAACACTGGATCACTGCCTATTGTTTTTATACGCAATCGAATGTTCAGAATTTTCGAATGAAATTTTGAAAAAATCGTCAAAAAATCAAAACCGCTAATAAAGTTACGTAAATAGACATTTCTTATGTAATTTTTCATTAGAAAACGATTGACATAAATTTTAGAACGCTAACATGAACCGTTCTCGAGATATTGTACATTTTTCAAAAAAATTATGAAAAAGTCATATAAAATTAAAAAAAATATATATCCTATTGAGAAACATGTTCGCTTTTCATATGTAATACCATGCGATAATTTGGGTGACATCATTCTCGTGGATCTAGCTCGTTCCATTCATGAAAAAATATACTTTAAGTAATACTTTTGTATTTGAACGTCAATAGTCATTTATCTGCTGTAAGAATAACTTATTTCTTTGTCCATAACACTTGGCGAGATTTTGGCGACGAATTTGTCGGAATGTCGCCAACTTGGTGACTTTTTTAAATGTTGCCAAATTAACGAAAATCTCGCCAAATGGATAAAAATGACGCTATATCAATGCAAATGATGACTAATTGTCGAAAATTCAATATCTTGGAAAGAATATTAGTATCTACTATAAGGAAAACCTATTTTTTTTACTGTAAAAGTAGTAAATTCATTACATTATATAAGGAAAGTCATGTGTTGCCCACATCAGATTTTTTTATATATATTTTATGGGAGAATTTCTATATTTTCTAAAATTTTCAAAGCCATTTGCGAATTTTAACTTCGCTTAAAAGATGTTTGCAACATGAGGTCTTACAGGGTTCCATGTATTTCACTTTTTCAACCCAGGTTCCATCCGAAACGAATTGGGTGAAATGATTCATTGACATTCCCGTATGTTTCACAGACCGTTCAAACAACCTACTAAAATTTCATTCCGATCACGTCATTTTTACAGCAGTGATCGTGCGAACGGACAGACAGACAGCGTGGCCCGAGTCATAAACACTTTTCAACTCCGTTGGAAAGTTTTAAAAATCATGCTGGTATACTGAAGAAATATTTCCAGTTATTACTTTCCTTATATACATAATGTATAAGGAAAGTATTGTGACGGGGTCGAAAATTGGAATTCGAGTTTTCGACGGGAGAGCACGTTTCAAGCATCCCTGATCACGAATCAAACATTTTTGAAGTGATGTCTGTGTGTGTGTGTGTCAGTGGGTCTTTGGAGACGATAACTGACGAACGAATAGACCGATTTGAACCAAATTTGGTACAAAAATCACAATCCGTAAACACTGGAAGCCTATTGTTTTTATACGCAATCGAATGTTCAGAACCCCCCTAAATTTTCGAATGAAATTTTTAAAAAAATGGTCAAAAAATCAAAACCACTAATAAAGTTGCGCAAATAGACATTTCTTATGTAATTTTTCATTAGAAAACGATTGACATAAATTTTAGAACGCTAACACGAGCCGTTTTTGAGATATTGTACATTTTTCAAAAAAAATATCAAAAAGTCATATAAAATAAAAAAAAAAATTCCTATTGATAAACATGTTCACTTTTCATATGTAATACCATGCGATACATTGGGTGACATCATTCTCGTGGATCTAGCTCGTTCCATTCATGAAAAAAGATACACTGAGTAACACTTTTGTATTTGGACGCCAATAGTCATTTATCGGCTGTAAGAATAACTTATTTCCTAGTGCATAACGCTTGGCGAGATTTTGGCGACGAATTTGGCGGAATGTCGCCAACTTGGCGACTTTTTGAAATGTTGCCAAATTAACGAAAATCTCGCCAAATGGATAAAAATGACGCTAAATCAATGAAAATGACGGCTAATTGTCGAAAATTCAATGTCTTGGAAAGAATATTCGTATCTACTATAAGAAAAACATATTTTTTTACTGTAAAAGTAGTAAATTCATTACATTATGTAAGGAAAGTCATGTGTTGCCCACATCAGATTTTTTTTTACTGTCCTTGCAATACATGGTAATGTATAGGGGGAAAGTATTGGAATCTGCAACTCGAGTTTTCGACGGATCTGTCCGTCTAAAAATTATTTTGAGCCTGACGTCAGTGTGTGTGTGTGCCTGCCTGCCTGCATGTATGTATCCACTCTAATTCAGAAACGGGTGGACCCAGTTTCATAAAATTGAATAGGCGAGTCACTTTTGAGTGACCCTGGTACTGATTAGATTTTGATACGAACCTGTCTTTGTGTGTGTGTGTGTGTGTGCAAAATTCGTATGGACCCACTCTAGTTAAAATAAATAATGGACCCAATTTCGCAAAATTTGATATATAAGTCACTTATGGGTGACCCTGGTGATGATTCTATTTAACGATTCGGAAAATAAGAATCTGCTTTTCTTTTTTTCGAAATAGCTCTCGAAAATCGGCCCAATCTAAAATCAAAGATGACGCATGCTCCAATATGTTCATTCAACGCTCGTTTTGCACGTCACTTTGGACAACGAAAAGAATGCGGTTGCCAACCCCCTTGGCTCTAGGATTCGCCGTTCTCGATATAGTTTAGCTTTTTCGCCTTTGGAAAACACGTTCCATGACCCACTGAAAACGAAAATGTCATTGAAAGCGCCCATTCAGCGTCATTTAAAATAAGATGCGTGTTATGGTGTGGCATTCAACTCAATTTAAAGATTTGATATTGAATTGAAGTAATAAAGAGGAAATGAATTGGAGTCTGTGGGGAAAGTCGCATCTCTTTACATGAAATGGAACTCATTCCCATCATGCAATCGGCTGAAGATTTGATATTGAATTGAAGTAATAAAGAGGAAATGAATTGGAGTCTGTGGGGAAAGTCGCATCTCTTTACATGAAATGGAACTCATTCCCATCATGCAATCGGCTGAAGATTTGATATTGAATTGAAGTAATAAAGAGGAAATGAATTGGAGTCTGTGGGGAAAGTCGCATCTCTTTACATGAAATGGAACTCATTCCCATCATGCAATCGGCTGAAGATTTGATATTGAATTGAAGTAATAAAGAGGAAATGAATTGGAGTCTGTGGGGAAAGTCGCATCTCTTTACATGAAATGGAACTCATTCCCATCATGCAATCGGCTGAAGATTTGATATTGAATTGAAGTAATAAAGAGGAAATGAATTGGAGTCTGTGGGGAAAGTCGCATCTCTTTACATGAAATGGAACTCATTCCCATCATGCAATCGGCTGAAGATTTGATATTGAATTGAAGTAATAAAGAGGAAATGAATTGGAGTCTGTGGGGAAAGTCGCATCTCTTTACATGAAATGGAACTCATTCCCATCATGCAATCGGCTGAAGATTTGATATTGAATTGAAGTAATAAAGAGGAAATGAATTGGAGTCTGTGGGGAAAGTCGCATCTCTTTACATGAAATGGAACTCATTCCCATCATGCAATCGGCTGAAGATTTGATATTGAATTGAAGTAATAAAGAGGAAATGAATTGGAGTCTGTGGGGAAAGTCGCATCTCTTTACATGAAATGGAACTCATTCCCATCATGCAATCGGCTGAAGAAAACCACCTCTCAGTCATCTTCCACTCAGCCCCCCCGATAAACATATTCCACTATTAGTAGTGATAACATGTCAACCAAAAGTTGTTTTTCGAGAGCATTTCGTAAATGACTTCGTTTTGTATAGTACAGAAAAAAAATTGTTTAGTTTAGCTGCGGGTTATAGATGATCATCCATTTATTGACATATTCAGTCTTAAAATATTTGAAATTTTTAAAAGTTAAATTTAGACCATTCGTATTTGGGGTATTTTTGTCTTATTGCGAAGTTCATAAAATACGTTAAAAAGTCAAATTCGACTGATGAGACGAACGCGTAATATGCCTTCGCTATATTAATATCGATGCATATGGATTTTCGCTATCAACTATTAGCTTACGAATATCAAGTATTTATCAAGCACAATAATTGTAGTATTATTGTACAGTTATTGTAGCATGGATCAAGTACAATCAAGAATTTGTTAATAATTTATATGGATTGAAGTATATAATAACGAGCTTACAGAGGTTGACGATTAATAGATTTAGTAGTATCGAAACTTTTACTCAATAACACATAATAAGGGGCCTCCCCAATTTCAATGATAAATCTTATTCGTTATAATTAATTAAACTATTTTTAATACAACAATTTATTTAAACAGCAAAGTTTAATATTTAAGCATTTCAAATTAGCCCCTTGAATTTAACTCCAGCCCCAATTGAATTTGTTTCGGGCTACGACCCTGATTATTCTCCCAGATTACTTTATGCTTTCTCCATGTTTCCTGAATTGATTTATGCTCACAATCTAGACCAGTTTCACGGTTGCTTGAGTTGTCGTTTATTGCAGTATTGGCCGAGTAGCCCCCAAGAAAACGTACTAGTTATGAAGAACCAGGGCAATGGCCAGATGTATACTCAGGCCCCCTCCCCCCCCCCCCCCGATGAAAATATTAAATTTTTAGTAGTGATAGGAAATTTCATATAAAATGGCATTCAAATTTTGCATGAAAAATTTGAGCTTCTAAAAAGATTTTTTAATTGAGTTGAATGTGTGATTATACTCATGATCCATTTATTTACATATTTAATTTAAAAATATTTAAAAATGATGCCAATCGTATTTGGGACACTTTTGTATTATTGCCGCATTCACTGTTATTCATTATAGAGTCCAAATCAACTGATAAGTAAGTAAGCGTTGATATTAAGCATTCACTTTCAGAATGTTTCTACACATTATTAACAGCTTTATGACTCGTTACTGCTTACATTAAAATCCACTGTAATTATTATTGTATATTAATATGGATGTATAGCAGTAACTATAATCAGCTCTTAGCTTGTAAATCTAAATATTCGACCTCGTCACAATACTTTCCTTATACATTACGTATATAAGGAAAGTAAAAATGTACACTATCTCAAGAGCGAAATATGTTAGCATCATATAAATAATGCTATTTTAATTTTAGATTAAAAAATATCTATTATCTAATGCATGCCTTTCCATATATATTAATACATTTTATTGTTAAAAGCTTTTATTCAACTCATCTTGAATGATGTGTGTGTGTGTCTGTTCCAAATTCTTTGATAGCATTTCAGCATACTTTCCTACGTCCTAGAGAGATGAAATTTGGTACATATCGTAGTCTAGTAGAATATTTTAATCTATTAAAGTTTGTTACATCCTTAAAAAATAGAACCAGTATTATTTTTTTTTCTACGAAATGGGCTGCAAAAATTCCATTGTTGTAAGATAGTTAAAAAAAAAAAGACTTGAGGGGCTGTACCGAATATACGTCCGCAACGTAGAATACGTCTTATCACACGGGTGCTTGTAAATGAAGAAACGGTTTACATAAACATTTCATTTATTTCTACAAACTGCCAACAATGGGGGTCTTATCAGTTACAAAGGCAATTACTACGAAATGTTAATTAAGTACCAGAATTAAAGAAATAAAACTTATCAATTTGATTATTGCTTGATAATTTTTATTAACACTTTACAACAAAGTTAAAAAGTGTTTATGACTTTGTTCATTCATTCTGTATGTCTGTCCGTTAGCACGATAACTGCCGTAAAAATGACTTAATCAAAATGAAATTTTAGTATGTTGTTCAGACGGTCTGTAGGACCTATGGGAATATAAATGAATAATATCACCCAATTAGTTTTGGATTGGACACGGGCTGAAAAAATGAAATACATTGAGCCCTATGGGACCTAATTTTTCAAACATTTTTTAAGCGGATTTAAAATTCACAAATTGCTTCGAAAATTTTAGATAATATTCAAATTGTTCCATAAAATATATGAAAAAATTCAGCGAAATATATTCAGCAGTTTTTTAAATAAAAATTAAAATAATAATAACACCTCTTATATGAAGCGATCACGTGACCATGATATGAAAAGATCACGTGACCCACTTCAAAATGATATATGGCATCCATCTTGCCTCAAAATCGTGATTTTTAAAGTTCTTTTAAATTCATATTGAGTGTTGTATCCGTCCTAAAACCACTTTATTTTTGCTTAAATTCTGTGCATCTACATACTGAAACAACGCAATTACAATATATTTGAGTTTAAATGCTCATCTAAATTTGATTATTTCTACAACGAAGCCTATTTTTCACCTATGTAAAATGTAAACAGCAAAATATGTAGAATGAGTTGTATTTGAATTGCTGTATTTCTTTAACACAAAATCATTTAGTTCATGGAGTCTGCGTAGCTGATATGATGAATGAAATATTCATTGATTTTACAAACAGAAGGACGATTTTTTTCGATGAAGTTTTACGCATAGAGTTTAATGACTTGTAGCTCCATGGTCTTAATTTTTAAATAAAATAAATTATTATAGTATTCTGATGAATGATATGAACGGGAAATTATTTATGAATGAAATGCTGCTTTTATTGAGAGATCCAGGCGTGTTATTTTTTCTATGACGTCATTTGAATGAATTTCAGTTGTTTTCGATGAAGTTTTCAAATATAATAAATTATCGTAGTATTATGATAATTCTAAAATTATTACCGAGGAATGTATCACATTTTAGAGATGTTTAAACCAGGCAATTTATATTTTAATGCCGTCATTTGAATGAAGTTCATTTTTTTCGATGAAGGTTTAAGTTTTCAAATATAATAAATTAATGTAGTATTGTGATAAGTTTTAAAATATTACCGTGGAATATATTGCATTTTAGCCATGTTTAAATAAAATTGTATTGAAGTTGGAGAGTGTTTCATAATAAATGCTTTAAGCATGATTGATCCTTCTTGTTATCTTATCATCGCGTTTGATCGCATTCATTTCTTGAGCGCGACACCCCTCACAACACGCGTACATCCTCGGCCTAACACTTGGTACCACAGCCGTCCCCCTCTGACTCTTACACACCAAGTTACAATCTTTCAAAATCCCACCTTTTTTTGTGATACCCGATTTGCCGACATAGACCCCATACCAGGTGCCGACAAAGCCGTCATCCTGGCTTTGTCGGCACCTGGTATGGGGGCTAAAAAAGAGTCCAACATTCAGCATCGCTATATATATATATATATATATATATATATATCTTAAAATAGCCTCACTTAAAATTTAGTCTATATTTCGAGTTTCTACAACTAGGCGTTCTCGAGATATTAGTTGTTGTTGTTGTTGTTGTTGAAACCCAGACCGTCCGACCTACCAGAAAGGTGTAAGGTAACTGTTTGGACGGTCGGGAAGTGCCACCCAATTTGGACCGGAACCCAGTGGGGGAGGCATCCACAGGGACCGTACCCTCCTTCCCCTACCACCAACCTCTCGGAAGGACTTTCGGACCCACATGTTTAACGTGATCGTACTCCGCATGAACACGGCGGCAGTTTTGGCAGCGGCTGGAATCGAACCCGGGCCTACCGAGTGCAACTCCAGCGCGCTAACCAATGGGCTACCGCGCCCCTTCGAGATATTAGTGAAAAACGAAACTTTAGTTTGTCTCATCATTACGGGAGAACAGCTGCATTGAATTTAATGAAATTTGGTGGGCGACTTTGAAATATTCCTCCATAAATTTAGCCCACGTTTTGAGTTTTTAAGATTAGGGGTTGTTGAGGTATTAATGGAAAACGAAACATTTTCCTAGGAGTTCTATTCTCTAACTCCATGATTCCCAACGAAAAAGGTTGGACATTGTTGGTTTAAAACGTAAAAGTCAATTAAATTTTGTGAGAGTTTATTGAGTTTTGTGAGAGTTTATTGAACGTATTAGTCACTTTTGAGAATCGCAGGTTTGAAGTATGAATATAAATGGAAACTCTGTCACCATGGTTTACTTTTACAGGCTTACTCAACAACGAAAAGTATTAAGAAATCAAAATGGTTATTATCAGCATTTTGTGGGGATTAATGGCTATTTAATTATCAGCATTTTGTGAGAATTAATGGTTATTTAATTATCAGCACTTTATATCATGACAAATCATTTGACTCTGTAGTGGACACCGATGATGCCGTTAATTACCGTAAGAATTTCTGAACTACCTTAAGCCACTTGGAATGCCTTCTCATATCTTGAAGCTAAAGAAAGGATCACCAATAATGCTTCTGCGGAATCTGGACCCACCAAAACTATGCAATGGAACACGGCTCTGTGTCAAAAATATTTTACCGAATGTTATAGAAGCCACGGTATTAACGAGAAAGGCAAAAGGAGAGGACGTATTCATACCTCGTATACCGTTGATACCAACCACTTACCATTTAGCTTCAAACGAGTCCAGTTCCCAGTTAGACAGGCATTTGTCATGAACATCAACAAAGCTCAAGGACAAACCCTGAAGTTCGCAGGCATGAATTTAGAAAGTTCTTTCTTCTCTCATGACCAATTAATTGTATGTGGCATGCTTAAGAATAGGAACTTCACAAAAAATGTGGTTTACAAGCAAGCATTGAGGTAAACCCTAACAAATTAATGTCATTTCATTTGTTAACATTTACACTGTTGCCTAGCGTTTAAGAGTCATTTTAGTTTTCCTTTCGAACTGTACATTTTTCAAACTGTATATATTGACTGTACATCCATTATGACACCTAATAATCACATTCCGAGACGCTGCCCGGAGGGCTTAGCTGCAAAGGGCGTGTCGGAAGCAGCTATATGACTTATATAATGCAATGATTTTTTTTCTTACATAAAGCAATGAATTGACTTCTTTCACAGTGAAAAAACAATGTATAAGATTCACGGCCCTATATGTTCCGGTGTAATTTTTATCACAGTTTTGCATGATAAATCCCGAGCAACGATAGGTAATCGCTGCTAGTATATATATATATATATATACTTTCTAACATTGGATTTACTAATTTATATTTATATATATATATATATATATATATATATATATATATATATATATATAACACTGAACTAAATATATTTTCGATGAGAACTTCTAAACAATAATATTCATTTATTTCCTGTTAAAAGTAATTGTAAAATGTGTAATAACAATAACTTTATAATATTGAGTGTATTTAATTCTTTATTTTTCTGCTTTAAATAAAAAATGCAAATTATCTCGAAAATGGTGCATATTAGCGTCCTATATAAATGATGATATTCGCTTTTAAATGAAAATTTAACTAAAATATTTATTTTTGTAACATTTTTAAACATTACACTATTCATGCTCATCTTAATTTAGATATTAAATGTTCGGGAAAAGGGTGTCTTTATTCTGTCCCATTCACCCGAAAATGAACGAGTCTCGAATATGTATACATTGAAGAAGTATTACCGAATTGTATTCTATTTTATTGATATGTTATAAAATCGGTGTTTCTTTCAGGAATAAATCCAGGGGGATGGGGGGAAGATGTTTCCAGAAGGGGAAACATCTTCCTCCTACCCCCCGGATACATTTTATGGCACCGGACCAGATACTAATATATTCAGAAACTAACAAAACACTTTTTGTGAATTTTAACCTAGTTTCCACTTCTTATATAGCAGCATTTAGATTATTACTATAATTTTGTTTCGCGATTGATTATTTTCAGAATGAAATCTTGTAGCTATAATTCAATTTACATTATTTTAAAATGTTTCCATCCTCTTGTTTAGTCAGAGCAAGATTTTTTTGTAATGTTTGAATAAGTATTTGTTATTATATATAGTCATTACTTCCATATATGTATACATATATGTTAATTACTTCTATATTGTAGTTGGTTAAAATTATATTAGATAATTTGCCCCCTTTGAGGTTCCATTTTCTCCCCCCCCCCCCCCCCCCCAGACAAAAAGTTGTGAAAGAAACACTGCACAGATTAGACAGACATCATCGAAAATATGGTTGAATAGTATTCAAGGATGCTCAATACTGGTAAACTTATCAAAATCCGAGCGTCCGGTTCTTGACACCCTTCACCATACTTTTCCTTTCCTATGTGTTGCAGGAAAAGAAATTAGATATAAAAAGTATATTTTTGTAACGCTTGTGATATTTATCATACTTCCCTCGCTAAATAGAAGTAAGTATTTGCACATATATTTTTTAAAGATCTATACGTTTTGAAGGGACTGATTACAAAACACAAAGTAAATATTCTTTAATTGTTTGTTGTCGATTGGTCTAACTCTCAGTCTATCGCTAAATCGAGGTACCCAGCTGCTCACCGAAACTACTGAACCAAATGAAGTCAGATTTTGAACATAGTTAGGCTGTTCATCGATCCAGTGAATAACGTCACGATTTATTATTATTTTTTTTAATTTTTCACTAGTCATTCGCAATTTGAGCAAATGTCATTTTCGCAACATTACAATACCACTACTCAGCCGACTGAAGTAAAATTTTGTTCGAATATGGTTTGTTGTATGCTTGAAAATATATTCGGAGAGGACATTTTTGTGCACCACACTGCAAGCATAATACATAAAAAAAAATAAGGAAAGTACATATTTAAAATGCAAAATTTAAAAGTTCCAATTAAATTGTTACATAATTTCAATTATACTCAAAAGTTGAAATAATTTAGAAGGTTTAAGAAATTTATAGTATTTTTTTTTACTTTTTATTTACCAGAAAGAACGAAAATTCTTTGAAGTTCATCATTCCCCCCCCCCCCCCCCCCCTGATAACTTAAAAAAAAAAAAAATTAGAACATTTGGAGCTCTACATGTGAGACAGTTGGTTTAGAAAATAAATTTTGATTGATTTCCAATTAGCTTTAAAAACTAATTTCTTTCCTATTAACTTTCGTTGTAAATACTCAAATGCCAAAGAATGTTATATCGTATTGAATTCTTACTCCATAACTTAAACGCAGAATATAATATATGTAAATGATATTTTTATGATCCGATATAATTCGTTTAAAGAATTCAAGTTTATAAAATAACAGGGGTTTTAAATCGGCTAGATGTGAATAATACTGTCTTCGTTTTAAAAATTACCTCATTCACATTACAGTAGTTACTTATTAAATTAAACGAGGCTTTAGCTGAAATTCTGGTAACCAAAAATTTAAATAATTTGAAAAGTCGAAATTGCCCGTAAATAGCGTCAGTCCTTCGTTGTTCGGTGATAGTATTCCAGGGCGCGATTATTTCGTGTCCATTTTCTGGGCGCAAAGTTTGAATGTTTTATTTGGACCACAAGGCACTTTCTATCATTTTGGAGTTCCGCTGTACAATTCAATTTCAAAAGGGTTCCGCGACGCAAAAAGTTTGAAAAACACTGTCTTAGGACATGGTTCCCATTTCCTTTGACTCAGATCTTTCACCGGAAGTTTGTCATGTCTTGGTTTTCAGATCCGCAGCTGCTAGTTGAGCATTTGTTATCCTTATGCTTTATGGGTTGTGGATTGGGAACATTTCCCAAGGGTGTTGGATGCTTTGATCTTCTATTGCAACCACCCAACTCATTCGACCGCTCCTACTTCTACAACTATTTAGAAAGTTTTTCTTTGGCTCTGATATTCTTCAATTTTTTTTTTAAATATTTTCAGTTAAATATATAATAATTTTAACTTAAAACTTAAATGCATAATCATTTATACCTACTCATTTCACCGAAGCAAAAAACTAATTGAATAGTAAAACCCAATGTTTCATTAAATTAGATTTATTGAATCGAACAGACAACGTCGTACAATACATATTATGTCTACATGTATCGGGTGTGGAGAGTGCTCAAATGATTCCAACTATCCTTGATGAAAACGACCTCATAAACATAATGTTTCTGCTTATTTAAACTCAGTTACACACATTACCCACTTGTCTTTGAATTTGAGTAGAAATGATTCACACATTTTTGTAACACAAGCAAAAAATCTGATGTGGGCAACACATGACTTTCCTTATCTAATGCAATGAATTGACTACTTTCACAGTTAAAAAATGTTATTCTTATAGTAGATACTTATATTCTTTCCAAGATATTAAATTTTCTTCAATGAGTCGTCATTTTCATCGATTGAGCGTCATTTTTATCCATTTAGCGAGATTTCCGTTAATTTGGCGACATTTTAAAAAGTCACCAAGTTCGCGGCATTCCGCTCAATTCGGCGCCAAAATCTCGCCAAGCGTTATGGAAGGAGAAATAAGTTATTCTTATAGTAGATAAATAACTATTGGCGTTCAAGTACAAAAGTATTACTCAAACTTTTTTCTCATGAATGGAACGAGTTAGATCCACGAGAATGATGTCACCCAATGTATCGCATGATATTACATATGAAAAAGGAACATGTTTCTCAACAGTTAATATATATATATTTTTTAATTTATAGGATTTTTTGATAAATTTATTTTAAAAATGTGCAATATCTCGAGAACGGTTCACACTAGCGTTCTAAAGTTTATGTCAAGGAAAAATTACATTAGAAATGTCTATTTGCGTAACTTTATAAGCGGTTTTGATTTTTTGACAATTTTTTCAAAATTTCACTCGAAAGTTTAGGGAGGTTCTGAACATTCAATTACGTATAAAAACAATAAGCTTCCAGTGTTTACGGATTGTGATTTTTGTACCCAATTTCGTTCGAATCGGTACATTCGTTCGTCAGTTATCATCTCCACAGACTCACTGACACACACACACACACACACATACTTTCACACACACACACACAGACAGACATCACTTCAAAAATATTTGATTCGTGATCAGGGATGCTTGAAACGTGCACTCCCGTCGAAAACTCGAATTCGAATTTTCGACCCCGTCACAATACTTTCCTTATACATTATGTATATAAAGAAAGAAATAATGGACATATATTGGGGTCATAGCCGACGTGGTGGTCGAGTGGTCAAGGCGAGTGTTTCTACAGCAATCGCTCGACTGCCGCGTTGTGGGTTCGAGTCCCACGTAAGGCATGGATGTTTGTGTTGTGGGCGCAGTGTGTTCCGCCCCTCTCTGGTGCGCCTGGGGCAACGTTCTTGAACGGCTAAATGGTTCAAGTACTGGCCGCTGACAAAAGGCGAAGGATGAAAGTCAAGCGCCTGGCCATTTGATAAAAAAAAAAATATATTGGGGTCATACGTTCTCTAAATATCTCTGATATCTAACTCGTTTATTCGGAAGGTAGTGAAATGCCGCGTCCTCGAGAGAGACGGCGGATTTCTTTCTAATAAAGATCGGTTTCAATAAAATGAGGTACTCACACGCTGCTCCTGAAACGTCTCGCTTCGGTGGGCTCCCGAATCAACATCTGAGCCCGTTTGTTTCGTGAATCGCATCGCGTCTGGATGGCTACCCGTCGACCTTGCACCGGCTTGCTTCAGGGCTCGATTTCGCTTTCTCGCTGTTCAGCCCGAGATGTTGACATTGACCCGACCCATAAGGTTTCGGCATTGAAAGATAGATAGAGGCCCGGCCAGTTTTGCATTGGCCCTTTGTGCGCAGAGACGTTCAGTTTTTTTAAATAAACAAAGAATGATATTGAAGTATCGCTGTTTATAGCATACGTCGAGATTTACTTTTACGAAAAATAGTTTAGGTGTAGTTTCTAATCGTGATTTATCGGCCATACCGACCGGCCATACAAATTGTACTCCCCCTCCCCTCATTTAAAATCATGTATCATGTCTTCCTCTCCCTATTTGATTTTCCCCTCCTTGTGAATCTTGTTCATGTTTTACCCTCTCAAAAAAAATAAATAAATAAATAAATAAATTAATAAAATGGGGGAGGGGGGGATCACCCCACTTGAGTAGTATTTGTCCCTCCTATGATTTGGCCCACCGATATCTTTTATGACGTCAATGAGGTATCCTTGATTCCTTGGCTAGCTCTTTGTTTATGAAAAGCAAGAAGGTGCACAACGGATCATCCTTTGGCCAGTCCCTTGTTCATTAAAAGAAAGATACGACATAAAACAACGAAAGGATAAATTCTCTTCATATCCATGAGAGAAATTTGGAAATAATTTTTTAATATCCATCCAATAGCGTTTGTTCGGAATATCCGCACTAAAGTAGTTATTCTAAACTTTTAGTGTGCAACATTTTGATTCCATTTAAATACGGAGTCCAGTCATAAACGACACAAGAAACCGTCAAGCAAATCATAGCGAAATGGAACGCAGCTTTCGATTTAATCAGTTGAACGCCTTCATTTTGGCGTATGTTTGCCAAACTGCCTTTATTTTTTGTACATTGATTTATACAAATGGAACCAGGATGTTTTATTCTTCCCATTTTCATAATTTTGTATAGCGAGAACAGGTTTTTTTATACTTATTATTTTTTTAATCGAATATTTTAATGGAATATTTTTTTAAAAAACCATATGAATGCGTTTAGAATTGACACATACTTTAAATCACGAGCAACGGCGGGTATATCTGCTAGTTGAATATAATTTCAATATAGGTATTCTTTTTATGCGTATTCGATCCCATTTAAACGAATGCAGTGCGCAATATGTGGAGAAAAATGAATGTAGGGAAAGTCATGTGCTGCACACATCAGACTTCAAAACTTGAAAATAAATTGTATAGTTTTTTTCTCTTGTAATTTTGCATCCTCGAAAATGTCTTTGCGTGCGTTTCAGGCAAGTTTGATTAGCATTAAAATTCCAACAAATATCCGAATAATACAAATTATTTGTTCTTGATAGAAGCAGACATGAAAATTCTTTCAAGAGTTATTGTATGAGGTCTGCTATAATTGTATCCTCTGGAATCGTGGGTGTGCGCTCAGGATACAAGAATGAGTCCACATTTCTGGATAATTAACACATTTATTCACAAACTCGTCGTAAACAGTAACAATACACAATAAAATATTACATAAATCTCACAAAACAGCCGCTACTATTCTCAAAACATTGACATATTTCACAATTCAATGTAGTCACTGCTCTCCAACTGAGTGATAACACCTTTTACAGACTCTCTATAGAAACTTCTGGAAATCTTTCATATCTCGTAGAATACTGATTATTTCGAGGTGTTTCTCGAAGCTTCGAGATACCCGCTTCGAAACTTCGCCAACTCTCACCCAATCTGGCAACCCTTCTTCGAATTTTAGCATACGGCAATCCTAGGACTACTTTATAGGAAACGATGCCTACACGGGTGTTTTCGTCGTCTGGCCTACGAAAAAGACGAAAGTGAGATTGGGTGATGAGACTCCAGAGCTTTTTTTTACAAGTTCGTAAGAGGTCTATTTCGTCAAGTTAGGAACAGTGTACACTCATCAAAAGATGAAATACAACTGCGCTTCGTACTCTCTATACAGTGTGTTTACTGGTCCGTTTGGGATCCAGCAAAACTGTGTCTTATTTGGATGAACTTTAACATTGTTACGGATGGTAAGCTTACTTGGGGGCTCATGGGTAAGATCCATTCGTCGTTGTTTATTGTATTGGCTGACTTTTTCTCCACATCCCGGATTAAAGTCGGACGCCCTCGTTTGGGGCAAATGGATATAGGTGCTATGTATTTCCTACATTTAATTGATTACTTTCGCAAGGTTCGAAACTCACCTCATCGAGTCTTTCAGGCGGTCGAGACGAAAAAATATTAAAAATGAAAAAAACATATTCAATTTTGGAGCCTTTTTATTATTATTTTTTCCTTCCTATTATTAACATCGAAAATAATAATGTACACTCCATAAAACACCGTTTTTTACTTTCCCTGCAATTCATGGTAATGTATAGGGAAAGTATTGGAATTATGCCGAAAATCGCAACTCGAGTTTTCGACGGATCTACACGTTTCGAGACATCTAGAATACGAAAAAACTACTTTTAGCGTGACGTCTGTGTGTGTCTGTCTGTACAGAGATTGTATACACTCTAACTAAAAACTAATGGACCGAATTTCATAAAATTCGGTAGGTAAGTCACTTGTGGGCGAATCTGGTGCTGATTGGTTTTGAGTACGATTCGGGATAAAAGAACCCGCCTTTTTTTGCGAAATGGCCAGCAAAAGATTGTATCCACTCTAGCTGGAAAACTAATGGACCGAATTTAACAAAATCCGGTAGATAAGTCACTTGTGGGTCACCCTGGTGCTGATTAGATTTTGGTACGATTCGGAAAAGAATAACCTGCCTTTTTTAACGAAATGGGCCGCTGAAATCGTCAAAATCTAAAAACGACCAAGTAGTGTATGTTCAAATGTATCAATTAAATTCTTGTTTTATACGCACTTTTTAAAGAGGAAAATAATATAACACACTCCATTATACTTTAGGACTAACTGTTCTCAAGATATTTGAGATTTATTGCATTTTTGTTAAGCCGATTTCGGAAAAAAGTCCAATTACCAAATAAAAACAAAAATTGAATTAAAAATGCAAATTTAGTGTTATTTTGTGCAATTAAACTCAATCTAATGAATTATTAGAAAAATAAAGAAATATGAATTTGATTCTGCAGGGAAAGTCATGTGCTGCCCACATCAGATTTTGTTGTTGTAACAATAACGTTTACTTTATCAGCGTTCATTTACTCCAGGTTGGAACCAATGGATCACGTGTCTAACCTAAAGATTTCATGGCGCTCTAATTCTAATCGCATTTTAACGGCCGAAAACAATGGAGGAAGGAATGAAGTCAATTTTAATACTTTTGAACCTTTTTACTTTCCCTGCAATACATGGTAATGTATAGGGAAAGTATTGGAATCATGTCGAAAATCGCAACTCGAATTTTCGATGGAACTACACGTTTCGAGACCTCTAGAATACGAAAAAACTATTTTTAGCGTGACGTCTGTGTGTGTGTCTGTGTGTGCAGATTTTGTATCCACTCTAACTAAAAAACTAATCGACCGATTTTCATAAAATTTGGAAGGTAAGTAACTTGTGGGCGAATCTAGTGCTGATTAATTTTGGGTACGATTCGGGTAAAAGAATCCACCTTTTTTGCGAAATGGCTCGCAAAATCTTGTATCCATTCTAACTAAAAATCTAATGGAGTGAATTTTACAAAATTTAGTAGATAAGTCGCTTGTGGCTCACCCTGGTGCTGATTAGATTTTGGTACGATTCGGAAAAAAATAACCCGCCTTTTTTTTAAAAATGGCCCGCAAAATTCGACAAAATGTAAAATAAAAAACTACGTTTGCTGAAATCCATTAAATGCTTGTTTTATACGTAATTTTTAACGTAAAAAAGAATAAGATCAACCCCATTACACTAGGACTAGCCGTTCTCGAGATATTTTAGTTTCTTCGTTTTTTCTCTACGCCACCTTTGAAAATAAGCCCAGTTACCAAATGAGAACGAAAATTGAATTAATAGTGAATTAAATTTAGTTAAAATAAAGAGAATGTGTATATAAGTCTGCAGCGAAAGTCATGTGCTGCCCACATCAGATTTTTACTTTCCCTGCAATACATGGTAATGTATAGGGAAAGTATTGGAATCATGTCGAAGATCGCAACTCGAGTTTTCGACAGATCTACACGTTTCGAGACTTCTAGAATACGAAAAAGCCATTTTTAGCATGACGTCTGTCTGTGTGTCTGTCTGTCTGTCTGTGCAGATTTTACATCCACTTTAACTAAAAAACTAATGGACCGAATTTCACAAAATTTGGTAGGTAAGTCACTTGTGAGCGAGTCTGGTACTAATTAGTTTTGGGTACGATTTGGAATAAAAGAACCCGCCTTTTTTTTGCGAAATGCCCCGCAAAAGCTTGTATCCACTCTAACTGAAAAACTAATGGACCGAATTTCACAAAATTCGGTAGATGAGTCACTTGAGGGTTACCCTGGTGCTGATTGGATTTTGGTATGATTCGGAAAAAATAACCTGCCTTTTTTTGCAAAATGGCCCGCAAAAATCGTCAAAATCTAAACTAAAGAACTAGGTATACTCAAATATATTCATTAAATGCTCGTTTAATACGTAATTTTTAACAACGAAAAGAATAAGACCAACCCCATTACACTAGGACTAGCCGTTCTCGAGATATTTTAGTTTTTCGTATTTTCTCCACGCCACCTTTGAAAAAAATCTGATGTGGGCAGCACATGACTTTCCCTGCAGACTTATATCCACGTTCTCTTTATTTTAATTAAATTTATTTCACTTTTAATTCAATTTTTGTTCTCATTCGGTACGAATATACTGGACTTATTTTCAAAGGTGGCGTAGAAAAAATACGAAAAACTAAAATATCTCGAGAACGGCTAGTCCTAATGTAATGGGGTTGGTCTTATTCTTTTCTTCGCTAAAAATTACTTAATTAAGAAGCATTTAATTTGAGCATACATAGTTCTTTAGTTTAGATTTTGACGATTTTTGCGTGCCATTTGGCAAAAAAAAGGCAGGTTATTTTTTTCCGAATCGTACCAAAATCTAATCAGCACCAGGGTGTCCCATAAATGACTCATCTGCCGAATTTTGTGAAATTCGGTTCATTAGTTCTTTAGTTAGAGTGGATACAAACTTTTGCGGGCCATTTCGCAAAATTAGGCGGGTTCTTTTATGTCGAATCGTACCCAAAACTAATCAGCCCCAGACTCGCCCACAAAGGACTTACCTACCAAATTTTGTGAAATTCGGTCCATTAGTTTTTTAGTTAGAGTGGATACAAAATCTGCACAGACAGACAGACACACACACAGACGTCACGCTAAAAATAGTTTTTTCGTATTCTAGAGGTCTCGAAACGTGTAGATCCGTCGAAAACTCGAGTTGCGATTTTCGGCATGATTCTAATACTTTCCCTATACATTACTATGTATTGCAGGGAAAGCAAAAACCGGTCACGTGATCTCGTGGATTGTTAATCCTGGAGTGTTTACTATTATTTGTAGCGCATGCATTTTATTTAATCTTTCTCGGTAACGGGAAATCAAATCGTCGTATGGCCATGAATTTGGGTATTTCAAGTTCCAAATAGGTGCACCTCGACTTTTCTTTTACTTTCGAATCAGTTTTACACTTATTTTATAGGCTCGAATTTCCTTTGCGACCGTTAAAAACTCAATGAAACGCCTGCTTGAAGAAAATGTGGCTGAAATTTTTTTCGAGGCACTGTGGCAAGATCATAGACAAGCGTCTCAGTAGCGAAACCGGGATGGCGTGGCCTATTGATTAAGGTGCATATGGATTTCCGCGGAATCGCCTGTTTCATGACTGGGTAAATATCCGATCAGTTATGATTCTCATCTTTGTTAACACTTTACAACATAGTTGAAAAGTGTTTAGGACTTGGGTCATTCTGTCTGTCTGTCCGTTTGCACGATCACTGCCGTAAAAATGACGTCATCAAAATGAAATTTTAGTATGTTGGTGAGACGGTCTGTGGGACATATAGGGGAATGTTAATGAATAATATCACCCAATTCGTTTTGGATTGTACTCGGGTTGAAAAAATGAAATGCATTAATCCCTGTGGGTCTTCATTTTTCAAACATTTTTTAAGTAAAGTTTAATTCACACATTGCTTCGAAAATTTTAGGAAATATTCAAATGATCCCATAAAATATATAAAAAAAATTTCAGCAAAATAGGTCTGGTTGTTTTTTAACTAAAAATTAAAGTGATAATGAGTACACTCATTATGATACACAGTGATAATGAGTAAAGTGATAATGAGTACACTCATATAATAAGAAGAAATCACGTGACCCATTTCAAAATAAATAGGGCATCCATCTTTTTTTCTCAAAGTAAAACTCGTGATTTTTAAAGTTCTTTTAAATGTATATTGAGTGTTGCATCCGTCCTAAAACCGCTTTATTTTAGCGTATTTTCTGTGCATCTATATTCTGCGTTATCACAATGACACTATTTTTAAGTTTAAAGGATCATCCAACTTTGATTATATCTACAACGAAGCCTCATTTTAATGGATGCAGAATGTAAACAAGTGATTGTAAGATGAATTGTATAAGAATTGTTGATTTTTTTTCACTCAAAATTATTGAACTCTGGAGTCTGGAATAAAAGTGTATGGATGAAATATTGACTGCTTTTACATAGAATCAGACGATTTATATTTCGATGACGTCATTTGAATCAAGTTCATTTCTATCGATGAAGTTTGAACTTTTCAAGTGAAATAAATAATTGCAGTTCTGTGATCATTAAACAAGAAAGATCAATCATGCATAAAGCATTGATTATGAAACACTTTCCAACTTCAATGCAATTTTATTTAAATATCTCTAATATTCCTCGGTAATATTTTTAAAATTATCACAATACTACATTAATTTATTATATTTGAAAACTTAAAACTTCATCGAAAAAAATGAACTTCTTTCAAATGACGGCATTGAAATATAAATTGCCTGGTTTAAACATCTCTAAAATGCGATACATTACTCGGTAATATTTCTAAAATTATCATAATACTACAATAATTTATTATATTTGAAAACTTCATCAAAAACAAAAAAATTATTCAAATGACGTCTTCGAAATATAACACGCCTGGCTCTCTCTATAAAAGCAGCATTTCATTCATAAAAACTTTTTTTCCATTCATTTCATTCATCACAATACTATAATAATTTATTTTATTTAAAAACTTAAACCCATGGAGGTACAAGTAATTTATCTCGATGCTTAAAACTTGAAAAAAATCGTTTGCTTCTCTGCGTAAAATCAATGAACGTTTCATTCATATCAGCTATATTGCAGACTCCATGAGTTAAATAATTTTGCGTTAAAGAAATGCAGCCATTCTTATACAACTCATTCTAGATCTTTTGGTATTTACATTCTCTATAAGTGAAAAGTAGGCTTCGTTGTAGAAGTAATCAAAGTTGGATGATCATTTAAACTCAACTATATTGTAATTGTGTTGTTTCAATATGTAGATGCACAGAATTTAAGCAAAAGTAAAGCGGTTTTAGGACGGATACAACACTCAATATGAATTAAAAAGAACTTTAAAAATCACGATTTTGAGACAAGATAGATGGCCTATTTTACTTTGAAGTGGGTCGCGTGATCTCTTCCTATAAAGGGTGTCATTATGGTTTTAATTTTTATTTAAAAAACTACTGAATATATTTTGCTGAAATTTTTTTTATATATTTTATGGAATCATTTGAATATTTCCTAAAACTTTCGAAGCCATTTGTGAATTTTAAATCCGCTTAAAAAATGTTTGAAAAATGAGGTCCCATAGGGTTCCATATATTTCATTTTTTGAACCCGGGTTCAACCCAAAACTAATTGGGTGATATTATTCATTTATATTTCCATAGGTCCCACAGACCGTCTGAACAACCTACTAAAATTTGATTTCGATAAAGTCATTTTTGCGGCAGTTATTGTGCTAACGGACAGACAGACAGAATGAACCAAGTCATAAACACTTTTCAACTATGTTGTAAATATCACCACTGAATGTATCGCGTTTTAGTGTTGGTTCAAGTTTCAGTAAAATTGCAATCCAGTTGGAAAGTGTTTCCTAATCAATGCTTTATGCATGATTGATCTCTCTTGTTGCTTTCGCGCCCTTTTCGGATCGAAACCCCTTTAGATTATGTTTAAATGCATTATTTAAGCTCATTTAATTATTTATAGGCAGTGGGCGCTGATTTAGAACCTGCACAATTTGTTCTAATCTAATATATTTATATAGAATCGCATGCAGTATATTAATACTTTTGTTACGTTTAAAATGAAGCGACATTGCCAATTGAACGCGTGTGCTTGGTGACTCTTGACAAGATTTGCAATGCTGGGTTCAGGGTGAGTGAATTTCAGCCTTGAATCGATATGGATTCATTCGAATCAAATTTATTAAATGTGTCATTTTATATGACTTCCGGGCAACGCCGGATATATTTTCTAGTATATAATATGAAAAATTGTATAGGCATTCGCGAACACATGTTGCATTTTTTTTTTTTTTTAAATCTGAGTGCTTATGTTATAAAAATATTTTATATTGAATTTTGCTATTTCTAAAGATAGTTTGCCGTAGTATTTTTCTATTTTTTATACTAAAAGTTATTTAGTTATTTCTTATATTAGTGATTTTCAATTAAATTTTCCTCATCGATCCGTAACACTCGGCCCTCTCGATAGACCCAACGTGATCTTTCCTTACAAACTTAGTGGTGTGCTTAGGTAGACTTTCTTAGGAATTCCGTATATACTCTCGGAAAATATGTGGCGAGTGGGCCTCATTCAAAACATGCTAAAATGGCGGCTTCGACCATTTTCAGCATAATTTAACCCCGCGAAGCGAATGAAACTCGCTCTATCAACATATTGCTGGAGACTAATAGGTGTTTGCTTTTATTCAAAGTTCTGCAACAGGTAACGCAATCTCATTTCCATACTCTCTGATTTTTGCATACAGAGAAACAACCTGCGGCAATCAATACAAAAATGGAAGGCCATAATAGCCGAACTATTCAAAACACAGAAGGTTTTAGGTCAGGGATGTGTGTGGCACCCAAGAGTGAATCGCGTTCAACTTTTATTAGGGCATTTCGTTTATTTTAATTCTTTCTTACAGGCGAAAACGCCTATGAGTTCGAATCGTGGGGCTCTTAGTGGGACCGAACAATTTGAGAATATAATCCTAATCTAGAGGTTTAAGGGTAAATTTAAGAAATGATAAAAGGCGAAAGATAAACTTCCACCTAAAACAGTCGTGGAATGCAAATCCGTGGAGCGTGAATATTCACTCTACTTTAGAAAACATTCGCATGTTTGCATGCAGTCATTATCAGGCTGAAACAAAATATATCTTTTCATGAGCTTCTAAAAATAAATTTTAATTCTTTAAGAAATATATGTGTGCTGGCAACGGGTCAGTCGAGAACCGTTGCCAACTTATAGATCGCTCACCGGATCCAAAAACAAATTCGAATTTCAGAACGAGAATAGAGTATGGGCACTTCACGTCACACGGACCATTTTGCGTTTTAAAAACAAAATGCTCTTTTCTTGACATTATTTCTGTATTAAAAACGGTTACTTTAGAAACTTACAATTGTTTAACCTCTCATTTTAGTATATCTCAATTGATCTTCTTGGATGAATATTTTTAATTATTCAGAAAATAAAATACTCACTTTCATTCAAATATATACACGAGTTTTTAAGAAAATTCGTTATGTACCTTTCCCTTCTCGCTCGCATATACACTGCGAAATTGGCTAGTCAATCTTTAGAACGCTAGTGAGTGATTACTGTAAAAATGAGTAGTAGTGTGCATTCACTTAAAATCACTTAACGTGATTTTAGCAAATAAAATCTTTAAATATACAGGGTGTCCCAAAAAGATTGAAACGCACTTTAATTCTTTGCCTGTCGGAGATAAGTGGCCAATGTAAATTACAAAAATGTTGAAAGTAAGGTAAAAAATAAGACTATATTAATGAAATAGTCTTCCCATTCATTTTTAAAAAGTTACACTCTTTAAATTTTTATACGACCCCCTTAGACAAATTAGGTCAATCAGAAAACTTTTATTTTAAATGCAACAAGATCGTTAAAAAAAAACCGCATATCTATATCTTTAAAATCAACTGAATAATGATAAAGAAAAAAATCTGACTTATGCCACTTTTCCGTACCGTGTGAAAGGCTGTTTCATCAGTGAAAATAGGGATCATAAGCAAATGGACGATGGTAATTGTTTAGATAAAAAAAGTACTTAATTATTGAAAAAGTACTTAGTTATTGAAAAGTACTTAAGAATCCGTGATTGCATTGTGAGCCTACGTGGAATTCGCTAAAATATCTCCTTTGTATTATCATCCAGGTTTATCTTTTTAGTGATATGTCACAAATTTACATTTCTAATTTGATATAAGGTCCCCATTCACAATGTTCAATTTTCAATTAAATATAACTCACTCAATTTTAAAGATACAGATATGCGGTTTTTTTTTTTAATGATCTTGTTGCATTCAAAAAAATCTAATGTGGGCAGCACATGACTTTCCTTATATAATGCAATGAATTTACTACTTTTACAGCAAAAAATAGGTTATTCTTATCGTGGATACTTATATTTTTCTCAAGATATTGAATTTTCGTCAATGAGTCGTCATTTCCATTGGTTTAGCTTCATTTCTATCCATTTGGCGAGATTTTCGATAATTTGGTAACATTTAAAAACGTCGCCAGGTTGGCAGCATTCCGCCAAATTCGTCGCAAAAATCTCGCCAAGCGGAGAAATAAGTTATTTTTATAGCAGATAAATGACTATTGACGTTCAAATACAAAAGTATTACACAAATTATCTTTTCTCATGAATGAAACGAGCTAGATCCACGAGAATGATGCCACCCAATTTATTGCATGATATTACATATGAAAAGTGAACATGTTTTCAACAGTTAATATATATTTTTTTTTAATTTATGGGATTTTTTGATAAATATATTTGAAAAATGTGCAATATCTCGAGAACAGTTCCAGCTAGCGTTCTAAAGTTTATGTCAATCGTTTTCTAAGGAAAATTACATGAGAAATGTCTATTTGCGTAACTTTATTAAAGGTTTTGATTTTTTGATGATTTTTTTAAAATTTAACTCGAAAATTTAGGGGAGTTCTGAACATTCGATTGCGTTTAGAAACAATAGGTTTTCAGTATTCACGGATTATGATTTTTGTACCAAGTTTCATTCGAATCGCTCCATTCGTTCGTGAGATATCGTCTTCACAGACTCACTGACACACACACACACACACACACAGACATCACCTCAAAAATGTTTTATTCGTGATCAGGGATGCTTGAAACGTGCTCTCCCGTCGAAAACTCGAATTCGAATTTTCGACCCCGTCACAATACTTTCCTTATACATCTATATAATAAAAGGCAATGTTTGTGTGTATGTCTGTCTTAAACACTATACGTTTCGCCTGTCTGTCTTATACACTATACGGCCGCGCGTCGGAGAGCTACGAAATTTGGCAATCGGAGACCTGGGGGGGGGGGGGGGGGAGATGACACGTGAAAACCGATTTTTAAAATTTTAATTATTTTTTTTTTATTTAATGTTTTATGCGATTTCGACAGTTTTTTGCCCTTTTTTCTCCACGATCCAGACGTCATAGAAAAAAAACAAATCACACGACCGGAAAGAGCAGACAATTGCGAGTAAAAATATATCAATTTCAAATCTCAATTTCGATTTCTAATGTTTTTTAAAGATTTTAAATCAATAGTCACTTTTGACTTAAAAAACGATTTTTGGTTTTTAAATTCTCGCATAGTCAAAAGTACTCTTAATTTCGACTAATAATTTACATTTGTAGAAAGCTGAAACATCAGGCTATAAGCCCAATCTGGTCAAGAAATAATTATAAATATCCACAGGATCGCGATTTCAATGAACTAAGGATTTTGAATTTCTCGGCGAACCGCTAATGAAGTCCTTCACCCACGTTTTCCCCTCGCAAAAGTTTTTTGCCAGCAGGAGGAAAGGTGGAGCTGATGTCACTGTTCTGAATAGAGCTCCTCTACTACAGGCTGACTTATCAAGCATATTGAAGCCCATAGGGTTCTATACTAAAGTTACAGAAATTATAAAATAAGTGTTTAAAATAAATACTTTATATGAAAAAAGAAGTTTCAATTAGAATATTGTAGAATTTAGCTCGCACAAGTATTCTCCATTACCGGGTATCCAATTGCTTATTAGCCATTGTTTTCTTCTTTCTTCATTTCGAGGAAAGCGAAATAGCCTAAAACCCTTTCTAGAGTGATTAGAGCAGTTCGGTGCAGAACAGCCACCCATAATTATTTCAATTATACTTCTTAAAGTTAAAATACGAATAGAGTTAATGCTAATGGACTGCGCTTCCAGCTACGGTGGACTTCAATATGCTTGATGAGTCAGCTCGTATATAGAGGAGTCTTTGTTCTGAATAGAGCTCCTCTACTACAGGATATAGAGGAGCCTTAGTTCTGAATACGCAATAGGGAAGAAAATGACGACATTATAAAATTTAAATGATTGAATTATGGTGGATTGAATTGGGGCGATGTATTGATTGCGATGTATTATTGTCGCGTAATGTATTGCTGTATTGTAAAAACTTGGCGATGTATTTCACGATGTATTTGGCGATGTATTTCACGTTAAACATGTGGGTCCGTAAGTCCATCCGAGAGGAATGGCTATTTAATGGATATTTAATTGGATATTTTAATTTATAGATATTTTAAATGGATATTTTAATTTTATGGATATTTTAAATGATGGAACGATGGAATGAGGATGATGGAATTAAGAGCTTAGCATATGGTCATTATAAAATTTAAATTAGCGCGCGGGAACTGCACTCGGTAGGCCCGGGTTCGATTCCCACCACTGCCAAAACTACCGCCGTGTTCAGGCGGAGTACGATCACGTTAAACATGTGGGTCCGTAAATCCTTCCAAGAGGTTGGTGGTAGGGCAAGGAGGGTACGGTCCCTGTGGATGGCTCCCCCACTGGGTTCCGGTCTAAATTGGGTGGCACTTCCTGGCCGTTCAAACAGTTACCTTACACCTTTCTGGTAGGTCGCGCCAGCGAGTTTGCCACGGTCAGAATTTTCAAGGGTAGCGAACAGGCTGGTCGCCAAAGGCGGCTAGTTATGTATATAAGGAAAGTAATAAACATTTTCTGATTGACCCAATTTGTCTAAAGGGGTCGTATAAAACTTTAAAAAGTGTAACTTTTTGAAAATGAAAGGGAGGAGTATTTCATTAACGTAGTCTTATTTCCTACCTTACTTTCAATATTTTTGCAATTTACATTGCCCACTTATCTCCAACAGGTAAAGAATTAAAGCGCGTTTCAAACTTTTTGGGACACTCTGTATATTGTTATTCGAGTATTCTAAATAACTTATTTTCATCACAAAGATAAATTTTGATATTTAATGGGTTTAGTTTTAATTTTTATTGGCCATCATCGTCCTTCTTACCATGACACGCTATGATCAAAATAATGCCCTTACGTTTCTGCGCATTCTACTGCGCGGGTTGTTTATTGACGCTCGTGCCCAGGATCTATAACCCACGAGGACACAAAAGAACAAAATCACCATTCTTAATGCTCGCAGCTCATTTGTAGTTTGACTCGCTAACGAAACGCTCATTTTCCTCCGGAGAAATTTCTGGAAAAAGGGGAGTAACGGGAAGTTCTCGATCCATTAAGAAAATTCGAGCCATTTCAAAAAGTCGTCGAGACGTCGATATTTCGGCTGGTGTGTCATCGAGGTCATTTTAGGCATTCGTGATAATACCGTATTAATACCTTTGGTATGCGCGAAGAAATTTTGAATTAACAGTTTCCCTATTGAGTACTCTCGTTGTTTCGGGAATGATAATTAATCATTTTTCATAAGGAATAATATTTAAAAACAGTCCATTTCGAATTCGTATCATTTCCGTTTCACTCGAGATCATGATTAAGAATAGTTCTATACCTTATATCTGTTTTGGGTCTTTCGCGTCCTTTGACCACACATGTCAGAGTGATGTCACACCTACGTTTCCAAAATTATCCTAAAACGTACGAAATCGGGATCCTTCGTGAAAGCTCAATAAAGTCAAAATTTTCATGTGGGCGATACTACATTATACTTACGGCGAAGCCATCTTCACTGTAGCGATAACTGTATCAGTTATAGAGTAAACACTATTCGTCGTTCCAAACTAAATTTCACCGTATTTAAGCCGATGATACCCACCGTTCCAATTCAAAATTATCTGTGTGGTCATTCCTATTTCTAACGTTATGTGGGCAGTACGCGACTTTCGCTACAGATTCAAACTCAATTTCTCTTTCTTTCTTTCATAATTCATTAAAGTGAGATTATTTGCGAAAAAGGAGACGGATATTCGCGGTTTTAATACGTCTTCTTTCTCATGGGGGAACTGGCTTAATACTTTAATAGTTCGTATTCAACTATTTATGTATCTATTTTATTAATGTCATTTTTAATGTTAACATGGAATAAAATTGCGAATTTTCACACGCGATGTTTAAAGGTGAGAAAACGTTAGATTGAGATTTCAGTTGCATAGCAAACACTTTTTGTTCCTGGCTCAAATTCTTCTATCTATATTTATGTTTATGTCCTACTTTTGACATTTACGGAGGACACAGATTATTGCTTCTTGCTCGGGAAGAAGTCTGAATAAATGAATTATAAATGTTATTTATTTTTTATTTTTTCGAAAACTCTAATACGGAACACGCAACTCCTATTAAAACAGATTTGTTCGATAAGAGTAGCGATCTGGAGGTGTGGCTCAGCTCGGTTCTGTCATACCAGTTTTTTTTTTTTTTTTCTTTTTGGAGAAAATTTTTAAAGAAAAACAATTGAAAAAATCTGTATTGTTGGTCCAACTCCTAATTATGGAATGCTACCTTTCATTATAAAGGGCTTAAAAATGTATATTAGATGGATATCCAGTTTAACAATGCATTCTATTCTATGTAGGTGGGGAGTAGCTTTCCCCCAGTGTTTCTTTCAGGACTTTTGGGTTTGCCCGGGGAGGGGCGAAAAACATTTTAAGGTGGGCAAGTTTTCTGTTTACCATATATAAATATATCTAAATGCTGTGTCACATAAATAGAAATTAGGTTAATAGAAAATGCCTCCGGGGGGGGGGGGCGAATACTCGTCTTCGGGGGGCTTCGACCCCCCTCCCCCGGAGGTATGTCTGAAAGAAACACTGTTTGCCTTTCTAAAGAGGCTAATGATGGATGTCAGGCACAATGAACACAAATGTTGCATCGCGCTTATTTTTCACTACTGTGGTTGAAACCGTTAAATTTCGCGGTCATTGAGCTATAAGTAATCCTTTTTATGCATAAGTATGTCGAATTGTGGTCGCTCGAGTTAAAAAGAAATTGCACCGAGTTCCATATTTTTCGATAACAGAGCCGCTGTAACGTGAAAATTCGGCGTTATTTGTGACAGCTTTCGTGCACACAAGAAATCGACCCCCAAACAGACAGACATCACTTTAAAATGAGTCTAAACGTGTTCAGGAGGTCCTAAAACATATAATGGCATCCAAATCTCGAACGCTAATACTTTGGTGAAAACAATACTTTCACTACACAATATTCTGTAATATAAGAAAATAAACATCTTGTCATCATAACACAAAGGAAATTGCATATGAATGAGCAGAAAAACCGGACGTCTCTCGGGATGCATACAGATCCATAAAATAAAAAAAGTCTCTCAGTACTATGAATAAAGTACGCGTCACATATTCTCAAAAATGAGAGATTACGGACATCTGTTCTAAATGAACTATATATTAGATAGAAGTTTGAGGTTATGACTCCCGTGTATAGACGATGTTTGATAAATCAAGTACTGGATGCATTGGATTACCAGAATTCATAAAATAAAATATTCATAAATCTTAATATGAAATGTGCCACCACAGAAGAACCAGTTAGTTAAGAAGAGGAAGAAATTTCACTCACCGAGCTCGTTAATTTGCCTTCTCTCGTATGAGCCTGTGTTGTTGCCAGTTCCGACCTGTCTCTGGTTGAGAGGGGGTCATCCGTTCCCCGTGACCTCGCCACATCTTTTTCCTCTCCCTCCTCAGCTGGATCCTCCGCGATTCTGGGTCGAGAACTTCTTCGTGTGTTTGGACGGTTATGGCCATGAAAGTTAAGGTGTTTAGTTTACCAATGATCAGCGACCGTTTGTCAAAGATGTCGATTCTCAGAATTGTGTTTGAACTTGAAGTGTACTTTGTCCACACGGTCAAACATATTTGACATTTTATGATAATGAGGATAGTTTCCTTTCATCTCAAAAGTTGACGCTGTTGCACCTGTTTGCTAATTTCGCTGCCAATTTCGTTTGTCTTTTTTTTTCTTTTCTTTTTTTTTTCTTTTCTTTTTTTTTTTCTTTTTTTTTTTTTCAGATCAATAAATTGAAAAGAAATCAGAAGTGTCACAAATCGCAGCAATACCATTATTTATAATAATAACTAGACTTAATACTAACAAAACTAAATGCATACATAACAATTAAAAATATTTAATAATTTGAATTACTTTCACTTAATTCAATGTGAAAGTGGATTTTAATAAACATAAATTGAAAGTAGAAACATAATATAAATAGTGTTGAAGATTTAGCCTTAAAGACACAAAATAAAAACATTTGACAAATGGCACCCATTTTTACTTTCCCTGCAATACATGGTAATGTATAGGGAAAGTATTGGAATCATGCCGAAAATCGCAACTCGAGTTTTCGACGGATCTACACGTTTCGAGACCTCTAGAATACGAAAAAACCATTTTTAGCGTGACGTCTGTGCGTGTGTCTGTCTGTCTGTCTGTCTGTCTGTGTGTCTGTGTGTCTGTGTGTCCGTCTGTCTGTCTGTGCAGATTTTGTATCCACTGTAACTAAAAAACTAATGGACCGAATTTCACAAAATTTGGTAGGTAAGTCACTTGTGGGCGGGGCTGGTGCTGATTAGTTTTGGGTACGATTCGGAATAAAAGAACCCGCCTTTTTTTGCGAAATGGCCCGCAAAAGCTTGTATCCACTCTAGCTGAAAAACTAATGGACCGAATTTCACAAAATTCGGTACATGAGTCACGTATAGGTCACTCTGGTGCTGATCAGATTTTGGTACGATTCGGAAAAAAATAACCTTCCTTTTTTTGCAAAACGGCCCGCAAAAATCTTCAAAATCTAAACTAAAGAACTAGGTATACTCAGATATATCCATTAAATGCCCGTTTAATACGTAATGTTTAACGACGAAAAGAATAAGACCAACCCCATTACACTAGGACTAGCCGTTCTCGAGATATTTTAGTTTTTCGTACTTTCCCTACGCCACCTTTGAAAATAAGCCCGGTTACCGAATGAGAACGAAAATTGAATAAAAGTGAAATAAATTTAATTAAAATAAAGAGAATGTGGATATAAGTCTGCAGGGAAAGTCATGTGCTGCCCACATCAGATTTTTACTTTCCCTGCAATACATGGTAATGTATAGGGAAAGTATTGGAATCATGCCGAAAATCACAACTCGAGTTTTCGACGGATCTATACGTTTCGAGACCTCTAGAATGCGAAAAAACTATTTTTAGCGTGACGTCTGTGTGTCTGTCTGTGTGTCTGTGTGTCTGTCTGTCTGTCTGTGCAGATTTTGCATCCACTCTAACTAAAAAAGTAATTGACCGAATTTCATAAAATTTGGTAGGTCACTTGTGGGCGACTCTGGTGCTGATTAGTTTTGGGTACGATTCGGGATAAAAAAAAACCCGCCTTTTTTTGCGAAATGGCCCGCAAAAGCTTGTATCCACTGTAACTGCAAAACTAATGGACCGATTTTCACAAAATTTGGCAAATCAGTTACTTGTGGGTTACCCTGGTGCTGATTAGATTTTAGTACGATTCGAAAAAAAATAACCTGCCTTATTTTGCAAAATGGCCCGCAAAAATCGCCAAAATCTAAACTAAAGAACTAGGTATACTCAAATATGTCCATTAAATGCTCGTTTAATACTTAATTTTTAACGACGAAAAGAATAAGATCAACCCCATTACACTAGGACCAGCCGTTCTCGAGATATTTTAGTTTTTCGTATTTTCTCTACTCCACCTTTGATAATAAGTCCGGTTACCGAATGAGAACGAAAATTGAATTAAAAGTGAAATAAATTTAATTAAATAAAGAGAACGTGAATATAAACGTCTGCAGGGAAAGTCATGTGCTGTCCACATCAGATTTTTACTTTCCCTGCAATACATGGTAATGTATAGGGAAAGTATTGGAATCATACCGAAAATCGCAACTCGAGTTTTCGTCGGATCTACACGTTTCGAGACCTCTAGAATACGAAAAAACTATTTTTAGCGTGACGTCTGTGTGTGTGTCTGTGTGTCTGTCTGTCTGTGCAGATTTTGTATCCACTATAACTAAAAAACTAATGGACCGAATTTCACAAAATTTGGTACGTAAGTCACTTGTGGGCGAGTCTGGTGCTGATTAGTTTTGGGTACGATTCGGGATAAAAGAACCCGCCTATTTTTGCGAAATGGCCCGCAAAATCTTGTATCCACTCTAACTAAAAAACTAATGGACCGAAATTCACAAAATTCGGCAGATGAGTCACTTGTGGGTCACCCTGGTGCTGATTAGATTTTGGTATGATTCGGAAAAAAATAACCTGCATTTTTTTGCAAAATGCCCCGCAAATATCGTCCAAATCTAAACTAAAGAACTACGTATGCTCAAATTTATCCATTAAATGCTTGTTTAATACGTAATTTTTAGCGAAGAAAAGAATAAGACCAATCCCATTACATTAGGACTAGCCGTTCTCGAGATATTTTAGTTTTTCGTATTTTCTCTACGCCACCTTTGAAAATAAGTCCGGTTACCGAATGAGAACGAAAATTCAATTAAAAGTGAAATAAATTTAATTAAAATAAAGAGAACGTGGATATAAGTCTGCAGGGAAAGTCATGTGCTGCCCACATCAGATTTTTACTTTCCCTGCAATACATGGTAATGTATAGGGAAAGTATTGGAATCATGCCGAAAATCGCAACTCGAGTTTTCGACGGATCTACACGTTTCAAGACCTCTAGAATACGAAAAAAAACAACATTTTTAGCGTGACGTCTGTGTGTGTGTCTGTCTGTGCAGATTTTGTATCCACTCTAATTAAAAAACTAATCGACCGAATTTCACAAAATTTGGTAGGTAAGTAACTTGTGGGCGAATCTAGTGCTGATTAATTTTGGGTACGATTCGGGTAAAAGAATCCACCTTTTTTGCGAAATGGCTCGCAAAATCTTGTATCCATTCTAACTGAAGAACTAATGGACCGAATTTCACTAAATTCGGTAGATGAGTCACTTGTGGGTCACCCTGGTGACCCATTTTGGTTACCATTTTGGTCGCAGGCAAGTAGCTAGAAAACAGAATTCGGACATTAATATTTGCGACCAACTCACATCACTTTAAAAATAGTCAAAACGTATTCAGGAAGTCCTAAAACATATATCGGTATCCCAATCTCGAAATCGAGACATGTCGCGAATACAATATTTCAATAAAATACAATAAAATATTCAAATGATTGATCCCAGAATGTGCTAAAAAAGCGATTTGACCGTTAATATGAAACTAAAGCCTCGTTATTATTATTAGGGTGACATTATTTAATGACGCAGAAATAAAGCATTTAGAGGTATAGGGCACCTAGAAGGACGGTAAGGTAACGCAGCTTGAGTGAGGTAATATCGTCTGATCTGCTGAGGGTTTGGAGTGGAGTGAACTTAAGTTTCGCGAGGAAAGAAAAATATAATTAATTTATGCACTGAAGGCGTTTTGGCATTCTGTTTTCCTCATGCTGAGCAATGCCCCCCATTTTGTCGCAAAACATGACACCGGTTGCGCGCAATGGGATCTGTTGCACACATCACGGGAGCGAGACACTCATGGGAAGGAAGTTATGGTATTGTTTCTCTTGAAACGAAATGACAAATGAGCTTGGACGTGTAATAAGAAGTCATGCCCAGGGACTCATTACGAAAAAGGCAGGGTAAGCACATTTTTCCCTTCAAAAGATTCAAAGGGGCCTCCAAATGGCATCCCCCACTTTCATTTTTTTTTTTTAAATGGAAGTTGTCAAATAGTTAAGTTAATAGTATCTTGATGACCGAAATATTTGGGTTGTTTGGGCCCGAATGTGTATTGACCATACATATTTTGCATTTTCATATTGAACTGTTAACGACAAAAGGTAGGGTGTCAGTTAATATTAAGTTGGAACCCATTTCAGAAGTAAACGGGCACCCTCCGTGATTCAATAATAAAATAGACTGTGGGTTAGGAATTTTGGTTTTAGTTTAAAAAAATCAGTTGGTTGATGAGAATGGTTAGTTGAGCAGGGCAATGCGGCCATAGAATTTTTCGAGCACACAAGTGCATGGGAAATTTCTTGGGCCATGCTCCCAAAATCGAAATGGGGTTGTGCTTTCTTTAAATGGGGTGGTTAAGCAGAGCCTGGTGATGCCTTCGGATCCACACACACACTTTAAAAAATGAATCTCATACTGAAATTTCGTCAGTGCAGTGTCGAAGAAGGATAAAAATAAAAAATAAAAAACTGACGTGGCCAGTCGATCACGAAGAGTAACTCTCCTAAAGTGATTATCAAAGAAATTGAACTTCGTTCTCCAGATATTGAATTTTCATTCGTTGGACATCATTTTTGTTGCCCAATTCGCGTTCGCCAATTGGGCGACATTTTCAAAAGGCGCCGATATGTCACAAAGTTCGTCTCCGAGGTCGCTCTATAGGTCGCCAGGCGTTACCTATAGACCAACAGACGAAAGTATTAACCGATTCTTATATAGTAGGGGAGAGTCGGTAAATGCCGTACGGCTGGTAATGCCGTACACTCTTATTTCTGAATAATGCCAATAGGTGGCAGCACGCCATTTATTGCGTCTAGCCTTCTTCTGCACCATAAATGTTTTGTTTTCGCCACGAAGTCCTTCGCTGAAAAACAGCCGAAATATTTGCGATTTAAGGTAAGTTCTCTTTTGGAAATTTTATTTTAATTATGTTTGCTAGCTGCTAGAGACCACCCAGTTCCATTTTATTTGTTGTCTCGGAATTTTTTTGTTAGTTTAAACGATTAATTTAATGGTAAAGTGGTAGATGAAATCAATTCCTGCTTCATTTAAACGTGGTTAGGCTTAAGAAAATAAAGGATCAGGTTGGGTAATTCCGTACATTGTGTACGGCATTACCCACCTGTGTACGGTATTTGCCTTCGAGTATATTTTATTCGAAAATGAGACTATACGATTCTTTATTATTGTTGGCTGGTGAATTTCCTCTGGAAGTAGTAGCCATAATACAGGCCATTGTGGCCAGTTATAATAATAATAATATTCGAAAATCTTAGATTTAAGCTTTTTGAACCTTTCAAAAATTTAATTTTTACCTTTTTCAAAAATAGTGTTATTAAACAAACAGTTATTAGTTTTCAGGCTATATTTTATTTATTCTGATATCAGGATACTGTTTTAGGATTTTATTCTGATATCAGGATATTGTTTTAGGATTTTATCGTGCTATCAGGATTTTATTTTAGGATTTTATCCTGAAATAGGGATGAGGAATCAGTGATGAGGACTTTGTCGTTGCCAAAGCCATGGAAGTTCCACAATCTGGACAATCAGGAGAAGCTACCCACAGTGCCTAACCATCAGGAGAAGCTGCCCACAGTGCCCAACCACCAGGAGAAGGATCAGTCATAGATGAGTCTCCAAAAGAGATGGATCTTTCGCCACTAAACCTGCCTCGAGCGTTGCCATCATTAATAAACAGGAAAAGACTTGCTCAATCCTCTAAGATTCTGACTTCCACGCCCATAAAGAACAAGCTTTTGGATAAGCTGAAACCAAAGAAGAGAATAACAACCACAAAACGAAAGCTAAATGTTTATAAAGCTGGAAAGAAAAGAAAAATCACTTCTGCGTCTGGAAAGAAAGGAACTAAAAAAAAAGAAGGAAAAACCTAGAGATCTTCCAAGTCAAGATTTCAGTTGCTTAGTTTGTGGAGAGCCATACGTCGAGCCGCCATCAGAAGATTGGATTGAATGCCATAAATGCAGAGGATGGTCTCACGAGGGATGCACTGATGGCTTGGGTACATCATTGGGACTATACGAGTGCGACAGTTGCCAAAAATAATTTTACATTTGTGCTTTTTAAGAATAAACATTTTCTTTAGTTCAATACGGACTTATCGTCATTTCATTTCGCGAATATGTTACTGTACGGTATTTTCCGACCATGTCGCATAATACCGTACATTCACCACTTTCACTTTTTAATTTTTTTTAAAAAAGGCAATGCTGTTTTTAGCCAATTTCAAATATAATTTACTTCGACACAAATCAGAGGTAAATATGAGACCAATCCAGCCACTATTGCTGGAATATTAACAAAGATAGACGACATTTAAAAAATGTGTACGGCATTTACCGACTCTCCCCTATTAACCGATCGTTTGGTGTTCTGTCTAGTCAACAGATGTCTTATCTCATGAATGGAACGAGCTAGAACCACGAGAATGATGTTAGTAAATGTGGAATATCAGCCTATTTAATAATACTTACTTATTTTTTAATTTTATGTCATTTTTACTTTCACATACTATAGAATATAGTATAGAGAAAGCATTGTTTTCACGAAAATTTTCGATGTCAATGCATGTTTCAGGACCTTCTGATCACGTTTTGACTATTTTTGGAGCATTGTCCATCTGTCTGGGTCGATTTCTTACGACACATATTAATGGATGTTCAAGGACCTTCATATTCGACTCTGTTATCGAAATATCTAAAACTAGATAGAATTTTTTGAAAACTTCCAAATTAATTTAAAATTTTCTTAACATGACAGCATAGGACAAAATTGGACATAATGATGGATAAAAGGAATTATTTATGGCTTACTGGTCACGAAACTTGAAAGTTTCAATCATTGCAATGAAAAATAATAGAGATACAATTTTTGTATTCGTGACTTCATTAGCCCCCTCAGGAGGGGATGGTACCCCTCCGGATGAGGATGCGGTACATTATCAAGTCTGGTATTTATCGAAAGATCTTTTCTAGCTCTTTGAAATGAAGGGTGATATAATATATAATGCGGATCACTTAGTTAGTACAACAATAAAGATTTTTTAATTTTTTTTTCTTGTGAAATAAAAAAAAAGCAGCTACTTAAAAGTAGATTCTGGTATACGAAAATCGAGTTGGACCGTACTCTAGTTAATTTTTAATAATTTTTTTTGGAAAATGTACAGTATCTCGAGAATGGCTTATGGTAGCGTTCTAAAATGTGAATTGCGTAAGAAATGATTCATTGTTTAACAAAAAAGGTCCTGAGTTATTCAAAGAGCATTTGATCATCATTTAAAAGCAATCAACATTTTTTCTTGATCGTGTTGAAAATCAAAAGGGTTCACTGATTGTAATAATTGTAGACCTATATTTTTTCGTAACACTCCATTTATTGGGGAGGTATTGCTTTTACACACACACTTTTAAGTTATCACCTCAAAAACATTCGATTCGAGTTCTGGGATGCTCTTCCGTCGAAAACTCGAATTCGAATTTTGAACCCCGTAACGATGCTTTCCCTCTATGCGTAATAGAATATTCTGTATGTAAGTAAAATTGGAAAGACGTAAAACCGAGGACCAAAATTAATAAATTAGAAGTATTCGATTGGTTTTATACTTTTTAATGTATTTTAAAATAAATGTGTGCGTGTTGATCCTTAAAAAAAAATTTTTTTTTTCGTTTGGAATTTTCTCCAACAGTGTTTTCTTCTGGCGGGTTGGACCGGTATAATCCAAAGAATTAAAATATTCTACGAAAGATATCGAATACCTAATTCAGTACACGTTTCGAGACTCCCGAATATGAATCAACCATTTTTTAAATAATGTCTGTGGGCATGATATTTCTCTCAAAATTGGGCACATTGTACGAAATTTCATAGAATCTTAGATAAAGGAAGAATGTGTGTGTGTGTCTGTTTGTAGCGGGAAATCTAAGTATCGTACGGCCGTGAAATTGGGTATATAGGTATTTCTCGACATACCCAGGTGCAGCTTGGCGTTATTTTTTAAAATGCGAATTCGTTTGTTAGTTATTTTATATTTTAACACGATTTTGAGCGATATTCACACAAATCAGTTCCTTTGAGACCGAAAATACTTCCTTAATTTGGATATTTTTTTAAGCGAGCGAACTTAAGATTTTCGATGCTCCGCGTTTTCTTCTTCATCCGAGCCGAGGACCTAGATTTTCTCACGTCCTTAGTTTCGGCGGCTGCGCATGCGCTTTAAAATGATTTTATTTTTAATTTTTACTTAGTTGCATTGAATCGGAGACATTTAAAAGCAGGGGGAAGAAGGGGATAATTTGGGGATGGGGTTCTATCCAAAAAGCTATTGCTTTTAATTGTTCCTCGTTGTTTTTCTACCGTTTCCATAAGAGGTCAAAATGAGTTTCAATGTTCGTAGGGGTAAAGATATAATTTTGGGGTGGGGTGCTATCACGCCCGTTGCTCCGGTGTATAGGGATTGTATTCATTTTTTTCACTGTTATTTGCATGAATAAAATTTATTTATTTTGTTATTCTTTTAGATTAATGAATTCAATTTATTCCTGTTTTAACTCACGGGCAACGGCGGGTCATTTTTCTGGATATTTTAATCAATGAACGTCAGAAGACTATCGATTTTCGGAGTGAACGGATCCCAATCAGGGGGAAGCCCTTAATTTTTCGAAAATCGAAAACTCGTTATAAAAAGATAGTTATATTCAAGATTTTACAGAAAGAGCTATTTGATTTTTTATTTACAAAAGTGTGAAAAACATTAAAAAATTGTGATTTCATTCTTATTTTTTGCTTTCGTTTTATAACACGAAATATTTGTTTCATTTGTTGGAATAATTGCAATTTTATCCCAGAAGAGTGGTTCAGACGAAAAAAATATTTAATCAAGTGTGATTTTACAATCTTTATGGAAAATTTTGCGGAAATTACAGTCATGTTGCCAACACTGCGTATAGAAATCGGCTGATTCATATGCCTTTAAACGTGAGATTATGTTACTGTTATGAACGTATCCTCGGGAATCGAGGGTGTATACACAGGATACAAGAACGCATCCAAGTTTATGGATAACTTACGTTTATTCACAAGCACAAAGTAAACTGGAACACTATACAATCAAAGAACACTAAATGCTCCACTCATTTCACAGAATAAGCGATATTTTCAAAATACTGGAGAAAATAATTTCACAAAACAACCACTATTATTCTCAAAACATTGACAAGAGTCACAGTTCACTGTAGCTCGTATATCGTCAACTGAATTCCAACGGAGTGATGAGTCCTTTTTGTAGTCTCTCTATAGAAACTTCTGGAAAACTCTCTGTACAGATTTACAGAATTATCTAATATCTCGTAGAATAATCGTTATTTGGCTATGTTTCTCGAAGTTTCGGGAAGTCCCCAAAGTACCGATAAATCGCCAAATTTGGCAAGCAGTGACTGTGACTGTCCTACATCTTTAATCATACTTGAAACTAAAATTTCGAGATCAGTACGTATTATAAAGATTCCCAAAAAATTAGATTTGTAATTTTACAATTTTGTCGAAATTGCAAAGAGGGGAGGATGTTGGAGACCACGTGTGTTGGGGATTTATCAACTCAACTCAAGAAAGAAGAATAACTGATTTTAAACTGTTTTTTAAAAAAACGGTTCTGTAAGTCAGCGGAAATAGAGGTGTTCTTTCATAATTTCTTATTATAAGTCAATTTTCTCAACAACACCTGTGGAGAATTATGGTGGAGGAAAAACTTGTATGGTAAAGCTGATCAAATTTGTAGGAATCTATTGTTTTCTCCTGGATCCTCATGTTGGTTCGTTCAAAATACAACAATAAAATTACACTAAAGAAAACATTTTAAACTCCAACAAACATTGAAACTCAACTTTTCATTAAAAGTAATACTTCTAACTCTAAACCTTGAATTGGAATTCGAGCTTCCTCCTCCTTTCTCTAACCGAAACAATAACGAAATTAAGAGATATAAAACTGTATTATTTCGATTGGGTAAAAGAAACGTCTTCTGGTAAGAATCATTAATCTGATTTGCCAAACCTAAAATCTTCTGGCGAAACAACAAACTAGAATTAAAATTCCTTATTCAGCATCTGAATTCAGCAGCTTCCTTATTCTCTGTCTGAATTTGATGGGTTCGAGGGCAGCAAGATCTCGTATCCAAGCAATTCTTTTTTTTGACATTTTGCTGGAAATTTTTTCACTGTAGTGAAAAGATTCACGAGAACCTTTTCACTGCTTCTAACCAGTGTTGGAATCATTTAAATAAACATATTTTTCAGATAATTTAACTGTCCAGTCCCTCTCTGTAGCACTTCTAGAGAAGTTTGTAGAATCTTGAACAATCATCGGAGCATTCCTGTCCATTCCAGAGAACGAAAGTGAAAAGGCTTTGCTCGAATGTGAAGCTAGAAGCATCATGAAGAAACGCTGTAGTCTTGGCACATCCTTGATGAGTGATGACTGAAGTTTGGGACTTCATTCTTCAAAGATTTGATGCTTAAGTAAACATAGATGTGACCACTGTGGTCAATTTGTACATTTCTTTACTTGGGCTCTTGTAAGAAATGAAAGTTGAGTATAAAGTTTTTAAGAATCTGGGTCAGAAGCAACTTGAATATTTTTGTAACCTAGCTAAAAATGTGCATACTGAAATTTAGGAGAAGAAATGGGCTAGTGTCAAGATTCACGAGAAAGTTTTGATTTCTTTTGATTTCATTGAGAAACCTAATGAATGAGAGTGTAATCCCCTATAGAGATGCTTTCTACTAATTTTGAACAAGTTAATCTCGGAACTGAGCAAGAGAGTTTCTTCCTACCTAAAGTTCAATTTTTGTCAAACCTGAAGCAGCTTAGCCAAGCAATAAGGTTTGGCTAATTGAGAAAGTCAAGTAATCAGGTCTTCTCAAATCCAAGAGGAATCATCCAAACGTCAGAGTTTGAGGAGTAAGAATGTGTGCTGTTATGTGGGTTTTAACCACACGTCCTGTTAGAACGCATAAATTAGTATAGTTTCTCATCTCCGACATTGGCCGTGTCGAATAAAAATACATAGAATTAAATTAGTGGCAAATGAGGACAATGGACATGATATAAAACAATAACAATGTATTTATTGATAAAAATGAAATTAAAAAATAATAATAATAAAAACATATTTGATTGGTTCAATTAACATTCTTAACAAACTACAATGACTCTCCATTGACATTTTCTAAATCATGAATATTTAAAGAATGTATGTAATTAAAATCTCCATTTATGTTTGCAATTAAATTCGTCCCTACTATTTACTCAAGTGTGGATTTAACAAGATGTCGAGAGAGTGAGACATTAATTAAAACTGTGTCAAACAGACTAAGTATGTGATACATGCATTTCATACCTTCGAACATCGTTGGATGCGCCACTGGATACGGGGAACTTCGGCGGAGGAATCGCCGGACATCGCTGCAGACGTAATTTTTGAGAGACTCTTCTCTCTCGAACACACAAACCAATTCTCTCTGTTCTCTCTGAAGTCTCAAACTCAATTCCCCGTTCTTTTCGAAAAATCTACCACTCTCTCGATCATCGGAAAAATGTCTCCTCCTACACAATTAAGCCCCAGGTTTGTTACTGGTCCCCCCAATCAAAGCCCCTGGTATCTTCATTGGATATTTCCAAAAATGTCCAGCTATTGGGTGCTGTGCTGACAGGAGGATGGCGATCATCCCAGAATTAATATCTGGCAGGTGGGCCGAGGGTTCTCACGACCTTGCGTGCACGTGCAGCCGAACCGGACAAGGGTCAGCTCTCCCCAAGAGCGCCCTGCTGTGCGCCCCCTCAGTAACAGAGCCATCGCTGTCCATATTCCCCAGAAACATGGCTTGCTCATCCTTTTGCAGGTGTTCTCTTAGGGAACTGTATATGAATTAAAGGAGAAGTACAGGGACCATCTTTGTAGGTTACACTCCTCCATAATTTGCAATGTCCCAAATTTGCCTTGGGACATGTGCCTACACTCACTTCAAGCGATTCCTTTCTGATCGACGAAGTTATAATGTGCCACACTCCCTCCCACAAGATGATATTAGCCGAAACCCCGACTACCCAAACTGGAACATGGCTCTGAAAATTGACTGAAGTGCTCCAATTGTTCAGAAGATCATTTTCTGTTCTTTGGTGCATAAAGATCTATTTAAGAACATAGAACATCACACACACACACACACATAAAAAAAAAAGATCGCCTAGGTCACTTTGCTGTTCTTGGTATTGAGTCTGACCTAATAGTGAAACTGGACTATGAAAAAACTACAAAGGCCAATGACAGAGAAAGGAGGCAGTATCTTGTTATCTGAAGTGCTGTTTTGAATCTCGGTCATAGAAGAAAAAAGATCAAATTTAAATTATGTGTTTATTAACATTCATAATTTCAATTTTAAAACTTCAAAACAAAATACAGAATTATGGGTTTTTTTCTCCCATCTCAACTTTTAATCCACATACTAAAAAGGAGATACAGAGATTCTTCGTATTACTTTTAGGTAAGCGTGAGAAGCTATCAATATAAAAAAAAAAAAATCCTAAGTATATTTTTTGTGGGAAGAGGCGACAGAAGTTTATCTGTCCAGGAGTTTCAGGGTTTTTAATTACGGACCTCTTAATGATCATCTGTATACCTTCAAATAGAACAGCACATTGTAAGGAATTTTATTTGCACATGTTTTTCTCCCCCCCCCCCCCATTCCATACAGTTACCTTACACCTTTCTGGTAGGTCGGACGGTCTGGGTCTCCCCCCCCCCCCCCCCCATGAGGCTGTGATTCATTTTACTGGGATAAAATCTACTCCATGCATGTTCTTAGTTTTCAATGATCTTTTACATAAATGGTATCAATGGTGGCGATACAAATAGAAGCACAATGTCTGCCAGGTCATTTTAATTGCAGGAATAAAGTAACTTTAGTTTCTTGTGTGGCTTAAATATGGCAACAGGTCTTGTTTTGTTAACGTTGTATAACAGATGAAAAGAATGAATCCAGTTTAAAAACTTGAACTTGAAATGATTACTTTTGCTAACTACTGCAGTTTGATGACATGTGTGGTAAAATGACTGTTTAAAGGAAATGTCGATGGTTTCTTTAAACTTTGTACTAATAAATACACTACATGACAGTGAAAATGAGACATCAAGAAGGAGTGGGCAGAAAGTGATGAAATTCGGCAGACAGAGAGACAGCAACGAACAATAAGTGATGTTTATTGCAACATGATACACCTATGCATTGAACGCTAACATCGTCTGATCAGTAGGTTGGGTTGTAGGACCACCGCGGGCGGCGATACAGGCAGCAACACGTCTAGGTACAGAGTCAATGAACGTGCGGATGATGTCCTAAGGGATGGCTATCCATTCCTTGTCAACCATTTGCCAGAGTTCGTCTTTTAAACGCAGCGGTGTCAGCGCACGCAAGCGACGTCCAATCACGTCTCAAACGTGTTCGATTAGTGAGAGATCAGGGGAGACTGGTGGCCAGAGAAGCACCTGGGTACCTTGCAGGACATGTTGGCGGATGCGTGCCGTGTGGGGTCGGGCGTCATCCTGCTGGTAAATGGCATTGGGCACCCTCTGAAGGAAGGGTAGTGTCACCAGCCGCAGCACGTCATCCACGTATCGTTGAGCCATCATAGTGCCTTCAATACGGACCAGAGGTGACTTGCTATCTTAGGTGATGGCGCTTCAAACCATGATGTCGCGTTTCACAGATGCGACCGGATTGGACCTGTCACCACTTCGGTATCAAGCTCGTACACAGCGACTGTCTTTGCTAAAACAGAAGCGTGTCTCGTCTGAGAACACGACCCTGTGCCATTCCGTCGTCCGCGTGGCTCTATCCAGAGGCGGCATTTCAGCATTTCATTTGGGGGTGCGAGATTTGTATGTATGAAAATCCACAATATGCAATAAATAAAATGTTTGTTTACAGAGGGGGGGGGGGGATATCACAAAATTGAATGGGTGTTGAGAAAAATAATTGTTATTAAAATAATTTTTGTGCATAATTATGTTAACATAATTTTTCTAAATACAAATATCTATATTTATTTACTTTTTATTGAAGTTTTAAACGCCGGTTCTTAAAGTCTGAAAGAAGAGAAAATTTTGTTACAATATCATCATAATCCAGTGCTATATCTTGTTCTATAGCTAAAACAACTAAAGATGAAAGTCTTTCTTGTCCCATTGTACTGCGAAAATAATTTTTCAGCCTCCTGAGACACGAAAAAGACCTTTCACAACTGGCTGAGCTGATTGGCACAGTTAAAAACAATTTAACTAATAATGTTATGACAGGAAACACATTTTTTAAATTTCGCTCTTTAAAACAATCCAGGTGACTTTTAAAATTGAGAAGGTCTATGTTTTCATTTTTCACCATTAAATAAAACAGTCGCAATTCACAAACATTTTCTTTCTCTTTTTTGATATCTGATCCGGATAATACTGAACTAAGGGCAAACAAAACAGATATATTGTTTTCATTATTGTCTCAATTTCATTAGATACTGAATCTATAATTTCATGTTGAATATTGATTCTGTGATATGATAAAACATCATCATGGGGTTTTTTTCACGGCCTCCGAATTCGCTTGGAATTTTTTTTACGCCTTTTCAGTTTTGGTCCAGAATAAGAATTTTTTTCGCAAAGTTCTGTCACAAACTCCACACTTGATTGAAATATGCATCAGTGTGAAAAGAACTAACAGTTTCAATAGTAGCTTTAGCCAAATCTTGCACAGTCTGAAAATTAAGATCAGATGATTGAAGATGCTTTGAGAGAGTATTGCATTGATGAAAAACACTGCGCAATACAAGCAAAGTGAATAAAAATTCGAAGGATGTCATGCATGTTAAAAGGGCTTCGGCTCTTCCACGATTGAGAGAATCGTTTTCAAATAATTCTTCCAATGTTAAAATCATCGTTTTAAAATTATCAAGTAGTGTTTTTATGGCTTTAACTTTGGAAGACCACCTCGTATCACTTAGTGATTGTAGAGTTGAAGAGCCTCCAGAAAAAGCATTTGTTGATGAGCGAATCTTTTCGAAAATAGCATGTCTTTTATAGGATGTTTCTATGAAAGAATATAATGCATTGAGCTGCTGAAATGCATTTCTAGCAGAAGGAATGGATGAGCATGCGCTAACTACACACAAATTTAAAATATGCACATAACAATGGATATAAATTGCCAATTAATTTTCGGTAAAAATCATGCAGCCACACCACTGTACGGACCTCTCATATTGCTTGCACCATCATAACATTGAGCTCGTAAGTCTGAAATATTTAGCCCAAATGAGGAAATCACTTCTTTAATTAAATTGAACAATGACTTTCCAACAGTTTTTTCTGTTCTGAAAAGGCCGGCAAATGATTCGTGTATTTCTAGGTCATCATTGACCTATCGAAAAACTACAGCCACTTGTTCATGCCTGGAAATATCTTGAGTTTCATCTCCTATTATAGAATAATAGCATGCTTCTTTTATTTTATTTTGAACTAGCCGCCTTTGGCGACCAGCCTGTTTGCTACCCTTGAAAATTCTGACCGTGGCAAATTCTAACCGTGGCACACTCGCTGGCGCGACCTACCAGTAAGGTGTTGAAGACCCAGACCGTCCGACTCGTCCTGAGGACTTGAGCATCTATTTGGACGGCCGGGAGAGGAGTACCAGTAAGGTGTAAGGTAACTGTTTGGACGGCCAGGAAGTGCCACCCAATTTAGAGCGGAACTCAGTGGGGGAGACATCCACAGGGACCGTACCCTCCTTCCCTTACCACCAACCTTTCGGAAGGACTTACGGTCCCACATGTTTAACGTGATCGTACTCCGCCTGAACACAGCGGCAGTTTTGGCAGTGGCGGGAATCGAACCCGGACCTACCGAGAGTATTTATTAAATTTGAAAACTTCATCGAAGAAAATGAACTTCATTCAAATGATGGCATTGAAATATAAATTGCCTGGTTTAAACATCTCTAAAAGGCGTTACATTCCTCGGTAATATTTTTAAAATTATCATAACACTACAATAATTTAATATATTTGAAAACTTCATCGAAAACAAAGGAACTTTATTCAAATGACGTCATCGAAATATAAATCGCCTCTATATAAAAGCAGCATGTCCTTCCGGGAGGTGTAAGGTAACTGGTTGGACGGCCAGGATGTGCCACCCAATTTAGACCGGAACCCAGTGGGGGAGGCATCCACAGGGAACGTACCCTCCTTCCCCTACCACCAACCTCTCGGAAAAACATACGGACCCATATGTTTAACGTGATCGTACTCCGTGTCAGTGGCGGAAATCGAACCCGGGCCTACCGAGTGCAATTCTCGCGCGCTAATTTAAATTTTATAATGACCATATGATAAGCGCTTAATTCCATCATCCTCGTTCCATCGTTCCATTATTTAAAATATCCATTTAAAATATCTATAAATTAAAATATCCATTTAAAATATCCATACCAGAAAGGTGTAAGGTAACTGTTTGGATGGCCAGGAAATGCCACCCAATTCAGACAGGAACTCAGTGGGGGAGGCATCCACAGAGACCGTACCCTCCTTCCCCTACCACCAACCTCTCTGAAGGACTTACGATCCCACATGTTTAACGTGATCGTACTCCGCGTGAACGCGGCTGCAGTTTTGGTAGTGGCGGGAATCGAACCCGGGACTACCGAGTGAAATTCCCGCGCGCTAACCACTGGGGTACTTCGCTCTCCGCGACATTTTCCATAACTTTCTTTTTATTCACCGAATTTAGACCGGAACCCAGTGGGAGAGGCACCCACGGGAACCGTACCCTCCTTCCCCAACCACCAACCTCTCGAAAGGACTTACAGACCCACATGTTTATTCCGTGTGATCGTACTCCGCGTGAACACGACGGCAATTTTGGAAATCGATCCCGGGCCTACCGCGTGCAATTCCCGCGCGCTAACCACTGGGCTACTTCGCCCTCCGCGACAATCTCCATAACTTTCTTTTTATTCACCCAAGTTAGACCATACCCTCCTTCCCCTACCACCAACCTCTCGGAAGGATGAAGGATAAAAATAAGTATGCGGAGTAGACCATGTCTAAAAGAATTGAGTTTGTAACTAATCATTAAAAAAAGAAAAGCAATTTGCAAATTTAGAACATGAATCAAAAGTATTGTTGAGGTACAATATAATGAGAAACTTGTTTTAGAAATAGTTTCTGATGGATGCGTTATTTGTATAGGAAAAAACGACTGCAAAACAAGAGAATTTTTTTGTAAAATGCAATAGATTAGGATGTGAAAAGCATTTAATGAAACATTCTGTTGATTTCTATAAAAATGAAACCAAGAATAATGAATAAAAATAATCTTAATGTGTGATACATTTCCTTTAATTAGTTTAAGCGTTTTGTCTCTCAGTAATTGATATTTTTAAAAATATGTTATTTTTGACTTTTGATTGTTGAAGACGTTTCCAATTTAATAATATAGTATATATATAACAATTTTGCTTCAAAATATTTGTAACTAATCATTAAAAAACATGGATATATATATATGCAGTTTTCCATCAAATTGGAAGTTACATGTAAAAAATGTGCTAAATAAGCTATAAATTAAAAATCTGTTAAATTTGACACTTCTAAAAATATAATAAATAAAAGTAATATTTTAAATGAAGAGAACTTGTTTATTAAATTCATCCTGTATAGATGGACATCTACAGAACTTTTTCCTGGGTGGGGTAAGCTTAAGGACAAGATATACAACATTGACAACTTTGATGTCTTGCCTTTGCAAAACTTTGTGACTTTGAACGTCCGGGGGGGGGGGGGGGGGGGGGGGGAGTGCCCACCTATTGGTGCCTATGTTGATATACGCAACAAGTCTAATTGAAAGGTGTAGAGTATTTACAGGGTATTGAACCTTATATTAATTACAAGATTATACGTATATTGTGGGGTATCTACCAGGGATTGCACTCAACTTTTCAAAAAAAGGAACAAGAATAGGAATTCTGATATAAGAAAGTAATAAAATTTAGAAATTTTAATTTACACCTTTCTCAATTAGCGCTTTTCCTCATAAATATTGTATTGAAATATGCCTAACACAATGATCTCAATCGTACAGTGCTTTTGGAACAGCAAAAATCTAATTCTGTATGAGTTCCAAGCAATAAAACTTGACTTGGAGCAGAAAAATTTTAAATTTGTAACAAGAAAATTGGCATATTAAATGCCATTTTACAGAAATAAAACTTTTTTATAGCAGTTTGGGTAGATCAATAGAATATACCCCCATTCTCTTTTCAAAGTACAAAATTGTGCCAAGTTGGCATGTTTCTCCGTGTTTTGAAATTGACTCCTCCCTACTAAAGTGAAAAAAGAGTGTGTGTGTGTGGTGGTGGTGGGGGTATTCTATCGATCAACCAAAATAAGTATTTCTAAGAGCTTTATAAATAATTTTATAAAATTTAGGAGTTTTTAAGGACTTTGTGAAACTTGTAAAAATATAGTAAACTATTTTATGGCCAATATATATTTATTTAAAACAATTTCAATATACATACTTCAAACAACATACAATTCCTGACAGTGTAATCTGTAAAGGAAAAAATCTGCATTGAAAAGATGGAAACAGAAAAAAATTGTTTAAGCATTGAAATTTTGGACATTACAAAAACATAATATGTAAGAAAACTTGTATATATTAAAAAAAGAAAAATGGAATTTAAAGGTCTCATATAACTTTGTATTAGACAGATTTTATTGTATATAAACAATTTTTTTTTTGAATTACAATTAATTTTTTACTAAATAATGAAATCTATAACATCTTGGATAATGTATAAAAGTCATTGTTATTAGTTTTATCGAAATAAAATTGTTGTAGAACTAGAAACATATATCAATTACAGACAAAAAACAAAATCCTAAATATAATCTTACATACTAATTAATAAAATGTGTGTGTCTGTATTTCTGTGTTGTCTGTAGTGGGAAATCTAAGCTTCAGACAGAGGCAAAATTCTGTAGAGATTTATCAGGTTTCCAGAAAATACAGTTTGGTGATATTTTTTAAAATTTCAAATTAGTTTAAAGGTAATGAGCATGTAAAACCAAAAATCCGTGAAAATTTTGACTTCAAAATTAGTTTTATTTTGGACAGACAATAAAAGGCAGTCAAATCAATTATCTATCTCAGCTTCCAAAAGCAGGTGGCCGAAAAATAATATCACAGACGTTTTGTCAGACTAGTGATATTTTAAGTGCTATTTTCTAAATTTGTGAATTTAAAAGATTAATTTTCATGTTTTGAAATGTATAATTATTTCAATATTATAAGTGTTTTATGAAATGTTAACTTCAATCGATTGAAAACTCATTGAGTAAGCATTCCTTTCAATTTTAATTTTGGATAAAAGAACTTTTTTCTAACTTTGATTCAAGAGTTTTATTTATTTATGGTGCACATATTTAGTGCATATCAAAGGAGCTTATTTAGGGCATATTATGCCCACATTGTACAATTGGCATGGTTGTGCACAGAGAACAATAGGAATGATTAGCGTAGGAATGATTCAATAGACAGTTGCAGGCTTTATAAATCCTAAATAGTAAATATAGAGCTTTTACAAAGAATAATGAAATGTTTTAGTTTAAAATACAATTTAAAATGAAATTAGTGAGATGTTCCATATTCTTTTGACAATTTTCATTAATTAAATAGAATGCAATTTAAATCATCTTTTGGGCAAGAAATCATACGGACAAAGATTTATAGTCTACGTAATATATGCAATTCAGCCATAGTAATTTTTAAAATTATCAAGTTTTATGAACCAATGTTGTTGGGATATTTAAGCTTACAACAAAAACTAAATTATAAGCTTAAAATCTCATTTAAAATATTTTTCATGGAGCTTAAAATGTTATCTAACTCATTTTTCTCAGCATCCAAAAAGTCAACAAGACACTTATTGGCTCTTGTTATTACAGTTTGAATATTTAATTTTACAGATGTTTTTTGTTGATTTCTTAAAACACCATCAAGCAACTTTATCAAAATTAGTGATAATTCAGCCAGCTTAAGCGTACATTCAAGAACATCCTTACAGGAATTAAAATCTCTTTCCCACTGTCCCTTTTGGTTGTAACAACGAATAGCTTTCTGTTGATACAAGACAGCTTTCTCAAGATTATCTTTTTCAACATCACTTTCAGAATGTGAAATTGTGAGTGCTGAGTATAATTCCCAGACTTTTGGCTCATTGGTTATTATAGATGTAATTCTTCCAAACAGTTCCATAGCTCTCTTTTTCAATCTTGAAGCAGGAGCACCAGTCATATCTTCTGAATCATCTATTATGGCCCCTACCAGCATTTCTAGCAATAATGTATCAAAATGCTTGCCTTTAATATCAAATAATCGATGCCAAGCTTTTAACACATCTTCAAAGGCTCCTAGATCAGTGCTTACCACGAGAAAATTTTCCCACACTCTCCATTCTTCATAGTTACACTTTAAAGCTTCCTGCAAACTTCTCCAGGCCCGCATCTTTTGTCTAGTTTTTAGATATGCATTAGCTAAATTATTCCAAGCCTCAAAGTTATCTTCATCAAACATAACAACTTGTCGATAGGCGCGGGCTGCTAATTCATAATTTTCTGCTACTGTACAAGCATGTCCAAGAGAAAACCACACATTAGGTTGTAAATGATTAACTTCTAGTGAAGTAACAAAAGGAGGTATGGCTTTCCCATATTCTTTCTTTTTATAGTGGTAATAACCGAGTGAACGTTGAGCTCGAGCGCTTTTATGGTTAGATAATTCCCATGCTTTCAAATAGTTTTCTGGCTTTTCAGTGACATCACCTAGGAGACACCATAATATAGGGCTTTCTCCCTTTTCTAATTGGTCTTGAACAACTTTTTCAGCACAACTTGTACGCCCCAAACGAATATAACATTGTACCATATCTTCCCAAAGTTCCAGTCTCTCATAGACATCTAAAGCACTTTTTGTACAACCAATTGATAATAAAAGGTCTGCCAATTCTTTCTCCAATATCCAATAAGCAGGAAATGATGTAGAGTAAAAGAATTTCTGACGCTCACTGAATGGAGGTAATTCCTTTTTAAAAGATTCAACAATTGTTTCCATTTGCATTACAGCTCTTTCTATTTTTCGAGAACTGGTTTTCTCAGTTTTACATCTCATGATCAAAGCTTTTAAATATATACACCAGACTTGTGGCTGTGATAACAAGCAATTTATGTAAGACATTAGTTCTTCCTGCAGCAATTCATCAAATGATCCGCTTCTTTTAACCAAACAACAGTATCCAAGCAACACAATTTGCTCTTCTGCATATAAGCTCTCAAATACATGATCATCATTGTCAATAAAAGATATTTTGTTCAGAAGAGTATCATCCTGAAGGTGAAGGTCAGCAGGGAGGAATTCATTTTTGTCTGGCATTGTTCCAGTGAAGTTTATGTGATTTCTTTTCAATTTAACAAGGAGTTGGGCAACAGGTTTTTGTTGATATTGTGTTCTTTTCCCTATGGCACCACTTAGTTCTATTTCTAAGCCAGTTATAATTTGAGCATCAGTAATGTGTTTACGGGCTTGCATTATCTCCCCATAATATAAGAATATATGACAACTTTCAATTGTAAACAACAACTTTTTGGAAACATGACTTTCTTTCACAAGCCAATCCATTTTGGTGATATCGTCTATGAGAGAAACTAATGCACGATGCAGTGACTCATTCCGTTCCGGTAAAATTGACTGATGAAGAAATATACAACGAAGCAACCACCATTTCTGGGTAAGACTTGCAGGGTTTTTAACATTTGATAACAGAAAATGGCTAACGTAAAGAAGTTTTGGATATACGACATTAGAACTAATTAACTCACTATCCAAACTAAGATGAAGAGATGTATCAGTATCAGATTTAACCGAATCAGGAAGAAGTTCAGAAATTAATCGATGCTGCTGAACAGCATTAAACTTGGGTCCACAGAAATTACATCGCACAAATTCCTGCAGTGCAGATATGCCAATGAAAAACAAAATGAATTCTTTAATTTGGTAAGCCGGATCATCAGTACATTTATTATCCAACAATTTACAGATAACATCTTTTGAATTTTTCAAATCAATTACAACTGATGGAAATCCATAATCTTCTAAACTTTTCTGTAAAATTGAATCATAATCGCTGTTAACAATGCTTTTACATAAATAATTAACAGTTTCATTCAATGTATTTCCTTCGGAAATTTGCACATTTTTGAACTCGAAATTATAATTTTCATAATAATTTATGATGCATCGAATTTCAAATTCATTTAAAATGTCCAAATACACTTTTGAAGTTTCCATAATAAATTATGATCATGCAAAATAAAAGGAGCAATCAACCGCAAATATAAACATAAAAACGTGGTTTTCAGTTCAACAGTTACGCGATGCCATTACTCAAAATCATGAAATTTAATTTCAGAAAATAAAACTTCAAATTTATTAATAAGATTGCTAAGTATAGCAATAATTAGCATTATGTATATTCAATATTTTTATTATTAATAAATTTGAATGTTATTGTAGTTTTAAATGTCGTATGTTATTTGCTTGTGAACATTATTTACATAAAAAATCAAACTTCTATAAAATTTAACTGGGATAGTTTAAGAATTCTTAAAATATTTGAAAACCACTTATGAAACCCACATTATTTTTTTGGGCTGTAGCAGACTAAAATGTACCAACCTAAATGTCTTTACTTCTTTGGGTGGCAACATAAATCTTCGCGCCAGATTTCGCGGTAGATAATTTAATCAACAATATTTAAAATTCATCTCGAAACTATGGAACCAGATGGTCAAAGTAATAAATTTATTTTTAAAAATCTTACATTGATTGCTTTTTGTATTTCTATGCGATATACAATGACTATTTGTATTTAAATGCAAATTGAACGTCTAATGTTTGTATTGTGATTTTCGCATTTTTAATGGAAGTCCATTTAAATTATAAAGTCTGTTGTTGTCTACACATCTTAAATATATGCGAAAGTCATTTATAAAAATGTCTCTGTAAATAGGAACTTTGAGATTTTTGAATCAATTATTTTTTTAGTAATTTAATCAATCCAATTTTGATTTAGAATAACAGGGGATATCATAACTTCCTCGTCCAAAATGATCTCTCTCTCTATATATATATATATGCTTCTTAAAATTTATTGGTGATATCAGTTGTACATGCATGGGCGTCCATAGGAGAAAAGGGGGGGGGGGGGGGGCACGACCCTGCCATGACTTTCAAGTCACAAAGGTGGATATCTAGCTAAATATGTTCAATATGAAAAAGACACAAAAATATCCTCGAGTTTGCTTCCTCTTGGAATAGGTTCTATGGGCGCCCATGTAAACATGTATTCCTTTGCACTGCAAACACATCAAAGGAATATATGTGTACATGGTCTGTCTACTCTGATTAGAATAATATATGCTGAATTTAGAGGGGAGAAAGTGAAAAGTATCTGTATACATGACTGTTGAAATAAAACAAAACTTATTTCCTAACTATTGGAGCATATGATAACAATATAAAAATATAATGGAATAAATTATTGAAAGAAATCGAGCTTTATAAAATTCTGTATTACAAAATAAGCATTTGATGTAATGTAGAAATAAACTGGCTAGATTAATATTTTGTCTGAAAAGTATTTGCAAAATTATTTAAAATTTACCAGGCATCTGTGCATGCATGTGTTTCATTTACAATCAACAGTGTCGAAAGCCTGTGTCAATTGTGTCATTCTTTCAAAAATGAGGAATATTTTTTACATTTTAGATATTTAGTAAAGGTTGTGGGTGATTTTAATAGTATGTATATTTTATATATATATATATATATATATGTTTATTTATTTTATTTATCTGTAGCAGAATGTTCTGGCCGATCTCGGCGAGTTAAGGAAGATAAATTTGGAAGACTAGCTGCTTTGCAAAAATTGAAATCCTTGAAAGGCACGAAAAATAAGTATGAGGTTAGTGTTTTTTGTTTTATTTGTAATTTTTTTAGTATTAAAAGAACTATTTTGTTATTTAATAAATAAGAAAGGTTATAGTTCAAATATCATTCTAAGAATATGATTTCACCAAATTGATGTTTAGATTCAAAATGTTTAAATCCTTTGCATTTATACAATATATATTCATATATTACAAAAAAAAAAAAAAGCTTGATTTTGATTGAAAAAAAATGGTTAATCAAATTGAGTATGAGTGAATTAGTCAATGTTATTATTAAAACCAGTGAGTACCCGTAAAATATCACAAAACATTTTTTATTCACTCTGAAAGTTAATAAAGGTAAAAGATGTTTAATTTTTTTGTGTTAAAAATATCTTCCAAAATAATATTTTGTGTATATAGTGTTATTATTGCAAAAAGGCATTTTAAAATAACGCAACTTTTTACTCTAAAAACGAATAACGCTCGTAAACATACCCGTACTGTCGAACATGTGCATTTGCTTATTGTTCTATAGCAAACGATAATAACATGTATAAATTACTCATATTTGAAATTATGTTTGATTTTAGTTTTTAAATGTCAACAGGTAATTAGGCATTTTGTAGTCAAAATACACTTAGTGAAAATCAAATTTTTCATATATTTTTTCCCTGCATCTATTCCTACAATACCTTCCTGTTTAAACTAAATATAACTAGTATAATTTAAAACATTGATTGCTTTGATATATATATATATATATATATATATATATATTACTTACAACTGTGGGTAGGTCAGGCAGTCTGGGTAGGAAGAAGCTTTAATTTCCTTGAAGGTTCTAAATTTGTCTGTAATCAAAGCAAAAGCTTATGTAATTTATGCTTCTGTAATGTAGCATGTATACCAGACTTAATGTTTTTAACTAACCAATTGCATTCAATTACTAATTTTTAGCCATATGTAAAGAGGGAAACAGGTATGTGAATTTAACCCTTCATTTCTTATATCAAAAAATTTCAGATGAATATCTATAAAATGGCCTTATAAATTATAAATATGTATTTTTAGATAATTTTAGATTTATCCTCCAAACCTCTTCCAAGATTAATATCCCTCTAAAGCCTTTTTAGGACTAACATCTCAATATTCCCCTTCCGAATTTTTGTTCAAAATATATCACTGCTTCTAGCAAGCACAACTGTTCCCACATAATATCCTAACATAATAAAAAATGAAAGCGTGAAATACCATAAAAATATATGAAAATAAATTATAACACTTGGGTAACTGTGCAAATATTTTATTTAATAATTTTAAGTACTGCTAATAATAGTCAAAGCACAAACTTGTTAGCATAAAATAATAGAAAATTTCAATAGGTTATTGATTGTTCACTATTGTTTTAATCTATTAAAAGACTAAATTTTATCATAGCAAAGATTTAATGCAATTGTTATATGAAAAAATGCAATAAATTTCTCTTATTAGTTACAATGACAAAACAAAGATTTAACATGTCAGATTTGAAACCTATTAATAAATAAGTTGTGCATAATTTCACCTATTTCTAATAATCAATTTTGATTGTGTTTTCATCATTTGATGTTATCTTACATATTTGCTGCTGAAATCTGGTGTCATCCTTAAATATAATAATTTTTGGGAGGAGAAATAACTATAATGTTTAAGAGTATGCTGTATATTTGTTTTATAGGTTGTTGAAGAAGCTCCCGTGTACGAAGAAATTTCTGAAAAAGAATATTCCCGCCTCATTCAGAGAAGACAAGAAGAAGATTGGATTGTAGATGATAGTAAAATCCATTATTTTGTTTTAAATATTCTTGACTTTTCTGAAGTTATGTTAATTTTCATAACATTTTTTGTTTTGAAAGCTAATTTTTTCTATTTCTTGCCCTATAATAGAGATAGATAAGTTATGTACCGTGCTGAAAACACCGGTTCTCGTTAGATCACCGAAGTCAGGCAGCATCGGACGCGGTTAGTACTTGGGTGGGTGACCACCTGGGAACACCGCGTGCTGTTGGCACATTTCGGGCGCAGTAGCCCGGTGGTTTGCGCGCTGGATTTGCACGCTGCCACAACTGCCGCCGTGTTCATGCAGAGTACGATCACATTAAACATGTGGGTCCGTAAGTCCCTTCGAGAGGTTGGCGGTAGGGGAAGGAGGGTACGGTCCCTGTGGATGCCTCCCCCACTGGGTTCCGGTCTAAATTGGGTTGCACTTCCCGGCCGTCCAAACAGTTACCTTACACCTTTCTGGTAGGTCGGATGGTCTGGGTCTCAACAGTTCTCATAAAAGAATTTAGAGAAAATTGTTATATACATATATTAATTTTAAAATATATTAATCAGCATTAGAAATTAACAATAACAGTCATGTACAAGTAAACACTAGCCCCTAATATTATAAACAACATGGCAGTAATGTACAAATACACACTCTGACATTTAATGCTATAATATGCATATATGCAGATTTGACAGAAAGAAATTAAGAGATACACCTTTAAAGAAATACACAACAAACTACCTTTAAAGAAATATGCAACAAACTATCCAAAATAATTATCAAATCAGTTAATATAAACACTACTAGAAAATTTGCCCCGGGGGGGGGGGGGGGGTAAAGCAGAGATAATCTGAATTCGGTAAATCCAGAGACCAGCCCACTACATATATTTTTTCTAAGTACAAATCGCGCCAAGTTGGTGCAATCTCCCATGTTTTGAAATTTGCCCCACCCATCCTAAGTGACATATTCTTCCATGTTTACAAATAGGCTTCTCCCACCAAAATAACGTTTGCTTCTGTGTTCTAAACAGGAGTTTTTCATGTAAATAATAGTGTAATTTAATTTAAGCAACAGTTAATAGTACTCATAAAACCTTACAAAATAAGATTTTTGTAAAATTTAAAATTTTTATACTGCAATTTTATCTGTGCATGTTCTTGTAGCGAAATCACTTTCTCCATGCAACCGATCCGTACATCGGTAGGGGTTCGACCTAAAGGTCGAAATCTGTGGATCGAATGTACCAGTGGTTCAACCAAAATATCGTTCTACACCGGAACAGCCCCCCCCCCCCCTGATCCCGTGATCTGTGATTTGTTAGGAACTGTTGCTTGCGGTGCCGCCCAGACACAGAATATTCTACATTTTTATCTGTGCATGTCACACGTAGCAAGATCACTTTCTCCATGCAACCAAAGACTCGTACAGGGTCAGGGGTTGGGCCTAAAGATCGAAATCTGTGGAACGAATATACCAGTGGTCCGTGTAGAATCTGTGGAATGAATGTACCAGTGGTTTGTGTAGGGGGTAGGGGTTCAACCTAAAGGTCATTCTACACCGGAACAGGACCCCCATCGATTTCTGGTTTAGTAGGAACGGTTTCCTGTGGCGCACATTCAGAATATGCTACAATTCTATCTGTGCATGTCGCACGTAGCAAGACCACTTTCTCCATGCAACCGAAGATTCGTATAGGATCAGGGATTCGACCTGAAGATTGAAATATGTGGAGCGAATGTACCAGTAGTCCGTATGTACCAGTGGTCCATGTAGGGTCAAGGGCTCGACCTAAAGGTCGAAATCTGTGGAATGAATGTACCAGTGGTTCGTATGTACCAGTGGTCCATATAGGGTCAGGGGTTTGATCTAAAGGTTGAAATTTGTGGGATGTATGTACCAGTCCATGTAGGGTCAGGGGGTTCGACATAATATAAAGGTCAAAATCTGTGGAAAGAATATACCAGTGATCCGTATGTACCAATGGTCTGTGTAGGGTCAGAGGTTCAACCTAAAGGCCGAAATCTGTAGAACGAATGTACCAGTGGTCCGTGTTAGAAAAAAATTTTTACTCTAACAAAATTTCAAAAAATTGATTCTTATAGAAAAGTTTGTACTCTAATTGAAAAGATTAAAAACTTTTAAAGGAGGAAGCAATTTTTTAAACACAGAAAAATATAAACAAAGTTTCAAAACACGGGATAAATTAAACAAAAAACACTAACCTTCAGGACTCCGACTCCTCTTCCGGCTGAAATGCTAAAAATGCTCCATTTAAGCAAATCAGTTGTTTGGTCTCTCACACTCAACTTAATTTCATCTCCATTTAAGACAAACATATTTATCGTTCATAATCCCTTTCATAACATACCAATTAATCACTTCTTTCAAACCTTTATTTTCCAAATTATAGAACAATTTTATACAAAAAAATCAAATAATAAAAGCATGTGCAACTATGACAAAAGAAATGTGCTTCTACATCAGAAAACTGTAGCAACCACAGAAACATATTCTTATGTCATCTTCGTGAATATTCTTATTGGATATTACACAATTACCGCCAAAAAACACTGATACAAGAGGTTACCGCATTACAACATAAAGTGCTCACAATCAGAACTCTTAGCGGCGACTTGGCTATTGAGCTGAAAGTGCAGTGGGTTGGTCTCCGGATTAGCCCTGAATTCATTATTCCAAGAAAATAACAAAATGAATAAATTTTATTCATTTAAATAACAGTGAAAATTGTATGCAATTTGTGTACGACCTCACCCAAAACAAAAAATTATATCCTTACCCCCATGAACAGCAAAACCCATTTTGATTTCTCATGAAAACACGAAAAAGAAAGTGCAACGACCCCATCTCCAAATTAATCCCTTTCCTCCTATTGTTAAAATCAATGTCTTTGATCCTGTGCGATTAAGTAAAATATATATATAAGGAAATCCTTTCTTTAAGTGCATGCGCAGCGCAGCTACTGAAACAAAGGGCAAAAAGAACCCTTGTTCCTCGTCTGTGGTAGAAAATGCGGGTCTTCAGAAATCTTAAGGTGCATTTGCTTAAATCACCAATATTAAAATTGAAAAATGTTTTTGTCAGAATTCGTAGATATATGGAACTTTTTGCAATTTTTGCTTTTAATTGGTTTAATTGTGCTAATCTTCGTTTTTCAAATGTGTTAAAAGAAGTATTACATAACCTAAGAAATGCAGAGGGGCAGGTGTGTTCAAATGTCTCATGAGATCTGTAACACTTGATCTATCTTCCCAGTCAGTTTTTACTTCATGAAGTGTCTTTCAGTCTCAGTTGACATATATGGAATGAAATGCAAAACATCAACTATATTAGACAAAATGTTTTCATCATTTTGAATAATGTGGGATCTGGTTTTGTGGGGATAGTCAATGACTACTCTAAGGGACATAGTGCTGAGCCGAAAATAAAGACTATTGTAAATGGATCATGTAGAAGTTCAAAGTTAGTGGCGGCTCAGAAACGCCCCAGAATGGGAGCGGTTTTTCTGTCAAGGTTGAGTCCTGATACGAGGGCGTCTGATATCGAATCCCATTTAAAGAGCTGCCTTATTGATAGTTTTACATGTACCAGACTTGTTACTAGGTTTAACTCATACTCTTTTCATATTGAGGTCCTTGAACATGACATGGAGAAGTTATTAAATGGTGATATTTGGCCAGAAGGTTGTTTTATAACTAAATTTTTTGGCAAATTAAATGATAAACAAGTTTTCCGGGAGGGTGTGACGGATGGCCTCGAGGATAATGATGTGAATTGACTACATATTGGGCCAGTGGTCAAGGATGGATGTTCTTCAAACCGGGACATTAAGATGTATTACCAGAATGTTAGGGGTCTTCGGACAAAAACTAACAAAGTGTTCTTATCTACGTTGGCCCAAGAATATGATATAATCTGTTTTACTGAGACTTGGCTATGTGAAACTATAAAAAGCTCTGAACTTTTTGATGGCCAGTACACTGTTATACGTAGAGATAGGTCAAATATGGATAATCGGGATTTACGTGGAGGTGGGGGGCTGATTGCACTCAAGTCTAATATTTATTTCAAAGAGTTATCCATGGGTGCTGATCAGGGGGAATCGGTGTGGATTAAAATTGATCTAGCTGTTGGCAAATATTTGTTTTTATGTGTAGTATATATTAAACCTGCTTCTGATTTTATTACCTATGACAAATTTTTCAATCTGTTTGAAGCTGATTTTGGTTGTTTTAATCATGACATTATTATAGTTGGTGATTTTAACCTTCCTGGTATTGTCTGGCCCTGTGTCATGTCGAATGAAGTTAATCACACTAATACTGAAATGTTACTTAGGAATTTTTTAAACCTGTATGAGATGAATCAACTGAACAAGGTGTTGAATATCAATGACAGAGCTTTGGATCTGGTTATCTCTAGATATGATGAACGTATTTTAAGTATTAGACGGGCTAGTGTTGAGGATATTTTGCTTCCTGAGGATGTACATCATCCCTCTATCATTATAACTCTTAATAATACTAAGTCTCCTAGAGTCAAGGTGACTGGGAGGCCTCTTTCTGATTGTGTGCGATATGATTTTAAAAAGGCTGATTTTGAACTCTTGTATAAAAAATTGAGTAATGTTGATTGGAATTTCTTGAATTGGTCTAATAATATTGACTATGTGGTTAGTGCTTTTTATCTTCATCTTTTTCAAATTTTTGATACATGTATTCCTAAGACGGTTGCTAGAGTCAGTGACTACCCTCCCTGGTTTGGTCGTGGTACTATACGGAATATCAGGCTGAAGAACAGGTTTCGTGAAAAATATAGACAGCGAGGTTTGACTTATGACCTTATTCAGTATAAAGTGCTTAGAGCTAAGATTAAGTCTGATATTAATAGTGATTATAAATCTTATGTTAGGTTGGTTGAATTGTCTATTAAAAACAATCCTAAGCGTTTTTGGTCCTATAGTAAGTCTAAAGATAAGACTGTGTGCAAAGCTATGAATTTGAATAATACTTTGTATTCCACTGATAAATCCATTGCTAATGCTTTTGCTGATTTTTTTTGTGCTAATTATATTGTCAGTACACCGTTCGATGCTGATTCGTTTCCGGCTGGGCATTGCAATTCGGATATCTCTGGTGTTGTGAGTGTTGGTCTTGTTACTTTGAATGATGTTTCTGATGGCATTAATGGTCTTAAGGGTTCTGGCTCGTTGGGTTTAGACAATATTCCTGCTTATATTATTAAGGCGTGTTCTGAATATCTTGTATATCCTTTACTCATTATGTTTAACCTGTCCATCAGGTGTAATGTTTTTCCAGAGGAATGGAAGAGAACGAGAATTGTGCCTATTTTTAAAAAAGGTGACAAATGTCGTATTGATAACTATAGGCCCATCTCCATTATTTCTCCTTTTGCCAAGGTGTTTGAGTTTGTGTTGCATAGATATATATACAGACAAGTTAGGTCTTTTATTTCTGTCAATCAGCATGGTTTCATGAGAGGCAGGTCAACTGTTACAAATCTTCTTTGTTTTAATTTGTATGTAATTGATGCCATTGATGCTGGGGGTCAATTAGATGTTGTTTACACGGATTTTGCGAAGGCTTTTGATTCGGTTGATCACGGTATTCTAATACATAAATTGAAGAGTATTGGGTTCTGTCCTAATTTGATTATGTTGTTGAAGTCATATTTGGGTTCTAGGTTTTCATGTGTAAATTTTGGTTCGTCATCGAGTAGGAGCTTTTCGGCTACATCTGGTGTGCCCCAGGGCTCTATTCTTGGTCCCCTGTTGTTTATTATCTTTATTAATGATCTTGCTAATTGTTTTGGAAATTGCCTTTTTTATGCGGACGATCTGAAGATTTTGTGTCCTATTTTTGATGCTGTTTCGTGTAATAATATTCAGTCGGAGCTGCTTGTCCTTTCTGATTGGTGTGGCAAAAATCGTTTGCATCTCAATATCAGTAAATGTAGTGTGGTGTCTTATACTCGTAAAAAAGTGCCTATTTTATTTTCGTATGCTATTAGCAACTCTGTTTTGACTAGAAGGTTTTCCATTGCTGATCTTGGGGTCACGTATACATCTGATTTTTCTTTTTCCACACATATCTCCAATATTTGTGCTAAATCATACAGAAATCTAGGCTACATCAGGAGGATTACGCATGATTTTGTAAATGAGGATTCCAGAATAGTTCTTTTCAATGCCTTGGTCAGGTCTGGGCTGGAGTATGCGTCTGTGGTTTGGAGGCCTTTTCAGGCCGTTCACTCTAGAAGGATTGAGGTCATCCAGAATAGTTTCTTGAGATATCTTTTTTATAGGAAAACTGGCATTAGTTGTTATGCATTGTCTTCTGCTTTTTTCCGTGGTTTGTTTGGTGTTGTAAGCTTACAGAGAAGAAGGGATTTTATTCTGTGTTCTTTTTTCAGGGGTTTGTTTCGTGGCCGAATTGACTGTTCCCATGTCTTGGGTGGGATTGGTTTTCATGTCCCACAGTATAGAACTAGAAGCTTGAATTTATTTGCCATTAGGAAGTTTGGGTCGAGTATTGGCAATAATTGTGCTATAAATTGCTTTTCTAAATTATACAATGGTTTCCCTGATTGTCTTGATATTTTTTATTCTTCTGAGAAGGATTTTAAAGAGCATTTGTTGTGAACATCTTGTGTTTTATTACATGTATTCTTGTGAAGTGTTTTTTAATTTTAATGTTTTAACTTTTTAATGTATTTTAACTTTTTTTTATGTATGTCATGGTATTTTGAATGAGTTTTGCTCCTGCATGCTGTAATTGGGACTACGTCCTGTTGCTTGCAGTCTTTGTAAATAAATAAATAAATAAATAAATAAAATAAATAAATAAATGCCTAATATAGTGCATTTGTTCTCTCTCAGGGTTCATATAATGTTTGAAAATCTAAGAATAAGTAGTTTTAAAGACCTAGTAAATTTGACTATCATTTTATATTTATATTTTATCACCATAGCTGAATTTATTATCAATATTATTTCATAATTTATAATTTTTTGCTACCAGAAAACATCAGCAAAAATTATAAAAACATTTTTAAAACATATATAAACATTATGACTTATAAAAATATGATTAAACATTTTTACCTTGCCTAAAAATTCTCTTTCTATCAATAGGTATAGATAACAAACTGTGTATATTTAGGACTTTTGAGAAAGATCTGTAAAATTCTCGATTTTTCAGGAAAAGCACCAACATTTTTATTTTTGATTTAAAAAAGTGCTAAAATTCTTGCTTTTTTAAATAAGGGCACAAAAATTTGCAATTCTTATGTTTATTGTTTGTAAAAAAATGTTATTTATGAAAAGGGATAAAATCGATGTTCCGTATGAAAAAGTGCTATAATTAGCTATTTTTATTAAAAAAAAGTCAAAATTAATGATTTTATCTAAAAGTCCTATTTGCAATTATTTTAAAAGTCCAAAAATTATCGATGTTATGTAAGAGCACTAAAATTCGTAAAAAATATTTAATTTGTGATTATTTAAACAATCTAAAATTTGCCATTAATAAGATATTAGTGGATAATGAATGTATAATGAAAGGCACAAATTTTTCTCTTATAACTTCTTTTTAAGCATATGTGACTAAGTGGACTAAACGACTGCACCAGTGTTTGTAAAATTGCTACTATTGTAGCATAATATCACGAAAGTGATGGACTAAAGTGAACTTGCCCCCTCCATGGAGCAATCACATGACTAGTGACGACACTGTTGAAAAATGAATGTGGCAGCACTGCTACAGTCTAGTAGATTACTGATCCAACAGACCACCTATATTTTTATTCCTCTGGTCCAATCAAACTTTTAGTTGTCTTGAACCAGCTGATCACCAATGATTTCGAACACAGGACCAACCTGATAATTTGCTTAATTGGAAAATACATTATTATTAATTCCTATATACATTACTATAATTTACTGCTTACTGATAATATATACACAATATATTACAAGCTTGTTTGCATGATAATTGTAAAGATTTATATTAAACTAAAGAAAAAACTGGCTTTTTGGTTTAAACAAAGGTGTTTTTTTTTTTTTTTTTTGTGTTTTTTTTTTTTTTTTGTTTAAACCAGCCAACCCTGTATATAGGTAAGCATCTTGTGACTGCATGTGCAACGAGTATAAATTTGTATTTTGCCTTTTACATGAAAAGTACGTGTAAAATCAGATAATTTGGGAACTATTTACATGTGTATCTAACATTTTATAGCTCTTAACATTCAATATGACATTTCATAATTATAATTTGTTCGTGCATATTAGTTTAATATCTATAAAAGTTACTTTTGCAATTCTGACTGGTAAGAGTATAGTTATTTGGTATATATTGCGTCCTTGGAAATATTTTAATAGGAAATTATGAAAAATTTTGTATTATCTCATATCCAAAATGATTATTAGTAGGAAGTTATAAAAATTATTTGCGTGTGAGTTTATTTTAAATCTGTAGTTTATGCAAACATTATTTAATTTTGTTTTATCATAGATGGTGTTGGATATGTAGAAGATGGAAGAGAAATTTTTGATGATGATATAGAAGATGATATTTACACTGGTAAAAAAGAATGCATATTTATTTAAAAAAGAAAAAATATTCTAGTCTATTTTTGATGTGAAAATATTTAAAAATATTGACTCTCACATAAATTTCCCTTTTCGACATTGTATGTCTGTCTATAAGTGTTAACTCTTCACATGTCACAGTTTTGAAGGAACTGAAAAAATTTCGACACAATCAACATTCAAGATATCAAAGAAGCATTTTTCATAAGATCGCTTCACAGATAGTAGTATGCAAAGCACCTTTATTAAACAGTTAATACGTTCTGAATATTGTTTAATATAAGAATCGATAAATTAAGTTAATATAAGAATTAATGAATTATAAATATTGTTTAACAGAAAATGATATTTTTCATATTGAAATTTTAAATGAGAATATATTACTAGCTTTTAATATTGCATAGTTAATAAAGCACAATTGAAAATATTCTAATTTTCATAACACATGGTTTCCACTGGCCGTAGAAATCCTTAACAAGACCTGAATTTTCATTTTTAAGAGCCCTAAAAGGCCCGCCCTATTGTTTGTAGTAAAGAAATAATTGAATGTTAGTTATCTTGGTTTTGCTTTCATGATTGGATTAAAACCTATTGTTTCATTTTTGAGCTGTAAAATTTTGAGTTAATGTCCAAAAATTAAATACAGTGTGTGCATGGGCATTATATTTAAGACTCTCTTGATAATTAATATTATTTTGATCTATGTGCTTGTGATTTAGGAATGGTTGTCATTTTGACATACTTTCTTCTGATCAAAATCTGCATATTTGCCATGAAAAGATTATTACACACAATGGTGGGAATACAGGTTTAATTTTCAAGTTTCAGAATTTGTTTTTATCTCTACTGTTTCTAGAAACTTTTGCTTGGAATATGTTCATGGAAATGTTTTTCAATATACCTAATAGATGACAGAGTCGTTTAACATGATTAATGACATTTTAATGAATATTCATTGAGTTCTCGTGTCATAAATGACGTATGGGTTTGTTTTTATTTTGTATTGAAATCAAAACTAACATTTTGAAACAAAGTATGCACCATGCATAACTCATCCTTATGTACTAACAAAAAACACAGCATTTTCAAATTTTCATTCATATTAATAATAACTACATGCATGTCAGAAATGATAGATAATAATGACAGGTAATAGGCCTATCAAATATGAGTCGTAAAATTGTGTTTTTCACTTACCTGTTAATAACAAAAGTTCCAAAACTTCAAACAGATGCAAAACAAAACTCATCAAATAGTGTTTCTCAACTAACTTAAAATCACTACTGTTATCACCTGATGGATAAAAAACACAATTTTTCGGACAACATCGTAGTGTTCCTGTTTTTCCGGGACAAACGTGCATCGGCAATTTCGTAAAATAATATTGTTAAAATTTTTATAACTGAATGTTTTTTTTACAAGTTAAAATCATAATTTCTTAGACTTCACCCATTTATTTCCATTACTTATGCTTTCTATTGAAAATATGAGAATTCCAGCTCATCTCGGGGGACAGTGACAGAAGTGACAAATTTGAATTTTTAGGAAGTCAAAAGTACATTTATTTAATATTATTGAAAAATATGTAGAACAGATTGTATTCTAAACAATTACTGCAAAAGATGTCTAGCTTGTTTATTCAGTGTTCTCCGCAGGTTCTTTTTAATGGATGCATCACCTGGCTAATAATTTTGCTGACTGCCCAGCTACAGTTTATATCTTATGATATGACTGGCTATACCAGTAATTACTGCTGAGTGCAAAAGAGATTTTTCTGCCTTGAAGCAAATTAAAACCTTCTCAAAGAATCATATGAAGCAGAACACTCTAAATAATCTAATGTTGGTTTTATTAAAAGGATCCAACAGATTTAGAACTATGAAAAAACTGCAGATAGCTGGCATCAAAGAAGAGAAAAATTAACGCATGAAATGTTAGTTTTACTTTAATTGAATTTTGATAACTGCAGATGTCCCCCCCCCCCTCAAACACACACACATATTGGTATGTTGTGTAATTTTTTTTTTCTGCCAAGTTTGTCTCACTTGGTAACTTTTTCCAATCACTCGGCTTTAAAATTTTTCTGGGACGAATACTGTTATTCTGTAGTAGAGAAGAGGATAATGGACTTACCCCTAGAACAGTAAGGGCGGCAATTGTCAGGATGGACCTCTCCTTTTTGGAGATGCTATCTTGTTGCACTCTAAAATCTAACCCCACACTTTTGACTTTCGCGTCCAGCCCGAGAATCGGGTTAAGCCTCTAGCCTTGCCTCATGGCTATAGTTTGGTAGTGATTCAAAGAGAATTGTAATAAATCCTATGACGTACCCGGACTCCTCCGGGTCATTGAGTGAACCTTTACCAAAGAGTTGGCGAAAATTGGGAAGGGGGGGGGGGGCGCTAGTACACTTGCAGGTGTCCATTTTTATTAAAGAAAACCACAGCATCCTTTGCCAGTTCTCACAATCAGTTGCTGGTCCATTTGAAATTAGAACTTTGGAATGCTTAAAATGTTTCCAGGGGTGGGGGGTGGGGAGGTAAGGTTTCTTAAGAGTGAAGTGGCGACAGGAAATTCCAATTCTATCCCACGACATATCGCTTTCTTAACCATGTGAAAAGGGAATTTTTTCACATGGTTAAGATAGGGAAAAAAGGAGAATTTTGTTTTATATATCAAAATGCTGGCTCAACCATTATGCAACCGAAGCTCAGTATATCTTAGATTAGTTACAGAATTGGGGAAAATTTTAACTCATTGCCAAATATAATACAGTCTAACCTCATTAATTGGAACACACTTAGTATGAATTATTTTAACTGGTTTTGTGTATTTTCCTTCAAACACCCTATGAACTACAGCCTTTTGGTATTGCTATGATTATGCAAACTATTTACGAGGCACGTCCACAAAGTAAGTTTCCCACTCGTCCCACAGCTAGCAAAACTTATATTGTGCGAAACGACTGTGCGTACGTGATAGAGCAATGACGTAGCATGACGCATGCACTAACGGTACTTCCCGCGTTCTCACAGTAGCATCGTTGTAGCTGTTGAAGATGGAAACTCTTATTCCAACTCCCGCCGACTGTGAAGTACGGTCAGTGATAAAATTGTTTAATACACAAAGCATAGCGCCGATCGAAATTCATTGTCAATTGTGCCGGGTCTATGGACCTAACATCATGAGCAAACAGATGGAGCATCACTGGTGCAGAGAATTTTTAGCAGGTCGACAAAGTGTGCATGATGAGGAGTGCAGGGGAGGCCATCCATCATTACAGACGACCTTGTGGAGCTTGTGCTGGAACTCATTATGGAGAATCGTCGCTTCACAATTACGGAACTCGGCAGTCATTTCCCGTAGATTTCCCGCTCCTTGTTGCACGAAATTGTCATGGAGCACCTGTTATTCAGGAAGTTGTGCGCCAGGTGGGTGCCGAAGCAACTAACACCAGAACACAAAATAAAGCGCATGAGTTCAGCATTGACATTTCTGCAGCGGTACCATGATGACGGCGACGAGTTTCTGGACTGGATCATCACAGGTGATGAAACGTGGATTGCACACATTACCCCAGAAACAAAGTAGCAGTCAATGCATTGGTGCCACAGTGGATCTCCCTGTAGGACGAAATTCAAGTAGACGTTTTCGGCGCGGAAAGTGATCTGCACAATGTTCTGGGACAGACGGGGCGTTCTTCACATCGAATTCCTGACCAGAGGTGAGACGGTGAATGCTGAGCATTACTGCGAAACACTGCAGAAATTGTGACGGGCCATTCAGAACAAGCGGCGCAGGATGCATAGTGCTGGTATTGTCTTCCTGCACGGTAACGCTAGGCCGCACACAGCTCGACGGACAGCAAGTCTCCTGCTGGAGTTAAGCTGGGAGGTGTTTAATCATCCACCCTACAGCCCGGACCTCGCTCCTGTCTGGTCAGCATCAGCATTTTGAGAATGACAGAGAGGCGGAGATGGTTGTCACACAGTGGTTCAAATCCCAGGCGGCAGACTTCTATGACACAGGTATTCAAAAGTTGGTCCCACGGTATGACAAATGTCTCAATTCCGATGGCGAATATGTTGAAAAATAGCTGAACACTTGCTGTATCTGTTGCAATAACTATTTCCATGAAATTGTGTTTCTTTTCTGTAAACGACCCCAGGGAAACTTACTTTGTGGATGAGCCTTCTATAAAATTCTAATGATTTTTTTAAATCCTGACCATTCAAGTTAAAAAGGTTCAATTGTATGATAAATATAATCAATTTGATTGCTGAGTCCTGAAACTACCCAAATGCATAAAGCATAAAAATAGTATATTTATAATTGTTTGTTTTATGTCAAATCAGATGTGTATCTGTTTAGATAAGAAAGCCAAATACATAAAGCAGAAAAATAATATATTTATAATTGTTGGTTTTATGTCTAATTAGATGTGTGTCTGTTTAAATAGGAAAGCCAAATGCATAAAGCAGAAAAATAATATATTTATAATTATTTGTTTTTTGTCTAATCATATGTGTATCTGTTTAGATAAGAAAGCCAAACAGCCACAGAAAAAAAAATTTTCTGGCCCGCAGAAGAAAACAACAAAGTCATCTGATATTAAAAATATGTTTAAATCTCTTCCAATGAAAAGAAAGATCGAGGTATTTTCTCTTATGAATAATTAATTCTTGGCACAGAAATTTAGTTTGATATACTGTGACATGTCTCTTTATGAATATTTCTAAGTTTTTTTTTTTCCCAATGGCCAGGCACTAGACTCTAGCACTAGACTTGCTGGTGATAAAAATAATAACAAGGTACATAATGTTCTAATATAAACAAAATTTGAATGTATCTCGTTGAAATTAATAAGCTGCGAGAGCAAATTAAAATTTTCAAGTTGAACAACTTCGCTGGTATTTAAGCAGAGTTGCAGTAGTAACGTCAATGGCAGTTGTAAATAAATACAAACTAATTGTAGAGGTGTTGAAAAAAGCAGTTCCAATTTAATTCAAATCACTTTTTATTAAGAAGCGAATCCATTGCGTTTGCTTACATGATATTTCTGGCATTGTAACACAAAGCAAGCATACTATGTACAGATATTTGAGCTCTCAAGCTCAATCGTAAGATTTCAGTTATAGTTCCATGCTCAGACACATTCTAGGTTTAAGCAATCCTTGAAATACATGGGTAAGTAGAACAAAAAGCTTTTTAGACTTACATAACTTCGTGCATTTCCCGATGCCACCAATAGCTGGTCACACGCTACGGCTAAAACTTTAGACTTCACAGATTAACATTGCATAAAGTCCACAACACGAACAACATGGTCTCCTTGACTGAGAACCATAAAAACTTAAGATCCACCATTACTTGGATCAAACATCCCCGTCAACGATAAACATTATCAATACATTCCACAACTTCGAACAAGACTCTATGTCGATCCGTCTTAACATCGATCTAACAATCCATACGATCAATACACTGATCCGTATATTGATCCATATTAAAGTCGATCTCCGATCTGCTTAAACCAAAAATGTGTCCAGCATTTATATCCGACGATGGGTGCATTCCGGAACACAATCGTTGCTGGCAACGCCCTCTGGATATGCAAAGCAGGATGCGTGAGTGGCGAGAAGGTGATTTGCATGATAAGCCCAGTTTGTTCTCATTGCGATTCGTTCACGAGAATGGAAAAATCATTTAGAATAATGACGTCACGCTCCCGCGAAACGAAAATCGCGACGTAAACAAAACCAAGTTTCCAACAAGACTACTCTAGCACTAGACTCTACGTCGTATTGCCCTGTGTGCGGCCTAAATCGTGAACCAGTTTGCCGTCCTAGGATGTTGCCCCAGGCGCACCAGAGGGGGGGCGGAACACACTACGCCCGCAACACACAACATCCATGTCTTACGTGGGACGCGAACCCACAACGTCGCGGCCTATTGATTGCTGGAAACGCTCGCCTTGACCGTTCGGCCACCACATCGACTCAAAATGAGCCAACAGCACACGGCATTCCCAGGTGGTCACCCACCCAAGTACTATCCACGCCCGATGCTGCTTAACTTCGGTGATCTAACAGGAACCAGTGTTTTAAGCACGGTAGAGCCATTGGCTACATATTTCTAAGTAGTTAATGTCTGTTAGTAGTGGACTAGTTCTTAAAAAAAGGAGCAGGATGCTTCTATAACAGGGCACATGTTTTCAAGTTAAAGTGACACTTTGTAATAAGGACATATTGGTTTTTTTACATGAAAACTGTACACATTTTGTGAAAATTGGGTTTCTTTTATATAATATATGGGAAATTATTAATTAATTAAATATATTAAGAAAATTGCAAGTATTTTATAGGTCATTTCATGGAAAATTACCCAAATTAAAAAAACAAGAACAAGAAAGGTCAATCATGCATAAAGCATTTATTATGAAACACTTTCCAACTGCAATTTTACTTAAACATCTCTAAAATATGATACATTCAGCTGTGATATTTTTTTTAACTATCACAGAACTACAATAATTTATTTTACTTGAAAACTTAAAACATAGAAAAAAATTAATGTTCAAATGATGTCATCGAAATATAAATCATCTGGCTCTCTATGTAAAAGCAGTGAATATTTCATTCATACACTTTTATTTCAGACTCCAGAGCTAAATAATTTTATGCGAAAAAAATTCAGCAATTCTTATACAACTCATCTTACAATCACTTTTTTACATTCTGCATCCACTAAAATGAGACTTCGTTGTAGAAATAATCAAAGTTGGATGATCATTTAAACTCTAAATTAGTGTAATTGCATTGGCGCAGAATATAGATGCACAGAAAATGCACAAAAATAAAGTAGTTCTAGTATGGATGCAACATTAAATATAAATTTAAAAGATAATTTAAAAATCATGATGTTTACTCTGGAAAAAGAGATGGATGGGATCTCTTCATATTATATGGCTCTCATTCTTATTTTAATTTTTATTTAAAAAACTACTGAACTTATTTTGCTGAAATTTTTTTTATATATTTTATGGGATAATTTGAATATTTCCTAAAATTTTCGAAGTAATTTGTGAATTTTAACTTCATTTAAAAAATGTTTGATAAATTAGGTCCCATAGGGTTCAGTGTATTTCATTTTTTTAACCTGGGTTTAATCCAAAACTAATTGGGTGATACTATTCATTTACATTCCCATATGTCCCGCAAACCGTCTCAACAACATACTAAAGCTTCATTTTGATACAGTCATTTTTACGGCAGTTATTGTGCGAATGGACAGACAGAATGAACAAAGTCATAAACACTTTTCAAATCTGTTGTAAGGTGTTAAAAATTAGTTGCTGACATATTTTAGATATTTTTTATATTTTTATATATGAAAAATATATATCTCAAAAGAACATATCCACAATTGGGAAAAAAAAATTGTGATCTGTCATGTTTTTTCAAACCAATGTTTTCACCATGCAAGGGTAAAAGTGCCAAAATTAAGCATTTGCATTTATTTTAATACCGCATGAACTATTCATCATAGGACAAGATAGGTATCATTGGAAAGAGGTAATTGTGGACTATTTAAGGTATGATTAAATAAATTAAATGTAATTAAAAACAAAGTAAAGAAAATATTGATCAAATATATGTTTTTGAAAGTTTGGAATTCTGTAGATTCTAAAAGCTCGTAGCTTTGGAATTTTGTAGATTCTAAAAGGGGCTGAAAAAACAAATTCATATATGCAGAAAATACAGTCTACTATAGACACTATTGAAATATCTTAAGAAATACATATATTTATTAGCACTTTTAAAGAAAAAGATCTTAAAAATTGAAAATTTTGCAAAATTTGATAATTTTGATGGCTTGTAAAAAAAAGGGGGGATAGGCTGGATAAAAATATTTGAAAATATTCTTTGGATTATTAGAATTGATGTAATAAATTGTCCGTTTGTGTCTTTGCCTGGTATGGATAGTACGATCAGCAAAATATAAAGCTAAATCACACAATTTTTTTATCCATTCTTAATTTTTGTAATTAATATGTGAAAATTTGTTAAATTAAATAAAAAATAATACATAAATGAGGTAAATAACTAGGTATAAATAAATTCTAGTATAAAGTGAGCTGAAAAAATATTATAATTTTTTTTTTTCAGTTTCGAAAAAGGGGCAGGGCACATTTTCCAATTTAAAAAAAAAAGTCAAGGTAGCACACCTTTTGAAAAATACCTAGCAGGCACATACACTATCCCTTGAAATCTATGACTTCACTGGTGTTTGTTTATTGGCTGTCAATTATCTAGTGCTAAATTTACAGTTGGTTTGCATTTTATCAATTTTTAGATAAATTCATTATTTAAACAATTGTAAAATTTTAAAAACATTTTTGTAAAAAGAAAAGGTGAGGAAATTTTGTTGAAGAGGTCAAGAAACATCAAGAAATTGTATTGGACAAACCTGGTAGAATGGCATTTTTATAATGCGAATATGTTGAAGACCCAAACTGTCCTACTCATCCTAGGACTTGAGCAACCATTTGGACTGTCGAGAATGCGAATATGTGTAATTCTGAAGATATTGTATATTTTTAAAATTTAAAATGAGAAATTAAAAAAAAAATTAAATAGCCTCACTATTATTAAATGTGTGGATGCTTTGTGGGGTGGATGGGGGAGAGGGGTCATTAGCTCCTCTTTACCTAAAACCTAATTTTGGTCAGTGTGCAGTCTCTTTGTTATGATCAGAGTTGTGTCATGATCAGAAAGCCACATTCCTTATCAAGTAATGTAAAACAGTGGCTCAAAATGGGACCTTACTTAGGATTCATACACACACACACACACACAAATTTGAAATTTCAAAGTTAAATCAAATAAATAAAATTGGCATCACATCTGATTTCAACCAGCAGAAACAACAAGCACACAACTATAATAGAAGGTCTTTATTTCACTTTTTTAAGACGTACAAAACTTAAATCAAATGTTACTTCAAATCAAATGTTCTTAAATCAAATGTTAAATAAAATGTTACTTCAATGTCTGCAAATAATAATTGACTTGGAGATTATATGAGATGAATTTTTTGCCAGAAAAGTAGGAAATTTTTAGTGGTATATAAAGCATAGGTGTGAAGATTTCCAGAGTGCATATGGGTGCTTGAAACTTGGGAAAGTACTTGAATTTTAGATTAACATTTTCAAGGCCTTGAAAGTACTTTCCGCCGTAAAGATAGTTCTTGAAATGTTACAAATGTATGGCAGAAAGTATAAATAATGAATAAAAATTTTAGTAAAATTTGAAAATACTAAATATTTACCATGAAATTAATTTCTTTACAGTTTTAATTTTAGTGTATTTTTGTTATTTAGCTGATTATGCATGACATAATACCTTTAACGAATCAAACGTTCACTGATCTCTTTTGGTTTTCTATTTGTAACCCTTGAAGGGAAATCTAAGAAAAGAAAAAACTTGCTTAACATCCAAAATTTCTCACCTTTATTCTTTACAACATATTTGTTCCTTCTTGGATTTCGTGAATTTTTGAATTAATTATTCGTGAATTTTTGAATCAATTAAGCTCTCCTTGTTTGAAATCCTTCATTTCGTAACCTGGTAGATTGAGTAGCATTTCCTTACATTTTGTTCACTGATTCAATGGCTTCAAATACATTAAAAAGCTTCTAATTTCAGCTTCATAGGAAAGGGAAACTGCTTCGCAGTAGTAGTAGTGCAGGAGTTATTGTGATGAATATTTTCGACAAATTAAAAGATGAACATCTACAAAAGCCTTATTCCGAGCTTTTAAGTATCATGTCGGAGTCAACTGGTCTTTCAATTGCTCATATCATTCAGATGCAGTATGAATTTTGTACAATTTAACGTAAATGTGTATAATTTAACATTTTTAATGTGACTTTAGAAATGCAGACTAAAAATGTTTAACAGTGCGGCTAAAAATGTTTAACAGTGTATAATATGTGTGCGTATGCAAAACTTTTGCATACTTTGAAAAACATGCTAATTATCTTCAAAATAAATTGTAATTTTTGCACTTGCATATCATTCTTTGAGAATTTATTTCTTGCATAATTTTTAAATTATTGCCCAAACCAGAAATTATAGACATGAATTCTCAATAAAATTATATTACAGATTGATATATAAAAATTGAAGGAAACATAAATCGTATTTGAGATAATTATGCCAAATATGGGACAACCTCTCTCACTTATCTGTGGTGGGCCACTGCAGATAAATTCAACTGTAGCAAATCAGAGCTTTAGATTTATGAATTCAGACTTCTTACAGTCTCTGTATAATTAAGTTTAGTTGTCCCTGAGTATAACAAGTTTTGTTTTTAATGCAAGAGGTGATTGATATGTAAATACAGTAGATACAATTTTCATATGTGATCATAATTTATTCTAAAGTTTTGTGAACAGGTGGTTTTAATGATTCTGTTTGATTAGTATTATTGTGTAGTACATCTGTATTAATATACTTATTTTCTACACACTACTTGAGAATTTTTCTTCATAACCCTATTAAACAATACTTTTGAATAAATAGCCAAGAAGGAGTGGTTTGATCAGTGACCATTGCTTCAAGGTTTTATTGTATAGATTAATAAATAAAGCACATCATTAAAATACATAAATATACAAGATAATTTTGAGCCAAAGATGAGAGTTTTTTTATCATAAAGTGTGGGATTTTCCATTAAAAATTCTTAAATTGTAAAATTTCCATAAAACCTATAAAAACTGGAATCTCTCTATATTTATTGGCAAAAAATGCAAAAGTCAGAGGCTGTTAAGAAAATTCAGATAGTTGGATGCTAAGGTTTTTGAAGTTGGTCTTAAATCATGTTTTATAGTCTACATTTTTCTTGGCATTTTTGTGATAAGTAATTCAATCTAATTTCAATGATTTCTTAAGCTGTGCTTTATTCTATAAAACACTTTACTGTATTTTGACTTAAATCGATTTTGTAACATATTTCATTCTAGAATGATGTCAAATTGGAAGACGATGATATCCTTGGCAGCATCATGGAGGATTTGCACAAAGAAGCTGCATCTCATGTTACTCCTAAACCAATGGTGCTCACCAAAAAGCACAAAATGAATAATTATTCACCTGTTCAAAGGTATTTGAGATTATTTGAATGTATTGTACCTTTTTTCATTAAACTTTACTTTGTATTTGTGTTATTTTACATTTCCTTTACTGCAAATGTAAATGACTGTTTGTATTGGGTCCATTTGTCAGGATTTCTATGTTGTGATTGAAATAACTCAATAACTATTTTGGCATGATAAAATTATGAATTTTGTATTAACATTTTTTATATTCGTGCATCTGAAAATAGAAGTTCTAGGTTTTAAAAGAAGTTTGTTAGAAGTTCTATAGGTAGTTGGGTTACATGTGTAGTTGGGTTACACTTCAGGGGTTGAAATTCAGGATGGGATGGTGGGATTCTTATAAAAAAAAATTTAACTCCTGTCTCAGAAATTGTGTAGAGTGGGATCTCTTGCCTTCAAATAAGTGGTAAATCACAACTTTTTGTAATCTTTCATGGCACAGATGTATTTTCGATCTTACCCCTTTGATTACTCTCTTCAGTGAAAAGTTGCCATCTGACGGGAAGAAATATGCAGCATTCCGAAATTCTTTGTATTATTTTGCATTCAAGGATTGCATTTATTAAGCATTCCTGCCACAGTTCCCTACTCCCTCTGTCTATATTCTGGGAGAGAGGTGGTTCAAATAGGGAACTGGGTCCCTGCATGGAGGATAGATGAGGTCTAATCTATTCTCGATGGAGGAGAAGAGGATTGATTGATTAATCTCTCCTGAATGGTGGCATGCATTGTCCAATCAGATCTAATTGTGGTTATTTATTGACTTGACCAGCGATTTTAGTTATTTTATTTAGAAGATCTATTAGTTCACGTGTTTACGGTTAATTATTTTCACATACATTGTGCAATTGCGCATACTATAAATACCATTTCTATAAATAGTACTATAAATAGTATTTCTATAAATAATATTATAAATAATATTTCTATAAATAGTACTATAAATAGTATTTCTATAAATAGTATTTCTATAAATAATACTATAAATAGTATTTTTATAAGTAGTACTATAAATAATATTTTTCTATAAATAGTGTTTCTCATTCTTTAACAGCCAATGTTCATGTGAAAGTTTGAATTAAAAAAAATTGTCTGCACTGAAAGCTGTTATTTTTGGTATTGCCACGTTCTAAAAACTTTTACGGTTGATTATTGTACCGTGAGTAATATGAGGATCGGTACTAAGTACTCTGTATCTGTCTAATAGTAATGGGTGCTCTTCTCCAAGAGTATGGTTTGTTCACACTAATTATGACCAGCTTTTTAATAAATATGCATGTTTTCAGTGAGTTGTTTACTTATTTAGGTTTCAAGCCAACCCTTTTACGAAGAACAAGAGTCCTTTGGCTGCTGATTTTGTTCCCCGAAGTACAAATGGCATTAAGTCAAGCCCACCACTTCTCAGTAAAAAGCCTCTTCAGCCCAAAATTGTGGATTTTGATACTGCCAGGGCAGAAGACACTTTGGAGAAGCCCCCGGACACTGTTAGTCAAGTACAAGAGATCACAGAAGAGATGGAGGATGATTTTAAGTTTGGTACGTTAAATATTTTGAGTTTATAGGTCATGCTGGAGCTTTGAATTTAAATTTTGTGCTCTAACTCGGGGAAATAGTTCAGGCCTTAAGAAAATACTTTTAAAAGTTTTCATAAATTGGTGAAAAATTAACATTTTCGAGAGATGTAGTATATATATTTTTTTAATTAAAAAATTTACTTTAATATGGCTAACATTTCTACACTGCTGGAAAGTAGACATTCATTCCTTTAAATTTAAAACAACATGTCTGAATTGTCTGTTTTGGGTAGATATGAGAAATGTATATTAAATTAGCATACATCATTTTTTGTTTGTTTAATGTTGAAAAAAGCTGTGATGAATAAAACCTCCCTTTTTACCTATTTTTTTTTTTTTTTTTTTTAAATTTATCTTCATTCTATATATTTTTTCTCTAAAAATTTAATTTAAAAAATGTAAGTCAGTAGTCCCCCCCCCCGCCCCTCCCACACACACAAAAATAAAAATAAATAAATACATACATAAATAAAAAGCTTTATAAGGGTAATGTAAGTTTTCTCAGAGCTTAAATATGATATTTTGAAATAACCTTTTTATTTCCATCCTAGTATATGCAATGCACACATCTACATGCTATAGCTTAGACTTTATATATCTTTAAAAATCTCTCTCTTAAGAAATTTAGATGTCAATTTTACATTTAAATACTTAATTTTTTAAAAGTTTAAGTAATTTTAGATTTAAAATGAAATATATTAACATTTCTTCTGTGACAAGCATGCACTATCTATGGTTTTGGCTCATTGACATTATATTTTGATTCTGCAGATCCTAGTGGAGACATATTTGACGATGTTGAAGGTCTAACCCTGGAGGTGGAAGAAGCCACCCCACCCTCCCAGGCAGAAGAGACTCCTCCCGCCCAACCTTCCTTTCAAGGTTCTCTGAATTCTGAAAAACAGAAGTAAGTGCAAATGATAATAGTTTTTACAACAATTTCTTTTCATGTGTGATATTCTGGCTTTAGAACAACTGTCAGCCCGTGTTAAATTTCTACTTTCTCCAAAAAAGAGAATTTTTTTTATTGCAAAAACAGACCCCTAAATAGGCCATGGCAATCATTTGTGTTTAGAAACCGCATCTGTTAAATGGCTTATTCAGGAGTCTGTCCAGTAACTTTTTGCAGGTGTGTGTTTTTTGTGTTTTTTTTTTCTAACTGTGAAAAAATCAACCCAGTGAAATAGTAAACTTCTCCTAATCCCACTTATTTTTTTTTTATGTATTGCATTGTAAACTTATTGGAATTTCACTTTGTATGTATTAAAGGAGTTAATAAATACATTAATTAAATGCATTAATTAATAACAATGCTTTATGAATAATGAATGATCCACCCCTGAGCCCATAAAACTCATCGACTACTCAGCCCATATTAAGTTGAGTTTGCAGGGTTCTACTGCAATAATAATAAAAAAACTTTAAAAGGAAACATTACAGCTTACAAGTAATGAGAAAAGCATATTTTATCAGTTTCCTGGGAGAAATATAAAGTTTTCCAATGTGGCTGTAAATTTGAAGAAGTGACTATATTTCTTAGAAAGTATTTAGTTTGTGCTACAGAAAAAAAAAAAAAATTCAATGCAATGTCTGGTATGTTCTTAACCACTTCAGCGGTTTGGACGAGATATTATGTCAAACCGAATTTCCCCGTTCAGTGGCCAGGGTGAAAAAATCTCGCTGAAAATATCTGTGCCACTACTGGCTTTGACGACCCACTACAAAGGGGCAAGCTTGCTTTCTTACAATACAACAGTTGCATTTCCCCATTTGTCGGAAAGAACAAGGGGTGTTCTGGGATCTAGATTTATGACTGACCTGTCATTCCTGGGTAAATAGCTTCTTTGAAATTCCAGCATTTTAAAAGTACTTTATTTAAAAGATATTATAATACAAAAACTAATACTACCAAGTGATTTTGGAAGTAATACAAGCTTCTTAAAAAATTGTAAAATGAACAATTGCATTAACAATTGTTAAATAAGTATTACTTCATGTTTCCTAATGCTTTATTAACATTTTTTCTCTTTTTCTCAGTAGTTTCGAGCATGTTATGATAATTTGTGATATCTATGATTTTGTCTTGAAGAAAAAAGCTCATTTTGCTTTCAAAACTGTCAATACCATTATTTTTACTTTCTCATAAAATTGTATAAAAAATATTGCTTTCTAAAAAATTCGGATTCTGGATTTAAGCAGAAAATCACGTTTAAAGGCCTCCTGAACTCGTTTCGAATAATTTTGTAAAGTTACCTGCACGTGTGTGTATGTGTGTGTGCACGATAACACAAGAAAAAATGCAGATACACCTATAAAATTTTATGTGTTATTACATTTTACAAAAAACTAAAACAAGTTAGACGTTTTAGTAATTTTCATGATTACAAATCAAATTATTCGAATTTTTTAAATTCCTAAGTATTATTTTCTATGGAAAACACACTCAATGGTAATTTCTTGAACAATGATGGTAGTATATAATATATGAAAGAAATTGATGATTTTAACAACGCAATGAATGTTAATAGTTTCCAAATAACTTATAAGCCACATAAATACAATTAGTCGATTCTTACAAAAATATAAATAAAAACCATTTTAAAAGAATAATTTGGATACAAAATCTGAAAAGATACATCGTTTTTTTCCCCATTCTGATATTGATTGTAATACAAGTAGAACTATATACAATAGCATATGAATTGATAAGAAAGTCGAGTGGAGACTCACACTCCAGATATTGTGTATATTGAATGCAAATGTAGATTTAAATATGCGAAGAAATAAAATATAAATTTATTCTAATTTTATGGCTAGTATCTTTCAAAATTTTCAAAGTCGAGTGAAGACTTGTAAGATATATTAATAATACAAATAAACAAATATGTTTTATGAAAAATCGTTTAAGTTAACATTATTATGCATTTTATGGATGTTCAATTACACTACAAAATATAATACTAAGTTATACAAACATTATTTCATTTTGCGATACCTTTATAGACATTTGTTAAATTCCCAGTTTCATCTGATTAATATTTTTTTATTAACAATTAAGTATAATTTTCTACAATTGATTTGGTTTAACTGTGTATAAACTAAGTAGTACCATCAAAGGTACCTGTTATCACCATTATTATTTTCCAAAGAATATGCCATGGAAATTTAAAAATTCAAATAATTTGAGTTCTAATCAGTAGAATTACTAAAAATGTTCTCTAGTTTAAGTTTTAACATAATGTATCTACACCTAAAATTTAATAACGGTACGTGTATTATTTATTGAGTTATTGTGACCACACCCCACAACAAGCTTATACATACACATTATATTCACAAACAGACATTTTTTCAAAAGTGTTCGAAATGATTTCAATATCTTAAAACTTGTTTAGCTGTCAAAATCTTGAGTACTTTTAATACAAATCAATACTTTCTCTGTATGAGAAAGCAAAAAATTGCACAACAGTGTTTTTCAATTTAGGACAAATAAAAATGTATTGTTTTCTAATAAATATTTGCATTTCAAATTTTGATGTAATAAGTGAAATGAATGCCTATTTCTTCCTGTTAATGAATGTCTTTTAAATATAGAAAATGATATGTTATTCCAATCATTGCAGCAGCTATACAAGTTTTAAAGATATCTTTAATACATATATCAGAAATCTATATATACTAATTGCCAAGTGTCCGTCTGTCTGTCCGTCTGTCACGCTTTTTTTAGGCACTTGCCGAATAGATAGAGACTTGCAATTTGGTACACTACTCGGTCATTCGATAAAACCCCCTGAAAAAATCAAATTTTTCGAAAACGTTCTCTAGAGGGGGTGCTCCACACCAAAACGTTCGAAAAGTGAAATGATAGGAAAGCATGTTTGCGATAAGATAGAGACTTCAAATTTGGTGTATGGGTAAATCGTTCGAAAGGAAGAAAGTGTGCAATTTCAGATTTCCAATACTTTCTACTTAAGTGGGTGCCGCACACCAAAATGTTCTATTTACCGAATAAATGAGAAAACACTCCTTTAAAATTTGATAGAGGCTTGAAATTTGGTATATGGGCTAATCATTTGACGAAAACACCCAAGACGAATATAGTATTTCAAAAATGTTCATTTAAGGGGGTGCTCCAGAGAAAAACTTTCAAAAAGTGTATTGATAAAAAACCATGCTTCGGGATGAGATAGAGATATCAAATTTGGTGTAAGAGTAGATAGTTTGGAAGGAAGAAAGTGTACAATTTCAGTTTACTAATATTTTCTACTTTAGGTGGTGTCGCACACAAAAATGTTTGATTTTTGGAATGAAGTAGAACCCCCCCCCCCCCCGGAAAAATCAAATTTTTAAAAAACGCTCTCTAGAGGGGGTGCTCCACCCCAAAATGTTCGAAAGGTGAAATGATAGAAAGCATACTTTGCCGTAAGATAGAGACTTCAAATTTGGTGTATGGGTAAATCGTTCCAAAGGAAGAAAATGTGCAATTTCAGATTTCCAATATTTTCTGCTTCAGGGGCGCCGCATAGCAAAATGTTTGATTTACCGAATAAATGAGAAACGGCTCCTTTAAAATTTGATAGAGGCTTGGAATTAGGTATCTGGACTAATCATTTGATGAAAACACCCAAGACGAATATTGTTTTTCAAAAACGTTCGTTTAAGGGGGGTGCTCTAGTAGAAAACGTTCGAAAGGTGAATTGATAAGAAAACATACTTCAGGATCAGATAGAGATTTGAAATTTGGTGTACAAGTAGATAGTTTGGAAGGAAGAAAGTGTTCAATTTCAATTTTCCAATATTTTCTACTTTAGGGGGTGTCGCACACAAAAATGTTCGATTTTTGGAATAAAGTAGAAATACGCCTTTTAGAACGTGATAGAGGCTTGATATTTGGTATATGGGTGAATCATTTAATAGAAAACCCAAAAAGAATCAGGTTTTTCAAAAATGTATATTTAAGGGGGGGGGGGGGGGTACTCCAGAAAAACATTCGAAGGGTAAAATGATAGAAAAAACATGCTGCATGATGAGTTAGAGACTTTAAATTTGGTATACGGATAGATAGTTGGAAAGTTCAATTTCAGTTTTTCACATTTGCTAATATAGGGGGTGCCACATACTAAAATATTCGATTTTACGAACAACTGAAAAACACCTCCTTTAGAGTGTGATAGAAGCTTGAAATTTAGTATATGGGCTAATCATTTGATAAAAAAAACCTAAGATTATTACGGTTTTTAAAAATGATCATTTAAGGGGGTGCAACACAGAAAAACGTTCGAAATATGAAGTGATAGAAAAACATGCTCCACAATAGGATAGAGACATCAAATTTGGTGTACTGGTACATAGTTTGAAAGAAAGAAAGTGTGCAAATTTCCAATATTTGCTACTATAGTGGTGATGAATGCCAATATGTTCGATTTTCGGAATAAGTGAGACACGCTTCCTTGTGATAGAGGCTTAATATTTGATATATGGGCCAATAATCTGATAAAAAACCCAATACGAACAGAGTTTTTCAAAAATGTTCATTTATGGGTGTGCTCTAAAAAAAAAAGCATTCGAAAGGAGAGATGATAAAATAATATGCTTCGGGGTGAGATAGAGACTTTAATATGGTGTAATGGTAGATAATTCGAAAGGAAGACATGCACAATATAAATTTTCCAATATTTTCTTCTTTAGGGGGTTCTGCACACTAAAATATTCGATTTGCTGAATAAATGTGAAACGCGAATTATTAAAGAAATGACAATATTTAGGGGGTGCTTATTGCGAGACCGCCGATTTTCAACGGGTATTCGGCTAGTGTATTTCTAATATTTTATCTTTGATCCATACCTTCTAAAACTCAAAACTTCAAACAATTGAGAATGAACACTTATTTTCACCATTTTAAAATACTTTTTTTTATATGTTTTCTTACGCATAATGTAATTTATCAAACCAATAGGTATTCTATGTATTTTATGGTGAATTTTAAAGGAAATAGCAATAGTTCTTTTACTTTATTATTTGTTGCTAAACTCATTGAGAGTTCTTTTGTACCTGGATTACAATATTGTTGGGAACGGAAGGCAAGTTTAGGAGGGGTACTTTCGAATAACTAGACCAGCAAATTTCATGGAAATGCATTTCCTAATTCATCATTGTTATCTCAGCGCCTTTGTCGGCTGAACATTGTTATCTCTGAGCCTTTCTCTGCAATTTCTTTCCATTATTCAGTTTCTCGGGCACAACAATAAAAATCCTTAATATGTTAAAAAGGGTATTTGTAAGAGCGGCATAAAAGATTGTTCTCACCCCCATTGTTGAGCAGAGTTCCCCAGCCTCACTACCTCTTTGCGATCGCCAGGGAGGCATCGAGTTTTTATAGTCCTTTAGGACAGTGATGCATATTCTTTGATTGATCGATCCCACTAAAGCATTATTTCATTTACGAGACCCCATGCCATCATGTAAATTGAAAATGGGTTAAAAATTGTATTTTAATATACGTTTTATAAAGGTGTTTATTTTATATTCACCAATATTAATTCTATTTGACAATTAAAACTGCCCCAAACTCCATTTTAGATTTATTTGGAAATTCTGAAAAATTCCATAAAACAACTTCCCTCCACCCTCCCTAAACACCAGGAAAAATTAGGAAGAAAATAAAAAATTTCATTCTTGAATAAAATAAATTTATTGATAAAGATGCATTTTATTTTTTATAGCTGAAAATTCTGCTTGAGAATCTTTCTCCCTACATACTCTGCTGTATTTGAGGGGAATTGAAGGAATTCTGATTACTTCTTTTAGCAGAAAATTCGGAGTAAGAGCCCCCCTACATCTCCGATATTCAGTCGTATTTGAGGGGGCGAATCAATGGAATTCTTGCAAAATACAAAATGTTCAACTGTGCAAATCGAAATTTCAGCAATGACTATGGAAATTTCAACATAAATCTATATATTAAAACAGAAATAAACAAATCTTTTTCGTATCCTCTTATCACTAAAAAAATTTCGACAACCACTTTAATAAATACTCACAACCCTAAATTTAATCAGGAACCAAAAGTTGTGCACAACTGATTTATAAAACTCTCCATAACAATATTTTTCAATGATAAATTTTAATCTTTATAAAATTTGTTGGGAAGCTATATGTTGAATTTGTTTAGTTGTTTTCTTAATATATATATTAATCAAAATTTAAAATATGAGTGTTTACTTGTTTGTCTCATCATCACGAGAGAACGGCTGCACCGAATTTCATGAAATGTTGATTTGTAACCTTGTTAAAATCCCAATTGAAATATAGGCGTCCTTCTGTCTTCTTGTCTTTCTGACTGATGTTAATTCCATTTTTAAGCAAAGTAGCTATATAGCAGATGGTATTTTTTTATTACATTCTATTAATAAAATGATTTATAGTTTTTGATTCCATTGTGGTTACTATGCTAATCGAGTTACATTTCATACCGAAATCATCTGCTGGCAATTGTTTTTAAACTAACTTTTGCAAAACAATATTATAACTAATGATTATTGGATTTAAATGTCTAAAAACTTTTAAACTAAGGTAACATTCAATGATCAGAGATGAAAAGTTATTTGACGTACCTCAATTTTGGTGTTAATAGAAAGAACTATAAAACGTATGCTTTTTTTGTGCTTAAATCTGAAACAATATTTGATAATCAGAATTTTATTATGTGTGCAGATGCCACATTTAAAGAACTTTATCTATCTAAATAAAATTAAAAATCCACCAGTTTGTCTCACCATCATGGGAGCAGGCTGTACCGATTTTCATAAAATTTTAATGGGTAGCCTTTGTAGAGTTCTACTTAAAATTTAGGTGTCTGTCTGTGCTTTTGTTGGTCTAATAATGATTGGGTCCAAACGGGACTCAATTGTTATTTTAGTCTCCAAACCGACTTAGGCGGTTTTGATTCTCTCTACAATAAATGCAAATAAAAATCCGGTAATATGACCCAATTGTTGCTTGCTCCTCTATTTCTAAAATTACGGAAGCTTTATAAGTTTACGAAAGAAAAAACCTTGTAGTCTCAAAAGGCAAAAACGAAATATCTCTCTAGATTTTTACCAGTAATAAGAAGTACATAAACACAGTCTACAAAGAAGCAATTGTTTTGTACATTTTTCATTATCTATATAAATAAAATTGTAAGTTGTGCTCTGTTTATTATATCACCATAGGAGAACTCACCTTTTTCCTTTTTGTGAGAATTTACATAAAATTTTAAAGAAATATTAAAAGTTCATCGTAAATTTCTTTGTATTAGATACAAGCAGTACACCCGTTCTTCTTTCGGAATATACATGCCATGCTGCATAATTATGTTTGCAAATTGAATTAGCTGCTATACCTCCAAATAAACTTAAATTTGAAAATTCGATAATATGGTAAGATAATATCTGAAACCAATTTGCTGTGTATTCCAGGTATATTATAAAATTATCACGTAAATCACATACACAGAACCCACCTGTAAGAGGGACCTCCCTAAATTAGGATCAAGCTCTCATTGCAGATAACAATATCTATAGACCAGTTATTATGCATTCATCAGCATAAAATAGCCTATAACTATAATGGTAGCAAGAAAACTTGTTATGTGCTACAGTTTTACAAATTCTTAATACATCAACGTGTTTCATATTGAAGTTTAAATGTATGTGGCAATGTGACTATTTAAATGATGCACAATATGCAACAGGATAGTTAATATTTATTTAAAATTAAATAAGTGTATCCTTGTACAGTATATAAAATATAAATCCTATCGTTCTATGTAAATCTTTACGTGCAGATATCCATTTCAAATTCTTTATTTTTGTATACTATAATATATATTTTGATGTATTATAATACATTGTATATGTAAAGGGAAGTAATATTATGTGGTCAAATTGTATAAATTTCGAAATTGACTTGCACTTTGACTTGCACACGAAATTGACTTGCACAAATACCAATTAACCCTTTTTGAATAATTCACTACGACTATATGGGAAAGTATGAAGAATTTGAAACTTTTGGTATTTTTTTCACATTTGACACGTTTGGAACATTTTGATTTAACCCAGTTGATTTAACCCTCATTGATTTAACCCAGTTAAATTAAAACATAAATGCATATCTAACTTGAGTTTGAGATATTTTCTACCTTTGTATGTTGTGCGAGAATAAAAGTATAGGTAGTAATCAGTCGCATATATCGAAAAAAGACATTTATGAGAGTTTTTTTTTAATTTATCAGAATTTTTATACATCTGAAACAGCATTTAAAATTATTATAGGTCTGCAACATATTTATATTTTCCGAAAACATTTTAATACAGTCAATTAATACAGTCAGTCTAAATAAAATGCTAAGAAACTTGCATTTCATTCTGTTTAATGCAAAAACTACATAAGCAGAAACATTTTCGTAATAAAGAAAATATTAAATTCATTGATTATTTCTCTGAAAAACCACTGCTGAAAAAAAACTTCCATGCTGTAGACTTCGGGGAGTAATTTGATAATAGCTTTTTAGTTGTAGGGTCAAGATAAAGATGTGCAATGGGGTGTGGAGAATGTGCCCACCCAGAGGTGCGAAGGGATAGCAATTGCCTTACAATAGGCTGTTGACAGCAGTCAGTAGGGGAAGAGAATTGTTCAGTTGGAAAGCAAACATTTTCCGAGGCATATTGGGGTCAATTTTGGGACAAAATTGATTCTGAGATTCGGGCAGAAATAGCACAATTGGCAGGAGAAATGTTGGTCGCTAAAGTGGTTAATTTTCAGTTTTCTTTATTTTGAGCTTAACATGCAATCTCTATTCTATATTAAAAATATATTGTAACTGTCCACATCCTAAATGTATTTTCAATTGTTTTTTTCAGTGTTATTGTTGATATCCAGGTAGATTCAGAACATCTCCCTGTAGTTACAAACAAGGATGGAGGCCAAGTTTTGCGCTTCTTTTGGTTGGATGCCTATGAAGATCAATTTAAGCAACCAGGTAAATTAATTTCACTGCACATTATGTCAGTCACATAAAGTGCTCAAAATACAGTAACCTATAAAAATATATTGTTGCAAAACATATCCTCTAGAATCATGGGTGTATATGTAGGATATAAGAATTGTTAGAAAACTTTAGTGTAAACAAATAACACATATCAGTTATAGTACTGTCAAAATCCAAAAATTACTGCTTGCTGATTGGCTAATCACATTAGGTCAGCTTGCCACTAAGTTTTAACCCCATGTTATGTATTCCTGCAGATTGAGACATCAACATCCGGATTATGCTAATTTTCTACTTCAATCCATTAGAGATTAGCATACTCCGGAAAAACTTTAATTTCTATTTCAAAAAACATTAACTTCTACTTCAATCACGCAGCAATATTTAAGCTGGTGGATGTGTCAGTAGAAGTTGTTCTGTTGTCTGTATTCTATAGTCTGTATTCTGATCATATTGTCTGATCTAGTGATGTTACTGTTCAAACATTACCTATTTTCTGGAATGTTCTAGAATGTTCTTAATGATGTTGTGTACATTTTAAAGCATGATTGCTGATAAATTGGCAAAGTACGTGGCCGGTTTGGTTGGGCCTAATTTTCTGTCTACTGTAGAATTTCAAGACTCTGTTGTTATGACCAGTACAAACACAGTATCAAAGTAAATGATACGTGTTGTGTTTATGTTTTTATTATATTAATTTCATGAAAATAAATTTAGTTATTTTTTCACGTATCGACTCTTCACTGATGTGTCTAAATAAATCCACTGCTACTTCTGCAAAAGTCTTCATGGCAACGTGCAATATTGAATTTTAACCTGATTTTAAATTTTTAAGTATTTGTGCATACCAACAAGAATAAGTTTAAGTTTATAGATAACTTACATTTATTCACAAGCACAAAGTAAACAGGAACAATATACAATCAAACAGCACTTAAATGCTCCACTAATTACACAAAATAAGCTATAATATTTTCAAAACATTGGCTAAAATAATTTCACAAAACAACAGCGGAGGACGCAGTAGCCCAGTGGTTAGCGTGCGGGAATTGCACTCGCTAGGCCCGGATTCGATTCCCTCTGCTGCCAAAACTACCGCCGTGTTCACACGGAGTATGATCACATTAAGCATGTGGGTCCGTAAGTCCTTCCGAGAGGTTGATGGTAGAGGAAGGAGGGTATGGTCCCTGTGGATGCCTCCCCCACTGGGTTTCGGTTTAAATTGGGTGGCTCTTCCTGGCCGTCCAAACTGTTACCTTATACCTTTCTGGTAGGTCGAACGGTCTGGGTTTCAATAACAACAAAACAGCTACTATTCTCAAAACGTTGACCAAAGTTACAGTTCACTGTAGTTTGTATATCGTCAACTCGTCAACTGAACAATGGCGTGATGAGTTCTTTTTATAGTCTCTCTATAGAAACTTCTGGAAATCTGTAGTAATTTTCAGAATTATCTAATATCTCATAGAATAATCGTTATTAGGTAATGTTTCGAGAAGTCACCAAAGATCGCCAAATTGGCAATAAACCGCCAAATCTGGCAACCCTTCTGACTCGAAATTCTGGCAACTATAGAGTGACATAATGAAAGAATGTTCAAACCACTGTCTTCTGGACAAAACACTCTGATGGCACAGTTTGGTCTGTGATAGAGACAGAAGACAAGACGGGGGACACCAGTGAGAGAATATTACACGTTCGCAACAGTATAATATGGAGGTCCCAAATTTATTAACTAGCCTTAAATGATTATAAGTAATAATGCTAATTGAAAAAAGAATAATATTTGTTGTGTCATCTATTCATAAGCCCAGCAATTAAATTATTATGTATAGTCTTGTGCTTTCTGTCAATTCTCATTTGAAAAAATTATGAAAATTGGTTTGGTAGAAGCCCAGAGTTCATTTAAAAATAATTGTAAAATTGGGTTTGGTAAGCTAAAGATAAATTGCTTTACATAAATAGAGATCAAGACATGAATAAAAATAATTTTTAGGATTGATTTAATTGTCAAATAAAAATTAAAAGATAAATGAACCACATTGTGTAAAAATTAATTAAAAACCAAATGAAATTAAAAACAGTGAATACATTTAGCAATATGTAAAATCTTTTTCCAAAATAATTTTAAGAATAAAATGTAAAATTTGCATTCATTAAGGATTGAACTTCAAAACAATGGTACACATTACCAACAAAGATATTGAGATCATGTGTCATAGATTATCCATTGTATAATTTGCCGAATTTTCAAACCGCCCACTTTTAAAAATGTATCATTTTCAGGTAAAATTTCCTACTCTGTCTAAAATGTATTAGTCTTCAGTTAAGATAAAATTTGAAAATGGATTCGATAAATCCCCAAAAATGAATTGATAGAACCAACTTGGGTTTTAAATGCATGGATGGATGACGTATGAAAACATGAACAATATGGAATAGGAATGTATAAGAATGTTGATATTTTCATTCGTTTAAATGCTTATTTATGAATTCTACATAATTCAATTTGTATCATACTCTTATTAATTTGTTTTCACTCTATTCTAGGTACTGTGTACTTTTTTGGAAAAGTGTATTTAGAGGATGCTAAAACATACACCAGCTGTTGTATTATTGTAAAAGATGTTCCAAGGCGTGTGTTTTTTCTGCCTCGAGAGACGGTTAGTAGTTTTGTATTATTCCAATTAGCATATTCATGTATAAAATGAAAGGAACCTGCAAAACGTCTGGTCTAATTTTGTTTTTAAACCCAATGTATACCAGTAAATGAGAACACGAAGATAATTTCATTATTCTGACAAGAGAGGGATTAGTAAATATTTAATTTTTGCCAGTCAATTTCTTAGACCTTGCTATTATTTACAAGGAGGGTCTTCATACCTTGCACTGTTAAATCGATTTGAAAAAAAAATGAGATGATTCTGCACATGTATAAAGAATGAGATCAATCAAATTTAGTGGCTGAATTCCAGTAAATAATCTGGAAAAATAATAATAAATAGTGAGTTTTGATTGCCAGAGACCAATGCTCCAGTGGGATTGGATGAGCAATATGTTGTGCTTGTCTTCTGATGCTGGTGATTGTAATGCTTTTTTGAAAGGGCTTTCTTAACATTTGTTTAAATTTGCAATCCTTTCTGAATTAGTAAATTAAAAAAGTTTACTGTTAGGTAAATAATATATGTAAGTTACGTATATTATTTCAGTTATTTAGTTAATTACTTTACTTTTGGTAATGTATAGGGAAAGTATTGAAATCAATGTTTTGATGAATCTACACATTTCAAGCACTCTAGAACCTGAAAACAGTCATTTTAGTGTGACGTCTGTCTGACCGTAGCTAATGAAAAATTTATGTTCCTAAGCTTTTTTCTGTATTTCTTTCTATTCGTTATACAAATATTTTGACTTTATTGTTTTGTGAAATATTTTACCATGTTTTATCATTTTTTATCTGTAGCATTTTGACATGAAGACCAAAACTTCCAGCAATAAATCTGTGACAATGCCAGATGTGTATTCAGAAGTAAATACCTTGTTGGAAAAAATGAAGATTTCAGAATTTCGTAGTAAAGTAAGTGCACTTTTCTATTTTTAATATTGTAAAAGTCTGGGATATATCAGATACTTATATTTTTTATGACTGGCTAGTCTCACTGTATGTTCTTCCCTCCCACTTTAATTTCTGGAACAAATTTATATAAATTAGTGAGAGGTTAAATACTGTGCAAGTCAGATCAAGAAAAATGCACTTATATTTAGGAGGGTGAGTAAGGGCTCTAAAGAAAGATCTCTGCATGCAGTTTGCCCATTATTAGTCAACTGAAAGATTGGAGCAGCAATGAGGGCATAAAAAGGGAGATATAATAGAATGTGTTTGTTTTATCTCGCATAATAAAACTGCATTTAATATACATGTTCATGCATTTTACCATTTCATATATAAGGAACAATAGTTGTTTGTTTATCCTGATGTATGTTTGCAGGGGGTAATTGCCATTCTTAATCAAAATATCCGAAATGCATTTGAATATTCCAATAAAAACTAATTTGACGTAAAATAGTATGCATATCTTTTAAATACGACCAATTTTCATTTTAAAAAGAATTAAAATGCGAAATTTTCTGCACCATTTTCCTTCAACGTGACTTTTGGCGTAGAAAAATTATTTCTCAATTTCCATTTCATTTTTCCACATACAGTAATATTTTCGTGATTTAAATAAAAAATAATAAAAATTACACTCATTGACAGCTCAGAACTTTACAAAATATGACAAGACAGCTTAAATTGTTTAACATTTGATAGTACCAGATTAATTTTTCTTGTAGATTAGTAAAAATCATTCACAATCTCAAATTTTCATAAATTAAAAAGCATTAAGAAAAATGTGGTAAATGGCGATGATAAATTCCCAATACTGATTTTAGAAATTTAGTAAATAATATTTAAATTAAACAGTACTAAAATATTTATACATTAAACATGTTAGTACAACTAACATGTATGAATGTTGTAACATTGTTAATATCATTTACTAAATTTACAAAAATGGGCATGTTATGTACCTGTTAGTGTTTAAAATGATTTCTCTGGTTTAATTCGATTTAAAAAAAATGTTAAAATATTTTTAACTATATCCTGTTTATTTGCAAAAATAAGAATTTGTCTTGCATTATACTTATAATATAGTACATTGTAATAATTACATAGTCGTGTGCTTCGATAAGTGACATAAGAACAAATTTGCAATGTTTTCATGATAGAATGAAGTTCGGTTCGAAATTTGATTAGTGGCATATTATTCTAATAAAGAGAAAGCAAATGGAACTGTATTGTGTTTAGAAAATCAAAATGTTTTCATTATCTTAGTTGTGACAGGGAAATTGGTTAATTAATGACAGGGAATTAATGACAGGTTGGAAATTAATGACAGGGAAATTGGTTTGAAGGGGCAAGGGTATCTGGAAAAATGAGAGAATGTTTTTAATTAAAATTAATTTATTCTAGTTTTTTTTATGTCTTGACACAAAAATATAGGACTATAATATATTGTTTAAAATTATAATGTAAAATTATTAATTGAAGGCATTTCTCAAGCTAATGTGTGTCTTTTCATCCTTTAGAAATCTTTAAAAAATTATGCCTTTGGTTCTTCTGAAATCCCAGATGTTTGTGAGTACCTTGAAGTTCATTATTCTGTAAGTGTAGTTAAGGTTTTAAATTAATGTTACATTAAAAAAATATATTGAAGTCATGTGTTTTAATGTTTTAAACTGCTGAATTTTGTCACAAAATGTTATTTGAAATGATGTTATTTATATCAGTAAAAGCTTATTTAAAATTTTTTTGCCACATCGATGACAGTTTGACAAGTTTTAAAAGCCATTTGATTGCTTACATTTTGTCAGGGTTCGATTTAGAGAAAAACAGTGCATAGTAACAAAAAATGCATCACGAAAATCGATCTTGTGCAGCAATTGAGTGTTTGTGATCAAAAAGTAAGCGAATAAAACAATTGCACAAAAAGGGTTTCAGCGTGCTCTCCAAATGTGTTTCTAATGACCCTAAATCATTCTAAGTTTCTAAATATATAATAATATTTTAATAATGTTATTATGAAAATATACCTTCATTTCATTTATAATATGTTTCAAAGATAATTTCATATTTTTTCGGAAATGAAACAAAATTTCCGAGAAAATTTAGAATTGACTGGTGAGATTAAGTATTTGAAGAGGCCAATCAGACAATCGTAAATCATGTTTTATAGTTGCTTATAACATATTTCTCAATGTTTCAGCAAAATTTATTTTTGAAATCTGTTAAAAAAAACACGTTCGATTGATACAATAATTGGTAACAAAATTTTAGTAGACCAAATTTTCATGCTATGAATAAGGTGATGTCACTTTTTTTACTATTATTCACATTCTCTTTGAGAAATAGCAATCATTGCATGGCACATTGCGATCAAAGGCATACCACGTAAGGTATTATAATTTTAGTGATATGAGAAGCTGAATTATTTTTTAGTGAAAATCGGTGTCTCTAGCTTAAAAAAAGGGGAAGGGCACACATTCAGGAAAATTGAAATGGTTGGCTCCCTTCTTTACACACTGAAGAATAATGAAATCTCATTTCCATCATTCAAACAACACCTAGCCATGACTTGTCAGTGCCTAGTGAATTTAAGGAACAACTCTTTACAACAGTTCCAGATGAAGCTGCTAGAGACATTTTCGGAAAAAGCGAAATTTTCTAGGGAAAAAAACACAAAAAGTGGGCCTGTGCCTCGTTTTTATCCCTGTTTCACGAGAAAAAATTTTCCGTACAGCAGGACCTGGAAATCTGGGAAAATATCAGGGAATTTCAAAATGAATTTCTTGTGCCCCTGTGCAGGCCCACTGATGCAGGCCATACAGATTACAAGGAAACCACCCTGATGCAGACCGTACAGATTACGTGGAAATCTCTAATCGAAACATTCATTATGAATTATTTTTGAAACAGATTGTTGTTCTGCGGTAGATTCAGTGAATTTGGAGCCACAATAATCAAGAAACAGCGTAAAGTTGATAAAAACATGCATTCATTGATAAAACCATTGATAAAAGCATTCATTCATTGAATTCATGCTTTTATCAATGAATGCATGTCATTGATAAAAGCATGCATTCAATGACATCGTGACGTCACATCTGTTTGAGAGTGCACCCATGTTAGTGCAGAAATTCTAAAAGCAAACTTGCAGGGGAAGACTGTCACTGCTACTTAAGACGTAATGCACTTTCTGCAAATTGTCGCAATTTGCGATGCAATGCAATAATGATTACATTGAACCCTGCATTTTGTACTCAGATGTTGAGTTACTTTAATACTGCAAGAATATTAAGGAATAATATTCAGAAATTCAAATATATTTTGAATTTCAAAGAAAAATATATACAAAAAATTTTATCTTTAAAAATTAAGCATGAAAGAAAGTTTTTTTTTCTTTTTAAATTATTATTATTATTATTATTATTATTATTATTATATCAAATAGGGAACTGTATTTTTCTCACAAGTAAGTGCCTGGAAACTTAATAAATTCCAGTCCCCATTGCTTATGATAGAGAAGTAGCATGATAGAGATAGTTATGATAGAGAAGTAGCAGTGGTCAAGTTTTCGGTCACCTTCTGGAGTGAAGAATATAAAAGTCTGAAGAATTTGCTTCAGTTTTCTAGTGGCACATAAATATGTAGTTTCTTTACATTTCTCTTGTTTCAACTGATTTCATGCACTGATGAATTATTGCAAGATTAAGTACAGACTTCGTATTGTTAAAGTCTTTTGAAAGATGTGTATATTTGTGTGTTTCTTGTATCTTTGTTGTAATATAAAAACACTGCCTCAGAAGAAGTCTAAAAAGAGCTGCAGTAGTCTGCTGTATACCATTTAACGTGTAACGGAATACTGCTTTGTGTTACAGAAATTAATATCAGGGTGACCACAGATCTGGAAAACCTGGAATTATCAGGAAATTTTATTCTTCTGGGAAAATAAGGGAATCCCGTCGAAAGCCCAGTAGCAAAAACTTTTCTGTCAGTCTGAGACTCTGATTTGGGTATTTGAAAATAATCTGCAGCATTTAAGTTTACATAAAATACATTGGCACCTTAAGCGTTATTTTGTCAAAAATTTCTCAGTTTTACATAAACATAGAAATTTGACAAAATATGATAAATATTAAAACTAAAATATTTAATATTATTGTTTCTTATATTTTTTTAATTTCATATTAGTTTAAGAAAATAATCATATATTGTTTGCAGTAAAATTAAACATTTCAAAATAATCAAGACTGTTTTGGTTAAATACACAAACACAGGTATAATAATTATGTAATTTTATTTTAAATAAATAAAATTAAATTATGCATTGCTTTCAATAAAATTAAACATTTCAAAATATGGAAGATTGTTTTGTATAAGCACACAGATTACAGATACAATATGTATATAATTCTATATTCACTATTTTCAGCTATGCCACATGCTCTTTCCTTTGAGTTTAATTCCTTTTATTTTCTTTTTTTTTTTTTTAAATATATCTAAAACATTAACATTTGAAATGGATTTATACTGCAACTTTTTACCAGTATGAAATTTCGAAAAATGCGTTTTCAGATTTTTAAAAAGAATTTTTTTATTACACTCTAAACAAGAAACTTTTTCCATCTGCACCGACATTTCGATGCAACTGTGAAAATGCTAATTTTACTCGACTAGAAACATGCTTACTTCGGTTGATGACTGGCAGAGATAAGGGATAATAAAATGGAATTCTCCCTGTACCATCGGAACCACCCACTTTGCAACAGGTGTTCGTGGTGTTTAGGGGGGAGGTGGGTGTGGGAAAAGAAAGGAGTGTAAGTAGATGAAAAGTCGGAAGAGGGGTCAAAGAAAAAGGCCGCTCACAAATGCATTTATTTTCTTTTTGCTTTTGGCAAATCAGATTCTAAGATCATTTTTTCATTTATTTATTTTTTTAAAAAATCAGTTTTTTTTTAAAAAAAAATCTGTGATGTCCGTCTCGCAATTTCTACTACCAGGGTTGAAAGTCGGGCAAAACTGGGAATTTCTGCAATTTTGTTTTTCATTTTCTGACCTTATAGTTTTCTTTTAGCTGAATGAACAATGCTTGTTCATTCCTTGATGTTACATTTTTCATATCTCGTCAGAAGACCCATTACTCATCTTCTTTAAATATACTTCTGAACAAGAGGCTGGAGAGAGAGTTTTCATCAACAGGCAAATGTTTCAGGGAATTATTAGGGAAAATATCAAGGAATTTCAAAATGAATTTCTTCTGACCACCCTGAATGTTTTACAAAGCCATTTAATGCTGAACTTTTCATAGTGATATCTATAGTTGTAATAATTTTCATATTGCACTTGAGACTTTCATTTTTGTAGCTTAGATTTTATTGTACCTTGGTGTTAATAACCTGATAATATATAACCTATTTACAGTTGCTGAATATCCAAATTCAAGCAAGCAAGGTTGAAAGTGAAGCGACTTGTGTTATATATAACAAAATATAAGCTTAAGATTGCTTACTTGGTCATTCTGTTACCACCTTTGAATGATGATTTTGTGGTTTTTGGACTTTGTTAAGCAAAGTGAGGAAATATCATCGCTTACCCCTTACTGATGAATGATAAAAACCACAAAACTGTACAAGGATGGTAAAACAATGACCTATATAAGCTTTTCCCCCTTAAGGTTAAGCTTTTGCTTTAGCTGAATTTTTTCCTTCAGATCTCAATTACAAAATCGTTTTGTTCAAAATATGGTGTTTCCATGTTGTGCTCTTCAAAGAGTTGATGTTGTACTACAATCAAATCATTGTTCCTTAACCATTGACAGTTGTGAAAGAAACTGATTTAAGATAAAAACACATCATTTTTAATTCAGACTTTTCAAAATCATCCAATGCAAAATTTTTCATTCAAATAATTTACATTATCTCTTATCTCAAAGTAGCATGCTGAATTTATGCTATGCCAAAAACATAAACTTCTGTTCTTATTTTGAACTTCTGATTATATATATATATATATATATAGTCAAGAGGGGGGGGGGGGGGGACTCTCTTTATACCACAAACATCAAGCAAATTCTTATAATAAAAATTGTAAGTACTGCAAGAGGAAATTGAAAAAGAATATGAAATGTTTTTTATAAAGTATTTTAAAATAATTTTTGTTAAATTATCTTTTAAGATAAACATGATCAATGTGGTATCATCTCTGTTCTTCCAAGGTTGTTCAAATAGATCTATCTGATGTATGTTTCTTTAATTTAGGCAAAACACCCTCCTCTTCCTTCTAGCCTGTGTGGATCTACATTTAGCCACATTCTAGGTGTTGATTCCTCGAGTTTGGAATTGCTTCTCCTCGAGCAGAAAATAAAAGGACCATGTTGGATTGATGTGCACTGCCCACGTAAGTTGACATAATTTTGCTGTTTACTCTTTTACTCTGAATGCAATGCATAGTATTCAAAATGGAAAGTATTAAGATGGGGTTGAAAATCCAAGTCTCAGATTTTTAAATATTTGCAGTTTGGACCATCTTTGAAAATGAATCAACCATTTTATCAGTGATGTATGTCTGTTTCTGTGTTGGAGCGGGATGTCTCCCGAACAAAATGTGCGATTTAAATGAAATTGGATATTATGAGTTCAGAGCTTGTGTTTACTCGCAATAGCCACATTAATCCGAACTGTTTTAATTAAATTGACTTGCTATTTAAAAATCCACACAGGTTGCTTTTTTTTTTCTTTTCTTTCTAGCTAATCATTGATGTTTGCCTATTTTATACCCATGTTTAAAAAGTGCAATAACTTTAACAGAAACTATAATTACTCATTGTTCCAAAACTTTATTGTATTGTATTATTGTTCTTGTTATAAATGTATGTGATATTTATGTGCGAGACCACTGGCAGGATAACTGTTCCTCTCTCCCCCAATGGATCCAATTGTCAAAATATTTGTGTGGTTTTGAGATGTAAATAAAATTAATAAAATATATATCGATTTGTAGATTTAATATGTAATAGAAAAGAAAAAAAATTGTTCATCATATAATTTCATTTTTTTTTTCCTTCAAATATCCATTTTTTTTGCTCCCTTTGATCTTTGACTTCAAAATAAACATTCTCCTGAGAGAAAAAGCTGTATACAGTAAACCCAAGAAATCCTACAAAATAGGAAAATTTATTATTGCCGGTTTAATTGACTGTGCTTACTTCTTCTTTTCTATTCTTGGCTCAGAAGAGAAACAAATGTGTGTGTATGTGTGTGAGAAGAGAGGGGTTGGGAGGAAAGGGAAAGAATTTCTGTTAAATGAGTAGGCAGTATATGAGTATTAAGAAAACAGTATGTGTTGGTAAACTTTGCTGATTATTTCTAGAGAACTGTTGCACTAAATCAGTGTTTTCCAAACTTAAAATATTTTATAGCTTTTGAAATTGCAAATCATCAGTATACTCCCCCCAATCAAAGAAAATTTTAATAATACGTTACTTTATTATCTGCACTATTAGTTTTTTTTTTTTTTTTATATATATATATATATATATATATATATATATATATATATATATATATATATATATAAATTAAAAAAGTAGTAATAAATGACTTACAAATTTAAAGTTTGACTCATATTGTAGTATTGTAAGCGACAATCTGACTCGCAATTGTACAAGCCAAGTGCGAGTTCTGGAATAGTTCAATTCATGAATGTAATGCATGCAGTGGTTGACTGGTTGCCTAGGTAGCAAGTAATTTTTTGTTTAACTAATGGTGCTTATAAATGCTGTAATTTATGAACGTGTCATGTGCTTGATCAACTTTGTTTACATTTCAGAACTATCTCTGCCACCTGTGAGCTGGTGCAAAATTGAAGTAAGAGCTTTTTCACTTATTTGTTTATCAGAGTAATATTTGAAACTTGTAGATTTTAGCAGTGATATACTTTTTTTACATATTTTTTGTATTAACAATATACACTAAAAATTGCTTGAAAACGGACCTTATATGAAGTGGAATATATATTGTTAAGCCTACGCTTTTCCAACATGGTTGTCCTTTGGAGCTATTTGTCTTGGAACTCAAATGGATAGCAAAAAATTGTAGTCCATCTAGGTTCTATGTTTCTTACTGGTACCGTACAATAAGATCAATTGCATTGCAATCAACAGAGCAATTATTTAATATCTTGTTTTTAAGTACTTGAATTTTTTTTCTTCATAGTAAAGCAAATCATGACATATTCAGGGTTGCTGTCCAGCCTGGAAAAGTTGAAAAGTGTATAAAAACTGAAAAAAAAACAAAAACGTGTTTCCATAATATCATTACAACCATCTTATATTAACCCTTTCGCGACGGCTGCATTCCGGAGCTGCGGCGGCCCAAAGGACAGAGCACTTCGCTTCCGAACTGTTCCCAGGGGACGGTAATTTTTTTGCGCTAAGCCTAACTCTAAAAGAAAATTCACTAAAAATCATCTATTCAACACAGAAATCTACTATTTTCAGGAATAAAAGAAATATTTATTTTTTATTTGATGTATATTTTTCATAAAATTGTTGATGCTGCGAGAATTGCTCTGTCTGTTTATATTACAAAATCATGTTTCACTTCTCCAAATAGAGAAATAATAATTCATTGGATCCTCCTTATGCCAAGGTCATGTATCTGCAAAATACATTCAAGTTGTTTCCATGGACATTTAACGCCATCTAGTAGACAAATTAAAACGTTTCATGTGAAAACACGCATGCGTGCCAGTCGCTGTTTACGATAAAGTTTCCTCCGTCACGACATGCTGTCCGTCCTTCAATGCAAGTTTGCAGCAGACACGTGGGTGTTGTTGTTGTTGAGACCCAGACTGTCCGACCTACCAGAAAGGAGACACGCGGGTGTGCCAATTGTCGCGAAAGGGTTAACTAAAATTTCTTTGTAAGCATTATCTTACCAGTGGCATCATATTTTGTCCTCCATGCCCTCTAGCAAAAAAATTTGTAAAGGTTGTATTAAGTTTTTACCAAGTTCATTTTGATTTTAGTTTAGAAAGTTTTAAAATCTATTTTGTAATCCTTTGAGTGCCACTGGCATATAAATACATCTCTTAGAGTCTGCAATAACAGGGTGACCACAGACCTGGAAAACCTGGAATTATCAGGGAATTCCGTTAAAAGTCAGGAAAAACTGTGAATTTCTGCTTTTTTTTTTTTTTTTTTTTTTTTTCATTTTCCGACTTTATTGTTTTCTTGTAGCTGAATGAACAATGCTAGTTCATTCCATGATGTCACATTTTTCATTATAAGATCCATCACTCAGGGCACGACAGCTCAGTGGTTAGCACGCGGGAATTGCACTCGGTCGGCTCTGGTTCGATTACTGCCACCTTGTTCACGTGGAGTACAATCATGTTAAACATGTGGGTCCATAAGTCCTTCCGAGAGATTGGTGATAGGGGAAGGAGGGTACGGTTCCTTTGTATGCCTCCCCCTCTGGGTTCCGGTCTAAATTGGGTGGCACTTCCCGACCGTCCAAACAGATACCTTTATACCTTTCTGGTAGGTCAGATGGTCTGGGTCGAAGAAGAAGAAGACCCATCACTCATCTTCTTTAAATATGCTTCTAAACAAGTGGCAGGAGGGAGAGTTTGCATTACCAGGCGACGTGAACTCGATAAACATCTTTCAAGGGGGAACGTTTCAGGGAATTTCAAAATGAATTTCTTGTGACCACCACCCTGAGTAAGTGCTATTGGAGAATATATGCATCTCTCTAGAATGTTTTTCTCAGTTATCTTTCCTATAGCACAAAAACTACTCATACAGCTTTGCTTTTGATCGAAGTTGAAGAAGGATGTAAACAGGAGATCTTGATAGGCACTCAAATACAGATAATTCCAATATCACTGCACTTAAAGGATTGTTATTTTTTATGCATAATCTAGCAAGTGTAATATTAAATTTTGCTTGTATTGTATGGAATTAAATGTAGAGTATTCTTCAGTGTTTATTTATAATGCTACATGCTGTATTTCATTGTTTATAAAAATATATATATATAATTATTTCCAGGCTTTTGTTTCCAAAACCAGAAACATTGTTTGCACAAGCGAATCCTTGCCAACTCCACTCGTTTCACTTCTATGTTTAAATTTGACTACTACACTCAATTCAAAAACTCAACAGAATGAAGTAAGTGTTCTTCTATTCTTTTTCAATCTTTTTACTTGATTTTCCTCCAAATTATTCATTAATGATACAGTGAATGAAAAGTGACTGTAATGAAACATACTTTCAGTGAAAGTCCAATATATGTCCTGTGATTAGACTCTGTTTGCAGCTAACTCATATATAATGAAACATTAATTCTAAGGAAAATTCTCCTGAAGAAACACTTTACATTTAAATCCTGGGCAGTGCCTAAAAGTTTTTGATGTGAAGTAACAGAAATTTATGAATTACTCGCAGTAGAAGGCTGGACAGGCAGACGTTTCAAACCTACCCAAGCTCTGTTTTTGAATGTAAAACGCAAGTCCAGCTGGCCTGCAGATGTTTCAGTCTCGGCTCAGTTTGCTCCCAAATGTTGTTCTTTCATCAAAAACATAAATTTATATAATTGATGTAGAAGCAATTAAGGTAAAAATTGGTTTAAAAAAAATTACTTTTGCATAACTGAATTTAACAAAATGTCATGTTCTCTCATAAATTCCATAAACAAACTTTTCAGACAAATTTTTATAAACTAAGCCAAGCCTGAATCTGTTATAAAGAAATCAGGCTAAACTTACGAACCAAGCCAGTATGCCTTTATTCCAAACAGCAGTAAACATATGTGAAAATTTTATATTGATATTATGTAATACATTTGTAAATTTATTATAAAATAAAAATCCGTATAAATGCAAGAGTCAATGTTTTGTTTGTAAAAATGAACTTTGGTTATAACTAGAGATGTGGGTTTTCCAGAAAATTTTGAACTTATTCTTAAGTATTATATTTAAGCTAGAATAATATGTCCAATGACTTTTAAAAGTATTTATTCTTACATTAGAGCTACAGTTATATATATATTAAATAAAATATTTAAAAAAGGGGGTTTAAATTTAGAAATATATATAAAAAATATTTCATACAAACAAAACTTTAATACATATACAGGTAAACCTCAATATGTCGAACCTCAGTATCTCGAAATTTTCAATATCTCGAAATATTTTCATCTCCCTTCACGCATGGTATAAATCTAATGTAAAACAAACTCTTTAACTCAAAATTTTTTTAATCAAACTCTCGATATCTCGAATTTTTTCATCTTACCATTTGGATTGTCTTACCATTTTCATCTTTTCATTTGGAAAAATACGATCCAAAAAATGTGTTTAATGCAGATGAAACAGGACTATTTTTTAAGTGTATGCCTGATAAAACTATGGCCATTAAAAACATGTCATGGTGGCACTAATATGGATGGCATTTTGCACTAATATGGATGGTTCAGAAAGACTCAAACCTCTTATGATAGGTAAATCTGCTAAACCCCGATGTTTTTCAGGAATGAAATCTGTTCCAATGACTTATTTTGCGAACAATAAGGCTTGGATGACTGTCAAAAATTTCACTAATTGGTTGAAGGAACTAGACAGAAAAATGTCCCTTGAAAATCATGGTATTGTTCTCTTTTTGGACAACTGTACAGCGCATAATAGCGTGCCGAAATTAAAATCCGTGAAAGTTCATTTCATGCCACCAAACACAACTTCTAAGTTACAGCCTTTGGACCAAAGTATTATTCAAAGTTTTAAAGTAAACTATCGCCACAAAATTAAGCTCATTTGGATCCACCTAGCTCATTTGGAAAATGTGATAGATATTGATGGATTCAGTACCTGTAACCAAACTGTCATAGATGACTATTTTGCAAGTAAAGAAATGCAAGATTAAATTTTAATAATGTATATTACATTAAATGTGTATCCAATCATTTCAGGCTTCGCTTTATTTGTTGTCAGCATTTTCTTGGGTAATACCCAATTCTCTGTCTGTAAGATAAAGTGATTTTTTTAAAAATGTGTAAAGTATAGGACTAGGATGTATATATTCTTTTATGATTTCCTTAAAATTTTTCAAATTTTCGATATCAAATTTTTTTTCTACTCCCTTCAAATTCAACATATTGAGGTTTGATTGTATATTGAAGTCAGCAGCTCCAATTTAATATTTTCATTGAGTACCTGTGCTTTTGAAAAGTTATATAATAATTATATTTTATCTATAACAATAGAAAAAAAACAGTTTTGTAAATCATAAATTTAAAACAATGCACAAAACAAATCATAAATTAAAAATAAATAGAAATTGCTAAACCCTTTCTGAATCATAAATAATTTATAGTTTATTACAGGTATAAGAAATAAATTATTAAATATATAACTTTCACATGCTTGTTTTAAGGAAAGATTAGAAAATTTTCTTCTCACAAGCAGCAGTTTTATTCATTGTGATATAACAATATGTATTATAAGAAAAGATAAAAATTGCTTATGATTTAAAAATAAAGTATTGAATATTATATTAACAATGCTTAAAACAATGCCTGTCGACCAGGGTTGGAAAGAAAGGGGGGGGGGGTAACCAAAATTCATGGTTTAAAAAAAAACATTGTTTAAATCTATGGGGTTTTAATCTGTCAACCCACCCTGGTGCTGATAATTGAAAGGGAAATCTGAAAGACTCCTGTTTACTCTGTATAGTACATAAATTAACCCAGCATGAGCCCTGAATCTACCACTTTCTTGAAAGACAATTTGGTGGACATTGACTAAAGCATATATTTAGTGCTGTTTTAAAGTATTTTCCTTCAGCCGAATCACTTGCAAAAATATTCCATATTTGTTATATTTTCATAAATTTTATGGAATTAATTTCTGAAAGAAATTGCTTCAAAAAATATTACCTGCAGTTTTATTAGAATGAGTAAAATGTCACTTGTACCCTTCTAGTTTTTGCCTATCCATTTCCTTAAAAATAAAGCATTATTCTCTCTTCTCTTCAAAATTAGAAAATTAAGTAATCAAAGACTTCTTGGAAAGTTACCTACATTTGAAGCAGTGTGGCAAGAATATTACATTTCATTTTCAAATAAATTAGGGTGAAAATAAAAAGCGGAAAATTTTCTGAAAAAGATAGCGTAAAATTTTCCGACCCACATCTCTAATTATAACACATTTTTTTGGTATTCCCTTGAGGGCTTATTATAAGCAGTTTCTACTGTATTTTGAATTTTCCCTCACTTAAAACCAGTTTTAAATGAACCAATCCTTAAATATACAGGGCTTTTAAGGGTGGTCCCTAAGTCCCTAAAAGTTCCTTTTTTAAAGTTGGTCCCTAAAAGTCCTTTTTCTTTAATATTTTGGTCCCTAAGTCCCCTTTATGCCCTGAATATATTTATTATCTTTTGAGGTGAAAACTATTGCTTCTCTCTATTTTTAGGTTGTTGCTGTTTCTTGCCTATCTCACCAGCAGTTTCCTCTTGATAAAACGGCCCCATCTCCAAAGTATCAGAATCATTTTTGTGGTGCGTATAGCATGTTCTGCATTTATATTTGACCTTGTATTATTTAGTTAAATGTGTTCATAAATATGTTAGCAATTGCCTAGCTTGTTTAATTACTTACAAATTTGTTATAGTTTGACATATTTTCTACTTATTTTACCACTTTATTAAGCCACTTTGAAAAGGTATCAATGCAATCATAACCTTGGATATTTTAACTTTGAAGTAATGACCATCAAGAATTTTCAAATTTTTTGATTAAAACTGGACTTTTTGTTTAGAGGCTTACACATGGTGAACTAAATAATGACCTGATATTATCTGTTTAAATATGTATTGGTTATGGTGTTTAAAAATGTAATTTAGGTCTTTAAAAATTTATTAAATATTAATGTAAGGTGTAACTAGAAACTCCCTCATTAACCATATTATTTAGTGATGCAATGGATGTCAGTTTGGCCGGAACCTTGGATATTTTAACTTTGAAGTAATGAACATCAAGAATTTTCAAATTTTTTGATTAAAACTGGACTTTTTGTTTAGAGGCTTACACATGGTGAACTAAATAATGACCTGATATTATCTGTTTAAATATGTATTGGTTATGGTGCTTAAAAATGTAATTTAGGTCTTTAAAAATTTATTAAATATTAATGTAAGGTGTAACTAGAAACTCCCTCATTAACTATATTATTTAGTGATGCAATGGATGTCAGTTTGGCCGGATACCAGATGGCGGATATTCAACCTGAATTTAAAACCGGACATCCAGGATATCCGGCCGACAGTATAATTTTCTTTTAGAAATCCTAAATAGTTACTATTTCATTATTCCTATTCATACGTGCAGCCAGAGTGTGGTTTTTAAGGTTAAAAAAAAAACCTCCCCCTGAAGCCCTCAATTTATATGAAGAAATAGTAATTTTTGTGCTAATTTCAAGGTTGTAACCCTTCATAGAGTGAATACCCCCTCCCCAGAAAAAAATTTTGGTTGCGCTACTGTTCCTATTTAATTTTTCTTCTCATTTGTCTGCCTTTTTTACATGATTATAACTAAGTTAAATTCTTAATTCAGAAGAAATACATATTTTAAAATTATTATTATATTTTAAAGCAACTAATACAAATCAAAACCAGCAGTAGCCACTAGACTATTAAAACTCTTAAAATGGCCATTAAAGCTCAAGCATTAAGTGTTTATATACTTAATGATTATGAAATGGTTATTAATAAGTTAATGTATATTACACTTGTTAACTTCTTAATATTTAGTAGCTACTGCTTAAAATAAAATCCCAGTTTTGATTATAGCAACTAAGAATTTGAAAACTGTATCACTCTTTAAATTCCTATATAATACCACTGATAACTTGATAAATAATAGAAATAGAAATCATAAGTACTTTTAATTCCAACATTATAATTTGTTGTAATGATGTCAATAAATTAATTATAAAATTTTTAGGGTAAAGAAATAAGCTTAATTTTAAAATTGAATTTATTTTCACCAAAAAAGATTGTTCTAAAAAATACTACCTCCCCCCCACACTCCTTTTTTTTCTTTAAATAATTTATATCTCATTACTTATCACTAACTAAGTAATGAAATATTTGAGAATTTGAAAAAAAAAAATATATATATATAGCTGTTGATGGTAAATTTATTTTTTATTTGTAATGTAAATCGTAAGTTAAAGTAATATTCATTGTCAAATATATTGAATATAAAGGAGAGATTTTGAATGTATATTAAGTAATAAAATGAAGGTTTAGTTTAAAAAACTATAATAAAAATTGAGAAACCTGAAAATTTTAATATTACTATTAATTGAGTTATTAAAAATACTTATTTTGCATATTATTTATATGACTGGATATCCACGAATTTTTGCAGGCAGGTACCTACATGGATGAAATTTTGCAGGATGGAGCCCCTTTTTTTAATTTCCATGTAGTTATTGAGATATTTTACTTTTTATGCACTTCTGAAGTGAAATTTTTTTTTTCGTATCGGCATGTCTAGCGATTTCTTTAGCTTGTACCTCAAAACTATAGCATACAAAAATATGAAATTTGGTGCATTTAGAGAATTAATAGAGTAACACAATGAAATAAACCATTTATCGATTTAAACTTTATTTTGGCATGAAATAGCTCTCGTAGCAAGCTCAGGATTAAGGAATTCAGTTTTTGGATTCCCTGGGCTAAGAAAAATCCCTGTTTTTACCTCCTGCAGAAAATAGGTAGGGATAGAAAAAGAGAATTTTGAAAGAAGAATTTTTTGGAGAGATAGGTATGAAGTGAGCGCAGCCAGTAGGAGGCGAAGCCTCCCGAAGGGGGTTGTCGAAGTGTAGCGAGTAAGGGACAGAGTACCCTAATGTATTCTAAATTAGTTAAAAACAGCAGTTTAGCTGAAGTTAAAGCATGAACTAGAATTTATCCAATGAAACCTATTTAGTGTAATATAAAGTCAAGCAAGGCAGTTATCAAAGTTTGGAAAACACATATTTTTAACATACACATATTTTATGTTTATGGTGTAACTTTGCACCACTTTGACCATAAGCAGTTAAAGTTTCCTCCTACAGGTTTGTAAAGTTAAATAAAATTAGAATTAACAAACTATCTGAAGTTCGACACCACCTTTCTGCATCTACAGTTGAACAATGAAGTAAATAATTTATTAAATGACTTATGGATGCATAATGCAATTAATATTTACACAACGTATAATGTAATTTGTACTTCAAAAATATTTTAAAAGTATTTTAATTCTAATGAGAATACTTTAAAAGTATTCTCATGAATCTCCCTCAACAATGTTATTTATATTCGATATATTAAACAAATATTTCATAGTATTATAGATACAAAATATTAATTTTAAACAGGTAAATAAAGCATTCTGAATTTTATTAAAAGATAATCAACAAATCACTCACAGTACAAAAACACAGAAATATGTCTCATCAACTAGAAAGAATTAAATGGGGGATTACTGTTACTTAACCTCTATGTGGGAAATTATATTTCTTCAATATATTATATTAGATACCATATATTGTTCAATATGAAAAAATTATATTTTTTATGAGTATGTGTGTGTGTGTGGGGGGGGGGGGGATAGATATGAACTTTTTGGTAGTATTTTAAAATCATTTCTTATTGTTTTATTATAGGATTGGATTAATTTATTTAGTTTTTATTTCCATTGAGATTATTATTTTGTATTGTCAACTATTTTAAAAATCATTTTTTTCTGTTTTAATTTCTGTTTTTGTTTTTTGCTTTAGTACAGATTTTATTCACAACATCTTACTGTTTCATTTTGCCATATCTGATACTGTACATTTTAATTCTAATAGTTAATGAAATTTTTAATTAAAACATATTGGTTATTTTGATAGTACTGACTAAACCCAGTGATGGCATTTTCCCTTATGACTTCAAAGAAGCTATTTTGAAATATAACAATACTAAAATTGAGAGAGTTGACTCTGAGCGTAGTTTGCTGATTTATTTTTTGGCAAAAATTCATAAAATGGATCCCGATGTCATTGTGGTATGTATTGATATTTTATTCTTATTTATTATGTACACTCGCTTTTCGGTGACTGTACATAATAGTAATCATCTGAATTATGAGCATTGTTAATCTGAATAGTGCTAAATATTCTTGCTTCTGAAGTTGGTTATTCAAACCAAAATTATTGTTAAATTTGGAATAATGTCTACCAGAAGTAAATGGTCGTGTAATTTGCATATAGAACCATCTTCATATTTAATTTTGCGTCCTCTTCAGATTTCTTATTTGCAGCAACCACTTTCAGTTGCAGAATCTTCATTTCCAGATCTGAGTAACCCAAAATTCACATAATGTATATTTTGTTTAAGCCGTTAACGAGTTATGATTGCTTAAAATAAATAGTTCCTAATGTTAATTAGCTGTAAAAAAATCGCAATAATGATGAAAAATAATGCAATTGTAATATTTGAAAGTTTACCTATTTTTATACTAATTGATATATTGCCATTTCTCAAGTACAGAAATGTAAAATTTTTCTTTTTACTACTATAGGTATTGACTACAGGTACTATAGGTATTGACAACTTACATAACTTCCTTGTAAAAAGCAGGCATATGCCAGTTAGGGGACTACAATTGTTTTAACGACATTATAAGCCCCTTTCTTCAGGCTGTTAGCTCTCAGTTTTTGTTAAGGGTGCATACTAAACTCTTCTGTTTTGGTTTGATGAGGGGGCTTAAAATGCCTTTGAAATATTCATAGTCATTTAACTGACATATGACTACTTGTTACAAGAAAATTATGTAGGTAGTCTTACAAGAAGCAGCAGTTTGTTTTTAATGTTATAGGTATTGAGTTATTAAACAATGTTAAAAATGATGCTTAATGTGTCCATAAATTTAAAGAAAAACGGCTTTCCAAAAATGGTTAAAAGCACGTTGAATTGTGACTTTTGGAATTGATATTGCATTTATTATAGAAAAATTATAAATAAATGAAAAAAAAAAAAAAAAAAGATGCTTTTAATAAAATTTGAAAGCAATTCAATTCATATCCAATCAAGATTTTTTAAGAAATTTCAATACTACATAAAGCTGTTTTTTTTTTTCAGTATCAGAATTTAATTACTTTGTTTTATAAAAAGTATTTTTCACAGCACAATGGTTAAAAATGCAGATCTGTGTGGGATTCAAAAATGCTATAGTGGAGACAGCTCACAAAATGTAAAACACAAATGTTATTAAAATTGCTAAAATAAAAATTTTAAAACTATTATCTACAGCTACATTTGGAAATACAATTTTTTTCCTAAATTCCTTTCTTTTGAAAGTTCTTTGCGATAGTTATTTCAGTAATAACATTTGTGAATATTATATAATGGTTTTTCAAAAGTAATAATTGGATGGTGTAAAATTAGCTTAAAGAAAAAAGTGAGTTTGTTGGAGCTGTACACAAAAATGAGTGAGTGTCCATGAACAAATAATTTTGATACTCAAAAATATTTTACTTTCAAATATGGAAATATTTCAGAGTTTTTATTGGGAATTAGGTTTTAACCTTTGAATTCTTTTTAAATTTTGGACAACTTTTAGGTTTTTAATAATTTGAGGTTTCCTTATTGATCATAAATGCCTAATTTGTGCTTATGTTTCAGAGAGAAATGTCTGTGAACTTTTATTAGTGTTAATATCTTGGATTTACTGTATCACTTGCATTATAATTTTTCATATTTATAACAGTTGACTGGTATTTTTTGAAGGGTTTTTAGAATTTAATAACACCATTTTTAGTTCACTAGTTATATTAAATAAATCTGGAGTTATTTTAGAAATTTTTTAGTAGAATACAGATTTTAAAAAACAGGGTGCATACTGGTGCTTGAAAATTGGGAAAGTACTTGAATTTCAGATTAACATTTTCAAGGCCTTGAAAGTACTTGAAAAGTCCCATTTTCTTGGTTAAGTCCCTGAAAGTGCTTGAAAAAGGCAGGGTTGAAAATGTTTTGCAGATTCACAGCATTGTGTTTTTTTTTTTTAAGAAGTTCTGCTTTCTCTGAAAATTTCCCTAGCAGTTATGCTGTCGCTGAAGTTTTCCTAAGCAACATTGTTTTTTTTTGCAAAAATTTCCTTAATGTCTTCAATGTTAAACAACAATGTTGTTTGCTATGATTTTTTCTCCCAGAAATGGATTCAATTTCATAATATGGAAGATATGATGTCCTTGAAAAGTGCTTGAAATTTTTTAAGGAAAGTGTACTCACCCTGATTGGTAGAAGTTTGATTTGTAGAAATAGATTAGTAGAAGTTTCTTCTTTTTCTCATTTAATTTTGTTGCAGGGCCATGACGTACTGGGATTTGACTTGGATGTTCTCCTGCACCGCTTGTCTGTACATAAAATTCCTTATTGGTCCCGAATTGGACGGTTGAAAAGAACTGGGTGGCCTCGATTAAATGTAAGATTATTATTTTGTCTCTTTATTAATTTTAAGCATTGTATTATATTTAAAGCATTATAAATATATTTCCCACATATCAAGTTCGGCAATGCAGTTCTTTACCGAGTGGTCGATATTTCTGTTTCATGTTATGTCTTGTCAGTTTTGCAGTTACCTGTTTAAGTAAAATCTGTATCATCTAAATTAATTGGTAGTTTAGTGTCGGAAGAAAAGAAATAACCACACCACATCATTTTAAGGAGCAACTTTTGCTCCTTAAAATGATGATAAATTAAGCGTTATAAAAAGAAAAGACTCGTAGTGAAAAGTTCTAAAAAAAAATCATGTAGAATGTAAGTTCCGCTAAAAAGTGAGCAGAAATTTCAACAGCAAGCAGAAATTTCAACAGCAAAACTGAAACTGAAAAATTCTGCCAGCTTATTTATAAGAGTGGAAATCGAGAGAAGTTTAGAAAAATAGCAACAATTAAAATCAGCTTACAGAAATTAGAGTTGCCAAAATTTAAGTTCAAAACTCCACTAACAGAGGATCTGGAAAAACGTGAGCTAATAACAAATAATTCATGAATTCCGAAAGGGCGTGAGATCACTTAGCCGGTGCATCAATTGCGTCGAAAAACACCCTAAACCAAGAATTCCAAAATGGCGTAACTAAAATTTTTGAAACCCACTGAACATGGAAATAACTGTAAACTACAGAACAAACACAATTTGTAATCAAAAGGGGAAAATGAGGCATCAAATTAAAGGGAATTTTAAGGGGAATCAAATAATCATTTTTAAAATTTACAAATCAAGAGTAATATTAATTTAGGAAATGGAGCATTTTTAATTAAGAATATTATTAAGAAAATTAATTTAGAAAATTAAAAAAATTCTAATTAACGAATAAATGAAAAAACAAATAAATATTATTTAAATATTACCAAATTGAGAATATTGAGCCAGGGAAAAAGTAAATTGCAAACCCCCAAATAAAACAAATTCTAAAGCAACCCAATATTAGTGATACACAAAATGTATAGAAACATCAAAATAGGATTGCCAAAGTTTTGATATCATCATTTTAGTCTCCCTTTACATGTTCTAGGTATTATAGGGAAATGTATTATCTTATAACCAGTAGAATACAAACTAATTAACACTTTTTTATTTTCTAATTTTGGTCCTTGGTTTTGTCTTCCTGAATTATTTTATTGCGTTTCACTACTAGTTCTGTCTTGTGTTTGATATTTTAAGTATGCAAAAATTCAGCCTTCTAAGTCACAAGAGAGATTCAGCCTTCTAAGTCACTTCTCGTATTAGTTAATTATTATTTCAATACGGTTTTGCATGTTTTAGGTAAAAATATGGTAGTTTTACTTTCTCATGCTATGTAATATAGTATTGAGAAAGTATTATGTACAGAAAAATTTTCGAATTCGAGACTTTGATGCCAATATATATTTCAAGACCTTTTGAACACGTTTTGACTATTTTTTGAATATATATCAATCTGTCTGTGGTCGATTTCTTATGTATACAATAGCAGACACACATATTAATGGATTTTCACAAAACTTTATATCTGGCTTTGTTATCAGAGAATCTAGAACTATATAGACGTTTTTAAAATTCGAGCGGAAACTTCAAAATTTTATATTTTTTTAACATGGCAGCATAGGGCAAAATTTAACATAATCATGCATAAAAGGTTTATTTTTGGCTCAATGATCATGAGCCTTAATCATCGTTGTGAAAAATAGCTGCGTTACAATTTTTGTTTTGTTAGTGACATCATTAGCCCCTCTTGTCCCCTCCCCCCTCCCCCAGAGGTACATTGTCAAGTATGGTATACCATTTTTTTGTACATGATGTCATTAGCCCCCCCCCCCTGGGGGGGACAAGTTACTCCTCAAGGGTACATTGTCAACTATGGTGCTAATCAAAAAACTTTTTCAAGCCCTTTAAAGTGAAGAATAACACCATAATTTTAATCATTTGGACCCATGATACTGATTTTTCAAAATTTTCCTTGTAAAATTTGCAAAAAGAAAAAAAACCTCTACAAAAATGAATTCTGGCTTGAGAAAATCGAGTGTCAGTTAATTTTAATCATATTTATCAAATATCCTAACATAAAATTTAGTATACTGTATAATTTTGTAAATTTCAATTTTTCTCGGCATTTAAAGATTTAGCTCTTCAGGAGAAGAGTACACTAGTTTCCTACTAAGTTTTAAAAAGATTTAAGTTAAAATTAATAGTGAAGCTAAGACACATATAATCGTAGCATTTTTTATATAATTATTTCACATGTATGTAAAATAGTATATTCAAATATTCATAATAAAAATGTAAACCGTAATGGGATAATAATTGCTCGTAGAATAATAAAGTCATATTAGATTTATAGACATTGCTGATTTTTTTCTATTTCTAACTTGCAGATATATCCAACGTGATTTAATAAAATGAAAATAAAATATACTGATTCCATTTGAAAACACATTTACAAAATATATGAAATTTGGTCAATATATAGCACTAAAATGATATTAGAAGGTATACCAGTACTGATTTTATTCTGTTTCAACAATTGCCTAAACACAATGTATGAGTTTGAAAAATCTAACAGATAACATAAGAAATTAAAAATATTAATTATTCCCGTAATTTGTAAATCAGAAGGCTGTAATTGATATAATTCTGTAAAAATGCAATACCGTTGATTTAAAAAATTCATTCTTATATACATTTTTTTTTTCTTAAATTGGCAATTCATTTGCCGTATAAACCTATTTGATTTAATTTCGTTGCTAAGTAACATAATATAATTTTCTTCGAATAAATTTGCCGAAAATCTGCATAATGCTAGTTAGCACAATTAAACCTTCAATAATCCCTCTGACCTTTAAACCCGAAGGCCAAGATTGATGTAATCCAGTCAAAAATGCAATTTTAATAAAATTTATTTCATATACATTTCTTTATTATTATACATTTATTTATTTATTAATATATGTTCTTTTTTATTGATATTTCGACAACCGTTGGTCTCAGAAACTGGAAACATGAATTAAATTTTAAGTGGGGCTATTCCATGGCTACCAAAAAAGTTCAGGAAATTTGTTGTAATCGTTCTTCCATGAAGCTAAAACCTCTTGTTTTAGTTTCGCATTTTAGATAGTCTATTAGCATTTTGCGAAAAATGCGACCATAGCAGAAACATTGGAACTAGCGAACGAACCTCAACTTGCAGCGCCATTGTTATTCTCTTGTAAAGTTATTCTCTTGTAAAGTAATCAAAAATACTAATTTTGTTTGCAGACGATTTTTATGTACTTGTGGCAACAGCTTTTAATTGTTTATTCTAGTTGATAGAATTTTGGTTAAGAAATTGTAGAAAGAATAAAATCTCGGAAGAAATAAACTCATAAAGCGGTGGTTTTTCGCACTGATCGTCATTTCTACTGTTGATTGTAGAAGGAATGGCTGGTTTCACAAATCAAGAAAAGGTGGACATGCATTTTATGTACGGTGCCGTGGACGGGAATGCTCTTAAAGCCCAAAGACTATACCTGGGGCGTTTCCCGACAAAACGTATGCCGGACAGAAAAATCTTTCAGCTATTGCATCGGTGTCTGTGTGAAACGGGCTCCTTTGTCAGCAACATGCATGATACAGGACGTTCCAGGAGTGTGAGGACGCCACAAGTTGAAGAGAACATTCTGCAGAGGGTTGAAGATCGTCCGGAAAGCAGCACACGAGCACTTTTCCATGCCTTAAATAATGTGTCCCAAAGAACGGTTTGCCGAGTATTACGGAACGAAGGATTACACTCCTACCATGCACAGAAAGTGCAAGCCTTGACACCTGCAGATTATCAGCCATGTGTCGATTTTGCAAGCTGGTTTCTGCAACAGATGGCAGCGCAGCCTGATTTTAGTGCACATGTTTTATTCACGGACGAATGCACCTTTACTGGTGTGGGCATTTTTAATATGCACAATTTTCATGTGTAGGCATCTAGAAATCCGCACGCCACACATCCACATTCCTTCCAACAGCATTTCTCTATAAATGTTTGGGCTGGAATCGTTCATGATCATTTGATTGGCCCATATCTTCTACCATGCCAACTGGATGGTAGAATATACCTCCTATTTTTACAGGAGGTATTGCCACAGTTACTGCAACATGTTTCTGCCAACATTAAAGCATGTATGTGGTTCCAACACGACGGAGCACCACCCCATTTCAGCGTGGATGTGCGGCACACCTTAGATGCTACTTTCCCAGGGCAATAGATTGGTCGGGGTGGTCCCATAGCTTGGCCTGCACGATTGCCTGATCTCTCCTGTCTTGACTTTTTCTTATGGGGCCATATAAAAAGTTTCATCTACGATAGCCCCATCGACTCTGACAAGGACCTTGTTGCTAGGATTGCTGTTGCTGCCGGCGTTGTCCAAGATATGCCGGATCTTTTCGCTAACGTGCACCTCTCGCCACATTGCAGGTGTAAAGCCTGCATTACTGTTGATGGTCACGCTTTTGAGCAGTTTCTGTAACTTTGTCCATTCATTCTGCAATTTCTGTCAGTTAAACGTACTTCGTGCCTACTCTGTCATTTTTGTGTTTCTTTTCACGAAAGAGTCATCATTTTCTCATTTCATGTACTACCACATAGCAGTTCACCTCTTGTGTTACTACCCTGCTTTGTATGACAAAAAAGGCTTGTTTAGATGTGATTTATCACCCCTTAAAGTTTGGCCCAAGAGTTCTGACTCGCCCTGTATATATATTAATAAATTTCTGTAAATACACACACACACATAAAAAAAAAAATTCTGTTTCATGCAATAAATCTAATAATTTCTGTTTAAAAATTAAAAAAAAAAATTCTATAATAATAAAAAAAGAATTTCTGTAAAATAAATTTAAAATAAATTTCTGTAAAAGTAAATTAAATATAAATAATTAATAAATAAATTTCTGTTTCATGCAATATCTGAAATTCAGGCAACAAACATTTTATAATCTTTTTCTCAAAATTTTACATTTAGAATCTGGTTTTTTGAAGGTGTTTCAGGTTTGAGAAGTTGACAGCAATAAATTGGGGCCCAAAAACAGTTGCATATCTTAAAACAGTTGGGGCCCAAAAACAGTTGCATATCTAGCCGCCTTTGGCGACCAGCCTGTTCGCTACCCTTGAAAATTCTGACCGTGGCAAACTCGTTGGCGCGACCTACCAGAAAGGTGTAAGGTAACTGCTTGGAAGGCCAGGAAGTGCCACACAATTTAGACCGGAACCCAATGGGGGAGGCATCCAAAGAGACCGTACCCTCCTTCCCCTACCACAAACCTCTCGGAAGGACTTGCAGTCCCACACGTTTAACGTGATCGTACTCCGCGTGAACACGGCTGCAGTTTTGGCAATGGCGGGAATCGAACCCGGGCCTACCGAGTGAAATTCCCGCACGCTAACCACTGGGCTACCGTGCCATCCGCGACAATCTCCATAACTTTATTTTTATTCGGCAATTTTGGGAATCGAACCCGGGCCTACCAAGTGCAAATCCCGCGCACTAACCACTGGGGTACTTCACCCTCCGCGATATTCTTCATAACTTTCTTTTTATTCACCCAATTTAGACCGGAACCAAGTGGGAGAAGCATCCACAGGGACCGTAAACTTCTTCCCCTACCACCAACCTCTCGGAAGGACTTACAGACCCACATGTTTAACGTGATCGTACTCCGCGTAAACACGGCGGCAATTTTGGGAATTGAACCCGGGCCTACCGAGTGCAATTTCCGCGCGCTAACCATTGGGCTACTTTGCCCTACGCGACAATCTCCATAACTTTCTTTTTATTCATCCAATTTAGACCGTACCCTCCTTCCCCTACCACCAACTTCTCGGAAGGACTCACGGACCCACATGTTTAACGTGATCGTACTCCGCGTAAACACGGCGGCAATTTTGGGAATCGAACCCAGGCCTACTGAGTGCAATTCCCGCGCGCTAACCACTGGGCTTCTTCGCCCCCAGCGACTATCTCCATAACATTCTTTTTATTTACCCAATTTAGAACGGAACCCAGTGGGAGAGGCATCCACAGGGACCGTACCCTCCTTCCCCTACCACCAACCTCTCGGAAGGACTTCCGGACCCACATGTTTATCGTGATCGTACTCCGCGTGAACACGGCGGCAGTTTTGGAAGTGGCGGGAATCGAACCCGGGCCTACCGAGTGCAATTCCTGAGCGCTAACCACTGGGCTGCCTCGCCCTCCGCAACTTTCTTTATATTCACCTAATTTAGACGGGAACCCTGTGAGGGAGGCATCCACAGGGACCGTACCCTCCTTCCCCTACCACCAACCTCTCGGAAGGACTTCCGGACCCACATGTTTATCGTGATCGTACTCCGCGTGAACACGGCGGCAGTTTTGGAAGTGGCGGGAATCGAACCCGGGCCTACCGAGTGCAATTCCTGAGCGCTAACCACTGGGCTGCCTCGCCCTCCGCAACTTTCTTTATATTCACCCAATTTAGACGGGAACCCTGTGAGGGATTTTCCCGACCATTCATTCAGATGCTCTAAGTCCAAGGACGAGCCGGATGGTCTGGGCTTTCGGGAACCCTGTGAGGGAGGCATCCACAGGGACCGTACCCTCCTTCCCCTACCACCAACCTCTCGGAAGGACTTCCGGACCCACATGTTTATCGTGATCGTACTCCGTGTGAACACGGCGGCAGTTTTGGAAGTGGCGGGAATCGAACCCGGGCCTACCGAGTGCAATTCCTGAGCGCTAACCACTGGGCTGCCTCGCCCTCCGCAACTTTCTTTATATTCACCCAATTTAGACGGGAACCCTGTGAAGGAGGCATCCACAGGGACCGTACCCTCCTTCCCCTACCACCAACCTCTCGGAAGGACTTACGGGCCCACATGTTTAACGTGATCGTATTCCGCGTGAACACTTCGGCAGTTTTGGCAGTGGCGGGAATCGTACCCGGGCCTACCGCTAACTTCCCGCGCGCTAATTTACAATTTAAAATGACCATATGCTCTCTAAGCTCTTAATTCCATCATCCTCATTCCATTGTTCCATCATTTAAAATATCCATAAAATTTAAATATCCATCGTTCCATCATTTAAAATATCCATAAAATTAAAATATCCATCGTTCCATCATTTAAAATATCCATAAAATTAAAATATCCATTTAAAAAATCCATATCGTTCCATCATTTAAAATATAAATATAATAATTTCTACAGTGCATATGTTAAGCTCTTATTTCATTTAAAATCGGAGAAACGGAAAGTAAAAACTAATTCGGTTTCTTATTGTCCCACCCATCGCTATGCATATACAGAACCGTGACGTCACCTCCACCTTGACGTCCCCACCCACCACCTTCCCTGCTTCAGCGGGGGAGAAACGAAGCGGTACGCCGAGCGGAACGCCGAGAAATTTAAAATCATGACGTCTTTAAAATTGCGATCCTGAAGGCAATTTTCATTATTTCTGGACCAGATTAGACTTGTAAGAATGCCAGATATTTCAGCTTTCTAAAAATGTAAATTATTAGTCGAAATTATGAGTACTTTTTACTATGCGAGAATTTAAAAACCAAAAATCGTTTTTTTGAGCCAAAAGTGACTTTTGTTTTAAAATCTTTAAAAAATATTAGAAATCGATATGGAGATTTGAAATTGATATATTTTTACTCGCAATTGTCTGCTCTTTCCGATGGTGTGAGTTGTTTTTTTCTACGACGTCTGGATCGTGGAGAAAAAAGGGCAAAAAGGGCAAAAAAAGGTCGAAATCGCATAAAACATTAAATAAATAAAAAAATAATTAGAATTTTGAAAATCGGTTTTCACGTGTCCCCTTCCCTCCCCCCCAGGTCTCCGATTGCCAAATTTCGTAGCTCTCCGATGCGCGGTCGCGAAACGTATAGTGTATAAGACAGACACACACACACACACACACACACAGACATTGCCTTTTATTATATTTAATAAGACAGCAATTACTTGGAATAAATTTGGCCTCCAAAAAATTTTGTGAAATAGGGTGCGGTTAAAAAAATTTTGGCGAGTTTAAGAACACTACTTTTTTTTTGTAATAAATGCTTAAAATGTAAAGAAAATGTATTTTAATTTAAGTTATTGAAAGTCTATAGAAGGTTTACAAATTTAAATAATCAAAAAACAACAAAAACATTTTGACATTTAAGCTACTTGAAAAGTAAACAGAAGTTTCAAAATTTAAATTATAAAAAAGTAAACGCAGTTTCTTTAATTTAAATTATTGAAAAATAAACAAGAATTTAAATTAGTGAAAGTAAACAAAGATTTTTCCAATGTAAATTATTTTAAATAAACAAATACTTTTTGAAATTTAAACTATTGTAAATAAACAATATATTTCAATGTAAATGATTGAAAAGTAAACAATGTTTTTTTTTTTTTTCAATATAAGAGTTATCAAAAAATAAACTCCTTTCTCCCCAGAATCAATCCAGTGATGTGCCATTTCTTCCTGTGTCTCCTAATATTCCTAATTTATCCTGTATGCACCCTTTTCTAATTTACCTTGCGGTTCTCACCTGTTGGTTGAGGGGAAAACTGTGTGCATTCCCCAATAGTCTCTTCTCTTCATAGCTCTCTTTGCCTGTTGGAGGAGTTTTGTGCCATTTGCGGTCGTTCTATTTGGAATGACTTTACTGGATCTTGAAAATATACAGTAAAAATAATTTGCATATATTTATATTTCTGTTTTGGATACTCTTGTAGTATATAATTCATTCATGGGGAATGTGATTTGATTCTTTGGGAAGACCCTAGGTGACAGGAAAAAGCACATAAGTCAAAAATTCCAATTTTTTTTTTTTTTTAATAACATATTTGATTTAAGAATTTTATGATCTTTGTTGTGGGAAAAGCGCATAAGTCAATTAGGCTTCTATGTTAAAAAAAGAAACACTTATATTATACGTATAGCAGTGGGGTAAAAAATATAAATTAAGAAAATTATTTATTTAGCTCATGAATGTATAACAAATAATATAATGTAAAACAAATAATATAATGTATAGCAAATAATATAATAATAATAAATTTGTATTCTGGAAAAAAAAAAAAAAATAAATAAAAAAAGTTCTCGTGAAAACATCCTAATTTTCTCTCTACGATATTTCAAAATCCTTGTTTTTGACTTATGCACTTTTCCCCGCCAGCTCTAGATATGTTCGTGTATATCTTTTTTATGCATAACTAGCAGCATACCCATTCTTCGTACGGAATATACATTATAAAGAAACTTAAAATTCACAATCATTTGCATAGTCCTATAGTATTCTAAGTGAGATTGTTATTCAAAACATTTTATTAAAACATTTAAATTAATGTTCCTAAAAAGAAGTTTAAGAATCTATGTTCTCGCTATTCAAAATTATCGTTATTTACAGGAAATATGAAATTGTTAGTAACAAGGATCACATGGTTCCTTCTTTTTCATACTTTTTCAAAATGATTCCTGCTTTCCATTTTTTTCCTACTTTTCCACAGTTGGAAACTCTTTTTCTTATTGTGTGATTAATTGCAAGCATATCAGGAGAAATGCTCGAGGAGTTAATGATATGATGTACGAAACGAAGTGAAGAAAATCTGTCTTATGAAGTTTGTTTTTATGAAATAGTACTAAAAGAATGTAGTTTTTAAAGTACCAGCCCTTATTATTTGTATGTAACTTAAATAGATGAAAGATAATAATTTCTCATCCATTTAAGTTGCATACAAATAATAAGAGCTCGTACTTTAAAAAACTACATTCTTTTAGCACTATTTCATAAAAACAAACTTCATAAGACCGATTTTCTTCATTTTCTTTCATACATCATTAAATCCAAATATATTTGGATTTTCGAGCTACTCCAGTTCTCGGGTTATACCTAAAAAAACAGTACATTGGACCTAGAATGTGACGGACCCAGAACAGGCTAGTCCGATAAGGTTTAAAATTTAGGAAATACCACAAAAGACAATGACATACTAAATTTGAACATTATAGCTGCTAAACGAGTACATTCATATGGGGAGCCTAGGACGGGGAAGCCCGATATGGCTTAAAATATAAGAAAACTAAAATTTACTGCAGGACACAATGACATACTAAATTTCATGTCACTATGATTAATGAAACCTGATTAGTTCGAGCCTCAAAGATTTGAATCATAATCTAACTATTCTGTATTCATTAACTTTTATAGTGATATTAAATACATAAATACATTTAACATGTATACGTTGAATCCTTGAATTGACATAAACCGATTAATGTATGCTCATTTTATAATTTCTTTTTAATTTTGCATGTTTATAAATGAGTTTATATTCATATTCTTATGCAAATGTAATTCCATTATATTTGGTATGCATATAATCAATTGTACTTGAATTGTATATAATCAAACACACTGCAAGAGTGCAAAATTTCTTTTACAATAATTCCCTGTCACCAAAATTCACATCAGGCATTTTACAATAATTCCCTGTCACCAAAATTTACATCAGGCATTTTATCTGGCAACCCAACCACCAGCTACTGAGTGAAAAGTCTTGCATACCTTCTACAGAGCTACAGTTTAGGTGTTTGCTGAGTTTAGTATATAGTAGCATAATTTTACAGTCTTTACACCTGTGCCAAGTTGTGTAGAGATGGTTATCATGCACAAATATCTGTTGCCATATTTGGAATTAGTTCAGAAGCAAAAGAATCAGGAATATATAAATCATTTTGAAATCCTTTAAAATTATCTTCCCCAACAAATTAGCTATTTTATTTTTAAATATGCTTGTTATAGAACGTTTTGAAAATTTTTGTATTCAAATTATAATTATTATGTCTCAACCCGTGACATTTGTTAAGGGTTTTAAGAAAACATTTTTGTTATCCTTCAGATTGCTCAGGGTGGTATTGCGGAGAAAAATGCTACATGTGGCCGTCTTCTATGTGATGTAAAAATTTCCTCGAAAGAACTTATCCGCTGCAAAAGCTATGACCTGGAAGAACTTGCCAGTCATTTGCTTAATCAGCAATTTTGTGAGATACCTCCAGAATGTGTCCATGACCAATACATGTAAGTAGCTGTTTTATTAAAAAAATGTATGGTAAATATGACAGACAGGGACAGTTTTTTAATACTTGTTATTTTGTACTTTGCTGTAGGGTGATAAACTTGCATTCATTGATTGGTTCAGGAGATATTTAAGTTAAAGCATGTATTGTGATTTTCCTTTTAATATATGCCTTTATATTTAATTTTAAATGCTGAAAAAAACAATTGTAAGGTATCAAAATTTAGATAGCATCTTTTTCGAAGTTCTATTAAATAGTTTCATTAAAGGTTAGGAAAATAGACATTGCTTTCATAGTGTCAATAAATGAAAACCATCTGCTGTTGCTACAACAATTCTTTTTACTATTCAAATTAATGTTATTTAAAATGTAAAACATTAGCTTCCATGGCATAACATATTCTCATGTTGATGTGATTTTGGTGCAAACCAAAATATTAAAGGCAGGCTTTTTTTACTCTTTGAGGACAACAGCACTCTGGAACTGCCATGGTCCAAAGGATGGAGCGTTTGTTTCACTTATGAACTGTTTTCAAAGGATTATTTTCTATTTGATGAATGCATTAAATGTAAATTTTCTTTTTTAAATATGAAAAATAAAAATGGATTAAAAATTACCATGATTAAAATTGGTTTTCAATTATAGGGAAAATATCTGAATGATTGAATATCCGACTCAAAACTAATATATATATATGAAAATAGTTGTTATTTTCACTAATTTAAGCACTTTTTGCATATAAAATATTTCAAAGCATTGCTCAACGCACAAGCTGACATTGTGATTTTTGCATTCATAAAACTGTGTAAGCTCTTTCATTTACTCCTTGTTGGTATCGGCATCATGGTCTGTACAAAATATCACTGTCTGTATCATGTCGCTATCTGTACAAAGTACAGAGATTTTAAATACAGCTAGCTGGCTCACATGTTAAATTTGCATAATACAAAAGTCAATTGGCGAAACAAAATTTCATATGAGAAGAAATACAAGATAAACATAAATTCATAAAATCAAATATAAGATACCATATATGATACATTATATATTTAATATAAGATAATAATATTTAATATAAGATACATTATTTATTTAAATATTTATGTAGTATACCCATAGTGGTTTAATATTTATTGAATTGAGGATAAGATGTCAGGCAAAACATAGTATATAATGTAGTATGGGGCATTGCTAACTTTTAAATGCAAAAGAGAAAATATGCAATCTGTTGTCAAAAAAAAAAAAAAAAAAAAATCCCCCTTATATATAGCAATGCGAGTATTAGATATTTTTAGCTACGTAACAAAAGCTTACTATTAATTTTCATCTTGAAATATGGTATTATTTGTGTATAAGAATATAATTCACTTTTAAGTTAATTATCAACAAGTTGCAATGCTGAAAAAAGTCTGACATTTTTATTTTTATTTTGAAAGCTGATCAGTCTGTGCATTGAATGAATGCTTTTATAATCCATTCATATTTTTTTTTGTGTGACATAAATAATTAGAGAAAAAAAAAAGAGTCTAAGCTACACCCCACATCAGATGTTTTTTTAATTTAAATATATAATTTTAGTGTTTTCAAAATTATTTGTGATGGACAAGTATGTTTAGTGGGGTATTCAGCTCGAGTACTTCTAAATTAGGTACTTACGCCTATTCTTTATCTTCTTTTCCTAGGTCGTCCAAGCATCTGATTCAGTTGATTGATTTTAGCATGAGGCGTGCAGAACTCATCCACAGCTTAAATTGTGAACTCAATATTCTCCCTTTGGCTCTGCAAATAACAAATATTGCTGGATGCATTATGGTAAGTGTATTGAAAAAATTTAGGTATAACAATTAAAGAATGAATAGACTATATCCCAACATAAAATACTGTGCAAATAAGGTCTAATAAGCAGATTTATGTTTCAGAAATCTTACGATTTCCTTCTTGTTCAGTGCAAACAAGCCTAGACCTGAATGCCTAAATGCTGAATAGCTTGATCATGCAGCAAAATGGCAAAATAACAGAACCCAGTAGGGTAACAACACCTTGAGTGAAGAAAGAGAAGCAAAACAAGAAGATATAAATGAAATGCAAAATATATGAACTCAAAACAAACTCTTCAAAGAGCATCAAAGTAGTGTCAAAATTAAAAAAAAAAAAAAAAAAACTATCACTATTCACTGTACATAACTTTTATTATTCTTTCGCCTCCATTATTTAAAAGGGCTCTTCAATTTTCTATTTGGACTTTTCAAGCTTTTCTTATCAATTTAAATGCCAGCAGTCTGGTTAAGGATTTTTCAGTGATACCCTATTTCTCCGAGGTATGGTATGACCACATCTGACTATTTTTGCACTGCATTTTAAGTTCCCATACTCTGCTTTTAATTTTTCTTCCCTTCTCTGCTTCTCGAATTCACGTACTTTACATTTTAATTTTCCCTGTTTTGCTTCTTCCTTTTGGGTGACGCTACCATACTCATTTCTGTTATTTAGTTATTTTATTGCTTGCATGCCTTGTTCTCATTTAGGCATTCAGATTCATACTTGTTTATACTGAAGACAGAAATCTAAAGATTTCCTAAACATATGTCTACTTATTGAAACTTATTTGTGTAGCATTTTGCATTGTAATATGGTTTATTTCTTACTTGTGTGCAAAGTCACCTTCTATACTTCAAAATGAAAGAGTACTATAAATTTAAAATCTTTTAGACACATCTTCTCTGGATAGATTCGTAGATATGTGTTACTTTATTTCTTTCCTTATATACATAATATAATGTATAAGGAAAGTATTGTGATGAATTTGAATTTTTGGCGGGAGAGCACGTTTCAAGCATCCCTGATCACAAATCGAACATTTCTGAGGTGATGTCTGTGTGCATGTGTGTGTGTCAGTGACTCTGTGGAGACGATATCTCACGAACGAATAGAGCGATTTGAATGAAATTGGGTACAAAAATTACAATCAGTGAATACTGGAAGCCGTGAGTAAATGTTCAGACCCCCCCCCCCCCCCCTAAATTTTCGAGTGAAATTTTGAAAAAATCATCAAAAAATCAAAACCTTTAATAAAGTTACGCAAATAAACATTTCTTATGTAATAGAACTTTAGAATGCTAGCATGAACCTTTCTTGAGATATTGCACATTTTTCAAGTAAATTTATCAAAAAATCCCATAAATAAAAAAAAATATTAACTGTGGAGAAACATGTTTACTTTTCATATGTAATATCATGCGATAAATTGGGGGACATTCTCATGGATCTAGCTCGTTCCATTCATGAGAAAATGTACTTTGAGTAATACTTTTGTATTTGAATGGCAATACTCATTTATCTGCTGTAAGAATAACTTATTTCTCCATCCATAATGCTTGGCGAGATTTTGGCGGAATGTCACCAACTTGACAACTTTTTTAAATGTTGCCAAATTAACGAAAATCTAGCCAAATGGATAAAAATGACGCTAAATCAATGAAAATCACAACTAATGATGAAAATTCAATATCTTGGAAATATAAGTATCTACTATAAGAATAACCCTTTTTTTTTTTTTTACTGTAAAAGTAGTAAATTCATTGCATTATATAAGGAAAACCATGTGCTGCCCACATCAGATTTTTTTTTAATGCAACCATGTAATTTCTTATTAATATCTTGTTTATTTTCAGTGTTTGAAATTATGATTGATTCATTGGTCCGAAACGAATTGATTGGACCAGAAGAATAAATCTGTAGATTTAGTAACTATAATGGCTGAAAACCAAGTGCATGCTTTATTTCAGGACACACTTGATATTGAAGATTTTGGTTTTATGCCTGCAAAAGCACTCTGACGGGAATCAAGTAAAGAGTTTTTAAAAGAGCTTGCTCATAAGTCTTTCAGCAAACAGAAATGACTTTGCTTAAATCAAATTTTAACAGTAACAAAAATAAAATATCTGCTCATTATTTTAGTAAGTTGACAGTTTAAATGAAAGAAATTCAATTAAAGTCAAAAAATACTCTAACAACAAGCAAGTATAAATATTTATCCTTAAGTGAATTACTATGTGAATTTCAAAACTTTTGTTAAACATAATTAAATTTATTAGCTCAACAAGTCATTTGTGATGGCTGTGAATCAGTATTTGTGCACACTAGTTCTTAAAACTAGTGTCTTTTATAATTAACTTCAAATGCCACTTAATTCTTCAAATAAATTAAACATTTATTAAAAAACTGTTCATTTGTTTCCAAGGGCACTGAAATTCACTTAATCCAGTATTTGAAATTTTGATCTCTCACAATATTTTCTCTGTGCTATGTATTATATAGAAATTATAATTGTTGAGGGGAATTGACCAACGACCTCAATAATTACCAGGAAATGCTTCTAAAATAATTAAAATTTTTAATATGTCAGTGACTTTTATTGCAAATTCTATAAACATTTCTGAATTCTAAATATGTGGCTCAATTCTAAAAAGAACAACAGGGTTCAATCTTCTGCTCAGATGGTCTTGATAGACTGACTTTCGTGGTTTTCAGGTATGCAACATACAGATGACAGTTTCATTTACAAAGTTCTTTGTGAGAAAAACCCTTTTGCAGGATGGCAACATCTAGCCTTTCCCTGATGAAATCTCCCTGCTTCAATTAATATAGTAATGGGTATAGTATCTTTCAAACAATCAGATAAAATCAAATTGTGTTGAAAACTTAAAAATCAGACAATCATAATGTGCGACTTTAAAATTGAATCTTACATTTGTAAAAATAAAGCAAATACAATACAACTTTAAGAATCCAGATGTTTTTCTAATTTTTCGATTTTTTTTTAATTTTTATGTTTCCAATAGAATTGCTAATTTCCAAACTTATATTAAAATAATTTAAGTTTGTGCATTTAAACAAAGAATCAAGAGAATATTTTGGTTCACAAACATCATCATGCTTTAGAAAACCCATTCCTAACAAAAACATTCATCAAATACATAACATGAGTAAGTAAAGCAGACGTGGTACAATTCCATGGAAACATAGTTTTTCTGATTTCTACCATTCCTGGGATCAATGCAAACCCGTGGTAAAATTTTGTTGGGGGGGGGATGCCAAACTGAGATCAATGATGAAGTTGCATGCATTACTTATGGCGATATCCTTAACTTCTCTAGGCAGCAGTGCCAGACACTGTAACACTACAGAAAAATTTAGGTGGAAAAGTTGGTGAAGGTAGAGGGGCAATCGGTATCAGTTAGTTTGCTTCTCGATGGTAATGCACTGAGGAGAGAAATATGAATTTTGGGACTTCGGATACCAATAGGGGTGAAATGACCAGTGGAAGTTCAATGTACAAAATAAATGGGTTGAGAACCTTGGTATATGCGATACATGGTCGTGAGTCAGGGTTGTTTATTTCCTTTCTTCTAATCTAACTCGTCATCTCAGAAAAATTGAATGCAAAGAGCTATTTTGATTTCATGCCTGTTTTTCATGCTATGATGTTCCCATCAAGCAAAAGTTTTATTTCGGCAGTTTTTTAATTTCAACTATCTTTTCATTAACTTTTGCTATATATATATATATATATACACACATACACAGTGCAACTTGGATAATTTGAAGCTGAAGGGATCACTAAAAAAATTCGAATTATCCAAAACTTCTATTTAAAAAAGTTACTTCTTTTAACTTTAATTTCAGGTCCACTGAATGCTTGAAAAGGTTATTCTGTCAATAAGTAAATATTTATTAGGAAATATCATGGTATGAAGGACTTAAACACTATATGTATGTAAACAAAATAAGATTTACGTAAGCTACATACATGTACGTATTACATTCAATACAGAAAATTATAGTTTTAGAAAAAATTGCACAATGTTTGATTGTTTTGTAGAGTTCAGTCGTTTAAGGTTAGCAAAATCATCAAGCATGTTTAGTGAACGGAAAACAGCTTCACTAACGTTTGTTTGTCCTTCAATGTACCGACGAAATTCGTCTAGAGGAAAAAGCGTCTCCGATAATGTAGGGATTGGCGTCTCTTCTTCTTCCTCCTGTATATCATCCTCGATATCGTAATCCGTTGCACTCGTCTTATTTAATACTTCTGATAAAATGTCTTGATCTGACAGTTCTCCACAAACTTCCACTTTTTTGTCCAAATTGACATATTCTTCGAATGTCACACCCATATTGTTACCCCGTGCGTCCGGTGGGGGGACATTTTCTTCTATGAACTCAGCTGGGTCAGTTTCATTGGTAAATCCTACCTTTCAAAAAGAATTTGCTATTGTTGTTTCCGTTACTTGAGACCATGCATTGTGACACAATCGTGCTGCATCAAGGACACTTATTACTGTTTTTTTGTTTTTGTCCTTGAAAGAATCTGTCAAGAGGTTTCGAATGAAAAGGCATCTGTAAAAATGCTTGAGATTTTTTATGATGCTCCATCGGTTGCACAAGTGAAGTCATATTTGTGGGAAAAAAGTAACCTTTGCATTGTCCATATGTGGAATAGAGTTATACGCAGTGCAATTGTCAATAAACAAGATAATTTTTCTGTTCTTTTGTCGATACTTTTTATCAAGTTTCAGCAGCCAATCTTTAAAAATTTCTGCAGTCATCCAAGCTTTTTTATTTGATCTATACTCTACTGGTTTTGATTTGGCATTTTTGAAACATCTTGGATTTACAGATTTGCCTATCACGAGCAAAGGCAGCTTTTCACTGCCATCCATGTTAGCCCCAATCAATAAAGTGACTCGTTCTTTACTTTTCTTTCCCCCACTACAACGCTCTCCCTTAAATGCTAATGTCTTGTCTGGAGCACATTTAAAAAACAACCCAGTATTGTCAATGTTGAAAATGTCTTAGCCGGTGTTCTCTCAATCATTTGTACAACATCGTTTTTCCAAACAGTTGCTGCTTCTTGATTCACTCTTCCACTTTCACCACACATACGCCTAAAGGAGATTCCTTTTCTTTCCTTAAATCCATCCAACCAACCAGTGCTAGCTTTGAAATCACTTTTCCGAAAATCGGCAGAAAATTCTTCCGCTTTTGCTCGAATAAAGGGCCACTCAGAGGAATGTTTTAGTCCCGTACTTATTTAAACCACTTCAACATGCACTCTTCGACTTCAGGATTGTCCTGTTCTGTAGCTCTTTTGCGATCCTTTCCATTTTCATGCGTAGCAGCAGTGTTACTCAGAATTTTGTCCTTATTAGTAGACAAAGTGTTCGGCGCTATCCCGTACTCGTTGGCGATTTGGCATTTCTTCTTCACACCCTTTTCCACATTGCGAATGACGGCAACCTTTTCAGCAAGCGTTAAAGTCTTGTATTGAACGCGTGGTTTACTCAAAGACATTGTGAATGCTCACTAGCGAAACTCTCATAACACTACAGACAAACTGACAGTAGTAAGCTCAAATGACGTCTGAAGCCTGTTGAACCAACACTCTCTGTAGGCTAAACGCTCGAACAGGTCGCGGGAAGGGGGGTTTCAGTTGTCACGTGTCGAACAGGTGGGGGTATTCCAGCGATGATTTCTTAACGATGAAAGGCCGAAAGGTTGTTATGGTTCGAAAGTTTTTATAAAAAAACTTCGAATTAAGAAAGTTGAACTTCGAATTATCCACGATTTTTTAACATTGATTTAATACAAAGTTGAAGGGACCAAGAGAAATCTTCGAATTAACGACGAATTCGAATTAGAGACGTTCATTTTATCCAAGTTGCACTGTATATATATATATATATATATATATATATATATATTAGAAAGATATAATAATAACCAATTCCAAGTAGTTATGAAATATTAAAATCACATAAAGCAGTTACACCACAGCTACAATGCCGATAAAAGAAATGAACAGCATTGGCTTAATTTTGTAGATTAACTAAACTTAGATTCAACTTCTGTTCTGTGCATCTAATTCTAATTAACCCAAACGCATGCTTGTTTCAGATTTGGCAATAGTAAGTTACTATAAATGCTAAAGTGCAGATTACAAGCATTAGAAGAAGAAAAATCGAAAAATTATTAGGAATTCATAATATATATATATATATATATATATATATATATATATATATATATATATATATATATACATATATATATAGTATAGTATAGTTCAGGATGATATACTTAGGGATATTCTGAATAAAGGGTCTAAATTTCGCATTCCATTCTGCCACCACCCCAAACTTCTTCTTCGGTCTTTATCTTTTGATTTTGATAAATTCATATACCAACAAGCTTGTTCACATTCCATTCCTATTGAAGCATTCCATCTGTGGAAGTATACTACCCTTCATCTTCTTAAAAATGTTATTATAAACATCAAATTTACAAAGTCTAGTTATCCTTATAAACAACTCCTATCTGCTATTAAGGAACTACAAAAACATTTTGTTATAACTTATGTAGATAAAGCATCTAATTATTATGCCATTATTTGTAAAAAATATTATGTTTCTCTGCTACAGAATTACTTAAAAAATAATCATATTTTTAAATCCATTAATAATCAATCTATCAAAATCAAAACTGAAGTGCTAAAACTAATATACACAATTAAATATTAATTATAAATTTTATAAATTTCCGTATGTTATTTTGGTACCAAAATTCCACAAATCATCTCTCAGTTTTAGTACAGTCACTTGTGGACATAATACCTTTACCACTACAGCTAGTAAGTACTTGCTAAACTGTTTAAATAGAGTTAATGAATCTCTTAAATTTAAGAATTCAGGCTATTTCATATTGAACAATAGTTTTGATTTAGTTAATCACCTTAGCAAGCTTCCACATATTCTTGGTTTCCATACTTTTGATTTTAAAGACCTTTTTAATAATATTGATATTAAAGATTCATATAAAGTTATTATCTCTCTTGATCATGATTATCTCTCTTCCAATAATGTTCCATTTAATGTCAAAAACTTTCCTATGCTATTGCACTTTGTGTTATACAACAATTATATTATCCAAGGTGATAACATATATTTACAAACATCTGGTGTACCTCAAGAGGGCTGTAGTAATAGTATTCTAGCTAACTTATATCTTTATTATTATGAATGCCATCTTTTCTCTAATTCATATATTATATATCGATATGTTGACGACTTAATTTGTATTATCATTGATGATTCCTATCCAATTAATATTAATTTTTACCTCTCTAACCTAGAATTAATCCCTAATGAACCTCGTCAAACTGTAAATTATTTAGACCTAAATTTAGATACCTTCAATAATCATGTAATCACCAATCTATATGATAAAAAGGATTCTTATAACTTCACTATCATTAAGCTGCTATCATATCGATTTTGTAATTCTACTCAATTATTTAGAAACATCATTTTAAACCAGCTATTTCGAAAACATCGACTTTCTGATCCTCAGTTTCACTCACTCCACATCAATAATCTTAAACGCATTTGTCAAAATTACCACTATCCGGAAGTATTTGTAAATAATATTATTAATGATTTCAAATACACCACGTAGTAATTTTACAAATGCATTATTTATCCTTGATTGGATAACTCATATTTGTGAATTTCACTTATTCTTATCACCTATTTTTCCACTAGGCCTGATTTTGATGCTGTTTACTATTTTTGAAAGACTATTTTCCACTTGTCCTAAGTCCTATACTGATTACTATTTTTTAAAGTCTACATTCAAAAACATTTTTCGTTCACGTTCAATAGTATATACATTCCTTTTATCCACTCACTTTAACGAAGCGAGGTAAAATGTTCTGTTGTATGTTCCCCTGCTAACATTTCGACTCTTCGTGGAGACTGTACCACGTAAGTTTATATTTCTGTGTTTTATATTTCTGGTTTTTAATTCATATGGTTTATTATTTCTCCTTCCACTAGCCAGTAGACAATTCCAATGATGTCCATAGTTAAATACTATCGCCATTGTCAGAAACTGGCTATTCTATCAGTTTTAATTTGAACCACCATTTTTTATGTAGTTTCAATTGATTGTTCTCCATGCCTTGATCTTTAATCTTGAGCTAATTATTATCGCCTTTTCTCATTTTTGCATTGTTTGCGTTTTCATTATATATATATATATATATATATATATATATATATATATATATTTGAAATATGTAATAATAAGAATTATGTAAAAATATAATAAAAAAAAATATATATATATATATATATATAAAAAACAATTCAAGTAATATTAACATCACCATAGAAGCAAATATATATATATATATACACACACACACACACACACACACACACACACACACACACACACACACATACACATACCTGTTTAATTGTGATTTATGTATACTAATATTCCCCTCATCCCCATTCCATTATAGTGATAAGTTACCTACCATTTTTATCCTTACTCTTGGTCTATAGTTACTTATTTGTAACAGATATGCTAGTGATGGTTTATTTTTTTTTTGTACTTACCGTAGTTTATGAATAGTTTTCAATAAATAAAACTTCAATTTTTATTTATGTATATATATATATATATATATATATATATATATATATATATATATATATAGCTATCCAAAATGAAAAATGAAATATACAATCAATATATATATATATATATTAGTTGAGTTTTTGGATTTTTATTTAAGTCGTTAATGTGACAATTAGAATGGCGAATATTGTTTCTGACAGTCCAAAATTACATGACATTAATTATCTAGAACAGTATTTTTACTTTCCCTGCAATACATGGTAATGTATAGGGAAAGTATTGGAATCATGCCGAAAATTGCAACTCGAGTTTTTGACAGATCTACACATTTCAAGACCTCTAGAATACGAAAAAACTATTTTTAGTGTAACATCTGTCTGTGTGTCTGTCTGTCTGTCTGTCTGTCAATGTATGTATCCACTCTAACTTAAAAAAACTAATTGACCGAATTTCATAAAATTTGGTTACCCTAATTCTGATTAGATTTTGGTACGGTTCGGAGAAAAATAACCTGCCTTTTTTTTGCAAATGGCCTGCAAAAATCGTCAAAATCTAAAATAAAAAACTACGTATGCTCAAATATATGCATTAAATGCTTGTTTCATACATAAATTTTAACAAAGAAAAGAATAAGACCAACCCCATTACACTAGGATTAGCCATTCTCGAGATATTTTAGTTTTTTCGTATTTTCTCTACACCACCTTTGAAAATAAGTCCAGTTACCAAATAAAAACGAAAATTGAATTAAAAGTGAATTAAATTTAATTAAAGAGAACGTGGATATAAGTCTGCAGGGAAAGTCATGTGTTGCTCACATCAGATTTTTTGGTTGTGGAACCATTTTGAAATTCAGTTTGATGGCAGAACCTCAAAATGAGAAAAAAGTCCATTTTGGTCTAAACTATGTATTCAAAAACTTACCCGTTTTCTGTAAAGAAAATTTACATAAAATTATCACCTCACGGAACTCATTAAAAAAAAAACGTCGATCTAGAAAAATTTTAATTTAGATAAGACTGGTTAACAAAGTCCGTAAAATTGAAACTTGGTGATAAGCAAACTAATGTGTTGGTTGGTGACTGCATAAAGAAAGTAGATGTGAGTGAAAAAGTTCTGTGGAATCTTTGTTGAGACCTAATTTACTATGGTAACAGAAGATATATGACAGTAGCTGACCACCTGAAACAAAAAAAAAAGTGTTTATTAAAAATGCAAACTTGCACTTTTCTAAGAATATTTCTTTTTACAAACTGCAGCTTCTGCATCATCATTAATGTTGCCCCACTACAAGTTAATGTCACCCTTTGTAATATATATAAACTTTGTTTGGATATCTCAATATTTTACCTTTCATTTTTAAAATATAAGAAAAACAAATTACTAAAAGAGAAATATCAAATTGAATTTTATGTTATTTTACATTGTATTAAATATTTTGTGAATCAGTACCAGGATTTGGGATGATTTTTACAGAATATTTATTAAAGGTAAGAGTAAGTTTTACAATATTTTTCAATCTTATTTTTAAATGCAATGAATGAATGAGTCCATAATTTGTTGTATTTCCATTAAATGTTCCATAATTTGAATTATTTCCATGTATGCATAGATTAATTTGCCATGTTCGGTTTCTACTGGCATAGTATACAGCGTGTTTGCACAAATTCAAACGTGTTGCGTTTGATGACAAAGTTCAGCTTTTTCTGGTAGAGGGCTGTACCATGTCTGATAAAGTTAGCAACATAAACAACAATTTACCAGACAAAATGATGATGGCTTATTTCGGGGATCTGAAGTTTGTGTATTTAAACAAAGAATGAATAAATGTTTGGGTTTACAAACATCACCAAACTTTGGATAATGTATTCTTATCAGAAACATTTGTCATGCAAGTAATAATGAATCCAACATAAACAAAAACAATCTACCAAACAAAATAATTATTGCCTATTTCGGGGATTGGCATTTAAAAACAATTCAACTGGTTGCCGTAAAATGTTTATTAACAATTGATGCTAAATCAACATATTTTATTTGATTTAGTGTTTTTAGTCTTTTTGATTTAGTGTTTTTAGTGTAATTTGCTCTGTTTGGTAGCCCTTTTGGCTATGTATGGATCAGAGAAATATTGGTCCAGTGAATTCTGAATAATTGGTCTATTACCGTATTAAATACTATTTTTTAATTGGTTAACTTAACTTTTTACCATTTTAGCCAAAAATTGTGTATTTAGTTAATTCTGAGTTTGAATTTTATTCATACTCTATAATCCCAAAAATCCTAAAATCTGGAATCAGCGAAGTTTGGACAATTCTGGATTGTTGAGGTTGTACTGTATATCAAATGACTGACCAAAATTCTCATGAAATTACAAACAGTCATAAATATGATTAAAATCTTAATTGTTTCTCAAAAGATGCATCCCATTCACATTTTGTCTATAAATTTGTTTTAGAGAGACCGTGTAATTCCAATGAGTTTTTCAGGGTGTGTACGGGTGCTTGAAAATTTGGAAAGTACTTGAATTTGAAATGACCATTTTGAAGGCCTTGAAAGTACTTGAAAATTCACATTTTCTTGGTTAAATCCTTGAAAGTGCTTGAAAAAGTAGGGATGAAAATATTTCTCTAATCTGTAGTGTTTGTTTTTCTGAGAAGTTCTGCTTTTCATGAAAATTTCCTTAACGACATAATTTTTTTTGAAAATTTACTCAGTGTGACTCTTACAATGTGTGAGATGAACATTCTTTACTATGTATAGACAAGCCACGAGTGCTTAGAACTTACAATATAATACGCACTTGTAGGGAAGGGGGAGAGTCAATTTATTTAATAAATAAAGTTTGTCATTTTCAAATCATGACAGAAAATAATTTTTTATTTATATTCCTTCTGTAAGGTTTGTGAGGAAAATATTAGAGAAAGTCTGTCAACCCAGTGATTTTACAACTGTCAACAGATTACTTTCAATAATTCATTGATAATAAAGTTTATCTGATTTAGATGTTTCATAAGTGCTTATAAAGCTATCTTTTAACATGTTTTGTTATTATAGATATATTTTAACTCATTAATTTTGCTTAATAAAGTAGCATTAGTTTGCAAATAATCTTCTCTCTAAGAAATGCATAAAACTTCATGACGGATTGATTGACATCTTTGAAAAAGAATTGCATTTGAAAGTCCTTATAAAGTGCTTGAAATTCTTTTAAGTGAAAGTGTACTGGTTTTTACTTACACATATAACCCCATTTTCTTGTTTTTAGAGTCGCACACTGTTAGGTGGACGATCCGAGCGAAATGAATACCTTCTGCTTCATGCATTCAATGCTAAGAATTTTATCTGTCCTCCGAAAATACAAGGAAAGAAGCTGAACAAGGTGTGTGTCATAGTCATTTTATGGTGGTACATGATAAGTGCATTTAGTAACATTATTTTGCATTGTATCATGTATGGTGTGCTTTTCAGGGTCAAATGCATGCAGATGATGACTTGGAACTTGTAGGAAAGAAAGGAAAGAGGAAGCCTGCCTATGAGGGCGGATTAGTCTTGGATCCAAAAAAAGGTATAGAGAGCACTTTTAATTTCATTTTGCTAACTCACATGCTTCTAGATGGAAAAAAATCTAAAATGCTTTACAAATAATTGGTAAATTATGTAAAAATCTGGAAAATTTGTGGGTAATTTATTTTGCTACTGTTACACTATGTCATTTCAAAATGTAGTGTGGAGTTATAAATATCTCAATGAAATTTAATTTTGGTAAATTTGTTATCTATATCAATAAATTTTCATCAAATTTTATTGATATATACTGATATCTGTTGATATATAGTTATGCATATATATATATTTATCATTATGTATTGATATACAGTTTAACATCAATTAAAATTGTGCTATAGGTAATATACTTTTATGTAATTAATCTTTTAAAAACCTGGAACCTTGGGTACAGTATTAAAGCTAGTGAATTCAATAATTTTAGATAACAGATTACATAAAGTTGTTGAAGTTTAAAAACTTAGTAACCACTAAATTTCATGAAATTTTGTGGACAGCCTTGTGTGGCAGCCCCATTTAAAATTGAGTCCATATTGCAAGTTTCTAGGACCAAAGGTTGTCAAGATAAACAAGATCAATCATGCATAAAGCATTGATTATGAAACACTTTCCAACTGAAATGCAATTTTATTTAAACATCTCTAAAATGCGATACATTCAGCGGTTATATTTTTTAAATTATCACAATACCACAATAATTTATTATATTTGAAAACTTCATGGAAAACAAATGAACTTTATTCAAATAATGTCATTAAAATATAAATCGCCTGGCTCTCTATATAAAAGCAGTGAATATTTCATTCATAAACTTTTTTCCATTCCTTTCATTCAGTGGCGATATTTTTAAAATTATCACAATACTACAATAATTTAATTTACTTAAAAACGTAAAACCTTGGAGGTAAAATTACTTTCTAACTCCATGCTGAAAACTTCATCAAAAAAGCAATAATATCGAATCGTCTGCTTCTTTATGTAAAATCAATGAATGTTTCATTCATATCAGCTATATTGCAGACTCCAGAGCTAAATAATTTTGCGTTAAAGAAATTCAACAATTCTTATACAACTCATCTTGCAGCTTGATGTGTTTACATTCTCCATACTTGAAGTTTGGCTTCATTGTAGAAATGATCAAAGTTTGATGATCATTTAAACTCCAAAATATTGTAATTGTGTTGGCGCAATATATAGATGCACAGAAAAAAATAAAAAATAAAGAGGTTTTAGGACGGATGCAACACTAAATATAAATTAAAAAGAACTTGAAAAGTCATGATTTTGACATAAGATGGATGCCATATTTTATTTTAAAGTGGGTCACTTGATCTTTTCATGTAATATGGGTGCAATTATTATTTTAATTTCTATTTTAAAAACTACCAAACATATTTTGCTGAATTTTTTTTTATATATTTTATGAGATAATTTGAATATTTCCTAAAATTTTCAAAGCAATTTGTGAATTTTAAATGTGCTTAAAAAATGTTTGAAAAATTAGGTCCCATAGTGTTCAATGTATTTCATTTTTTCAACCCGGGTTCAATCCAAAACTAATTGGGTGATATTATTTATTTACATTCCCATATGTCCCACAGGCCGTCTCAACAACATACTAAAATTTCATTTTGACAAAGTCATTTTTACGGCAGTTGTCGTGTGAATAGACAGACAGAATGAACAAAGTCATAAACATTTTTCAACTATGTTGTAAAGTGTTAAAAATGAACCTTCTATAGAGATATAGCATTATACAGATATATATATATATATATATATATATATATATATATATATATATATATATATATATATATATATATATATATATATATATATATATATATATTTGCAGATTTATTTGAAAAAAAATATATCATATTGTTTAGCAATGGAGGATTAAATACAATGTATTTATACAACAGACAATTTTTATTAATTAATAAAGAAATGAATATATCAATAAATTTTATTAATGAATGGCTTTGCCTTTTTGACTGGATTATATCAATTATGATTTTCAGGTTTAAAGATTACAGATATTATTCATATTTTCAATTTCTTACATCATCTGTTTTATTTTAGCAATGATTTTTCAAACTCTTATATTGTGTTTAGCCAATTTTTGAAACTGAATATAAGTAGTATGAGTATATCTCCTAATACAGTAATGGCTTTAACAATAGCATTTGTTTGCTATTTATTTTTCCTGCCAGAGACGTATACATCTTCATGATGAGGGGCTGATTGACGTCCTTGAAAAGTACTTGAAATTTTTTTTAAGAGAAGTGTACTTACCCTGATATTTGTATACAACTTGCAGTATCAAAGCAAAAAATCCAATTCCTGCCCATGAGTGAGAACACCGATTGTTATAAGTGCTGCACAATGCATTACTCTCATGTGTGTTATATGAGCCCTATAACATCATTAGCGCTGACAGTTTTATCTTTTGCATTACTCTTAAAATGACATTTGCATGCTGAGTTTCGTTGTTGTAGTTTAGTTTTTTATTGGTACATATATTTATTTGCAACAGTGTGTATATATGTTTTAAAGTATTACATAAATAGCCGTTTTAGACATAATTTTACTTCTAAAATAACAAATGACATTATTTATAGGATGTTAACATTGTCATTCTTAAGTTATTGCACTTTTATTCTAAAATTTTTAAAAAAAAAAAAGTTAAATATGCTCATTATTATTAAATAAGTAAATATTTTATGAGTATGTATGTTTAACCATAAATAAATGGAAACCTTTCTTTAGGAGGTATAATGTTATAAAAAGCTTTAGTTTTTGTTATTGTTTTTCTACAATATCTAAATTTGTTAATCTGTAGAGAAAGTCAGGTGTTGAACACAATCCATTTTATTTATCTTTTTCTTTTATAGTATTCTGCCATTTATGAAGTTGGTTCAGTAATAAAAATGTCATTTTCTGTAATTTTATTGAATAATCCTTCATTTTATTTCTAAACTAGTCCTATTAAATAAAGAATCAGCCAAAATCTTGTTTATTTGTTGAATTATTCATGTTTAGGTAATATTACAGAGAGAGTGATATACAAAGAAGTTATTGCATAAGATTGCAAATTAAAAATTTTTGCAGTTCTTATTTAATTATTGAAGCAAAATGACATTTATTTTTTAGGCTTCTACGACAAGTTTATTCTCCTCATGGATTTTAACAGTTTATACCCTTCTATCATCCAAGAGTACAACATTTGTTTCACCACTATACCCAGAGTAATGGATTCAGAGTCCAAAACAGAGGTATCTTGCAATTGTGTGTCATTTTTATGTTCCCTAATTGCTAAACTGTATATTATTGCAGTGAAGCAACTTCTACCTTATCACAGAGCATTGCATACAAGCAATAAAGTGCTCAGTCGGTTATCCTTTGACCACAATTATACAGGGTGCGTACGGGTACTTGAAAATTGGAAAAGTACTTGAATTTTAGATTAGCATTTTCAAGGCCTTGAAAGTACTTGAAAATTCCCATTTTCTTAAGTCCTTGGAAGTGCTTGAAAAAGGCAGGGTTGAAAGTCTTCTGCAGATTCACAGTATTGTGTTTTTTCTGAGAAGTTCTGCTTTCTCTAGAAATTTCCCTAGTAGTTATGATGCTGCTGAAATTTTCCTAAACAACATTTTTTTCCCAAAAATTTTCTCCACGGCTTCAACATTAAACAATAATGTTAGTTTGCTATGACTTTTCCTCCCAGAAACATGTACAACTTCATAATATGGAAGAAATGGTGTTCTTGAAAAATAATTGTATGGCACTTGAAAGTCCTTGAAAAGTGCACAGGGGTGGGAAGGTGACATGTGAAAACTGATTTTTAAAATTTGAATTATGTTTTCTTCTGTTATTTAATGTTTTATGCAATTTCGACCGCTTTTTCCCCTTTTTTCTCCACCATCCAGACATCGTAGAAAAAAACAATTCACACAACCAGAAAAAGCAGACAATTGCGAGTAAAAATATATCAATTTCAAATCTCAAGGACAAATTCTAATATTTTTTAAAGATTTTAAAGCAAAAGTCACTTTCGGCTCAAAAAAAACCGAACTTTAGTTTTTAAATCTTCATGTCGGGAAAAGTACCGACAATTTCGATTTTTAGAAATGCATTTTTAGAAAGCTCAAACATCAAGCATTCTTACAAGCCCTATCTGGTCAAGAAATAATAAAAAATAGCTGCAGGATCGAGATTTTAAGAATTTCCGAATTTCAATTTCCCGGCAAACCGGCAAAAGAAGTTTTTCTCCCACATGTGCACGCAGACACACGAGAGGTGGAGGGGACAGTGTTTCCATGGAGAAAAAATAAATAGAAGAAAGTTATGAAGATTGTGGATCTGGTTATAAAGTTACGTTATTGTGTGTCTGTGTGTCTTATACACTATAGGCTTAGCGACCGTGCGTCGAAGAGTTACGAAATTTGGCAATCGGAGACCCACGGGGGTTGTAAGGTGACACGTGAAAACTAATTTTTAAAATTTGAATTTTTTTTTTTTTATTATTTAATGTTTTATGCGATTTCGACCTTTTTTTCCCCATTTTCCTTCACCATCCAGACATCGTAGAAAAAAACAAATCACACGACCGGAAAGAGCAGACCATTGTGAGTAAACATATATCAATTTCAAATCTCAGGGATAAATTATAATATTTTTTAAAGATTTTAAAACAAAAGTCACTTTTGGCTCAAAAAAACGAACTTTCGTCTTTAAATCCTCGTGTCGGGAAAAGTACCCACAATTTCGACTAATAATTTACATTTTTCGAAAGCTCAAACATCAGACATTCTTACAAACCCAATCTGGTCAAAAAATATGAAAAAATTGCCGCAGAATCCGGATTTTAAGGAAGTCATGATTTTCAATTTCTCGGCAAAAAGGCCAAAAAAATTCGATTTTTCATCCACATGCGCACACAGACGCACGGTGTTGCTATGGAAACGGTTTTTGGTCTAGCAGATGTTTGGTGGTATCTTGCAAATGTCATCAGTGACTGCTTTTTATACAGTTTTTGGCCTAGGGACAATTAAAAACCGAATAAGTGTTTGCTTTTTATACTGTTTTTAGCCTAGGGACAATTGAAAACCGAATTAGTGTTTGCTTTTTATAAGGTTTTCGGCTCATTATGCTGGATTGAATTGTGGCGATGTATTGTTTACATTAGGTGGTGGTTGGGACCACAATGAAAAAATTTAAACACTGAAGAAATAAAAAAAAAATAAATAAAAAGAAAGTTATGGAGATTGTCGCGGTGCCTTAAAATTTCATTATTAATTTTAACGTCATTAAACTAAACCGAACTTTGTTTATTCCGTAGGGTTGAGGAAACGGTATCCCAGTGGTTAATGTGCAGGAATTGCACTCGGTAGGCCTGGGTTCGATTCCCGCCACTGCCAAAACTGCCGCCGTGTTCACTCAGAGTACTATCACGTTAAACATGGGAGTCCGTAAGTCCTTCCGAGAGGTTGGTGGTAGGGGAAGGAAGGTACGGTCCCTGTGGATGCCTCCTCCACTGGGTTCTGGTCTAAATTGGGTGGCACTTCCTTGCCGTCCAAATAGTTATCTTACACTTTTCTGGTAGGTCAGATGGTCTGGGTTTTAACAACAACTCCACGGGGTTATGGTGCCAGCGAGTTTGCCACAGTCAGAATTTTCAATGGTAGCGAACAGACTGGTTGGTCGCTGACGGTGACTAGTGCCTAATAAGTTCATTTTTTTTTCTCTGTTATACACTCCCAAAGCTGAGAAAAATAAAGCAAAGAAAAACAAATTACAATTTGTGCAGTAGCACTCAAGAAAAAGATCTTTCAATGGTCACACTATTGTTAATATGTTGACAGATTTATAGCCTAAACTACTGAACAGAATTTAATCATTATTGGCCCAGTTTGTGCATTCTGTTGGGAGGTACATGCCTTTCTTTCAAAAATTGAAAAAACATGAATAAATAGTGCTTGACAGTAAAGTGAAGTTGTAGTCAATTAAAAAAATGACGATTACTAAAAAGGGCTATGTGTGATTTGTAGGACTAGGATGGTTAGAATCCTTCAGCAGGGTACATCAGAGCTGAAAATACAGCTCTAGTCATGTCGGAACTTCGTGCAAACTAAGATTTTATAACGTTTTTTGAAGGAGGTTTTTGTACTTGGGAGTTTACTACCATAAAGTAGTGTTTTTATAAGATTTCTGTAATGCTGGAAATGCTTTTAATAACTTGAATCATGTTCCCATTGCAGCACATTACCTGTTAAGTTTTGTGATTATGAATTTGAGACTCTGTGCAGTTTAACCCTTTGCTGACTGCGGCATTCCGGAACTGCTGTGGCCCAAAGGACGGGGGACTTCGCTTCCGAACTGTTCCCAAAGGACGACTAATTTTTTACGCTAAGCTTAACTCTTGAAAAAAATTACTAAAAATCACCTATTCAACACAGCAATGTACTTTTTTGAAGAATAAAAGAACTACTTGTTTTCTTTTTGATGTATATTTTTCATACATATATCAATACAAAATACTAGTTAGTTGCTTCCATTGTTTTATCTGAAATAACCTAATGATTTCACTGCTGCACATTTCTCTAAAACCCAAACATAAAAAAAATACTCTCTTATATTTCTATGATTCACCAACGAAATCATTAAGCTGAAATCAAAACGAGAACCGTAACTCAATTATAAAATAGCAGTGGCTGCGAGAAGTGCTCTATTTGTTTATATTACAAAACCATGTTTCACCGCTCCAGATGGAGAAATGATTCATTAGATCCCCCCTATGCCAAGGTCAAGTATCTGCAAAATACATTGCAGTTGTTCGCATGGACATTTAATGCCATTTAGTAGACTAATAAAATCAAATAAAAATAAAAACATATGAAAACTCACATCCGTCCTTTAGGGTTAAATTTTCTACGACACCAATGCGTGACGATCGTCCTTGAATGCAAGTTTGCAGTCAACCATCCGCAAAGGGTTAAGCTCAGTATTCTGTGACTTAATGCCAGCCATGTGGTGTAACTGACTTCTGTAGCTTCTACTACAGTTATTGCCATTGGTATTGCCAGAAATCTTTTGAATGGAGTTAGCAACTGGAAATTCATACTTTCCATTTTCTGAATGTCCATGAACTTTAATTTATTTCTGGTGGATTTTAATTAAATTAAATATGTATTTTAATTAAAAAGTTCAAGACAAAAAATTTTTTCTATGTTTATACATGTAATAAAAAGTTGATACATGTTTGTATGTATGAAAATGTGTAGTTTAGAATTTTTATTAGCTAAGGATACTTCATATTTCATTACAAATTTATGAAAGGCTTTGCTATAAAGCTTCATGGAAACTTTCAGACTCAGGTTTCAAGCCCTTACATGTTGTTATACCCCTTTTATGTTACAGTAATTCAAAAAATACATCCCTAACCAGTCTCAAAATTATTGCAATTTATATGAAAATACACTGAACCTTTGGAGAGTGAAAATTGCATAAATATCTGACCACTATTCGGGAGTAACAGATAAAGAGAATTTTGAATGAACATTGTACATTAGTATCTACTGTAGTCAGTTTTACCAGAAAATTACTTGATAGAATAAGTCTCTGACGTGGGTTATGACCCATAAAACCACTCCCTTGGCAATGCCATTGATTATTGTTGCTGTCACTATAGTATACTGATGATTCAAATTGCTAACAAGTTTAAAACGGCTCCACTAATGCTGGTCACTACAGTGTTGAGCACTATTCCAAATAACTGATTTGATTTAGATCCACCCCAATCTGCCATTTTAGTTAAATACTTGGAATTTCTTTTTACCAGACATTAATTTCAAGCATGTGGGCGTAACAGAGAACAATTGACATTAAAGGATATAACCGATTCCAAACTTGACATCACCTTTTGTTTTCCTTTTAGGAGGACATTCAAGCTGGCCTGCCAGATCCTGGTGTTGAGACTGGAGTATTACCCGCTGAAATACGAAAATTGGTAGAGAGCAGAAGACAGGTTAAGAATATGATGAAAGCTAGTGATCTAACCAAAGACAGATATGCACAGGTACTCATGCTCTAGAATTTTAATATGTTCTTAAAGTCATTGCAGGCCTTTTTGGGTTCTGATGATATGTATACAACATACACTATTTACTTAAAATGTATCTTGTATATGTATGCAAAGTTATGTTACATGTAGCCTTAATTTGGCTAGACAAAATCAGGCTACATGTAACATAGCTTTACCCAAGAAGAGTGTGCATTATGCAAAAAGTCTAGGTAAAGCTTGAAAAAAAAATATTTCTAGCTTTACCTGGATAATCTGCAATTTATCTAAATCCCACGTAGATAAAATGAAGTTGATAGAAATGAGGAATTCTTCCTGAGTAATCTGCAGCCTTTTCAATCCCTTTGGGGTAAGATTAAATTGGACAGAAAGTGGGATTTTTTTTGTTTTTGTAATATATATATATATATATATATATATATATATATATATATATATATATATATATATATATAATACTGATCTGATTCATCAGTAAAAGCCACAGGTTAAGAACCACATAAAATATTTTTCATATATGTTTGAATGTTTAACCGAATATATTATTTTAAAATTGTCTTTATAAATAATAAGTAAATACAACTATATATTGTCTCAAGAGCCACACTCTGTCCAACTTTGCTCTATAGCATTAGACTAACCTCCATAACAAGTGTCAATGTTGTAAAGGTGTTGGAATAAGAACACAGATTATCTTTTGATAAAAGCAACACATTTTATTCTTAAACTGTAGATATCATAAAATAAACTCCATTAATGTAATTTACAATAATAAACCAGAATGTGCATGGTCCACCCTTTCTACCATCGTCTGCACCCACACACGCCACACTACATGTACCAACTCGTACCATCTCCCACCATTTCTTCTCGTCCTCCGCACTTTGCCTTTTCATAACCTGGTTACCAGCTCTATCTACAATCTGCGTGGCTGCTATTTAAATTTGGACTCTTCTTTCCCCAGGGAAGACACTGCTTGGAAAATAAGTCAAGAATAGAAATTGATAACCCTTACGATGTTAGGTAAACAGTGGAATCAGATATCTGTGATGGTTTTCTGGTCCTTATGGGACTAAAGAGTACAGTAAAAGTATAGTGAAATTAATCGGCGATGCGTACAAAGACCCAGCCTTGTTAGTTAAAAAAGTGAGGTTTATTGTTTTGGATCCTCTTGTTCTAAATTGACCAACCAAAATCTGTGGCATTTCTCATCATTTATTTTAGTCCTTAGATAACTCCGTAAAACATTAAAACTATTTTTAAGTGACAAGTACTCACTCTGAGCACATATTGTTGACAACTGATCACTTACAAGACTTACGACAGGGTCTGATTGTGAGATACATGTTCAAATTTCATAAATAATAAGGGAAACAGCTTTATCCAGGGGTGTGGGGGTAGTTCACACTTTATCAGAGTAAAGTTGGATATTTATGAAAATTTATTCTTGCTTTTCCCAAAATGGCTGTTGAAAATATGCTTTACCTGGCTAAAATTATTTAATTTCTAACACTTGTTTATTTTTATTCATGGCAAACTGTCACAAAAGGAAAACAAATGGATCATGTAAGTACTAATAATGATAATGATTGATATCAATACTTGATACAAATTTTAAATGCAATGTGTACATGTGTTATCACTAAGCTTTTCTCTTGAATCGTGTAGCTTTTTTTTAACGAATATTTATCAGATATTATGATTTAATTAAAAAAATATTGAAATTTAAATATTTTTCATTTATGCTGTGCTTAAATAAGTAGATCATCCAAAAACAGTTTATATGTTCATCAGCTGTTGTATTAAACTAATGTCTGCTCAGTAAGCATCCTTTAAAAGGGTAGTTAAAAATTTAAATATTTTTCATTTATGCTGTGCTTAAATAAGTAATTCATCCCAAAACAGTTTATATGTCCATCAGCTGTTGTATTAAACTAATTAAACTAATGTCTATTCAGTAAGCATCCGTTAAAAATTTAAATATTTTTCATTTATGCTGTGCTTAAATAAGTAGATCATCCAAAAACAGTTTTTATGTCCATCAGCTGTTGTATTAAACTAATGTCTACTCAGTAAGTATTCATTAAAAAAGTAATTAAAAATGGAAAATTTTCTTGACATTCTTTTAAAATATTGACAATGGTTTCATTATGGAAATTGTCAAAATCTAAAAAATTTTCGTGTGAGTTTGTAGGAATTTGCATCAGTAATGATGAAAGTATTTACCGAGTTTTCACTCTCATTCTGTCATTATTATATTTGAACCAAAAGCATATGCATTATGCAGTCTCTTTATCTCAAATCTCATAATATCTTGAACAAGAAAGATCAATCATGCATAAAGCATTGATTATGAAATACTTTCCAACTTCAATGCAATTTTATTTAAATATCTCTGAAATGCTATACATTCCTCGTTAATATTTTTAAAATTATCGCAATACTACATTAATTTATTATATTTGAAAACTTCAAACTTCATCGAAAAAAATGAACTTCATTCAAATGACGGCATTGAAATATAAATTGCTTAGTTTAAACATCTCTAAAATGCGATACATTCCTTGGTAATATTTTTAAAATTATCATAATACTACAATAATTTATTGTATTTAAAAATTTCATCGATAACAAATGAACTTTATTCAAATGACATCATCAAAATATAAATTGCCTGGCTCTCTCTAGAAAAGCAACATTTCATTCATTAACATTTTTCCATTCCTTTCATTCATCACAATACTATAATAACTTATTTTATTTAAAAACTTAAAACCATGGAGATACAAATAATTTAACTATACTTAAAACTTCATCGAAAAAATCTTCTTCTCTGTGTAAAATCAATGAATGTTTCATTCATATCAGCTATATTGCAGACTCCATGAGCTAAATAATTTTGCGTTAAAGATATGCAGCAATTCTTATACAACTCATTCTACATCTTTTGGTGTTTACATTCTCCATAAGGGAAAATTAGGCTTCTTTGTAGAAATAATCAAAGTTTGATGATCATTTAAAGTCAAATATATTGTAATTGCATTGTTTCAGTATGTAGATGCACTGAATTTAAGCAAAAATAATGTGGTTTTAGGACGGATACAGTTCTAAATATGAATTAAAAAGAACTTTAAAAATCACGATTTTGGCACAAGATGGATGCCATATTTTATTTTGAAGTGGGTCACATGATCTCTTAATATAATGGCCACGTGATCTCTTCATATAAGGAGTGTAATTATTATTAAGTTTTATTTAAAAAACTCCTGGATATATTTTACTGAAATTTTTTTTATATATTTTATGGGATAATTTGAATATTTCCTAAAATTTTCGAAGCAATTTGTGAATTTTGAATTCGCGTAAAAAATATTTGAAAAATTAGGTCCCATAGGGTTCAATGTATTTTATTTTTTCATCCCGGGTTCAATCCGAAACTAATTGGGTGATATTATTCATTTATATTCCCATAGGTTCCACAGACCGTCTGAACAACATACTTAAATTTCATTTTGATAAAGTCATCATGCTAACGGACAGACAGACAGAATGAACAAAGTCATAAACACTTTTCAACTATGTTGTAAAGTGTTAAAAACCGTTTTCTTCTGCAATATCAGCATTAAATGAATGTATTTTCCATAAGTATCTCGAAGTACTTTCTTCAAAACTCTTGCTATCTCGAAAATACAGACTCTTTAAGAAATGCTTCAATAAAAATTTGAAGCAGGATTTAGAGAAAAGTACAATAATGAGAAACAGAAGCAGACCGCCTATCATCTGATGCTGCTTTTGCATCAGAATGTAGTCAACGATTAAGACGGATATATCGTAATGTTGAACCAATGAATTTTCATTACCAGATTTTGACATTTCATTCGAAGATTTCTTAGAAGTAGGCACTCCATTGGAACATGTGGTATTTTAACGAATGCAGATGTTAAAGCAGCATCAGACTAAGAGCGGAGTGAAACAGTAGGGAGAGTACCAACATGTACCAACATGTGACTGTAAAGGAAGCTGAAAAAACTGTTAATACATTGTGTACCTATCTGGAATCCTGGGAAAATACACTATGTTCCGAAGTATTTTCCTCGATTGCTGTATTAGGGAAAGCTTTTGTCACTGAAACACTTAAACAAACACGAGAATTGTCAGATTATTTTTGTTAATATGTTGCATGTTTGTAAACTATGTACATTCACTACATATGTATATATGTTCGGCTGTATATTGTTGCAAATTCAGAAGCATCCAATTTAGTACCTATTTCAAAAGATTATTTTGAAGCAGGAATTCAAGTTGCTTTGAATTACCCTTTATTCACAGAATAGAATTGAATGATTGTCAGCCTTTTAAAAATGAGGGCAATTTAAGTTAATGTTTGTGTGTAGAGCCTGGGTGGCACCAACCTGTTCTCTCTGTTGGTAGTGGATTATTTTATTTTTGGGATTATTTTATCAGAAATAATATTTTCTTTCCTTTTTTCAGTATGATATCAGACAGCGAGCTTTGAAGCTAACTGCTAACAGCATGTATGGTTGCCTTGGATTCACCTTCTCTAGATTCTATGCCAAGCCCTTGGCGGCTCTCATCACCCGCAGAGGAAGGGAGGTGAGCACATTTTGTCAGAATAGCACTTCCCAACTGCTGATAACTTAATTTTTGCTCAAAATACTTAAGAGCCATTTTTATTCTCAAAATTTGTTCTTTTATGATATTTAGAAAAAGGTGATTGCAAAATATGCCAATTTTTTTCAAAGTGCATATAGTTTACATGTTTCTTTAAGATTATGTATCCATGTTACTTAATTTAAGTAACATGAATACCTAACACTGTATTGTAAAAATGTGTTGTTTTAGAATACTTAAAACTTCACAGATTGCTAATAGTGGTCTAGAAGCCCTGGCTTGCAAGCACTCTAAACCAGAAATCTAAAACTCAACATGGATCAGTAAATTTCCCAAATTTCCTAGTGCAGATGCTAGAATATATATATTTTTCAGTTTCTTAATTCTTTCTGGCAAATTTATTTCAATAAAATTATATCAAAATTTTGAATTTTAAGTAGGACAGAAATTTAATTTTTAACAATACAAAAATATATGGTATTTGCAGTTACTTGTAATATCATAGTAAAGTTATTTTAAATTCTCGTATTTTTACATATATTTTGCGAACAATTTAGAGGTTATACAACTCTTTTATCTTTTTTTTCTTATGTTATTGGATATTGCTTGATAAATATATTCTGTTAAAAAGTCGCTTTAATTGTTTTTCAGATTTTGTTGAAAACGAAAGAGTTGGTTGAAAAGGTGAGAAAATTATAGTTTTACTTATGCTTAATGTAATATTTCTTTCCCTAATATTGTTTATTTTAATACTTATGCAGTTACATCTGTTAAGTTGTTTAATATTTATTTATTGTTATATCTCTTATTGTACTATGATTGTCTGTATTATGGCAATCTTTTAATTATTTATAAACAAACTATCCCCCTCCCCAGTGCAAATTTCTAAAGAAGTGAATATATGTATTATGTTTTATTTCAATTTAAATTCATCTTTATAAAAGGTATTATTTGTTTTATTTATTGTTAAATTGCCTAGTTTTGAATATGCATTCTATAAAATTAAATGAAACTGATTATTAAATTTCTTCATTAAAGTGGAGCATAAATAAACAAAATAAGAATGTCAACTGCTTTCAGTGAGAAAATGAGTCTTCTTTAAGAGAAAAATATAGCTGCCATACCAGCAAAAGCAATAAAGCTGTCTGTAGCAGTATGCTTACCAAGTCTGCATTGTCTTGGAAGATTCTGTTTTTGGATTTTCTTCCAATCTACAGAAAAATATGAAAATTATCCACGTTTTTAAAAATTTTAATGATAGTTGATTAGATTTTAAAAATGAAATACATAGACATGGGTAAAAAATTTGTGAATTGTAATGCCACGCTCAAGGTAAATTGGCCACCCCTGTTCTAAGTGCTTTACATCTATCTTTTTTTTTTAAACTTAAACCTTGTATTTGTATTTTCAAAATTGAAACTCCAGGGTAACCACAGACCTAAAATTATCAGGGAACTTTATGCTTTTGGAAATATCAGGGAATTCCATCCAAGTTGGGGAAAACTGTGATTTTTTTTTTTTTTTTTTTTCCCCTTCATTATCCGACCTTATAGTTTTTCTTTAGCTGAATGAACAATGCTTGTTCATTCCATGATGTCACATTTTTTATTTCGTGTCACAAGACCCATCAATCATCTCCTTTAAATATACTTCTGAGGGAGAGTTTTCATCAATAGACGATGTGACTTTAATAACCAACGTTTCAGGGAATTATCAGAGAAAAATCAGGAAAAGTATCAGGGAATTTCAAAATGGGTTTCTTGTGACCACCTTGAACTACCATTTCTTTGAAAATAAAAATATCTTTTTAGAAACAGCATAAACAGTTGATTAAATGTAATGGATACATTTAATCAACTGTTTATGTTGTTACTAATGATTTATTTATTTTTACTTATTTATTTATTTATTTTTCAAATTATTTAAGACATCAGTTTGAGCAAATATTTTATATTTTGTACTATTTTTGTAATCGTTCATTATGTTTCATTTCATCTTTAAAAAAAATACTGAATTTTACTTCATTTACTATATTACTGTAGATGGGATTGGATGTTATCTATGGTGATACTGACTCTATCATGATTAATACAAATCAAATAGATTTCAGCGAAGTTACCCAATTAGGAAATAAGGTATTTTGTTTTGTTTTATGTTACCTTTTATACTGTCTTTGTGTGGTTATCTGTTTCAAGATTTTATATTATTATGTTTCTCTTTCTTCTACCTTTTAAAATCACTTTGTGATTTTCTATGGACCTATGTAATTAAATTTGCAGCACACAAAAAAAGGGGGGGGGGGAGCTTTGTAATTTAATGCATTCAGGGATCTGTTTAAAAGAAAACAGGTTATTTTCAAAATGTCCCAAAATAAAAGAAAAATTCAAAGATAAGCGTTAGATAAAAATTTTTAAATTCCTAAGTAAACCCATCATAGAATTTTTAATTAAAAAAATCAAACTCACTACAAAATTTCTTTTATAGAATGAATAGCAGATGTAATCAATGTTGCTCATGTCATGGTATAAAATATGGGCAAATTCTAAAAGCATTCTAAATTATTGTCATTTAAAAAATCCCCTTGCTCTATGAATAAAATGAAAAATTTATATTAGTTAAAATAATTGTTTTCCTTATAGAAATTTAACTTTGATTATAAATTTAGAGAGTAAAACATCCTTGTCCCCTTTGCAAACCTATTTATGAAAAATTGAAAGTTTACTCTTTGCCAAGATGATGCTGTCAAAATAAATAGCAAAAGATGTCCCCCATAACATTTTTATCCCATTTTAACAATTTATCAAACACAATCAGAAATATATGATCTTGACAAAATTAAACAGTTAACTTTGTTAGTTAACATTAAACAGTTAAAATTATTATTATTTTACCTCATTGTAATCTTATTTTATCTTATTGCTACAACCAACAAAACACAACCTAAAGTATAATACTGTCCTTTTTATTAAATTTAGTTTTAATTGATATGTGAAAAAATAATTTTTAATCAATTTTTTGCAAAAATATTATTTTTATTTATTAATTTATTTACTTTGCTTTATTATTCACATTATTATTTACATTTGAAACATTTTTAACATGAAAAAAATCAATTTATTTTCATTGCTAAGCAGCACACTGTTTTCTTTACATAATCTTGTAGGGAAACAAATCTTAATATTGATAATCATAACTTTTAGTAAAATCTCAAACTACAAATATGCACAATGTAAATTCACACTTCACACAGACTATATATAATTTTTTAGCTTAAACTCTAAAACCTTTGGGGTTTTCCCTGTTTGGGTTTTGCATGGGCTGAGATTTTAGACTTTTTCCTAGTCCAACCTGACTTTTAACAGACCAAACTTAGACTAATTCTTTATCAATGATTTGCAATTTTTTAATTATTATGCTATTATTATTATTTTATTTGTTCTTAATTATGTTGCTCAAATTTTCCTTATTCTTTGCACAAGGTGTTATTTATTTATTTATTTATGATATGGATCTTCAGGATGGCCACAGACCTGGAAGACCAGGAATTATCAGGGAATTTTATGCTTCTAGAAATATCAGGGAAAAATCAGGCAATTCCGTTGAAAGTCGGGGAAAACTGTGAATTTCTGTGATTTTTTTTTTTCATTTTCCGACCTTATAGTTTTCTTTTAGCTGAATGAACAATGCTTGTTCATTCCATGATGTCATATATTTCATCTCTCGTCACAAGACCCATCACTCATCTCCTTTAAATATACTTCTGAACAAGAGACTATAGGAAGAGTTTTCATCAACAGGCGACTTGACCTCGATAAACATCCTTTGAAGAGGAACGTTTCAGGGAATTATCAGGAAAATATCAGGGAATTTCAAAATGAATTTCTTTACTACCTTGATATTGTTACGACTTATCCTCTCGAATCGTGGGCATACTCTCAGGATACAAAAATGAGTCCAAATTTTTGGCTAACTAGCGCTTTTCTTTAAAAGCATCAATAGGGCTATCTTACAGTTAAAATCATTATAGCTATCTTACAAGATCACAAAACTACTGTCAGGTACAATAAAATCGCCATTAAATGCTCAACTGACTCACGGAATAACAAAACACTGACATATCTCGCAGTTTAATTTGGCTCGTTTTTCTTCAACTCTGTCTAAATAAAGGATGACTTCCTAATATATTCTCCATAAAAAATCTCTAGAACTGGTCGAGATTTCTAGAAAGTTCCACCAGATTCGGAAACTCACCAGAAGTTGCCACTTTTGCAGTGTTTTGCCAAATCTGGAACCCAGGTCACAAAATTGTTGCCAAATTTAGGCAACCCTACTTTATGTAATATCGATAGCTGCCTGTAAAAGGGTTTTCTTGTGGAGCATCAAAGAGCCATGTATTTTACATATTTGCATGTTGTAAACTATTTTAAAGATTGCTCTACATAAATAATGTCCTTATGTTTAAAATTTAGAACCTTCTAAGCTACCCGTAATTGAAAAAATACTGGTACAGATTATATTACTTCAATTTTATCAGATTAATTCTACTCGACATATGCTGCCTTCTGCCAAGCAAGATTATAACACATAGGTAATAAAATGGCTCAAAGTATAATGTTCTTTTCTTCTTTCTGTAGGTAAAATCTGAAATCAACAAGCTTTACCGGTTGCTTGAGATAGACATAGATGGTGTGTACAAACCCATGCTTCTGCTGAAGAAGAAAAAGTATGCGGCCCTATCTGTTTCCAAGTCCTCTGATGGAACAATTACTTCCAAAGAAGAAATCAAGGGCTTGGATATTGTTCGCAGAGACTGGTCTCAGCTGGCAAAAGATGCTGGACAGTAAGTTTTTCCTATTTATATAAGCCTTTTCTATTTTTACATAAACCCAGTCTCAAAACTTTTATCTTTATGTGGAAAACTTTATTTCTTTTATTTATTTATTGTTATACAGCCCTTCTGTCAAGAATTATTATTTCCAATTTTCCCAACCTATAGTTTTTCCAGCATCTATATCAGTGTTACCCAGCCTTGTCCTCAAACGTGTCATTTTGCTATCTTGCATAGATAAAATGATGTATTGTACACATTAATTTATCTTATGTTACCTGAAAAAAAATACTGTACAGTGGAGCCTTGTGCTCAAAAAGCACCATTTTGGTTTCTTGCAAAGATAAAATGCTGTATTGTACACATTAATTTATCTTGTGTTCCCTAAAAAAAATTTGTACAGCGGGTCAGGTCATTCTGTAACTATGCATTTGTACACAGATAAACTGTCTCCTTAATAATAGCCAGACAGTGTGAACAGATCTTTACATTTCTGCTGCAAATAGTATAGAATGTTTACTTACTTGGAACTGCAAGTGCGAAGTTGCTGACAAAAATCAGCAAATCAAAGCAAATGATCAACAAATTCTTGCTTGGAAATTAATGGTTGATCAGACTTTAAGGGGGACTCCATCACTACACACATATTTATTAAATGTTAAGTCTTACCTAGTGTCCTGGGACTATCTGCAAAAAACATAAAGATCAATTGGCTAGCTCTTTTTAGGCATAATTAGGAGAGCATGGGACAAATGTTTGTCTATTGGTTATAATTCAGGCTTTTGTATATTTGTGTCCTTGCATTTTCAAATTTTTTGTATAAAGTTTCTCAGTTAAGATAAAAATACTTTTTTTTAAATATTTTCATCTTTTTGACACTTTGATGTGTATTAAAATTTGAAACAAATTGCGGCAAAATTGAATTTATTCAGCTTTTCAACTTATCTCTGTAGAACTCTACAAAAATTCACTTTAAATAAACATATCAAAGAGAAAACCATCATTGTTTTCTGAAAAATATGCATTTATTACATAGCATAGAAAGTGAAAATAAGAACAATTTTATGCCTTTGAGCATGAAAATATACTTGCTATATTTCTGAACTGCAGCAGCCTATTTTTTTATCTGACCTAGTGTCAAAATAACTTGGGCATCCCTGATGTAGATGTAAGAAATTGTGTATATTTCAAACACTACTCGTTTTTAGTGTTCAGAATTTTCTTTTTTAACTTTGTATTTTCTTTCTTTTGTATTTTCATCTTACTGTTTGTTTGTCTTGTTCTCTGAATATCACATAGTTAATTTAACTAGTTATTTTCTCATAAATTGTGCAGGTTCATTATTAAAGAAATTTTATCAAACAAGTCTAAAGATGATATCGTTGAAAACATTCACACTCATTTGATCGCTCTGGGTGCAGCGGTTAAAGACGGAAGAAAGCCACTTTCTGATTACATCATATACAAGGTTAGTAATGTTATGTTATAATTCAGGTATGATTTATTGTTTTTTTCATTTAAGCAGTTTTAGACAGGTTTGACCAAAACCCATGTTTAAGAAAAACAGCATGGCTGGATTTTCTCTGAAAACACTACATTTACTGGCTCCGGTTGATATTTCTCCTTTAAAATATATGAGTCTTTTGTGATTTATTTGCGGTAACCTGTTCTGTAAACACATTTAATAATTTTATATCTTTAAATTTCAATGTATTTTAAGAAACCCGCTGGTGGAAAATGGCTTGTATTGAATCCAACATGTATCAGAAGTTATAAAACTAAGGGGTTACTTTATTAAAAAATCCTATAACTTTACAAAATGGCAAGTTACATTACCAGTAAATAAAGCAAATATAACATAAATTGCTGCACAAATAAAATAATAAAAGATGTTTTGGAAGTACTTGAATTCCTTCTGCAGTGTGAACAAGTCTCAACTTGAATGCTGAATGAGAACTCAACTTTGACATGCTGGCATAAATGCTGAACTGCAATACCTAGTATGATGGTGTCACCTAGGGCACTGAAAAAGGAGTTAAACAATAAATGGTGATGAAATTCCGAAAATATGAATAGAAAGTGCTGTGCAGAAAAATAATTAAACTTGATCATGCCATAACTCCAAGAAATTGGGCTTTATTTATTTCTGTGTCTTTTGTTTCTATTTTCATTTTATGGTTTAAAATATTGTATATTGATATTAATGCAATATATTAATGCAATATTGAATTTAAAAGCCTGGGTGGGTGGCCAAATACAGATAAGATAAACATCTGTGGTGGCTCTGGCTGAAACAGTTTTGCATGAATAACATGTTGTAAAATAAAACTTTTGTAATATCAAAAGAAAAAGGAACTCATTCCAATAACTGATTATATACACTTATAGAGATTTCAAAAGGCTACAAATTCTTTCAAAGTTGGTTTTTTTGTTGTACAAACATGAAAGTAGTACAAACATTTAATACAAACATGAGAAACAGTAAATTCTCAATCTTGTTCAACTTGGCAAGACAATTACTCGAAAAGTATTAATTTTTTTAATACTAAATATAGATTTGAATACTAAATATTTAATACACATTTTTGTCGTTTATTATTTATATCTATCTTCTATAGTTTACTATACAAGGTGTCCAGTGCTATCGGTGCCCAATGGCTATTTTCTCAACTGTTAGTCACAGCTATATACTTCCAATTGCAAAAATGTTTCAAATTTTAAAATCTATTATTTTAGAAAGTTTAAATCAATAAATGTATTTCTAAAAGAAATATGAAATATAAATTTTTATATGGGGCCCCCAGTCCTACCAGTTATATTTAGGAAAATCATCCTCATACAATTTCATGCAAAATAAAAAAAGAAAATCATCCTTTTATGACCAAAATTGACCGACTTATAGCTGTTTAAAGTTGGAGCATTTTTTTGCTGAGAAATGGTCGATACGGTCCCTGATTGGTTGGTTGCCTGAAACGGGGCATTTTTATGCGTGGGAAAGCGACTTAAGTCATAAAGTTTAATGCTTCATAATTGTGAAGTTTGGTCATAAAAGGATTGATATTTCCCCCCCCCCCCCCCTACTCCATGAAATTGTATAAAGATGATTTTCCTAAATATAACTGTTAGGACCAGGGGGCCATATAAAAATTTATATTTCATATTTCTTTTAGAAATGCATTTATTGATTTAAACTGTTTCTAAGCATTTTTGCAAGCAACTGTTTCTAAGCAACTGTTTCTAAGCATTCATAATTTAAAGCATTTTTGCAATTGGAAGTGTATCTATGGGACTAACGGTTGAGGAAATGGCCAATGGCCATTGCGCACCGATAGCACTGGACACCTTGTATATTTCGAGTGAAAGTTAAAAAAATGAAAAAAAAAAACACCCTCTTGCTTTTAAAGTTTTTTTTTTTTTTTTTTTTTAAATTCAAAATATTAAAATATTCATAACCTGGACCCTATTTTTGACACAACAAGAAAAATTATTTGCATTTTTATCTATTAAGTTTGGGGTATAAGCGTCCAAAGTGTTTACATTTCTCACAACTCTCCGTTTTTACGGAGAAACACCAACCATAGTGTCATTCACATAAAGAAATAACGGAAGTTGAAGGACTAGAACATCTGAGAGAATCAATTAAAATATTCAAATGACTATACATACTTATTTTCAGGAATCTTACTCATTTTTTATCTACTTTAGTAATTTTACTAAGTAGTGAGAAAGAAACTGCAGCCAAATAAAATCTTGTGATTAATCATGAATTTAAGCTAAAATAAAATCACGTATAAAAATTATAATGGCAAATCGATATGAATTCTAATTGCACAAAATGTAATTGTACAGTAAGTTACATTATGAAAATAAAAGTATTGATTCAAAATATACTACTTTTTATAATTTTTTATTATATATTCTTTGAAACCCATAGCATAAAAGCATATTTAAAATAAAAATGCTGCCCATTGGGTCTAATAACTGATATTTACATTAAATTGGTCAATCGAGTTTTATTTTTATTTTATTTTATTTTATTTTATTTTCCAAATTCGGTCAATCCTCCCAATCAAAAGAATGGGGTGCTAGAAAATTAAACAATAATGGTTCTTTGCATATTGGCTAATGGTAATTATAGATATTAGTTTTTGCACATGATCTTCTGTTCTTTTTCAACAGTGTAAGTTATTAGCAAGGTACTTGTGTACAAAATACTTCACTATTTGTACTTTATGTAGAGCATGTTATATTATTTCCTTCTTTAATTTAGAAATTGTACTACTTTAATACAGAAATTATTTCTCCAACTTATTCGGTGAAATGCTCATATTTAAATAAATATTGAGGACTTCTTGAAATAATATACATTTGTTTATAATAATTTTTTTTATTGGCTGTGCATTTAATGCAGAGGGCTTTATTATATATCTGGGTTTATTGTTATTTTAAATGTTAACTTCTGGCTGTTTATTACTTTATGCAGCAACTGACAAAAAATCCTGAAGAGTATGGCAACAAGAAGAATCTTCCTCACGTTATAGTAGCTTCTAGGATCAATGACAAAGGTGGCAAGAAGTTGAAAATGGGAGACACAGTTGGTTACATTATTTGCACGGTATGACCATTATATGACCACGGTATATGCATCCATAGTCCTGTCTGTCATTATATTGATGTTTTTTTTACATATTATTTATGATCATAATGAGATGATAATATATGTATATATAACCCTATGAACACAAATTTGTTCTCTTCTCCTATTTATGGGCTATAGTGTTAAGCACTTAATTAACCCGTAATTTCAGAGGGATTCATTTTTTATTCTCATGAATTGTTGAGAGCCCACAAGCATATTTTTCCATGTTTGGATTAAATTTAAAGAAAATTACATAATTAACCAAATAGTATGAGAGTTATGACAGAAGAAAATTATTCTTAATAGTTAGCATTCTCATGCAGTTCTTGTTTTTAAATGTAAAGGTTATTTATTTATTTATTTTTAGTTTAGATTTTTAAATTGAAATATTGGATTTGTTATGCTGAAATACATATTTCTCATTAAAAATAAAGTTATTAAAAATTTACTTTTTTTCTGTTATTTAAAGTTAGTAGCTATAGGGACCCAGTTTTAAATTCCTGATGGGCCCTGGGATTCAGAATTTTCTAATAACTAATAAAATTTATTATAATAATTGTATATTTGATATAAAGTGCAAAATTTGTATAATGTAAATTTGTTACTAAAAAGACTTAATCCATTTGCATTGCTACAAATGATACAAATTGTGCATTGGTCTGCTATGAAACTGCTTCTAAACTTAGATTTACTTGCTACAAAACTGATATAAAACTTAGTTTTACCTGATCTGATACCAAAACTGATATGATGAATGACACTAATAGGAATGTGATTTCTGTTACTTAATACATGACAAATGTGTTAGTTAATAATAGGTAGTTACATTTAGTTTTATGTTTCTATATTTATGACAGGATGGATCTGATTTGGGTGCAACTCAAAGAGCTTATCATCCAGATGAATTGAAATCACGGGAGGAGTTGAAAATTGGTGAGATTCATATAATGCATTTCTTATTTTATGTGCCTTATAGATATAGTGTTATATGATAAATTAATGGCTATTTGTTTGTTTTGAATGTTTTTACTGAATTGTCACTAAGAGTTTACAGAACTTTTAGTGTGAAAAGCGAGGATAGAAACTTTATGGCGTCATTAGTTGAGGCTTTTTTTTTTTTAAACCCATACATACTAAGTGGTTTTTAGTGTAAGTGATTTTTATTTTAAATGTTAGTGACATTTTTTTATAATTTTTCTACAGTAATTAACCTCTCTCTCTGTAAGCATGTTTAATAATTTGACATCTTTAAATACCAGTGCATTTTTTTATTATTATTATGGAGTAAGCTTACTGGTAAAAACTAGATTGTCAGCCCAGAAAACCAATGGTGTGTGGTACATGTTATAAAACTGAAGAGGAAACCCAATTTACAATCTTACCCATCTACTTCCATTTTAGTTATAAAACTACAAATACTATATGAATTTGTACATTAAAAAAATCCAATGAAGCCCATCCTAACTCGAGTTTTTCTGTTTTAGAAAAAACAGATTTGAACTTATTCTGACATAATTTATTTAAAAAATTATGAGCATTTTATTTCCATTTCCCTCACAAAAAGACAACCACTACATGCTTTTGTACATCGAAACTTAAAATGTGCCAAATATTAATAAAATATTGGGTGATGAAAATACAGTAAGGGGTTAAACTGTTTACATATAGTTGACAGTAAAAGCTTCCAAATGCAAATTGCTAGTCATTGATAAAAACAATTAAGAAACAGATAATGAGTATTTCTGTTACTCATTATAGATTGGGTCAAATATCACTCCTTTCGCATATTTCAAATGGAGCTCTATACAAATTTACATTCTCCCCCCCCCCCCCCCTCCCCAAATTATACAATCTTGCTAGAGCAATAGAATGTAGTTTATTTCATCCAAATCAGAACAATTGTGATTTGAACACAATTTTGGCAAATTATTACATTTTTGCAATATCATATGAGTCACAAGAACTGTTACACAAATGTCGTTATGTGAGAGAAAAATACTGTTTACAATCAGAGCATCCAGCCACAGACATGTGTTATAGATGGATTGTTGCATTTGGTATGTTCATGAATGTCTAATTTGCTAGTTTCACTCTTCTGTCTTTAAGAGCACGGTCTGAAAAATGTTATCAAAGATAGAACAAAATATTTTTTAAAGGTGGTGCATCCTAATTTAAGTTTATACTTAATTTTAAAAGGTAGTATACACTAATTTTTAAAAGGTGAAGCATGTGCCATTGTTTCATCATACCAATACATATAATCATCCACAATGATTTGATCAGCTCAGACAATATTTATTAGCTGCACATGTTAGTATTCATGGATTTCCTAGCATGTAATGGTAAAAAGTCTCTATAATTTTAAAGCTTTTGTTTTCCTTTAAATTATCAATGTATGGTTTTATTTTTATTTGTTTCAATTTTATATACACTGGCAGAAAATAAAATCCCAACACTAAGAAGAAATTAGTTTAGAGGAATGAAATTTAGGCAGAGCAATTGTGTAGGTAACATACTTATTTAATTAAAGTTTCAAGGTCACAGGTTAAAGTATGCGTGAGAAGAGCAATTTCAAATTTGAAATGGTGGTACATTAATAACCGCTGTAGTCGCCACGATTTTGAATGCAAGCATGCAAACGTGCATGCATTGTGTCATACAGGTGCCGTATGTCATTTTGTGGGATAGAATTCCATGCCTGTTGCACTTGGCCAGCCAAATCAGCAACGGTTAATGCTGGTTGTGGATGACGCTTCCAATAATGTCCCATACATGCTCGATGGGAGACAGATCTGGTGATTTTGCAGGCCAAGGCAACATGTCGCCACTCTGTAGAGCACGTTGGGTGACAGCAGCGGTATGGAGACGAGCGTTATACTGTTAAAAAACACCCTCTTGAATACTTATCATGAATGGCAGCACAACTGGTTCAATCACTAGTCTGATGTACAAATTTGCTGCCAATGTGCTTGGGATAACGACGAGAGTGCTCTTGCTGTCATAGGAAATGACTCTCCAGACCATAACTCCTGGTGTAGGCCTAGAGTGTCTACCCCGCAGACAGCTTGGTTCCAAGCGCTCACCTGGCCTCCTTCTTACCAACATACGACCATCACTGGCACCAAGACAGAAATGTCTCTCATCTGAGAATACAACAGATCTCCACTCTGTCCTCCAATGAGCTCTAGATTGATATCACTGACGTCTCAGATGACAGTGATTCGGAGTTAGTGGTATGAACGCTACAAACCATCTGCCTCGAAGCTGTCCCTTAAGTAATCGATTTCTTACAGTTCGCTGTGTCACTCTGGGGCCAACAGAAGCTCTAATTGCTGCTGCAGATGCAATACGACCCGCCACAGCCATGCGGCGAATACGGCGGTCTTCCCTCTCAGTACTGGCCCGTGTGTGGCTGGACCACAGTCTTTTTGAGACAGTGCCTTCCCGTGACCACTGCTGCCAACAATCATGCACAGTGGATACATCCCTGCCAAGTCTTTCTGAAATATCGCGGAAAGAAAATCCACCTTCTTGTAGCCCTATTATACGGCCTCTTTCAAACTCACTAAGCTGCTGATACTGATTATTCGTCTCCTTAAAGGCATTCTTGACTCAAACCTAGCTCACAACGCCCAATCTGGAAGATAAATAACGCTCACGAAGTTTACACCAAGTATTTAAAGCACACGTGATTTGCATGATCTTAGTGGCGCTACTAGCGCCATTCTTATTTGCCTAGCTCAAAATTTGAATAGGAGTTATCTTTCATATGGTCAAATGAGCCTCCCAAATTTTGTTTATCTAGCACAACTCCTTGGTATTGGGATTTTATTTTCCACCAGTGTGTGTGTGTGTATATATATATATAGTATAATTTCTTTCGATCTTTTTTCTTTTCTTTTTTAATTCTAAATCTGTCAAGAGCCCTAAGCTATATATTATTTCATTACTAGTAAATGTATCTGGTGGGATTCAAAGCAGAGATTCATTAAATTTTTCAAAAGACTAGACTATTGGATAATTGAATCTCTGCTTTAAATTCTAGAGAAGTCTGGTTAAAATTTAGGAATTCATTCAATGGAAATTTCATTAAATAATCTTACAAACTGTATAACATTATCAAAATAGTACTAATGAATGACATATAGTGAAACATGTAATTGAAAACATTATTCAAAATATTTTATCAATAGTAGAAATATAAATTGCCTAGTTTAAACAAATGGAAACTCCCACAATTCTTTTGATAGTGAAAAGTTTATGATGGAATAAGACACCTCTTCCTCTTGAGTTTAACTGTGATAATACTTTGGTGTCAATGCCTTGTACTTATATCCCATTATGTAAGTTAGGTGACAATGTTGTATACTTTTATCACATTGTGCAAGTTGTGAATTTTTGGGTGAAAATTATCGGTAGTTTAAAAAAAAATACAAGAAATTGGTAAAATTAATTTAGAAAAGATTATTGGCATGTCGTGAAAGAAATAAGTGTTTTTGTTCAAATCTTAAAACTAAATCATTTCTTTCTTCTAGATGTCATGTACTATTTAGCTCAACAAATTCATCCTGTAGTGTCACGATTGTGTGAGCCCATAGATGGAACGGATGCTGCCATGATTGCACAATTTTTAGGTTTGTATCCGTTTTCTAATGTGACATACATTGTGAGATTGGATTTCAGAAAAGCTAGCCTGTTAATTCTCAGAACTCATTATTTTTATTTGGTAGAAAGTTTGAATAAAAAAAATACAGCATTCGAAAATTACTTATGTATATTATATATTTACTTATATATATTATTATATTACTTATATATATATATATAAATGTAACATTTTAAATTAAGTATTGTTTTTAATTAGACTTTTATTATCTCGGTTTTAATGTAGATGGAGCATGCTAAATTTGTTTCTTAAATTATGTTCAGAATCTTCAGAAAACCCTTAAAAACAACTCTTTAATTTTTATCTTTCATTAAAAAATAAAAATCTTCCTTATTCAAAATATCATATGTAGTTTTATTACATTTCAAGTTACATATTTATAACATTGCATTCTGTTAATTTCAAATTATAAATGTTGATTAAGTTCTGATGCACTAGCTGAACTAAGAGTTGTATATTTTATTTCAGGCTTGGATTCTTCAAAGTATCATGTTAGAGTTCGGGAAAATGAAGATGATGATGACAAACTGTTGAACCCTTCATCCCTATTTGATGATAAAGATCGATTTACTAACTGTGATAAACTGAAATTTAAATGCCCAGCAGCCAAGTGTGGCAATGAAATAATTATTGATGACACCTTCAAGAATGAGGTATATTTTTCCTTTTCTTTTGCTAGTATTTTTACATTTGAATCAGAGCTGTGTCATATGATGTGTTTCTTTTTAAATGTTTCAATTTTATTTGAAATGGCACAAAAAGCACAAAAATTTGCGTTTCCCAGAAAGAGAGCACTCTATATACCAGGATGACCACAGATCTAGAAAACCGTGCATTATGAAACATTAGGGGAAAATTAGGGAATTCCGATGAAAGTTGGGGAAACTGCAAATTTCTGCAATTTTTTTTTATTTTTTCTGACTTTATAGTTTTATTTAGCTGAATGAACAATGCTTCTTCATTCCACAATGTCACATTTTTCATTTTTCAGTACAAGACCCATCACTCATTTCTTTTAAATATACCTCTGAACAAGTGGCTGGAGGGAGAGTTTCCATTAACAGACGATGTGACCTCAATAAACATCTTTCGAGGGGGAACGTTTTAGAGAAAATATCAGGGAATATCAAAATGAATTTCTTGTGACCACCCTGATGTACACAATTTTTTCCTGCATGCAATTTTTATTTTTCTAGAGGTGTAAAATTTTTTACAAATTAATTGAAATTAAAGTATTCTCTATAAGTAACAAAACTGCTCTGAAAATGTTTTGTACTTCTGAGATTATTTTGCTTTTTGAAAATTTCTTTGGATCCATTCTTGATTTCACTTATTAAAAAGAATCCATAGTTTATCACTGTGCTAATAGGTGCACAATCATTTTCGGATGGGATGACAGGCTTTCTTCAGGTTTTCAATTCATAAATTTATATTATTCATGAACTTTATTCCAAAATATCTCTATTTTAATCAATAATTTTTAAACAATAAATCTACTCTAGTAAAACTCATCTGACCATATACATTTGTAAGTATTCCACGATTTAAAAAACTAATACTTGGCTTCAGGTTTTTTTTCTAATTGCTTAATAAACTCATTTATAATTAAGGTTGAAACTTCTTTGGCAAACTTAGTCTTTCATAATAAAGGATGTATGTGTCGTTTGTTGTAAAAAATTGAAGCTACGGACAGCCAAAAAATTTGGTACAGCAGTAGCTAAATTCATGGGATGTTGTACCTTCGTGAGATTTTTAAAAAATAAAATTCAAAATTCATTTTAAAATCAATTTCTTCCAGCAAATGATTTTCTGAATGCAAGCGATGCGAATGGTGATTGACGAACCAGACATATGTCATAACAGGAACAGTGGTTTAAATTTCAAAATTCTAATTTTCTAAAATTTAGAATTTTTTAAATGTATACTTATTTTATCTGTATAATCAAGAAAAATAAATGTTTCGTTTGAATGATTGATTTTATGTTTAACACTTTTTGTCAATATTTCAATTTATTCCAGTTTTAGTTCTCATATATATATTATCTTTTTGTTTTCTTTCATGATTTACAGTCATCTTCTTTGACCTGCCAGTTAGAGTCATGTTTGCAATGCAAATCCAAAATGGCTCATTTTGCACCTACACTCAGCAATCAGATGCTAAAGATTGCCCGACAGTACATCAACAGATATTATAAGGTAAGATGGTGCAATCTAGTGTGACAGGTTGTAAATATATGTATTATTGATCTTTTGAGACTCCGAATAAAAATTGTCTCATGAAAAAAATATTATCCTTTAATTCTAATTACTTTCCTTATATACATAATGTATAAGGAAAGTATTGTGACGGGGTCGAAAATTCGAATTCGAGTTTTCGACGGGAGAGCACGTTTCAAGCATCCCTGATCACGAATCAAACATTTTTGAAGTGATGTCTGTGTGTGTGTGTGTGTGTGTGTGTGAAAGTATGTGTGTGTGTGTGTGTGTGTGTGTCAGTGGGTCTGTGGAGACGATAACTGACGAACGAATGGACCGATTCGATCCAAATTTGGTACAAAAATCACAATCTGTAAACACTGGAAGCCTATTGTTTTTATACGCAATCGAATGTTCAGAACCCCCCTAAATTTTCGAATGAAATTTTGAAAAAATCGTCAAAAAATCAAAACCAATAATAAAGTTACGTAAATAGACATTCCTTATGTAATTTTTCATTAGAAAACGATTGACATAAATTTTAGAACGCTAACATGAACCGTTCTCGAGATATTGCACATTTTTCAAAAAAATTATCAAAAAGTCAAATAAAATAGAAAAAAAATATTTCCTATTGAGAAACATGTTCACTTTTCATATATAATATCATGCGATAAATTGGGTGACATCATTCTCGTGGATCTAGCTCGTTCCATTCATGAAAAAAGATACTTTGAGTAATACATTTGCATTTGAACGCCAATTTATCTGCTGTAAGAATAACTTATTTCTTCGTTCATAACGCTTGGCGAGATTTTGGCGACGAAATTGGCGGAATGTCGCCAACTTGGCGACTTTTTGAAATGTTGCCAAATTAACGAAAATCTCGCCAAATGGATAAAAATGACGCTAAATCAATGAAAATGACGACTAATTGTGGAAAATTCAATATCTAATAAGTTATATAATATATAAATATATAATAATAGTTATATAATATATGTCAAAAATTCAATATCTAATAAGTTATATATATATATATATATATATATATATATATATATAACTTATTTCTTTGTCCATAACGCTTGGCGACTTTTTGAAATGTTGCCAAATTAACGAAAATCTCGCCAAATGGATAAAAATGACGATAATCAATGAAAATGACGACTAATTGTCGAAAAGTCAATATCTTGGAAAGGATATTAGTATCTACTAGAAGAAAAACCTATTTATTTTACTGTAAAAGTAGTAAATTCATTTCATTATATAAGGAAAGTCATGTGTTGCCCACATCAGATTTTTTCTTGTTTATAATCAAATATGAAATAAAGGACTCAAAGCCCTTATTAAACAGTAGGATCTGGTTATTATGAGTAATTCAGGCCACACAAATCTATAAATCTGTTCTGTGGTCAAACTATAATAATTTGGGGAATGGTCAAAGATCTCTATATCTGACAGATATAAGGGCATATCCAAATTTGGCAGATATGAGGAGCATAGAGTGAAACAATCTGTACACTCCTCCCATACAACCCAGAAGCGTCTTTGCTTCTTTATGTGCATTCTATGAATTATTAACTCATTTTCTTTCAGCAATATTCATTTCCTTAGAAACATGGTATCTATTCTTTTTCATGCATTTACCAGGAACTCTACTTAATCTCTTTGTTCTCAATTCTGCAGCTACCACAGAAAAAGGCTGGTTATTTCTGCACTTTGTGAGTGGAGGAATACGTGTTTCTGGTGCATAGATCTTCTTAACTCACACTTTCAACTTCTACAACCATTCATAAGCAAAATCAAGATCTTTTTCCTTTTGCTCTAATATTTTATCTTTCTTTTTTTCTTTTCGTTTGTAATGTTTCATCCAGTTTTGTTGTTTTACATGCTCATGAATGTCATAGAACAATAAAATTTAACTTGTTAAACACAAACGAAACTTCTTTAAATGTACTTTTTTATTTAGGATTTTTGCATTTGAAAAATCATCTGCATATTCTGTTTTTATTCTTGTACTAGAACGAACTATTCAGCATTGCCTGGGTTCTGGGTCCTTTACTTAAATAATACAGACACAAGTAACACCATACTCAATTTTCAAATCGCCTGTTTTGAACTAAAATCATTATCACAATACAAATAAAATATTTATCACAAAATGAGAATCACATTTGCCCATATCTTCCTCAAACAATGTTATTTTTATATTTTCAATACTTTATTTTGACCACTTATGAAAACGAAAAAGAAACTAAATGGCTCCTACTCTCCAGTGATCTATAACACATCAAGGCATTTTCCTTCTCTACAAAGCAGAAAACAAAAAAAAATTGGAACCTCTCTCCGAAAGATTTTTCCTGAATGCCAAGAACCAACCCACTCATTATTCGCAACCTGCTTACCCTTCTTTAAAATGGATCTGATCCAGAGAAGTGGAATCTTCATTGTAGGTTAGACGGTCGATTAAGATGACTGAATGCGATCACTTAAAAAAAAATACTTATTATTTAAATTACTTAATAAAAAAGGAATTTTTTTTTATAGAATGCTGAGATATATGGGGAAGATTTAGCCAAATTATAGAATTGTGCTAATCTTGGTTTTCTGAATGTGACGATATATATATATATATATATATATATATATATATATATATATATATATATATATATATATATATTAGATTGCATAAAAAATGCAAATTTCAATGTATTTTTTAAACATATATATAAATATAAAGGAATTGGTTCACACATTACTGGAAAGAACGCTTTTCAATCTTTCTGATGGTGTCAAGACGGAAATTCTGCGATGATATTGTAGATCGTTAAGAAATCAATTTGTGTGAATATCACCCAAAATCACTGCAAATTGAGCTAAAACATAAAATGATTAAAAAATTATTCAAAATTTTAAAAAATAATGCTGGGGTACACCTATTTGGGTCTTCAAGTACGAGGTAGGATTTAAAAGTTCACGGACTGAGTCTATAACTTAAAAAATATTATCAATTAAATGCTGAAACACATCCTCCTTCGAAATAAGACCCTTGTACAGCAACACACTTTTACCATCGCTTGTAAAGGTCATCGAAACACTTCTGGAATCCATTTTTAGCCATGTCCTGGGATGTTTAGCCTGCGATGCACTTTTAACTTCATCTGCGGATTGAAATCAACGACCCTGCAAGTCACTTGCCAGTTCAGGAAATAGGCTGAAGTTGCAGGGGGCGAGATCAGGGGAGTAAGGAGGATGTGGCAAAACAACTGTTTGCACTTTCGCAAGAAAGTCAGTGACAAGGAGGGATTGGTGTGCAGGAGCTTTGTCATGCAAAAGTACCCGTGACTGCTCAGCCCACAGTTTGGGTCTCTTCTTCCGGATTGACTAGCGCAAACGACGCAGGATGTCTACATAGAGTTCCTTGTTCACAGTGCGTCCTTCAGGGATAAATTCCAGATGCACAATGCCCTGGATATCGAAGAACACCTCTAGCATGACCTTCCTTTTAGAGCGATCTTGGCTTAATTTCTCCTTGCGTGGAGATTGTGGGGATTTCCACGTTGCTGATGCTCTCTTGGATTGCGGGTCGTATAAAAAACACCATTTCTCATTTCCAGTAACAATTCTGCCAGGTAGGGAAGGATCGTTATCAACAGCCGAAATTAAGTTTCCCACCATTTCCATTTGAATTGCCTTTTGTTCTTCGGTTAACATGCGGAGAACTATGTGTTGACACACCCTATGCATGTTAAGATCCTTAGTCAGTATCCTTTGACATGTGGCCTTGGATATCCCAACTGATTCTGCTATTTCTGCTATTGTTTGCTGCCTGTTCCCACGTACTGTCGCAGAAACCTTTTTGATGTTTTCAGCAGTGTAGGAAGTTTGCGGATGGCCAACGCATTCGTCGTCTTCGGCATTTTCCGTGCCTTCTGTGAAACGTCGATGCCACTCAAAAGCTTGCGTTCACGATAATGTATCACTGCTGTACACATGCTTCAACATTTCGTAAACCTCCGTAGTACTCTTTCCTAAGCGAACACAAAATTTGATATTAATTCTCTGCTCAACAAATGCCATTTCTTTCAATCGCCGGTTACTAAATGCACCCGTCCACAAAATATGATGCCGTGGCGAGCCACCAACTCCGTGATTTGGGTCAAAGCACTTTTAGAAGAAGGGGAAAATGTAGTAACACAGAAACGTTATCGTAGTCACTCTACTGCAAATATTTTTTATGTTATAGACTCAGTCTGGGAACTTTTGAATCCTACTCCATATCTGTGTGCTAAATTTCATGGCCATACGACACTTAGATTTCCCGCTACTGACTGCACTTACATACAGAGACATTTTCTTTTATTATGCAAAATTTTGCACTTTGAAAATATTTAGCTTTACCTTTTTTTTTTTTTAATTCCGTAATACTTCCCTGTTTTTTTCCAACTGTTATCCTGTTATTGACACTTTATATTAATTATAGCTGTAAGTGTAAGCTGTAAGTATTTTATTCGGTTTCACGGCTGATTTACCTGCCAAGTTGTGGTGTGCTTTAAAGTATGTAAAGCATTATTGAAGTATATTTTTATATTATTATAGTGAATGTAACATTGTTGCTTTTGTCTTCTGTTCTTCAAACATAAACAGACTTTATAAATAATTTTTATAGAATTTTATAAATAATTTTTTTGTGTACTTTTTAAACCCTGTGCAGAATACCTGCAATTTCAGAATATTATAATTTGTACTATCAGGATTATAAAAAAAATGTACAATTCTAAAATATGATTTAATTAATAAAAGAAATAAAGTTTGTTCTTTTTTTATTCTATTTTTCATTCTTCTCATTTTCTTTCATTTGAATGACTAAAACATCACTTTACTATGTATTGAATCATTTTCAGCTTTCCCTAATATGTGAGGATGTTGGTTGTGCCTATCAGACGAGGAAAATGCCTCTGCAGTTTACCAGCGGAGGCCCTATTTGTCCTTCCTGCAAAAATTCTAATTTGCATTTAGAGGTATGTATATTTAATTTTATTGTTTATTTTTTCTTATCCAGCTGTTTATGTCCTAAACTTTTTGTTTGATACTATTATATTTTCAAGAATAAAAACCTAATTTCTATTTACAGTATTTTTCAAATGAATACTGCCACAAACTAATTTTGTAATTTATAAAATATAAAGAAAAAAAATTGAGAATTATAAAATAAATACTATTAGTTCAAATTTTATTATTGTGCATAAATATGTTTGCATCTTTAGAAATGTACATTGATTTTTTTTTTTCTTTTTAAGAATAAAGTAAGTGTCGCATATTTAAATATTAAATATAATGAGAGTTACTGTCTATAATATCTTAATTACTAGCATTTATTTATTTAAATGTAGCTATATTTGAAACTATAAATATTTGTTATATATTGAGACTTGGCTATTTGATTATATTATTATTATTAGTTTGTAATTCCAGTGATTAAATAGTTATTATATTACATTTTTAAAAAATGTTTGCAAAAGCGCTTTAATTAAATTAAACTTGCAGATTTCTTCTTATGTTCTAACATTGAATGCTCGCCTTCCTCTTTGCATGTGGCATCATCAATGTTACAAATAGAGAATGAAAGTTACTGCTCATTGGTTAGCCTTTTTTCCCCCAAAATTATTTTTTGTAAACATTTTTTTTTTTTTCTTCTAAACAATATGCAAATGAAAAAAAAAAAAAAAAAATCCCACAAAAATGATATTTCTTGAAAGAAACCCCATTACAAATAAAAGTAAAAAATAATTTGACAGTCAAATGAAAATTTAGCATTTAAAGATTTGGCAAATATGTTGGCAAAAAACGAAATCCAGTGCAGTCGCTGGATTTAACTTCAACTTTTTATTTGCATCCAGTTTTCATAAAATTGCATCTTTTTTCCCCTCACCAGTATACAGAAGCAAGTCTTTACAATCAGCTAGCCTATTTCCAGCGCATGTTTGATGTGGAAAAAGCTAAATCAACTCTAACAAAGGAAGAGGGAGGTATGCTCATATTATTTATTTTTCTATGTAAAAATATTATTAGGAAAAGTGATTTTCAGATTTAGATGCGCTCTCAGCATCAGTGGAAATGTGTACCAACTGTTTGTGGGCACGATATCTTTGAAACAAATTGTGGTAGAATGATTTCAACATAATCACACCTACAAAAAAAAAATTCAATGGTTTTTAGCCCATTGCAACTGAATGAGGTCCCCCATTGTTTTTTTTATTATTATTAATTTATTTTTTTATTATTTATTATTATTATTATTATTTCCAATATCTGGAAGAAATAATTATGAGAATATTGTATGTAATTTGATAGTTAAAAACAGAAAAATTGCTGATCTACACTATTCAAGTTAGCACTCAATCCATTGGCACCATCATCGGTTGGAGTTGCTTTTGTAATAATCATTTTTAAACCTTTTACTTTCCATTTTTACTTTCTCTGCTATATAGGAGCAATACAGCATATCTCGATATTTCCTAAATTTCACTTTCAATTTTTAAAAAATACTAGACTAGCAGATGCACCTTGTTCTACAATATATGCACATTCTAGAAGCATTCTAAATCATATTAGCATTTAAACATTTTTTTAAATTTATTTTCCTAATAAGAATGGAAGTTTAAAAATAAGAACAGTGTTTATCTTTTTTGAATATTAGCTTTATAGTCATTATAAAATTAAAGAATAAGACATTTTGTATCCCTTTGTAAACCAATGTGCAAAAAATTGAAAATTTGGCCATTATAAGCCATAACAAAGCAGCTAAAACAAATAGCCGTGGATATTGCTGTAACATTTTTATCCCATTGCATCAATCAAACACAATCGGACATGTACAAAGTTTGAAAATATTTTCCAAATATATATATATATATATATATATATATATAAAAACTACAACATAACAGGTACAAAATGTGTCCTGTATTGTTATTTTATCATATTGCAGCTTATGACAAAACAATAAAGCGCATAATACTATCTATTTATTAAATAAATTCATTCAATAATTTTCTTATTATTTTGATGGGAAAAATTAAACAAAATATCTGGTGTCATTTCAACACATTTCATCGGTAACATTTCATGCAAAAATATTTATTGGTTTATTTAATGTAAATAATACCAATTAATTTGATATTATTTACTTCATATAAACTTTATAGTAATCTGTTTAATGTTATTTCTGAGTTTTAATTTTATGTTAAAATTAAAAGGCCTAAAAGCTAGAAACATGAAGGGGATAAGTGCAGTGAAGTAAGGTATAACTTTACTATTTTTGAAGCGATTAATTCAAAGATTGTGAATTTGTATACGAAACAGACAAAACTTTCAATTTTACATAGATTAATCTCCTACTAATATAATTTAATAAATTTTATAGATCTTTATGCACTTGTTGGAACTTTTAAACATACTTCATAGCAAACTCTGAAATAGGAAATGAGAGGATTTTGTAAGAAAATCTCACTGTGTGACATTTAAGGATTAGTATTTTAAGCCTGGATAAGCCTGGTTAAGACATATTTTGAAAGGGAAGAATTTTGAGCTATTAGGAAAACTTTTGTTAAATAGAATAAAAGAAAGTTTTATTTCTTAAATGCAAAAACTATTTTAGTTCATATTTAGTTACTAACCTGCTGCTTGACTTGTTTCAACTGTTTAAAAATATGTGATATAAATATTTCATGCTATCTGTAATGTATTGTTATTGCAAGGTTGTTAGTTTTATGTGTATATATATATATATATACACAGGGTGTATCAAAAATGACTGATACATTTGAAACATGCATTAAAAAAAAACAGAAGGCGATAGAAATGTAATGTTTGTTGCATTGTACTTGGGAAACCAGGGAATTTTATTCAACAAATTTTCAAAATTCATTGCAAAGGTCACCAACAGATGGCACTGCGGTTGTGCGAGAGCTGTAGGGAAACGCATACTGCCAAATCGACATTCTGTACTTTGCTCAGCATTCTGCAACATCGTTTTGTAGTTTTTGCAACATGGTCATACTGTTTATTAGTTTTTCCCATTAAGCAGCACCATCTGTTGGTGACCTTTGTAACAAATTTTGAAAATTGGTTGAATAAAATTCCCTGGTTTCCCAAGTACAATGCAGCAGACGCTACATTTCTATCGCCTTCTGTTTTTTTTTAATGCATTTTTCAAATGTCAGTCACTTTTGGGGTACCCTGTATATATATGTATGTGTGTGTGTGTGTATAAATATATATATGTATATACGCACACACAACACACACACACATATATATATATATATATATATATATATATATATATATATATAAAATACCAATGATAGATTAGAGATAAATTGTAACTCATAACCATAACTTAATATAAGATAGCTATGTATAAAGATGTAAAAAAAATAGAGATTCATCAATCAAGGGGAGAATAAAAAGCAAATATCCAATCATCAAGCAATATATAATCTACAATTATCAATGGTTTTATTTCAAAATTGAAAAACAGAAAAATGTCCAAACATTAAAACCAAACATGTGGTAAGGTAAAGTACTAGGCTTAATGAATTCATATTGAACAGATTCGTTATCAAGGTCTAGTATCTATTCAAAATGACCAAAAAAAGCTTGTTTTTGAATACTGAGATAGATAATATCTATAAACTCAATCTACTGGGCCAACAAGCTTAAAGATTGAAAAATATATTGTTATTTGTATATTGATATTTTATCTGAAAAAATGTTGCACATGTTGTCGTGAAGTTATAAAGAACGAGACTACTGTTACCATTCGCAGGAGATAAACGTGAAAATCAACTATATATATATATATATATATGTGTGTGTGTATATATATATATATATGTTATATATATATATATATATATATATATATATATATATATCAGGCTTCGGGAAATCGGCAAAATCTAGCCTGTCCGCGAGGACGGCTATTGAAATTTCTTACCCGTCCTCGAAAATTTTTACCCGTCCTCCTAAGAATTTTTTTTCACTTTATATTCCTTAATATATGTGCTTAAATACATCGTACAACAAAAATAAATTAGAACCAACTGCCTCACGATGAAGTGCGATAACTGCATATTCATACACCACCCCCGCCGCGATGAAAGTCGCCGATGCGGAGTCTCCGATAATGGATCTGACCGGTGGAATTCCGATCTATGGGTGGGGTCAAAGAGGTAAGATCTGTAAGGAATCGCTCCTTTTTTCAATGTTTGGTAACTTGAAGGCTTGGTAAATAAATAATCATATAAATCCTCTTGTCTCTAAGCAGTTTAAACCTCATCGGTACTCTTAATTTCTAGGGAATGTAGTCAATCAAGATTAAAATCTTCTTGGACTGAATAGATGTTTCATACTTTAACTTCAGTTGTCAAACAACTGGAACAAATGCCATGAATGAATTTTAAACGTTTCAGTTTTAAAGTTGAAGCCAAAGTGGGGAAGAAAATGAAACACTTCTAGCTGAAACTAGAAGAATCCATTCCAAAAATTCAAACTTGTTACTTACTCCCGTCTATTACAGCAAATGAAAATTTTATAGTTTGGGTTTTAAAGAGTTAAATGGTGATTTGGGCTTAGGCCCGGGCTGGACTTGAGTTTTCTATTGTTTCAGGCAGGGTTGAGTCTTTTTTTTTTTTTTTAAACGTCCGTTACGACCGGGCCGAACATATTTCTTTTGAAAATTTTTAAAATGGATTTAAATTGAATGCATGAACTTATTGCTTTTATTTCAGCTGTGTAAAGATAAATGTTTAAGAAAACAAACTAAATTATCCGTACAAAATTTTGAAAAATTTATTTTTAACATATTTGAATACAAATTATTTAGGACCTGCTGAGACGCAGTTATCTTCAGGCCGAGTTCATTCTACATTTATAAATTTCTTCGGGCTTGGTCTGGATTTAAGCATTGGTATTGTCGGTCTTGTGAAAATCCAAAAATTTCCGCTCATGTAGACCTTGAAAAGGAGAAGAGAACATGTCACTTCGATCGTGAGTGCGCTATCGCATTTTCGTGCGATCATCGGATTCACTGGGTGGATGATGAGGGGAGAAAAAATAACTAGCGCCTATGGTTACAATTCAGATCTGACGGCTCGCCTAGAAAGAAGGCATTGATAATGCACACTAGGGGGATTTGCAGGTGACGACATTTCAATTTTCGCCACAATTTTACGATGACAACAATTTGTTATCTTTTTTTTTTTTACGGAATCTCTAATCTCAAGGTCGTCCGAGAGGACGGCAACTTCCGAAAATTGGTCGTCCTCGCCGAATTTTAGCCCGGCGAGGACGGGCGATTTCCGGAAGCCTGATATATATATATATATATATATATATATATAAACTTTTAGGGGAGATAGAGAGTATTCGCATAGGAATGTATGAATAGAAACGTCACTAATGTGATAGAGAGGGCACTGTACGTACAGTAAAATACTATATTTAACTGAAGGATTTGCTGCCAGATATATTGAACAGCGTTCCTGTGTCTGTTAGCCTTCAAATAAGGTTTCAGCATAATAGGGCTCTGGTCTAGAGTCAGGTGTTGTTGTTGTTGTTACCCAGACCGTCCGACCTGCCAGAAAGGTGTAAGGTAACTGTTTGGACGGCCGGGAAGTGCCACCCAATTTAGACCGGAACCCAGTGGGGGAGGCATCCACAGGGACCGTACCCTCCTTCCCCTACCACCAACCTTACGGACCCACATGTTTAACGTGTTCTAGAGTCAGGTGTGAAACTGCCAAGTTAGATTTAATTAGGCTCCAAAGGATGGTTTGTATTGCATTCTCTGGATGCATTAAAACTTCTCCCACTGCAACTCTTGAACTTTTGCTCGAACTGCATCCTCTATACATGCATATTGAGACTGAGGCTCTTATAAGCCCTGAAAAGACTCAAATATTTGGGTCACTGGAAAGATTACTCAAAATATTTGTCTTGGAGTAATCTTAATAGTAATGTTATGAATCATCCATATCTCTATATGCCATCTGATAGCATTCTTGTTAGATATATCTTTGACAAGCCTTGTTGGATTCAGGTGCCTTCACGGGATGACTGGAGGAATACTAATACTTACAATAAGAGGAAGTGCATTATATGGTACACTGATGGCTCTAAGCTAGATAGTAGCACTGGTGCCGGAGTATGCTGTCCAGATGATGGTAGAAAACTGTTTTACCCACTTAGCAGCTACGCTACTGTTTTTCAGGCTGAGATCTTTGCTATTGTATTGTAGAATTTGCTCTGACAGAAATTACAGGATTAGCCAAATCTATATCTGCTCTGATAGCCAGGCTGCTCTTATGGCTCTAGGGAAGTCTACTATAACCTCTTCCCTTGTTTGGGAGTGCTATACTGCACTTTGTAATATCGCCAGCAACAATCAAGTCACACTTTACTGGGTGTCTGGGCATTCAGGCATTCCAGGTAATGAATTGGCTGATGAGTTGGCTAGAAAAGGGTCGAGCACACCCTTCGTTGGTCCAGACCCAGCTTTGAGTGTCTCTAATGAACTGATCAGAAGAACTGTTTATGACATCTTTAGAAAGCAGCAGTGCGAGAACTGGCACAACATCAAAGGCCAAAGGCAGGCAAAAGAACTGAACTGTAAGTGCCCTAGTGTGCGTCATAGGGAGCTATTCAAGCTCAATAGAACTGGCATTAGAAGGGCTGTTGGGTTCCTTACTGGGCACTGCACCCTTAAAAGACACCTAAGCATTATGGGTGTCACTAAGGACCCGATCTGTAGAGGCTGTAAGTAAAGTGAAGAAACTGCCACACACATACTCTGTGAGTTGAAGTGTTGAAAACCCAGACCACACGATAGACCCGAAGGCTTACTATTGCTAAGTGTGTGGCCGGGAACTTTATTTTAGATCCAAAACATTACAAAACAGGTTAAAATTGAATCACAACACAGTTACAACAAGACAAGCAAAAGAATGGCAATGACAAAACAAAACAAAAAAGCAATACAATACAATACAATACAAGAGAGACATAAGACAGAAAAAAAGAAAAGAGGGGAAAACCCCGAAGGGAAAAAAACCCTAGCACAAAATAAAAAGAAGTACGCAAACAGAAAAGACAACAAAAAACATAACACATTACACGAAACAAACACAATACACGAAACACAAAATGCAGGGTAAATACCACGTGAACTCCCATGGAGAGGAAAGATAGTACGGTAGGAATATACAAATGTATGTACACCGTAGACTCCAAGGGAGAAGGTGGGCTGGTTAAAACCGTAGGAATGCAATTATGTACAAAAAGTGAGCAGTAATATACAATTATATACAGAGAGGGGAACAGTGTGAGAAACACAGACCAAATTGAACCGGAGAACTCACAGGTCGATTAAGAGACTTTGTTAGAGATTTCCCGAGCGGCGAGAATACAATTTTTAATTTTTAAGAATCGAGGATTTATTTTTGCAAACGTTGGCGAACCAAGCCACAGAGTTAGCATCAGAGGGACGGGAAAGGTAGAAGGGTTGAGTGTGAAGTGTTTTCTGCCCATAGGTTCAAGCATTTGGGTCGACATGTGATCGAGCCCTGGGAATTACAGGATATTCCTGTCAAGTGCCTGCTGATCTTTGCTTCGGCTACTGGTCTCTTCTCTTAGGGATTGTTTCATCCTTTAGGAAAGTGCAATCAACCTCTGGTCGCTGTGCTACGCTCTCTTTGAGCCACCCACCTCTAAGTCATAAGTCATGATCGGACTCCAGCACATTTTGGCATTCTAGCACGTGAGTATTTGAACAGACTTTCGGAGTCTAATGGATTGGGTGGGATGGACCCAGGGTTAGAAAAATCAAAAAATTTCTACATGCCCTTCGGGCATGTTGTCCAAATATATACATGCACAAGATAAAATTTTACATGCCCAACATTTTCCTGATGACATTTTTCATTGTTAATAGCTCTGGCACCCATGAAAGTAAATATATTAAATATCATATATGTAGCCTATAATTAAATGTCAAAATTAGAAAATTAGTTACTTTTAATGAAGTAAATATATCAAAAATGGGAATTGAATACTATTTATGCTAAAATAATTTTTAAAATAACCATTTAGCGATTTATGCCGAAGTAGACTAGACAACTTTTGAAGAAGCATATTTATTACTTCCATAAAAAAGGATCGCGATCTTAATTTACATTACATGCGGCTGTAATGCGATCTTAATTTACATTACATGCGGCTGTAAATCCCCATCATCATGATTGACATTTCCCTGCATGTGGCCGTAAATTTACATTGGTTTAGACAGAAGGGAATTTTTTGTCGGATATTATGCAAATTTTGTACGTAGTATGAGGATGTTTCAGATAGAAACTACAGAGATTCTATAGTAATCTTCATCTCTGCTTATCAACACTTGAGCACTTCCACCAAGCTCCCCGAGGAATCAAGTTCAAATGAATGAGAGAAAGAGAGAGAGAAGTGAACGAGGAGCTGCTTTGGCATACCTGCCAACTTTTACGCATTATGCGTAAAATTTACGCATTTTAACTGCTCTTTACGCTTTTACGCATATATTGCTATATTTTACGCATTTCCGCATTTATTTGAATTTTCTAACATTACTAGGAAGTCAATCTCTGGCGAAATTCTCCGGCTTTTTTTTTTTAATTTATCAATTAACCAGATATGGTATAATTCCTCGAAAACACCGTTTTTCAGCTTTTTTAGCACTGATATCTACCATTCCCGGGATCGCAGCAAATCCATAGTAAAATCCAGGGTAATACCAATCAAATTAACGGAGATTTACGGCCGCGTGTAATATAAATTAAGATCTCGATCGCTTATGTTATGAAAGTAATAAATATACTTCTTTAAAGGTTGTCTAATTCAGCATAAATCGCTAAAATGTTATTTTGTTCATTAATTTCGCATAAACACTGCGATTGCGCAATTCAGTTTGTTATCATGAATCGCCCAGAATACAATAGTATCTTTTTCCATCCATCTCAATCTTCTAAATTTTGCATTTTTGATTGACTAAACTAGTTTATTTTCATATTCTAATTAATTATTACGGTTAATTTCTTAATTATTTTCGCATAAACAGTGTGATTGCGCAATTCAGTTACTTTGCGTGAAGTGCCGAGAGTACGTTAGTATCTTTTTCCATCCATCTCCATCATTTAAATGTTGCATATTAAATCGACTAAACTAGCTTATTTTCATATTATGGCTAATTATTAAGGTTAATTTTTTAATTATATTTGCGTAATATAAGTTTTTCTATTTAAAAAATGGGTATGAACTCTATGAAGGGCTATTTTCTAAAAAGTGGTATCAAAGCAGTGATTTAGGCAAATAGAAAGGAAACCATTTTGGCAGGAATATAATTCAGTACTATATTTTGTTTTTGTCTTTTTTAATTAGAGATCAATATTTGTTACTCTCTTTAATGAAAACCTGTGTTTTGCCAAACATAAATATTTGTTTTCATTATAAAGTAATTCTCACCGGATAAAACCTTTATATATTTTTTGTTTTATAATTTATTGTTCTGAAATTTTATAAAATTGGTGTCCTAAATTTTCATATTCTACCAGTACTATGGCTGATATTTAATGCAGTATTTTTTTTATGCAGGTACTTGTACATAGTTAAATTCATTAGAAATGTCGTTTCGCGTGTAGTTTAAAAAAAAAAAATCATTATACATGTTATTCACGCAAAATTTTACACATTCCAATTTTCCCAGGTTGGCAGGTATGCTTTGGCACTGTGCCAGAGGCTCTGCTTGTTTCTTTTAGTGATGTCACTGTCGCCGTAAACTGTGAAACTTTGTTTTCTCCCCACAGTTATCAACTATCTCGCTGCGAAAGCCATTCATAGTCCATCGCTGAATAATTAAGACTTTTCTTTTTCATCTTCTTCTCTTACTCGGCTTTAAAAGTTGAACATAAAATATTTGCAGTGGAGTGCTGGTTACTCGATTTTGGCTACCGATTTACCTAAATAAGTTAATGTCAAATAAAGTTTTATTACATGCCCGACTGGGCATGTAATAAAAATTAATGCATGCCCGGTTGAAATTTTTATATGCCCTGGGCATATAAAAATGCATGTCGGGCAATAGATGTTTCGAACCCTGGATGGACTGTCATATAGCTACCACGGTCACCCGATTTATATCATGGATTTTATTCTGTGGGGAACCCTCAAAGCCAAGGTGTACTAGACACCTGTAGACTCTGAGACTTATCTAGTCGCAAGAATCGGCATCACCGCTGCTGATGTCCTCAAAATACTGGGTATTTTCGAAAATGTACATCTATCAATGCATTGCTGCTATCAAGCGTGCATTACTGTTAATGGACAGGGTTTGGCGGGGTTATGACAGGGTTTGGTGGAAGAAACTCATTGAAAAACTGATAGATTTTGGAGTTAGGGGAAATATGTTAAACTGGCTTAAGTCCATCCTTTCTCAGAGAATGGCTCGTGTTAAATACCAGTCTACCGTCTCCAAATATGTACAGCTCCGGGATGGTCTGCCTCAGGGAGCTGTCACGAGCTGTGCTTTGTTGTTCAATGCTATGATAAATGACTTAATTTGTGATTTGACTAGGGTTACTGGAATTAGATGCCTGGCTTTTGCAGATGATATAGTTATTTATACTACTGGTGCTGACATTTCTGTCTTAAACAACAGAGTCAATGAAGCCCTGGAGGTTTTGGGGGACTGGTGCTGTGATAATCTTATGACAGTAAATTCTGATAAGACAGTTTGCCAGCTTTTTACCTTGTCTACCAAGGAACACCGGATAAATGCCTACAATCATCATGTTTTAAACCGGGTTGACTCCTATCGCTACCTCAGACTTGTCTTGGATAGTAAACTCTTGTGGAGAAGACAGGCTGAGGAGATGGCAGGAAAAAGCATTGACAGATTGAGACTCTTAAAGAGATTTTCTGGCATCACTTGGGGCTCCTCGGCTGATACTTTGTCAACTACCTATAAGACTTATGTTAGACCTGTCTTTTAGAGTATGGAGAGCTTATCGCCACAACATCAAATGCCTGCTCTAAAATAGTCGATTTGGCACAAAACAAAGCTCTTAGACTTATAACTGGTGGAGCTGGCTCTACCCCTATCACTGCTATGGAGATTCAAACGAATATTGAACCTTTGAAGTTAAGAAGGGAGAAACAGCTCTTGAAGCTTTATGGAAAATACAAGGGCCTTGACCTACACCATTGACAGACCTATATCCCTTCTAACTTGAGATTAAAAACTCACTCGACTTTTTTGTCAAGGACTGAGGAGCTCATGAATAATTACAATTTGACTCCCAATTTTTGTCAACCTTTTTATGATGGACTTCCTCCAAATCGTGGAGTCCCTACTTATCACCTCACAATTGGCACAACTGAAAAGAAAAATGATGCTATACCAGAGGTCCTCAGAGCCTATTCCTTGGAGACCAGCACCACTAACTACCCAAAAGATGACTGGCTCCATATTTATACTGATGGTTCTGCAATGGAGGATGCAGTTGGAGCTGGCCTTTTTTGTGAGGGCTTTTTTGAGAAATCCTATGCTGTAGGATTAGGTGCCACAAATTTCGATGCTGAGATTGAGGCCGTTAAGCGGGCCATTCTTAGCCTTCCAAATATGTGTACACCACTTAGGAAAGTTGTTTCCTATGTGGACTCACAGTCTGCAATTTTGGCTATTGTCTCACATGTAGTAGGTGAATCACACTATGTGGAAGAAACAAAGTTGCTTTTTAGCCAAACAATTTCTGGGGAGTCGTTCTTCAATGGATCCCGAGTTACTTCAATATTCCTGGAAATGAAAAGGCTGACTTCCTGGCGAAGAATGGAGGCAAGCTACATCAGCCTCTTTTTACATTGTCTTACAAACGGACTTGTGGAATTATTGAAAACAGATTGCAAAAGTCCCTCCGTGACAATCAAGTTGAAGCTGCGACTGGTAGGGCCTGAAATTCTTTGTTGCATTCTCAGGTCCCTATGGGCCTTCCTCTCTCTGTCTTCACTGCAAATTTTAGACTTTTAACTGGACATGACTTTCTTCAAGGACACCTCTATCATATTGGCGTGGTTGATTTGCCTGACTGTGTTCTTTGTTCTACTGACGCCATTATGGATTTTAATTATCTGACAAGCTGTCCTGCGCTTTCTTTTATGAATTGTTCTTTTCTTGACAACTTTTATAACAAGGCTGGTTTTTATGCGCTGCCTGAGGGCTCATGGCCAATATGACCTCCGCCCTGACGTAAGATTAAAAAAAAAAAAATTACTGTTAATGGTCGGAACTTTGCGCAGCTGTTGTGAAACTGTATGTCTACAACTACTGTCACATTACGCCTCATAAAGATTTTTTACCACTTATTATATCGTGTCATTTCTGCATCTTAGTGCATCCTATAGTACATCAGGGTGGCATTTCTGGTCATATATTCGTATGTAAATGTTTGCTTTTGTTTTATATATATGTATATTTTTTAATTAAAAAATTATTCTTGCAGATACCATCATCATGTCGGCTGAAACTACAAAATTATATCAAATTCTCAAAACAGCTATGGATAAAATTCTACATCACAGTGGCTATGGAATTGTAGATTTGTCATCATTGTTTCAGAATCTATTCGAAAGCGATTTAAACCACATTCCGAGAAGCACTTAACATGCTGTCGTGTTAACTTTGAAAGTCTTTATTGAGCAATAATTTATTGTTTTACCAGTTATCAGCATTTCATTTTAATTTGTTCATGAATTGTATCCTGCAACAGAGTGTGAGACTGTATATTCCATTCACTGACATTAAAACCTCTTGCATCTATTTTAGATGAAATGTATATAGTTTCTTTTATTATGTTAACAGGGTCTAAGACAGAAATTTATTATCTTATTTGTAAATAGTTTTATTCGAAAATTTTTCATAAATGTTTTTTTTCTCTATAAGGTATAACTGTGCTAAAATTAAAATAATAATAATAATAATTATTGTAAGAAAATTAAGTTTTTAAAATTTGATATAATTATAAATTCAAACTCTCGATTTACAAAAGAAACATATTTTGATATACTAATAAGGCAAAAAAAAAAAAAATTACAAAAGAAAAACTATCTCAAATGACTACCTTGTGAATCAAACACCATAAATTTAAAAATTAACAATTTTATGTACAAATGTTGAAAAGATATCAAGTTAACATTATGTACAAATTATGTCTCGAATTTCATAGTTCTATCATAAACCTTTCTTGAATTATATTTATTTAAACATTGAACTTTTAAAGTTCCATCTTGCACAAAAGGTATCAAATACCCATGTTTTTAATTAAAGGATTTACCTAATATTTTTATGCCATTCGATTCTACACTATTTGAACTTTCTTTTAGCTTAAACATTGAACATTAAACTTTCTTTTAGCTTAAACATTGAACTTTTAAAGTTTCATTTTGCAAAAAGGTACCAGATACCTGTGTTTTTAATATTTAACTTCATTAAGGTTTTTAATTGAAGGATTTACCCAATATTTATGTCATTTGACTATTTGAACGTTCTTTTAGCTTAATAAAAAATAATATTCATTATTTTGAAATTCTTCTGTCCTGGACTTCTTCGAATGCTTTGACAAAATTTGATTTTATTGAAAGTTTGATTGGGCTATATGTAGTCAAATAAATATTTTTATAGCTGTAAATATGAAAATGTTATTTTTATAGGGTGTTGTTCTGTGATGTTAAAATTTGTAATGAATCATTGTTCCATTTATTTTTTTTAATTAGTTCCTGTAAAATTAATAAAAATTTATTTATATTGGATGCTGGTTTAAGTGCTTCTGGTAGATTTTTATTTTGAAACAGTTGTGTTCTTATTGCATTAGACACTTTTATGTTTATTGACAGAATAAGACAGTTGTGACTCATCCAGTATCATTCCTCTAAAGTGTAACTTTTGTAACTTTTTTGTATGTGACCACAGAAAATGGTTAGCTTAGAAATGTGAACAATACTACTAGATATAGATAATAATATTACTTAAACTTATATTACTGATACTACTGTACGTATTAGTAATATTAGTGATACTACTTAAGACGAAGCATTACTTCCCTTTTTCTGTCTGTTCAGTATGTTGTCAGTGATAAAAATTATAATATCATTGCATTTACATGACCATAAAAGGGTCGAAATTGCACACTTTTGTTGAGTTTTGCATGACCTCTTTTGATGTAAAATATTTGAATTACATTTTTTCTATCTTTAGTCGATATTCATTAGATGATGGATGGTCTTGATGGTTTGATGGCCTTGCAGAAAATATATAAAATTGCAGAAAAATTAATCATAAAAAATATATAAAAAAATTGAATTTTAAGAAATTTTTCTGAAATTAAAAAAAAAGTCAGTATTTTTTATTATAATATATGGGAATGTGGGAAAAATGTTTAATAAGAATAAAAATAAAATAGAAAAATTAGCCTAAAAATAGAAAACAAGTGTTTAAGCTTCAAACAAAATAAATTCTACAATTACTGGCTAAGATTTCAAAACTGTTCGAGTTTATGAATAAATAGAATTTATGAATGGCTAACATTGGTTGACCATATGAAAGTCATTAATGATCATAAATAAAAGAAACTGTGTACACAAAAATGATCATTTAAAATCACAAACTTTCCTTATCACTGACATTTTTGGATATTGTTGCTTTTTATATTAACACCAATTTTTTGACACTGACTTTATACCCTGGCATTATTTTTAAAATTTCATCAGCATTGTATAATCACTTGTAAAATTGTTTTCTTTTTCTAGGCTTCGATAAAGATAAAATTCCCTTTATAATAATTTACAGGACTGGTGAACTTCACAGTCCTGTCCCATCATATGTTCTCTACATAAAAAGCTGCTGATCGTTACAAAATGCCCTTTAGACTTTTAGTATACAATTTTGAAAAATCTATACTTATTGTACACTGAAAACTGCATCAGGCTATTATATAAAAAACAATGAGATAAAAATGTGTGCAAATACTTTTAGCTAACAAGAAGGTTATTGAAAGAGGGTGACTGCTGCCCATTCTTAACTAAATTCATTAATAGTCTTGGATTCTAAAAAGAAACCCTAGTGGCATACCCTAGAAGAAAATCCTTTCTTAATTGAAAGTTGGGGAAAACTTTGAATTTCTTCGATTTTTTTTTTTCATTTTCTGACCTTATAGTTTTCGTTTCAGCTGAATGAACAATGCTTGTTCATTCCATGATGTCACAATTTTCATATGAGCGTCACAAGACTCATCACTCATTACCTTTGAATATAAACTTCTGAGGGAGAATTTTCATTAACAGGCGACGTGACCTCACTTCAAGGGGGGAACGTTTCACTGAATTATCAGGGAAAATATAAGGGAATTTCAAAATGAATTTCTTGTGACCAACCACCCTGTAAGAAAATATGTTATTAAAATATGCAAATCTTACAAGTATTTCTTAATGTTTCTATTTGGGATTGTTTTTCATTTTCTAAAGTAAAATTACTTTCCATTTATTTATCTTATAAGATCTCCTCTGTAACAGGTTATGGTATAACAATTTTTGTATGAAGTAGAGTATTAAAGAAATATATGAATAATGTAAATGAAATTACTAATGAATTTAGAAATTTTGTATTTTTTCACTTGTAAGAGTGTTGAGCACCATTAATCAGTTTTATTGTATAAGGGGAAGGAAACTATAAAATATTTTATTATATATTCTGCCAGAAGCCAAGTCAGCACATTTTCGATAGGACAGAACCACTTCAACTTGCTTTATAGGTTTCTGCCAAAACCTACATAATTATAGTGTTTTGAATGCTTTCTTGTTTCCAGCACTATAAACTTTAGATGATAATCATTTTGAAATGAGAAACAAAAACCATTTGCATGATATTTATTGATCAAGCCCTTTAAAGTACAATGGGTGCTGTAATCTCAGATTTTATTGAATTTTATCACACATTAATAATTGTTACAAAAAGCCCTATGAAGACAAATAAAATTTTGTCGTAAAGTTCAACAATTTATAAATTCTGCTTTTTAAAGTTGTATATTTTTAATCATTGTACATGCATTACAATAGGTGTAAATTATATATTATTATAAATCTTCATTATATCATACTAGTAACAAGTATCCAAAGAACAAAGTTATATCCACACCCCTAATGCTAGGCATTATTTGATAAATCATTCCCCCAGTGACCGAGAGATGTGAATCATATTGCCCTGTCTCTCATTACATTGTTTTGGGCCTACAATGTAAAAATGATTCTAAACTGCTATAAGCATCCATGCTTATTCAGCCCCCTCCCCTAACACCTGTGGTTTCTGTTGCTAACCTAACACCTATGGTTCCGAATCCCAACAAGCAGACAGCTTGGACACATATATTAATTTCTAAATTGTAAATTCTTAGAAAGGCATAAGATTCAACAAAAATGAAAAAAATTTAAATTTAGGATATGTAATTTTAAAATTATTTTAATATTGGAACAATTTGCATCTAGGAGGTTAAAACCCTAGATAAATGTAGAGAGATCATTAAAAGTATCCCTCTTCAGAGTAATCTGCAGAGATACTTAGTGACCGTTTTAATGGGATGCTTTCCAGATTATGCAGTAAGTATTTCCAAGAAAAGTAAATCAGTTTTAAAAATATCCTCACAAGAGGTCCATTTAGCATTGCTGCATAAACTTTTATTTCTAATGAGAAAATTGATTAAAATGAAGAAAAACATGACATGTTTTATGTTTTAACACTAATTGAAAAATTAGGATGGTTCATATATTACTGAAGACATTTTGCTTGTAAGATTTACTTAAGAAAATGCTGGTGGTTTTGTTGCTATGCTTTGCAAATCATCTCAGAAGAACAAAATTTGTTTATCACACCTTATGGTTACATTTTTGATTATTTGGTTTAAAATTAAATTCTTGCATATTGTATATTTTTTATGCATTTTGCCCCATTCAGCACCAAATTACCCCTGCTGGTAATTTTTTGAATTTGTAAAATCGTTACCGCATGTCTTTACTTTTTCTTCTACTCAATTGAGTTTCAAACACTAGATATTTCTGCTCAAGGCTTTGAATATGGATTCTGTAATTAGAATCACCCAGTATATCTGGATATGAAATGTAAAAGGGTATGATATAAGGAGGGCTTACTATTTTATAATAATATAAAAGTAATCAATAACAGCACAGATACTACATTGTTCACAGTATACAATATAAATACAAAATAGTATACATAAATTACAAAATAAAAAAATGTCTACCAACATTTAACTTGTGTAAGCTTGCTGTGTGCAATTTACCTCTTTCTGTACAAAAAAAAAAAAAATGGCATGTCATAAGGAAATGTTTGAATTTTACTTCTGTTCTACTACAGCAAATCACGAAACAAATGAAATCTTTAAAGGAAAATCACTTCAGTTATAATATATTCATTTAAGATATTTTAATTACATTCTTTATAGTTTAATACTGAACATTTTTTATATGACATAAATTTTCATTGCAGGAATATAAATTATGTCAAAGCAATATGTCCACTTTCAATTTTCTCACTCTGAGCTTTAGTGGCATGTAGTACAACATCAGAAATCAAAATTAAAATACATAAAACTACATAAATGAAAAACTTCCCCCTTCCTTATCCTGTTGCATCGGATAATTCATTTGTCGGAGTTGTTGGTTCCTCGGGTGCTTCTTTGGGGACTTCTTTAGGAGCTGAGCCAAAAAAGGACTTGATTTGTCCTAACACTGTCTGCTTTTTAGGTTTCGGCTCTTCTCCAGCTGCTGCTGCTGCCAGCATTTTGGCTTATTAAAAGAGAAACATGTTAATTATTATGGCTGTAATAAGTTTACATTATAAACTACATTTAGAAAACAACCAAAAATACTTTAATGAAATGCTTATGCACAATGGAAAAGCAATTTCAGCAAATGTAAAGATTGTATTTTCAAAATTGCATAGGTTTTTTTATAAAAACTATTTACAAATTTAAAAATCTGATGTATCTAACCCCCCCCCCCCCCTCCCAAGTATTCATTTTGTGGGAAATCAATAACAAAAATTGCAGTCTGATTCAATCTCGCTGAAAAACAATAAGCTTCTTGTACATAGTCAGAACCTGGAGTGCTCTCAAAGCTAGTATTGTATTCCTACCTATGGACTGGATTTATGTTTCTTATGCATTCTTCATGGAACAGCCGATATCTGCAATGGCAGCAAAAAAAAAAACTTGCTTTGGGACATGGTAGCTATTCCAGAAGTATTTAAAAGTGCGAAACCGTGGATGCTGATATATATATGCAATGAGAGACTTCTTGTAATTGCCAATAGTCATACTTAATTTCATTCCAATGACTACTTCCATCTGTTTTTGTGCTCACTGAAGAGAAAGTAAAATTGTGATGACTTGACAACAGCTTGTAATAACTCCTAAACTATTTGTGAAGAAAGAAGTACATATAAAATAGCTAACTAAATATGCATTGGCAACAAAATAGAACCTTTGAACCAAAATAGTACACTTTGAATTCACATGTACCCATAGTGGATACAGAAATGCCATGATTATAACTAGAAATGAACTTTGTTTCTTGAAAATTAGTAAAATATAGAAAAAAAAAATTGTCATTTTACCTTTTCTTTCTTTTTTTTTTTAAAAAAATTAAAGTGAATGACATAATTTATAGGTCACTAACTAAGGCAGTAACCGGGCTAAATATTTTGGTCTAACTGGACAAAATTAAAACTTATTTCGGTATGTTTAGTTTTTGAAATCGAAATAATGATATTTAAAATATTAACAATTTGCAAAATTGGAGACAATTGGAAGAACTTCTGTACTTATACTGTGACTTAAGGTATTTTTTAGCTAAACATGAACGTACAAAGAAAACCAATAAAATTCAAAATCTTAAAATAATAAATTATAATGACATAAATACAACAAAACAAAATAGAAAAAAAAGAAATACATCATACAAAAATATAATAGTAAAAAATAGGTCTATTATTTTAGGTAATGTAAAAATCTGGAAAATATAGGATAAAAATACTGATGGGATCAAGTATATTCTTAATTTAGGAAATTAGGGATCCGTATTCCAAAAATTAGGAATCAATATTCCTAATTTTCGGCTGAATAAGTTAAAATTCTAACTGATTTCAGAAGTAAGTTTAAAAGAAAATGTATTTTAAGCTATCTAATAATGATTATCGGTAAGGAACAAAATACTTATAAAAATTAGTATGATGAATTAAGAGTAAATAGAGATAAAACTTTTGCATGCACTCAACAACAAAATGAATTGAGAATACAGTTTCATTTCTTTCAGCAAGTTGTTTAAATGCTGAAAAAATGGTTCATTCGACGCCATGAGTGCCCATAGGGGATACTTGCCCTCCCCTGGACATTCAAGGTCACAAAGTTGAACTCTAGTTGATGTACATCTTATCTTTGAGTAGTTGGTCCTCTTGGTAATCAAAAGGACCCTGGTTTGCCCCCTCCAGGGAAAAGTCCTATGGGCACCCATGTTCGACTCCCTGAACAAAATTATAGAATGACTAATATTAGTTCATACACTGAAGAACTTGAAAAATAATGAAAATATAAACAGTAAAAAATAATAGTTAAGTTTTTAATCGAGTAAAATGATATAACCTGGTCACTATGTGAAATATTCTAGGTTATGTATGGGTAATTTCTATAGGGGCCCTAACAAAACTCAATTTATATACGGCTCCTAGTGAAACGTATTCACTATACGGCCCCTAATAAACCATTATTACTATACGACCCCTAACAAAACGTAATTACTATACGACTCCTTTGAAAACGTTTCGTATGCCAATTTTATATTGAATGAAGCCAGAATTAAATAAAAGTCAATACTTACCATCATTGACTGCCTCCAATTTTAAGCAATGAAACTTATTTAAATAAAAAATAAAGTATGAATGGCATACATTACTGTGTACGATGATACATTGTTCAGCGTACACACATAGTTGAAAAACTATGTACTTTTAAGCGATTGAATATTGTGTAGTGCTTTTAACCAAAAAGAAATTTGTGAATTTGTTTTCCCACACAATCGAAATTCCTTAGTCTGTAGGTAATTATACGTTCAACTTATCAACTTTTTTTTATTGTAATGATGGAGATATGTATAGTCAGCCGTCTCACAAGCAGTTCATTAAGTTCCTTTAAAAAATATATGTAAATTAAATGCATGTAAAACGCGAGATATATTAAGGATTTTTTTATTTTTTTTTATGTTCATATGGTTATGTTTGATTACGTAAATATAACTTCTAGTGAAAAAGAAATTAAAATAGAACAGTTGAAACTTACGTTAAAAAACTATACCATAATATATTTTTTAATGCTATCAAAGCAAAATCGTTCCGCGGATTGTTATTCGCTACTGCTGCTGGAGCTAGAAAGAAATTATTCATCTATTGTAAAAATGGGTTATTTGTTTTACTCGGTATTAACTGAATAAGAAAAATATATTTGTTATTTGTAAATATAAAATCAGCCATTTCTTTCCTCTTCTCTTGTCCTCTACGAAATTGGCAAATTACTGCCAGTAGAATGGAATACGTAATGTATATGCAAATCAGTTGAAAAAATATGTATACGTATATAAATAAAAAAGGCGTATTTTAATTTACATCAAAGATTAATAAACGATATTATTCAATAAATGACACTCCATTGTTAATTTTGATGTAGTATTAATGTAGTGTCTTATCTTCGAATTATATAATAGTCGTACATTTGCAGACGATGTTTAAAAACTTTTACTCAGTTTTCCTTCGAGTTCGATCTTAGAATTCAAGTTGTATTTGTTTAAGATGAACCAACTGCTTCAGCTTAGAAAATAAGAGTTTCTTCATAAAGTCTACTTTTATGAAAAATTCAACTAGATGTAAGTACAATATAGTGGTATATAATATAATACAATCGTTCAATTGTGTGTATTAATATTATATTACAATATTTTTGTACTGTAATATTTTTTATACTGTTAACATTGTTGTGCCATGTTTGTAATCTCTCGGATTCAAAGTGTTTTTCAATTTATTTTATGAGTCTAACTTTTCTGTTTGATGCGCTGTCCTAAATTAGTTTATTTCTGACAATTTGTCCAATCTATCTTTTGTACATTTGGTGGTGAAGCTGTGTTGGAAGGATTTTTTTTATGTGCGGCATGGCCAGAGATGGCCTTATTGTTTTGAACTTTCTTGTAGGACTTTTTAGGGATTCTGATCTGCTTGCTCTCGGATACATGCTCTTAGAAAAATTGTCGATCTATAGGCGGATCATGTAAAAAATATTCGCTTCAAATAAAATATTCTTTTTCGAATATTATTATTTGATTTAATGTATTTTCAAAAATGGACGAACTTTTTACTTAATCATAATAAAATTCGATATATCACGCTCATAAAATAAATGTTTAGATTAAAAAAAAATTATACTAAAATATTATGAAATTGAAATTTTTGCTTTCTCATACTGTTGTATAGAAAAAGTATTGTATGCCTGAATTGCTTAGAATTCCATAAACATGTTCTAAGACTGCCCATACCTATACTTGCTTAAGCCTATACTTTTGAAAAATATGCTGGTCTGTGAGGTATGAACACTATCACTCAAGAACGAATTAAAATTTTATGCACTGTGCGAAGAACTAGATTTAAAAAAAATGTAGAAATTCTCATTATTTATTAGATTAGAACTCTAAACATTGTAATTTTAAGCTTTTTATAGCAATATTTTCTATCAGAGATAATAGGTATAGGCGAAATCGTATATTTCCGAAACAATGCGATTGTAGCATAATATGGTGGACATCGGTCATTTCAACTATGCTACGGTGTTAAATGGTATAGACATAGTTTGTATAAAAGGGGCGGTGGACGTTGAATTTTTTTTTATTTATTTATTGACTTAGAAACATGAAAATTTGTATAAATATTTCTCTTCATATTACTATATAAAATACCATTCAATTTTGTTATAATTTTGTATTTTGTTTTTAAATTTAAATTTTTTTAACGAAAATTTGAAAATGCTCCTTGCGTGCCATTTGTTCACATTTTTGATTAATTTTACTCTATGATCACTCAAAAACACATTATGAACAAATTTGGGTATTCATTTTTAAATCCCTTAGAAAGTTAATTTTTTTAAAATATTTTTATGCATTAAAATTTAATTTTCATCATTTAATCAGGTTCTTATTCACTTTTAATTACCTTAATAAAGTCCAATTATAAAATGCATATCCAGTTTCAATATAAAGTATTAAAGGTGTCTTCTTGCTAAATTTCATGCATCTCAAACAAAAATTAAGACGCATGGAGTATTTTAAAAATGTAAAACTTTTGAAAATTCCGTTTCGAAAAAAATGCATTCAACCTTTTGCTTACGGGTGGGACAGCGTCAATCCTAAACGAAGGACCTCCCAAAAAGGCAGGTATTTGACATACCCTATCCCAAACAGTTCGATCCCCCTTTGCAGGCATTGGCGTTCATGGAAATCGCAGACAGAAACATTGCACCTGCTGCAGCAGGTGCAATGTTTCTGCGATAAATTGAGTATATCATTCTCGTGGATCTAGCTCGTTTCATTCATGAGAAAAGATACTTTGAGTAATATTTTTTTACACTCTATAACAAAAAAATCAACGCACCAAGAAGGAGTTGTCCGATTGCGATAAAAATTGGTGGATGTGAAGAACATACATAGAAAAAGAAACGATTAAAATTTCAGAACAATTTAATGATTTAAAGTTTGACCGTATACAAATGGAGGAAGTCAATAAGGCGTTGGTCCACCTCTGGCCTGGATGCAAGATGCCATCCGGCGTGGCATAGACTGATAAAGTTCACAGATGGTGTCCTGCGGAATGCCTTGCTAAATTGTCAACATTTCGGGATGGTTGCAATCGCCTTCCCATAACGTCCCAAATGGGAGAGAGAGATCAGGAGACCTAGCTGGCCAAGGAAGTGTTGGGCAAGCTCGAAGACAATTCATAGCAATATGTGCCGTGTGCGGTCGGGCATTATCTTGTTGAAAAGTAAGTCCGGGGTGTTGCAAAAGTAACGGTAACACAACCGGTCGTAGAATGTTGTCTACGTACCGCTGCGCTGTTAGTGTGTCAGAAATGACTACCAAAAACGTAAGATATCCGCAGTCGAAATGCAACAAAAATTTTGACCACAGATTCAGAATCGCTCCTTATATACACCTGCTGAATGCGCAGTTTCGATACGCTGGAGCTCCCACTATTTATTCATTGGACACCAAATTTTATTCATTTGCATGTTCGCTCTAAATGTCTTCGCATACGAAATTTCATTACAATCGGTCAACTCCTTCTTGATGCGTCGATTTTTTTGTTATAGAGTATATTTGAACGCCAATAGTTATTTATCTGCTATAAGAATAACTTATTTCTCCGTCCATAACGCTTGACGAGATTTTGGCGACGAATTTGGCGGAATGTCGCCAACTTGGAGACTTTTTAAATGTTGCCAAATTAACGAAAATCTCGCCAAATGGATAAAAATGGCGACTCATTGACGAAAATTCAATATCTTGGAAAGAATATAAGTATCTACTGTAAGAATAACCTACTTTTTTACTGTAAAAGTAGTAAATTCCTTGCATATATAAGGGAAGTCATGTGCTGCCCACATTAGATTTTTTTTTCTGCTTCTTCGAAATGGCCCACAAAATTCGTGCAATATGAAATACTACATATGCTCAAATGTATCAATTAAATGTTTGTTTCGTACGTAATTTTTTAACGGCATAAAGACCAACCTCATATCTCTACTAGACCTAACCGTTTTCGATATATTGACGTCGCCTTTGACATGCAAATTCGATATAATTTCAAATATTACTCGTGTTATTTTGTGCATTTAAACTCGCTTTAATGAATTATGAAAGAAATAAAGGGAAAGAATTTCAGTTTGTAGGGAAAGTCATGTGCTGCCCACATCAATTTTTTTTTTACTTTTCCTACATACATAGTATAATATATAGGAAAAGCGACGTGATGGGATCGAAAATTTGAATTGGAGTTTTCGACGGAAGAACGCCTTTTAAGCGTATCTGAACTTGAATCGAGAATTTTTGGGATGATGCCTGTGTGCATGTATGTTGGTATTAGTATGTGTGCATGTATATTAGGAATGTGATCGTGAGTCTACGAAGCGATTACAATCGGTGAACCCTATTGTTCCGAACATTCGATAGCATTTAAGATAACACCTATCCTCCCCAAATTCGCGAATGAATTTTTGAAAAGCTCGTTTAAAAAAATCCTGACTTTTAAATAAATATATATTTTTTTTTAGTAAATGAATGACACATATTTTAGAACGCTAGCCTAAATCGTTCCCGAGATATTGCACGTTCTTCAAGAAAATTTAAAAAAGAATTGCAAAAGTAGTAAGTATCGTCATTTTTAATTTGCAAGATTGTATCTATTAATGTTATTCTCATAGATCTAGCTCGTTCCATTACCGAGAGAAGATGCTTCTTTGCAATAATTTTGTATTTTAATGCCAAACATATTTTGTGAACAGATTCGACCCTTTTTTTTCCGCCTAGCTTTTGAATTAAATATAACTCGCTAATGTTTTAATCCCTGGTATTTTTTAGTGTTGGAAATATTTCTTCTTGTCGAATTTAAAATTCAAGTACTGTGAGGAAGTTTAAAGTTCTTATTTTTATAAATTTATTCATTTTTAACACTTTCCAACATAGTTGAAAAGTGTTTAAGTCATTCTGTCTGACCGCTCACACGATAACTGCGGTAAGAATAACTTTATTAAAATGAAATTTTAGTATGTTGTTCAGACGGTCTGTGGGACATATGAGAATGTAAATGAATAATATCACCCAACTAGTTTTGATTGAACCCGAGTTGAAGGGACCCAATTTTTCAAACATTTTTTAAGCGACCTTAAAATTCGTAAATTGATTTGAAAATTTGAGGAAATATTCAAATGATCCCATAATATATATATATATAAAAAAATTAAACAAAATAGGTTAGGTAGTTTTTTAAATGAAAATTAATATAATAATGACAGCCATATTATATGAACAGATCACGTGACCCACTTCAGAACAAAATACGGCGTCCATAAGGCTATTGCATAAATAAATGCATCTTCTCCCGTGGCTGGAACAAAGTATAACAGATTCGCTGCATAATATTGCGTATGGAAAGTGAACCTGTCGGATGATACTTCCTTTTCAGTTATATGTTATTTTTTTTATACATTTATTTGAAAAGATTTCAATATCTCGAGAACGAATCACGCAAAACTTTTAATCATTCGTCCTTTAATGAAAAATGACGTATGAAATGATTATTTATTTAACAGTATTTGAAGGGCATGATTTTTTAATTCTTCAAAAATAGAGAGGTCTTTCTATTGCGTTTCAAATCAATAGGATTCGAGTGTTCCCCGATTGTAATAATAGCACCAAAGTATGTTCACGTGCTTTTACGTGCTCAAACGTGCTTTTACGTCGAAAACTCGGATTCGAATTAAAGACATCATAATTTTGCTATTTATTGGTACAAAAGTATCTACACTGTGTAGAAATAATAACTTTACACAAAAATTACAGAGCTTGTTCAAAAGGTTTTCCATCCATGCCAAAGATCCATCAAAGATAAGAGGCAGATGTTTTTTGCCTATAATGCATTTCTGCGTTGCGTCATTTGAACTCTTACTGTAAACATTTACATTTTAATGTGTGATTAATCCCTCGCCAACTTTGTTTAAACATATCTCTGGGACTTTTTATGATACAATGCTGAAATTGTGTACATCACCTTATTAGTTTATGGGGCATATTTTACTCATTGAAAATATTTTTGTACGGGGGCCGTATAAAAATTTAAATTTTGTATTTCTTCAAATTTAATCCCCTGAAAATTTTTATCGATTTCCTAAAATTCTTTACCTTATTTACGCAACTTTGTAATTTATTATATATGTCTAAGATCAATATTTAAGGAATAGGTCAATGTTTTTGGGACACACTGTATAAGGAAAGTAAAAGTGTATACCGATAATCTTCGTTGTGACTAAAATCCTTGGAGTTCAAGGGGGTTTTGTATTCCTAGTTCGACTTTTGGCCGTGTTTGACCGTAAGCAAATGCCAAGAGGTTCATCTTAGGTGTCCAATGTTCATTTTTTTACTATAAAATTTTATGGGGGTCTTTTGCCTCTCAGCAGGGTTTAAAGCATTTCTATTTAGCCCTCCCAAACTAAAACTCCTAATGAGCCAGATATGTATGTTCAATTTGCGCAAAATATTGACACCTCGAACCCAACACGGGCAAACTCAAAACAGTTTCACATAAATAAATGCAAAATTCAAACTGTGTGGGTGGCGGTTCCCTTCCCGAGTCAGAATTTCGACATTATGCTCGGCCGAATTTTGCACGAAAAAGTCCATCTCCTGGATTGATCTGGGTTTCTGTGACGCGCACCCTTCTGAGCTTCGACACGTTCGATCCGGGGGTGGAGCGGTCAAGCGCTGCCCATCGATCGATGCGGCGAGACGATTTCCAATGTCGACGGATGCCCCTCGACTTGAAAAGGCCGCACTCTTCAGGCTCAGATGAGCGCAGGAGTGTTCAAGGATGTGGTCTATGCTCTCAAACGTCAGAGCAGGGCTGCGCTGCAAACGTTTGCCGCCGACTAACCCTCCCTATTTGATTTCCTCCCGTTGTGCATCTTTCATGTCTTCCCTCCATCAAAATGAAGGGGATAGGGCGCACTCCACTCGAGTGGTGTCCGTCCAACCCTATGGGCTGCTGTAGTGATGGACCTATAAAGTACTATAAAAAAAAAGCCATAGATCTCAAATTTTGTATGGATCGCACCCAACCTCCCTCTATAGAACCGTTTTTTTTTTTTTTTGCGACCCAGACCGTGCCCCTTACCAACAAAGGGCTATAGAACCGTTTGTAACCCTCGTATGAGAAATGCTACTGGGTGGATATTTGTAAGCTCATATTTGACTCCCACAAATTATTACTCTCCCAGCGCATGCCCGTGTAGACTTTTCGGCTATCGGATGTGTAGATGGATATAGACGTTTTTCAGGAATCTCTGAACAAGAATGGGCCGTTTTTGTCTGTGTTCCTGTGGACATTATGTCTCCAAAGACAATGTCGAAGCAATGAGTATAATATACGGATCAGTTAAACTACCCTGCAGATATTAATGGTATCAAAATAGTTCATATGAATGCAAATGGGCCAAATACATCCATTTCGTCGGCGTCACTAAACTGTTGCCAGCTTGAAAAAGAAACTTTTATAAAGCATTTCTACGAAATACATGATATACACTGGCGGGAAATAAAATCCCAACGCCAAGAAGAAATTAGTTTAGAGGGGTGAAATTTAGGCAAAGCAATTGTGTAGGTAACATATTTATTTGATTAAAGATTACAGGTTAAAGTATGCGCGAGAAGAGCCATTTCAAATTTGAAATGGTGGTACATTAATAAGCGCTGTAGTCGCCACGATTTTGAATGCAAGCATGCAAACGTGCATTGTGTCGTACAGGTGCCGTATGTCATTTTGTGGGATGGAGTTCCATGCCTGTTGCACTTGGTCAGTCAAATCAGCAGCGGTTAATGCTGGTTGTGGATGACGCTGAATTTATGTCCCATACGTGCTCGATGGGAGTAAGATCTGGTGATCTCGCAGGCCGAGGCAACGTCGACACTCTGTAGAGCACGTTGGGTGACAGTAGCGGTACATTATCCTGTTGGAAAACACCCTCTTGAATACTGCTCATGAATGGCAGCACAACCGACTCAATCACCAGTCTGATGTACAAATTTGCTGTCAAGGTGCTTGGGATAACAACGATGTCATAGGAAATGGCTCCCTAGACCATAACTCCTGGTGCAGGTCCAGTGGGTCTGCGCCGCAGACAGCTTGGTTCCAAGTGCTCACCTGGCCTCTTTTTACCAACATACGACCATCACTGGCACCAAGACAGAAACGGCTCTCATCTGGGAATACCGCTCCGCCCTCCAATGAGTCCTAGCTCGATACCACTGACGTTGCAGATGACAGTAATTCGGAGTGAGTGGTATGAACGCTACAGGCCGTTTGGTTCGGAGCTGTCCCTTAAGTAATCGATTTCTTACAGTTCGCTGTGTCACTCTGAGGCCAACAAAAGCTTTAATTGCTACTGCAGATGCAGTACGATCCGCCACAGCCATGCTGCGAATGCAGAGGTCTTCCCTCTCAATAGTGGCCCGTGTGCGACCGGACCCCGGTCTTCTTGAGACAGTGTCTTCCCGTGACCACTGCCGCCAACAATCATGCACAGTGGATACATCCCTGCCAAGTCTTTCTGCAATATCGCGGACAGAAAATCCACCTTTTTGTAGCCCTATTATACGGCCTCGTTCAAACTCACTAAGCTGCTGATACTGCCTTCTTCGTCTCCTTAAAGGCATTCTTGACTCAAACCTAGCTCACAGCGTCCAATCCGGAAGATAAATAACGCTCACGAAGTTTACATCGCGTATTTAAAGCAACCGTGATTTGCATGATTATTCGTCTAGCTCGAAATTTGAATAGGCGTCGTCTTTCATGTGCAAAAACGCGCCTTCCAAATTTCGTTTATCTAGCACAACTCCTTCTTGGTGTTGAGATTTTATTTTCCGCCAGTGTCAAGGGCGGATCCAGCGAGGGGCGGAGGGGGCGATCCCCCCCCCCCCCCCCGTCGAAGTTATAAATAGGAAAAAAATAAATACGATGAAGAATAATTTTGCTTTAATTCTGGATGATCGTGGAAATAAAAGTCTGTTCGAAAGTGCACTTCAAGGAGAATATGAAGTTTGGTATGAGTTTTGGAAGAATGCTTCTGAAAAAAACCCACAGAAGTCTTTTGAAGAAATGTATGATTTTCTCCAAAAATTCCACAGAAGAATTTTTGGAGAAATGTGATCCAGATGTTTTTCCACGAATCTGCAAGCTTCTCGTCCTTCAAGCTACGTTCCCAGTAAGTGTTACTTCAGCAGAACGCAGTTTTTCGTCATTGAAGCGCCTTAAAACTTTGCTTCGAACGCGGATGACAGAAGAGAGACTTTCAGGACTACCATTAATACACATCCATAGAGACATTCATATTGATGTAAATAAAGTGATTGACAAATTTTCAAAGAAACCAAGGCGGCTTGACTTTTCACTATAAACTTTTTTTTAGAAACTTGCTTGTTATAAAAAAAGTAAAATAATCACAACGTTTTCGTAATTTAGATTTAAACTTGTTCTATTAGATACATTGTAAATTATCGTTTTGGTTGTTATATAAATGTATATGAATTGTATCCTTTATTGGCTTATCCTTTCTGTCATACTTATCTATAATTTACCCTAAACCATATTTCCATATAGTTTAATGATAAGCTCAACTTTAATTATTAAGTATATTAATATGACTTAAGAACAACAAAATTTATCTAAACTATTCAACAGCTCAAAATTAAAAATTTTCCAGAGGCGGGTCCCCGGAACTGCCCCTCCCCCTCCCCCTCCCCCGTAATAAAACTCGGTATCCGCCCTTGGCCAGTGTATATATATATATATACTCTTGATTGTCAACACTGTTTTTATCTTTGAGTGTCAACACAGTTTTTATATTTTATTCTTTATGTATGGCAACACTGACTTTTAACTGCATGAGTGGTACTTGTAGAAGATATAGATAGCTTCTCATCATTGCACATTAGAGTAGTAGGCTCGGTTCATTCTTTAATTTTTTTTTTTTTAAATCTCTCTTACATTCTCTTTGTTAATATTCATGGTTTATCTTCTATTTCTTCAGAGTGCCAAAATAACATTTTTACTTTCCTTATATACATAATGTATAAGGAAAGTATTGTGACGGGGTCGAAAATTCGAATTCGAGTTTTCGACGGGAGAGCACGTTTCAAGCATCCCTGATCACGAATCAAACATTTTTGGAGTGATGTCTGTGTGTGTGTGTGTGTGTCAGTGAGTCTGTGGAGACGATAACTGATGAGCGAATGGACCGATTCGAACCAAATTTGGTAGAAAAATCACAATTCATAAACACTGGAAGCCTATTGTTTTTATACGCAATCGAATGTTCAGAACCCCCCCCTAAATTTTGGAATGAAATTTTGAAAAAATCGTCAAAAAATCAAAACCGCTAATAAAGTTAAGCAAATAGACATTTCTTATGTAATTTTTCATTAGAAAGCGATTGGCATAAATTTTAGAACGCTAACATGAACCGTTCTCGAGATATTGCATATTTTTCAAAAAAATTATCAAAAAGTCATATAAAATGAAAAAAAAATATTTCCTATTGAGAAACATGGTCACTTTTCAAATGTAATACCATACGATAAATTTAGTGACATCATTCTCGTGGATCTAGCTCATTCCATTCATGAAAAAAGATACTTTGAGTAATACGTTTGTATTTGAACGCCAATAATCATTTGTCTGCTGTAAGAATAACATATTTCTTCGTCCATAACGCTTGGCGAAATTTTGGCGACGAATTTGGCGGAATGTCGCCAACTTGGCGACTTTTTGAAATGTTGCCAAATTAATGAAAATCTCGCCAAATGGATAAAAATGACGCTAAATTAATGAAAATGACGACTAATTGTCGAAAACTCAATATCTTGGAAGGAATATTAGTATCTACTATAAGAAAAACCTATTTTTTTTACTGTAAAAGTAGTAAATTCATTACATTATATAAGGAAAGTCATGTGTTGCCCACATCAGATTTTTGTTTAATGTAACGAGGTTATGTAATGAAAAGAAGGCAAAAACAATTGCATGCACTGCCTGATCTTGCAATTTCTTTACCTTCTTTCCGTTGTAATTCATTCAAATATTATTTTAGCTTTATTTCCTATGGATTGTTGTTCAGTTATACCCCCCGATAAATTCATATCTTACCGACTTGCATTTCATTGATTTCTTAGTATAGTATTCTTTAAGAGTTTTTTAATTAGTCTTGGGTGATTTACAGTACCTCTTCTTAAAGTTCAATGTTAGTTCTATTAGTTTATTATATATATATATATATATATATGTGTGTGTGTGTGTGTGTATGTGTGTATATATATATATGTGTAATATATATATATATATATATATATATATATATATATAAATTGAAAGATTTTAATCGAAAATTATGCATAAACTACTGTATGTACAAAAAAAACCATCTTGAGCGTATCTGTTACAAATGAGTAACTATAGACCATATATATATATATGTGTGTGTGTATATATATATATATATATATATATGTATATATATATATAAATTGCAATTTTTTAATCGAAAACTTTGCATAAACTACGGTAAGTACAAAGAGACCCATCTCTAGCATATCTGTTACAAATAAGTAACTATAGACCAAGGATAAAAATAGTAGGTAACTTATCACTATAATGTTATGGGGAGGAGGAGAATATCAGTATACATAAATCACAATTAAATAGACATATATATAAATATATATAAAATGAAAAAGCAAACTCAGCAAACATGAAAAAAAGGCAATGATAATTAGCTCAAGATTAAAGATCTAAACATGGAGAACAATAAGTTGAAACTACATAAAAAATGGCGGTTAGTTCGAAATTGCATTTTTGTCATGACAGTCATACAATTCGAATTAAAATCGAGGGAATAGCCAGTTTCTGATAATGGCGATAGTACTTGACTATGGACACCATTGGAGCTTATATATAGTCATTTTCTGTTTTTCAATTTTGAAATCTCACCAACCATTGATAATTGTAGATTATATATATCTTGATGACTGGATATTAGGTCATTTTCTGATTTTCAACTTTGAAATCTCACCATTAATAATTGTAGATTATATAAAATTTGATGACTGGATATATGCTTTTTATTCTCCCCTTGATTGATGAATCTCTATTTTTTTTTTACATCTTTATACGTAGCTATCTTATATTTTAATTTATGGTTATATGAGTTACAACTTATTTTTAATGTATCATTGGCATGTCATATAATATTTTTATTATATATATATATATACACACACACACACACATATATATATGTAATGTAAGTAACTAAATTTCTTTATTTATATATATATATATATTCTAAAACACTATACTTTTTAAAAGCAAACGCAAACGTTCAAATTTCTGAAATTTCATTCAAATTTAAACACTGCAAAACCATTTTTGGCAGTCCTTGGTGTCGGTGAATACAAAAAACGTCTAATACCCTTATATTATAGAAAGAAGAACACAAATAAACACTCACACCAATAATAGATCACTTTTTATTCCCAAACTAGGCTAAAGAATTGCATTCATCCAATGAGGAACAATGAGAAGACAATAAATAGTACAATGAATGATGAGGTAGTTTTTTTTTTTTTCAGTTTAAGTATGACGCAACTCGCTTGGAAATTCTGGACGCGAGGGGAAAAATTGCTAAGGGGCGATCGATTTCTGGCCACAATTTCTTACATTGTTTTCCCTCTGTCATAACACGGGCTATAGTTGAAGAAGAAAAAATAAGAGCAAGGATTTTGAATAAAAACTTTTTTGTTTCGTCACACGCTGAAACGTATTTCTATCGTTTTAGAACACATATCCGTTCAACTGCCTGTGTTTATGTAGGACCCAAAGCACGAGTTCCGTCGCTTCTGCGTGAAAAGTGTGTTCAACTTTTTCTGCTATGAAATTAAAAAATATCCCGAAATTATCAAATTAAAAAAAAAATCTTTATTCAGGGGTTTGCATATCGAATCCTCCTTTCAAAATGTCAGTTAGAGGTTAGTGCAGCTTGTTTCCGTTTCCCCCTGTTAACCTACAGAAAACAGTCCCCTACCTCTGGCTTAGTTTTCAGGACTTTTTTTCTACTAAAATCCATAAAACATAATCCTTCCTCTGTTTAATGTTTGCCAAGCATGGATGTTAAACAGAGGAAAGATGATGCTCTTTTAAAAGTTGGTAAAAATAATTGGAAGTATTTATAATTTTTATCGAAAAGTAGCGTGTTCATTTTATGAAAAGGTTAGTCATATTTTTAATTATTTTATCGATGATTTCTCTTTCCTTTTTGCATGTCTACCAGCTACACCCCCTTCGGCCATGTAGGGAATGCTTTGAATCCTTTCAATCGGAGTCGGTAACTTCTGCTATGGAGAGCATAGTTCGTTTTCTCTATGACTCAACTACCCCTGATTAGGATGCCAGCTTTGCATCGTGGAAACTTTTAAATATTTCATTTCAGCTTGGGAAAATAACCCCATTGAAGTTGAGCGCTGTAGATCCCCCGCGATTGAATCCAATTCGTTTATTTTAGAAAAATATTATCTGGACAGGGTTCCTAGGAAAGAGCCTAGGCGCACAAGGAGCTTATAGTATACATGGAGACAAAGCTCTTCCTTGAGCAAAGCTTCACATGCAGTCAACTATCAGCATGACCACCTCAACTCTACGATCTTGCTATTTGCGACTGAATGAATTGGTTGATGTTTTAAATTTTCTTATTTAAATCTTGTTTTAACTTTCAAATAAATTGACTGGTTGTGACGTCACAGACAGCGTTTATGGCGAATCATGTTGCCAGAATGCGAGCAGTGGTTCCATATATATGAGCTGGTTGTACGCGCACCTTCACTAGAAAAGGTTCATAATTAAAATAAAGAGACCATGAGCGACCCAATGAAAGGGATTGCCGCAGTCAATAGCGGACGCATTAAAAAGCTGGCACAACTATTTCGGCAACCAAACAAAATGGGAGAGAAAAAAGCCTATTATAGAGTCTAATGAACAAGCATCGATACTAAGAACGAATGAAACGCGTATGTGGAAGGTAATCAATAGAAGCCATACTTAATCAGTTGCTAAATGCATAATACTGTTAAGCTTTGTCGAACGATTCATGAGCGTATACAGATAGAACAGTGATGCAGTTCCCATCTGTGGGGTAAAAGGCACGTTTTACACGATTATGCAACTGTTGTTCATTTTAACACGAGTGAATACCCGTGAGAAAATGTCTATTCACTGAAATTTAATAAATATAAAATATCTTTCAGTTTGTTTTTGTATCTTCAAATAGAATATTTTAGTAAAAATTTTATATAACCTTAGTAAAACGGCTCAAAATGGTCATTAAATCGGTTTAGATAGTCTCTTCCTCGAGTGACCGGAGAATAATGGCGGAAAACGCTCAATATCAGTTAGGCCTAACTGTACGTTGTCCGTGAACCTATGGAACTTTTACTTTGGTTTAAGATATAATGAATCAGTTGAAAGGTGTAAAAAAGGACAAAAATATCGTGTATAAAGTGTTATGATTGTAACAAAGTTATTTTACAATAACGTCCTCTCTTGCTTTATTAAAAGCGAATAACGCAAACAAACCCAAATCGCCGAATATGTGCATAGGCTTGTCGCCATTCGGCAAACTATAATAACATGCGTAAATGATTCACACTCGAAATGATGTTGTTCGACTCCTGAATAGGGCAGCCTTTCGCCAATAAGCCTATTGTGTCAAATAAATGCCTTCTCTAACAATTTGTGTCGATTTTTATTTATTGAACAACGTTTCACAAATTTGTTATTGGTCCTCACTTTGTTTTCGAGTTCATTATTCTAACTTCTTTACTGTGTGTGTGTGGGGGGGGGGGGGTCGAACTCTGAACCTTTTGGGCCAGATGGCATAGTACGAGTATGAGAGCAGTAATCGAAAGGTTCCGAGTTCGAACCTATCCCCCACCATCGGAGATCTGCGCCCTGTAATCACTTTTACTCCATCGGGCAGGGTCACTTTACTCTAGATAGGTTGGATTTTTTTTTTATCACGAATTTCTTGTTTCGCTTGAGTTTGAAAACTTAATTGACACATTCAAATTGCAATGACTATTTTGCAACCCAAACCCCTAGATACAGAGTAGCAATACATAAATGGGTACTTAAGTGTATAAATGGGTATAAAAGAATATCGCCTATTTTAAGCAAAGGGACAGTTTTATCTTTTATCCGTCCATGAAAGGCGATGCCGTGCGATTTTCTTGTAAATGAAGTTTAGATCAAAAGTGTTAAAATCGCGCCTCTCAAGAATCGAAGATAATGTGGGAAAAAATCGATCGCATGACTAGGAACAACATATCAGACCTTTCCAGCTGCGCACGCAGAATTTCCGGATTGCGTCGGAACCTGATTTCCAAGGGTTCTCTAGCACATATAGAGCACACAAGGGGGTGGTCTCGAAATTATTATCTGTCTAAAATGGGAACTTGTACGGCAGAATCTCGTTCATTCGAACACTCGACGAAGTGAACAGTTTTATGCGAACTTGTTCACTGGTTAAATAAAAATGAAAAGATCATATGAGAGAAACCCCATACAAAACAAAAAAAATGTTCATACCCCCCCCCCCCCCCTTTTTTCCATAAATTGCCATTATTGACTGGTATGATTACTTTCTTGCAAATAATAAGATTTTCTTTAATTTAAAATGTACTCATTGCTTTTTGACTGTGTTTTAAATTTAAAATAAAAATCGTCCAGTGATAAGATTATTCAGCAATTAGCATCCATTCATAATTTCTCTTTTCATCATTCTGATCTCCATATTTCTTTGAAATTTTGGTATTATATTGATGATGTATGACTTGAAACACTGTGACATATTAAAAATTTTCACACGTAAAATATTGCTGTGTCAGTAAGTCCCACTAAGGAAAATGTATGACCAACAACAATAAAAAACTAGATAGAAAATGATGAAATGAATGATGGAACGAAATAGCCTCGAAAAATACACTTTACCTTTCACACGGGTTTGAATTATACACATTTTTCATCAATCTGTATAATTATATAACCTTTATTTTTTATATAAAACATCCTTTTAAGGTAAAAAGTGTTTCATCAAAATATTGAAAAAAAAAAATAATAGAATTATCGTTTCAGAATGAAAGAGATTCTTCTTTCATATTCAGCCTAACAGTATAGGAAAATCATGATTGGGTGCGTTATATTTAATTATTTATATAACACTTAGAATATAAATATAATCAGAAAGACAAATGCTTTTTTTCGGTAATGGAATTCCGCGATACATATAAGTATATAACAGTCCCAGCTCAATCATAATCTATGCTCAATTATTGCTTATGAATTTGTTTCACATTTCTGTGTGCCATTTGGAATTATCTCTTTGTACATTCTTCTCATTCGTAGACGAATTCATTTGAATTTTCGGTTATGTGTTTGGCCGAAAGAAAGGGCCCACTTTGAATCGGGCGTTCTATTTATCGAAACAACTCCATTTTATATACATTAGTTTTATCTCAAAGGGATGGTTGATTATGGAACGGTTTGACATGGTTTCTCCATATTTATTATTTTGATCAAAAATTTGACTTCTTGAAACGGTGTCGTTTTCTAGCATAAATCAATTTCTAGAATAAATCTAAAGTTTGGCTGATTTCAGATGTTAATGTTTAGAAGTATTATAGAATTTGATAAAAAAAAAATATATATTATTTTTAAGTCGTGAGGAATACGATAAATTAACAAATGAAGGAGAAATCTCCTTATTGGTTGTATCCTTTTTGTGTTTAAAACAGTTGTTATTTTTATTATTTATTTATTTTATTATTATTTAGATATGCAAGCAGGTTAGTCGCATTAAAATATTGAAAAATCCACATATTAGAAAAAAACCTTTTAACCCTTCGACTGTCGCGTGGCGTGACGTTGTGTTACATGCACGGCGTCGTGTTACATGTGTTACATGCAACTATTACGTAATAGGACACGATGTCGTAATAGGACATGCACAGTCGCTCGGCGTACTCAGTACAGCAATGATTTTTTTCATATCTGTACTCCCCATTTTCCATATGTGTATCTAGTTTTTCTGATTTTCTTTAATTGTATTTCTCTCAAAGTTTAGTTGCGTACATTTTGTGTTGAAGACCCAGACCGTGCGACTCATCCAAGGGACTAGAGCATCTATTTGGACGGCCGGGCGTACATTTTGTGTGAAAGCCCCAGGCCGTCCGGCTCGTCCAGAGGACTTGGAGCAACAGGGGCGTACATTTTGTGTATAAAAGTTCAATTTTAATGTTAGATAATGAATAAACTAAGATTATCTATCTTTTTCTTATTTAATGAAACGTGCTACATTTTGTCTCAAGAGAGGTCGGATGAATATACGTCATATACGTCATAACCTTGGTGCATCTGCATCATAAATATGCGATACTTCAGTTCCAACTCCAAACGGCGTACCGAAGGGATAATGCACTGAATCGATTTGTGTACGAAAACAGCATATCATCTGGAAAAAGTAAATTAAAATCGGATCAAAATGATGGTGGGGAGACCCTGGAAACGCACTGCTACCGTCCAAGTAGTCGGTTCCCCTTGAGACAACATTAATGCATTAAAAACGATGCTGATTGGAGAGATAGATTTTTCTTTTAAATCGTACGTTATAAAGTTCCCGTTAAGCGAAAAATCAGGATTTTTAAAAAAACGTTGCTAAACAATGGAATAATATTTTGCACACAGAAAAGTAATCTTCTACAATTGGAACTGTTTTGGCCCTCTCGGCATACAGAGAGGATGTTAAGACCACTGCATCTATAACTGCAAGAGAACACACACTTTGAACATTTTACTTTACACTAGACAGAACCTGTCTTGCGCGTTAACATACACGCGACATACACTGAGGTATTCCAGTATTTATTTGAGGTATATTCAGTATGTACTGTATATAGAAAAGAGGGAGATATGCACACCGACTTATAAAACAGTACAAACACCGTCCGTTTCCGGAGGTGCAGTCAAACACTCATCACAACAATCTTGCAAGTTCATTTTTAACAAAAAAAATAAATAAATAAATGCATGAGTAAACAACAATATAACAATTGAACATAACAACTAATATACTCCAATTGGGTACTCTTTACAAGTTAATTTGGCAATACTGATATCAGTGGAGATTACTTCATTGTTTGTAAATCAGAAACCTATTTTTGAAAAGATAACCTTTTTTGTTATGTTTCTCTCAGAGACTTTATTGTATCATTTTTAACACTTTACAACATACTTGAAATGTGTTTATGACTTTGTTCGTTCTGTCTGTCTGTCTGTCCATTAGCACGATAACTGCTGTAAAAATAACTTTATCAAAATGAAATTTTAGTATGTTATTCAGACAGTCTGAGGAACCTATGGGAATATAAATGAATACTATCACCCAATTAGTTTTGGATTGAACCCGGGTTGAAAAAATGAAATACACTGAACCCTATGGGACCACATTTTTCAAACATTTTTTAAGCGGATTTAAAATTCACAAATTGCTTTGAAAGTTTTAGGAAATATTCAAAATATCCCATAAAATATATAAAAAAAATTTTAACAAAATATATTCAGTAATTTTTTAAATAAAAATTAAAATAATAATTACGCCTTTTATATGAAGAGATCGCGTGACCATTATATGAAGAAATCACGTGACCACTTCAAAATAAAATATGGCATACATCTTGTGTCAAAATCGTGATTTTCAAAGTTCTTTTTAATTCATATTGAGTGTTGTATCCGTCCTAAAACCGCTTTATTTTTGCTTAAATTCTATGCATCTACATACTGAAGTAACGCAATGACAATATATTTGAGTTTAAATGATCATCTAAATTTGATTATTTCTACAACGAAGCCTGATTTTCACTTATGGAGAATGTAAATACCAAAAGATGTAGAATGAGTTGTATAAGAATTGCTGCATTTCTTTAACGTAAAATTATTTAGCTCATGGAGTCTGCAATATATCTGATATGAATGAAATACACAGAGAATCAGGCGATTTTTTTCGATGCAGTTTTAAGCATAAAGTTTAATTACTTGTACCTCCATGGTCTTAAGTTTTTAAATAAAATAAATTATTATAGTATTGTGATGAATGAAATTAATGGAAAAAAGTTTATGAATGAAAGGCTGCTTTCGTAAAGAGAGCCAGGCGTGTTATATTTCGATGACGTCATTTGAATAAATTTCATTTGTTTTCGATGAAGTTTTCAAATATAATAAATTATTGTAGTATTATGATAATCTTAAAAATATTACCGAGGAATGTATCGCATTTTAGAGATGTTTAAATCAGGCAATTTATATTTCAATACCGTCATTTGAATGAAGTTCATTTTTTTCGAGATCGCATTTTAGAGATGTTTAAATAAAATTGCATTGCAGTTGGAAAGTGTTTCACAATCGAATGCTTTATGCGTGATTGATCTTTCTTGTTATTAGACTACCTAGTTGTTTTTGATGACTTCGTTCGCTTTTCTGTTTCTATTTCCACTTTTTATAGTTCAGTTTTGTAGTGCAAAATGCTCTAGACTGTCACGCTGGATTTAGACTGGAGAGCATAACTGTGATGCGCACACACAGTTCTTCAGAAATTGGAAAAAAAATTGTTTTTTCATTTTTACTGGCTACTGTTTCGCACGCGATCGCTCCGATGTAAACATAGCATTAATAAGCAAGCTGAAAGTGTACATAAGAAATAACGTATATTCAATCAAATAGTTAATCGAAATTAAAATAAGTTATTATAAAAAGATAAAAGTGCCTGCGTTAGTTTTAGTGTAAAAATATTTTTTAAAAAGTGCGAATAAGCTGTAACTGTAATTTTTTTTTAATCAAACTTCGTCTTTAAAATTTCATTCTGAAATGTTAATTTGTTTGTGTGTAAAAAGATTTTAAGTAGAGTATTTATAATATTAATTTCAGCATTTGGTTTTTATATTAATGAATCATTGCTTTTACTTTTTGTTTTGTGAAATATTCTAAAATTAAAATACTTCGTTATCAACAGCTTAAGCAGTCGATTCCAAGTACTTTACTTTGTTGCGCAGTTGTTGTACGGTGAATGTTGTCGAAGTTTCTTCGATTTTTAAATCGAATTGAATACTTTTAAATCGAACACTTTGAATTAACTGTTTATGCTCGCGAAATTTTTCAATTTTAAATTATTTTAGACAGAAGTCTAAACGAATTTTTGTATTTTATATTTAAAAGTTAAATATTTGAATATTAATACTTCAACGTTTGAAAACTAAAAAAAAAAAAAAGTCTTCCGTTGAAAATAGCAAGGTAAAAAATGTTCCGCGGACAAAAAATCTGAGAATCGCTGTAGTAATAATAAGGAAAATGAATAAGTAGGTTGAAAATAATTGAAAATAATAATTAGGTAAATAAATTCCGAACGTAAAAAAAGAAAATATTTTAAAACATTCCTCATGTGCTACGATGACTTCCTGGGGATAAAAATTATCTTAAAATAGCAAGAATGATTGATTATTGCTTTTAATTACAAAAAAAGTAGTAAAAGATAAAATGTTCGATAGTTGGCTCTTTTATAGAGACTGTTAAGAGTGTTGTGTGAAATTCGATATATATACGTAGGTGGAAGGCTCAACGATGCGTTTTATACTATACCCGTTTTTGTCTATAAAATATTTCATTGTGGACGTAAACAAAGAACGAGCATATATATCACTTGCACACATAAATAAATAAAATTTCAAATGACAATGAAAAATAATGTAAATACAAACAAATAATTAAAAACGTATCATTCAACATAAAAGATAACGTTAAAGATCTATAGTAGCTTTACAAAAATAACATTTGTGGTGATCATAAACATTAAGTATAAACATATGTATACTATACTCTCTGAAAGAGGAAATTTAATGAAAGGCAACCCAGAGTGATGGGAAAATAATAAAACATGCATAAAGTTAACCTTGGACATGCATTAGTTAAAGCTTTTAGCTTTGCACTGATGTATGCCTTCAATAATATACACATTAATACTCTCGGTATCTAATATTGTCTACCATGGGTTTCTCGAAAGCATGCTTTAACATATATATTTACACATAGAACATAAAATGGGTTGAAAACAACATAAAATGGTTAACAAGATGGTAAAATGATCAGTGCTTTCCAACCAGTTATTGGGAAATCTACAATATGAACACGTGTACAGTAACTGAAAAAATTAGTTTCTGTTGAGTTTTGACCTTTCCCCCCTTGTAGTACCGATGGAATTGAAATTGGGCCGATATAAATTTAAATTTAAAGAAAAAGGGGAACTGTATATGAAATGCATACAATCCTAATAAAGAAATACAAAAAATATGTTCTTGCTCTATAATTGTTTGTTTCAAATATAAGACTAGAAAACTTTCAAAACAGTTTCTCTTATATTCAGAAACCCAAGTTTTGTGAGCAACTTTAACAATAATGTGAGCAACTTAACTCTTGAAGGAGCAGAAACTTTTCAAGCATAACTTTGTAAAATAAACCACATGCCTATAATTATTGCAGTTTGAACGCAAGATATCTCTTATTGATAATCCCACAAAGCAATACTCTCGGAAAATAGGAGCATCCAATATATTTCAATCTCTTCCAAGCAGTGGTTTCAATTCCATGCCATTTAATTACAGATGTTAACCATAAAATTCAGAAATGCTATCATTTTATTTTTCACACTCAATGAAATACGATAAAATTCGTAAGCAAATGCATTAAAAATTGATTTCGCACATAATGTTGCAGTATCCAGTTATATATAAAAGAAATATTCCTTTTCCATATATACCGTTCTCATTTTATGTAGATTCTTGTGATTCTATAGAATGGGATAGAATTTGTAAAATCAATAAATCTATAGATTCACATAACTTGAAACTATAGATCGCAAATTCTTGACAGAATCTATCTCTGTTTCTTCGATATTTTACTAACATTAACTTTAGATTGCACACAGACTTGGTGATATAAAGTGCCCCATCTCTTTTCACTAAAAAACTGAAAATGTACAAATTTTATGGTATCTAATAAATAATGTGAGCCGATATTCTTAGATAAGGGTTTTTTTGTTTTTTTTCGTTTTTCAGGTGCCAACTTTATAAATCATGAATATTTGACACAAAATTAACTTTATAATAAATAAAAATGTATAAATATAAACTATACATACCTAAAATAACAAAATAATAACAACTCTAGCAACAACGTGTAAAAAAACACCCATCAAATTATTGATTATTGCACAATAAAGTAGTTTGAAAGTAGAGTCGGTGTTACTCCCCCCTCTTTTCTAATCCTCTCCCCCCCCATCACGGATACTAAAAGTAAAGACTAACCATAGCTTTGTTTTATTTACACATGTATATATGAAGTCGAGGTTTCGTCCTCGTTGAAAAGCCACGTGAAGTTGCTAATGTATTAATACTGTATGCAGGTGGAATACCGGAATTTCATATTGTATTTTTAGCTAAAATGCTGATAAGTTGAAGTATATAACATCCGGAATGTTTAGATATATGCTTGAAGGTCAGGAGCAGATTTGCAGCTTTTAAAGAGCCTCTAAGCAGTCGGGATTTCCTCAAATTGAATTTTTCTGTGCTGTATTCAATACCCATTAGAGGCCGGAACCTGAAGCAACTGAGTATAGCCAAATCTGCCCCTGTTGAAAGCAACAGTCTTGCAGTCACGGAATCCATGTTTTTCGATTTGAGTGAGAAAACATGTTCAGTAAAGACGTTTACCGAGACCAGAGACGTACGCATGAGTAGATGGAGCCTTAAGCCCCTCCCAGATTAGAATTCTTTTTACATCAAGTCAATCATGGGTAGAATTGGCTTGTGTAAGTTAATATCAAGAACACACTCCATGTCTCCTCCACCAACGTTTCCCCCATCTCCACCCCCTTTACCTTGCGTACCCTCTTGCTCGAGATAACATCTCTGTTAACTACAGTGTAAATTTCATGAATACTTTTACTTTGGTCTCCTTTTCGAAACGTGGTGTATAAAAAATAACAAGAATGTAACACGTGGCAATATCACCGTGCAGCAGTGCCATATTAAAATTAAAAATGAGCTCCGGGCTATAGATGAATTGAGGCCCCGCCTGAAGATTATCTAATTGGATCTGGTAAAAGTTGTCCTCAACTCAGGGCTTCATCGTTGTGCTGCAGCTCAGGCTCACTCTGTATTTCGACCCTGCTGCACAGAACCAATATTTGATTTTCATTTAAGTCACATTCATCATATATTTTGCAAGACATGCCAACGCATGCCTTTTCACTACGTACAATTCGTCTAGCAGACATGGCCGCGCAATAAGCTTTTGCACGTATACTAGTGGTATAACGATCTCCTTATCGCAGCGGCAGACGCGACGTCGCATGAAAACAATCTATTCGGGTAAAGTAAAAGCCATGGTAAGTCTGTACTTTGCGTAATCTAAGCACCCTTGCAAATAATCATCGCAAAAATGTTTAAGTTCACTGTTCTTTTGTTTCGTCTGGAACAGTCCTCATCTTCATCATCCTCCTACAAAGGCTCCTTATCCTCGGTGGTGCCACCAGCCACCGCACATACTCTGGTTCGATTGCTTCGTAGCCACTTCGAACCCTCTGGACGAGTTCTTGTTGTGAGGAGGCCGCTCCTCCTGGCATGGACGACTCGAGTTCCTCCCAGAGTAGATCGCAGGGGTTGCAGTCTGGCCCGCGGGCCGGCCACTCGCAGCACTGTACCTGCTGCTGGCGTAAGAATGCGGCGACAGAGGGGCTTGCCTGGATAGACGAGGGATCTTGGGCAAAAAGGAACCTGGCAAAAAAAAGCATTATAGATTAGATAATGCGAATTTGACAATTTAACAACTGTCATACTGCCGAAGATAAAACTAAGTCACTCGAAAGGAGAGTTGCAACTGAAGCGAATGCTTTTTGGCATCATGGAATATGCGGGGTTATGGCTGTGACTAAAAATGTTCAAGCGATTGATATGACTTCTTAGTGACAAAGAAATTGGGCAACCAAAGCTAACCTACGTATGCATATAATAACGCTTATTGTAAAATGTCCAAAAATGGGTAGTATTTGCATCTCTTCTAGCCCTTTCCGGACGGTCGATTGATAACGTGTTTTCAAGACTGCCGTCCGGAAAGGGCTAAATGTTGCAATTTTTATTTCCGGTAGTGTATATCAAGTTTCAATAATGAAAACAGCAAGGAATGGATGTTTTTTATATAATATAAGCTTGTATTTGCAGATACGAAGACTAAGTGATTACTTCGGCTCGAAACAGTCGGAAGGAGACTTTGAATCTTTTGTTAGCGCTTATAACCTCAAACTTGAATATACCTCAGATCTATAAAAATTTAAGGGTCACTATCTGCTGTCTGAAATGGAATACTATTGATATCACCAATATACAAATTGACTCGCGGACTTAACATTCGAAGTGATATAGCAGCAGGGGCGTAACTATCGGGTAGCTAAAGCAAGCAACACTTACACTCAAGATTGGAAGGGTAAAATATAGATCCGGCAATCGCGAGGAGAAGCTTTGAATTGGATGGATTGCAAAAATGCTAAGATTCTTAGAGAAAAAGGATTCCGATCTTCTTCGTACACAATTTCCCATTCAATTTGAGCACATTAAAATATGGATGAAAAATGATCTGAAACCTCCGGATGATGATTAAAACTTTCAGAGAAATGTTAATTAACAAATATAAATCGATGAAAAGCTATTTTTCAGGTATGCATTCTGCATTATGGCTGTTTTTAACTCCAGCGTAACCTCTGTTGAAAAGTCATTGAACACTTAAAACCTGTTAAAACCTAGGCTACCAAAGAACAATTAAAACCTAGGCTGCAGAAGAAGTTCTGTCAAACAGTCGATTGCGTAATTTAGCCCGTCTGGTAATATAAAATAATGAGACCAGAGAATTAAATAGGATAGCTGTCTAAGTTTGCTGCAGAAAAGGCTAAAAAACTGCTTTATTTTGCAAATGTTTTATTAACATACTTATGTGATATAATTGTATGATATTTCTTTCATATAATAAATAAACTTATCAGTTGTAAATTATTTCAAAATACATCCAAAATTTGAGCTAGAAGGAGAGAGGAGGGCTCAAAATAATTTTGCTTATGAGCCTAAGCATTATAGTGAGAAGGACCATACTCCAAAGAAAACCAACTGGATTCCTCCTCTCAACGTAAATCGCAGAGGATGTTGCAAATGTATTTTTACCCAATCATTTTAATCTTTCGAATTTCATGGTCTTTGCTAGATCTGTTTCTTTGTATAGTTGTGTTTGTATCTCTATTGTCCTTCACATACTGCCCCAAAATATGTCTTGGCATTTTTCTCGATTCAATAATATGTTATGCAAATTCAGTATAGTTTCAATTATTCTGTGGTATTAATGAATACAATGTTTTGGATTAGGGTGAGATACCGTAGATCAGATATTATGGCGTCATTCCCATACTCGTCTTAGGTTATTACTGGTATCTCTTTCTATTCATATTGACATCAAATCTGAAATTCCAGTTGGAAATTTGCCAGAGAAAAAATTTTGGATGGCCCTATTCCATTTTTTTTTTCATCGTAGTTCTACGTTGATTGATAGAGGGCGCGCCTACGGTAGCGTCACAAACTCTATTACGAACACAATAGCGTTTATAACTCCGCTATATAAGCATTTTCTATCGATCGACACAGAAGTATGAGCCACAAGGTTATAATTGGCCCCCTAATTTAATATATTACATTCCTAATAATCAATAACTTAATACAGGCGTTCCTAAACTTCTAAACATTACATCTTTCCTGCAAGTAAACTTTAGGAAATATTATAATGTAATATGTCTAACAGAGACTTGGCTTAGTGAAAGGGAAGTGCTGAACTTTTTGATGATCGTTATACAGTTATTAGGAGAGATAGGACAAATGCGGACAATCCAGATCTGCGTGGTGGTGGTGTACGGATTGCGCTCAAAACTGGCATTGTGTACAGGAAGCTTTCACTTGGTGCAACTCAAAGAGAAGTGTTGATGGTAAAAATATATCTTGCTTATGGCAAATATTTATTCCTGCGTGTTATTTATATTAGACCTGCCTCAAATTTTGTCATGTATGAGGAATTTTTTAATCTTTTAAATGCAAATTATGATTTTTTTTTAGTTATGACGTTATTGTTTTAGATGATTTTAATTTACCTGGTATTGTTTGGCCATGGGTCATGTCTGATGATTTTTGCTACACCAATATCGAGATGTTACTTATTAATTTCTTAAACATGTATGATCTGGATCAATTTAATATTGTTGGAAACTGTAGGGATAGAATTTTGGATTTAGTTATCTCTAAATAAGGGTTTTTTAACTATTCAACGTGCTGGAATCGACGATACTCTTCTTCCTGAGGATTCTTGTCATCATTACTCTTGTCAATACCAGGGTTCCCAGAGCAAGGGTTAAGCGTGAGGCTTTTCCGGATCGCGAGCGTTATGATTTTAAAAAAGCTGATTTTGAACTTCTGTATTGTAAGTTAAGTGAGTTTGATTGGAATTTTTTAAATTGTTTTAATAATGTTGACTCTGTAAATTGTTTTTATCTTTATTTTAATCATTTTCTTGATGATTATGCTCCTAAGTGTTCTGTTAAAAAAAGGTCACTACCCTCTCTGGGTCAGTCGTTGTACTATTAGAAATGTTAGACGGAAGGAAAAGTTTCGTAAAAATTTTCGAAAGCATGGTTTAACCTATGACCGTGTGCAGTATAATTTCCTTGGGGCTATGATTAAGACTGACATCAATCGTGATTACAAGTCTTACGTTAGATATGCTGAGTCTTCTCTGAAAGATGATCCTAAGCGTTTCTGGGACTTCAGTAGTGTAATGCCAGAAATGTAAAATATTAAAGATTTGGAAGGATTAAGAAATGATGGAGCAAGGAATGCGGGCGGAATGAATATCCATTGGCTAAGCACATTGGCGGTAACATACAGGTCTTACATACCACGGCCATGTCTACGGATCAGCCCTCATATTTACAGAGCAGCACGTAGACCGTCCAACGGAAGGAAGGTACGTATATGAGGTGAAGCTGGAGGTGAAGAGAGTTGCTTGTTGCTCGGAGTTGGTGAGCAGTTGGAGTCCAGTCGGAGTTTGGCATGTATGTAGAGGAAGGCAGTATTTTAGATGTGTGTGTGATGAGTTCGGAGAGCTCTGTTGAAAAGGCAGACGATGAAAAACCCGGCGATTCTTCAAAGATGTGAAAGATCTTATCAGGTACATTTTTAATTATATGAGGGTTTATTCAAAGGCGTTTTTTTTTTATGAAGAAGCTAATTAATGCGTCCCACCCAGTGTTCCAACCAAATATTACTAAGTCTGGCATTACATCTCGCTAACTACTTAACTAAGTATCAGAAGAAGAAGAATAGTAATTGTAAGATTAAAAGTTATGATGTAAAATTGATTATGTGTGCTAAATAAAATGTAGACTGTTCTAATTACCCTTATATCTTATTTGTGAATTTCTATAAGATTATTATATTACCTAATCATCCGTTATGCTGAAAATAGGTGGGTTTTGCGGCCACCAAAGCAACGTACTAACCCGAACTACTAATGGCTGCAGTTAATGAGGTAAATGATGTAGAGTTACCCTTCTTTAAGATAAGTAATTAACTAAATCAGTACGGCACATAATGATAAATTGGCACGAGTAGGATGAAAAATAGGATTTTATCCAGTAGGATGTATTTTAATGATAATATGTAAACTACTGATGATTCTATTTCCAACGCCTTTGCTGATTTTTTTAGTGCAAATTTTATTGTCAGTACTCCGCTTGATGTTGATGATGTTTATGTTAATCATACTGCCGATGTTGTTAAGGTTAATCAGGTTTCTGTGAAGGATATTTTGGATGAAATCAATAGATTAAAGGGTTCTGGTTCTTTGAGTTTTGATGGTGTTCCTGCCTTCATTATTAAAGCTTGTTCTACTTATCTTGTCTATCCCTTACTTATTATTTTTAACTTGTCCATTAGGTGTTGTTTGCTTCCTAATGAGAGGAAGAAGTCTCGTATTGTCGATGTTTCTAAAAAGGGTGACAAGCGTAGAATTGAAAATTACAGACCCATCTCTATTATTTCGCCATTTGCTAAGGTTTTCGAATTTGTTCTGCACAGGTGTATCTACAGTCAAATTAAGTCTTTTATTTCTAATGATCAGCACGGTTTTATGAGTGGAATGGATGGAGTGGACGGAGATTAGTGACAGTGGAAGGTCCACTGTCACTAATCTCCTATGCCTCAATTTGTTTGGGATCGCTGCCATTAACTCCGGGGAGCAGCTGGATGCTGTCTATACTGATTTTGCTAAGACTTTTGACTCTATTGATCATGGAATTCTGGTTCTTAAATTGCGGAATATTAGTTAGGATTTGATTTTTCTTTTTAATTCTTCTTTAACGTCTAGGTTTTCTTGTGTTAATTTTGGTTCTGGGTTAAGTGGGGTTTTTCGGTTACTTCTGGGGTTCCACAGTGTTCTGTCCTGGGTCCCTTAATCTTATTTTCATTAATGATTTGGCGAATTGTTTAAAAATTGTTTATTGCGTGCGGATGATTTGAAAATGGTCTGTCCGATCTTGGACGCTGATTTCTGTGTTAATGTTCAGACTGAGTTGAATGTTCTTTCCAATGGGTGTGTCAGAAATCGTCTTCGTCTCAACGTTGGCAAATGTAGTGTTACATCATGTACTCGCCGGCAGGTTTCTATTTTTTTTTCTCTTATTGTATTGGCTATTCTGTTTTGCCCAGAAGGTTTTCTGTTGCTGATATGGGAGTTATTTATACCTCTGATTTTTCTTTTTCTGCTCACATTTCGAGCGTTTGTGCTAGAATTTACAGAAAACTGGGTTATATCAAGAGGGTTACGCGGGATTTTACTAATATGGATACCATCATCATTCTTTTTAATGCCTTGGTGAGGTCTGAGCTTGAGTCTGCATCGGTGGTTTGGATGCCTTTTCAGACTGTGCATGCTAATAAGATTGAAATTGTACAAAATAAATTTTTAAGATATCTCTATTACAAGAAATCTGGTGTGTACTACTGCTCCCTTTCTGCTGCTTTGCTTCGTGAGATGTTTGTTGTGAATCGTTTATTTGATAGAAGGAATTTTATTTTGTTTTATTTTTTATGGGTCTCCTCGGTGGTAGGGTTGACTGCTCTTCTCTTCCGGGTGGGATTGGTTTTCGTGTTCCCAATTTTAATTCTAGGGATTTTTCTAATCGTTTGCTTGCTGAGAAGATTTTTGGAACAGGTGTTGGGAATCAATGTGCAGTAAACAATTCCTGTAGGCTCTACAATAGCTTGTCTGATGACTTGGATGTTTTTCTTTTCTTCTCTTAACTATTTTCAAAAATCATGTATTGTAATTTTTGTGTTTCGAGTTTTTACTCTGTGTATTATTTTGCCAGCTGTCACTGGGATTCTTCCTGTAGCATGCTTTTTATAAATAAATAAATAAATAAATATGTTCAGACCTCACCTTTTCCCCCAGTCAATGTGATAAATTTTCTGGGATATAATATATACCTTTCCAGTATTCTCTCCGCACATCCTTTCAAGGTCGACACTACAAAATGTGGGAACCGGAGCCCCCACTCGACGTGTGTTGCTCCCCCCTTATGGGCGGTCCTGTAGTACCCTTGGGAAGGCGCACTGTACTCATTAAGAGCTTTTACTTCTAAGGTATCTAAGGAATGACTATGTTTTTCTAAACTTTTAATCATCACACTTGTCTGCTGTTAGTTTTAGTCTGTGTGATTTTACCGTACAGACCAATAATAGATAAAAGTCAACTTCTTGCCGTGCTTTTAACGAAGCAGTCAACGCTAAACAACTGTGCGAAGCGTTTTCGGTTAGTTTCTTCATCCAATTGAACCGTAACATTAGGGTACAATAATAAAATAATTTGAGACAATCATTCTAGCATTAATGCTTATTGGTATTATCACTAAAATTTAAGTCAGGAGTTTTCGTTTGTTTATTTATTTTTTCCTCTCTTTTGTAATGCTAGGCAGTTCCACCCCTGTTCGTTGCGTTCACCAACTTCCGTTTTCGATACGTTTACATGTAACTGTTTAGTGTAAGTAGCGTATTATATATTCACCAGATGTGTCTGAGATGTGATAGTTTTCGCTTATAAAAATTGAATGCGATCCGCATAAAGCACAATCAGCGCCAGGTCTTGAATGCGCGTTCCAATAGGACTCCCATCGTATCCTCGAAATATCGCGCGACTTGCACAACACGTCGATATGATTTTAAGAATGTAAGATGTTTGTTCTTCCGCGATGTTTTCCCAAATGATCAGTCGTCTAGGAAACGGTAAAACACGGTCGAAATGGGGACCCGAGGTCAACCGAAATCAGAATACTGATTCACTTCTTTTAAATATAGGAGCATGGAGAAAATATGCGCACATTCCGACTTGTTTTGGCAGCACCGTTGAACAATAAGGTCATCCATAATCACCTGTGTGCGTCTAGTCCGTAGATGGCGGCCGCAGAAGGAAGCAGACCATTGTGCAGGATTTGCACATAACGCTCCTCCGTCAGCTCGTCAGGAACATGAAGAAGTTGCCCCTTCTGACCTGATCCGGAAATGCAGAGCCAGAAGGTGGCGCAGAGCCCCCCGCTTGCGAAGAACTGTCGGAGGGCAGCACCGCTATCGAGAGGTGGGGGGCGTCCTGCTCGCCAGACCCTCGCGCCGCCCTCTCGGTCTGAGACGAACACCCGCACATCGCTGTACACGATGCGTGAAAGCTCTTCCATGGAAAAAGCGGAGATCTCCTGGAGTGTCCGAAGAGGCTTGCAGGGCTGAAATAACGCATATAAAACATATAAGTACGCATGTAAAACATATAAGTACGCATGTAAAACATATAAGTACGCATATAAAACAAGTTTATACAGATATTACTCTCAGACAGACTTTCCTACAGCAAATCATTGATTAATACTAAGGTCAGTGCTAAAGAGGACAATTGAGGCTCCTTCAAGATCTAGTTTTGAATACGCCTCTAACGATACTTCTGTAAAGCAATATAATCTTTGGTGCGTTCAAAACTGCCGACCGATCCGATCTAACCCCTTCAGACATAGACAAGAAGGATACACAGGATGCCAAACCACTTTTGTACTTGCTGGAAATACTTCGAATTCTGTTCAGAGCTGACAAAGTGCGGTCTTCCCCTTAACCATAGGGCCATCCCGGCTCCGCATCGATGCAACTGTTGTTGTTTGACCCAGACCGCATCGCTCTTCGGGCCCCTATGTCAGAAGAGCTCCAAATTAAGCAACATCGAAGAATGAACGATATTTATGCCGACGAAGTAGGTTTTCTCAACGAAAAGATCAATTTTGGGCATATATAGGGATTACCGCAGTAATTCCAAGATCTAGAGCATGCTGGCTATAATGAAAAAGTTGCCAATAATGTAAATTCCATTACATTATGTAAAAACATTTTGTATACATTTCTCTAGAATGTAATTATGTTTTTGAGAATTTTTTTTGTTCATTTAATATACTATGTCTAAAGGTGAAGGGGGGGGGGGAGAATGTCTGCCCCGGACCCTAGTTAGGCTAAGTAGGGCCCTGCCCATGATGGTTGGGTGACCTTTATAGACTTTATATGCTTTCTGACATGCAGATATGTGCAAAGTAATGGATGCAGAAGGCCTCACCTCTTGCGGCGTCCTCTGAGGCTTGCAGACAGGGGGTTGGGGCTTTGGGCTGGGTGGAGAGAGAATCCCCAGTTGGGAGCGAAGTTCCTTTAGCCTTCTCCTAACAGTGACGGTGGTGCTGCGAGCCGCAGGTCGTCGGTTCTCTTCTTGTACCCATCGCAGAGGAGGACACTGGAGTCTGAAAGTCGACAAAATTTACAATTGGAATCAGTCTGTTATTATTCTGCATACAGAAAAAGAAGGATGGCGTCAACAGCTTTCGGACTCAAAAACGATCTTCCTTCTTCAGAACAACAAAGTGAGAGCAACTACACCTATAAAAGCAGAACTGACTGTCTTTACTGGCTAGCTCGAATCTATTAGTACTGCCTAATAGCAAAGAGTACTTGCTTAATAGCAAGTTTAGACCTTAGGCGGCAATTGCAGTCATAAGGTTATGCAAAAGGATGCGTGATCCTCTGACGACCCTGTTACCTTCAGTTGGCGGGGTCATTCATTTTAATTTTTATATGGCTAATTGCATTTTTTTTTCTCACAAATATTAATATCTCTGATAATCTGAATATTTTTCAGTTCGGATTATAGCAGGCAGGTATTTTTTAGCGTTTTCTGCGTCTTACCATTCTTACAACATTTTGCTACAACACGATATATTTATATAGGGAGTGAAGAGAATATAGCTTAAAAATATATGCATTTTAAATAAAAATATGTGAATTGGCGCACACGTAATAAATAAATCGAATGAAATACTACGCAAATAAGAAACAAACGGTTTCGGATACACTTGATGAACTTTCTTTTTTGCCATCATGTGTTTTCGAAACGATAAATTGTTATCCCTATTACTACTTTCATTCGACCCAGACCATCCGACCTACCCAAAGATGTAAAGTATCTGTTTGGCCGACGGACTCTCTGCCACTTCTTCTTCGACCCAGACCTTCCAACCTACCTGAAAGTTTAGCCGTTTAGACGGCCGGGAAGTGCTACCCATATTTAGACCGAAACCCAGTGGGGGTGGCATCCACAGAGACAGTACTTTCCTTCTCCCACCACCAACCTCTCATAGATCTTGCAAGTAAAGATATGCTAAGGGGAGTTTCTTCTGCTATCCAACATAGCAGGACTTGCCTCGTTATCAAATACTCCCAGAGTCAGGACGTGGTGAGTAGAACTGGTTGTTGGACAATGCTGTAGCGAATGGACCCTATCTTCCGATATTCTCGGAGTAGGAGTCTGGACTGGTAGAGTGGGTTTTAGATCACGTGACGATTTTGCTATGTTGGATAGCATTGCTTCAATACAGTAACAGTACCAAGCCCTACCCAATAGCGGGTCTATACTATATAAGGTCTATGAAACCTCTAGGAAGGACTTACGAACCCATCTATTTAACGTGCCCGTACTCCGCGTGAACACGGAGACAGTTTGGGTAGGCCGGAAATTCAGTTCGGGTCGTCAGAGTGCAATTCCCGCGCGCTAACCACTGGACTGTCTCACTCTTGGATCCGCGCAGTACTTTACGCTATGTTCTATTTATTAATTACATATACATTTTATACGGGAGTGCATTTTACGAAGGAAGTGCGTCGTTAATTCAAGGGCTTTCGTAAAAGAAGAGGAGGAAGGAGTTCGTCCATTTAGCAACTTGCTTGAAGGGAATCGTCAGGAATCATTACTCTAAAGCAGTGAAAGAAATTCTCGAATTTATGTGAACTGAATACACTATTTACAAAGGTAAACAGATATGCTTCCTATAATTAGTACATTAGACCAACGGGGAAATATTTCATATATTGGTCTAATTCTAATATTTGTATGTTAATATTGACAGCAGGTTCAATGGAGAATACTGCACCCATATTGAAGCCATGCCATATGTCCATGTATGTGTTATTAGGTGCTATCTGTGATTCCTGCCTGAAAAAATACGCATTCTCACTTATTTCCGCACAGGCGAACCGGGAGAGAGCAACAGCAGCTGTTATTACGAAAAGTCACGTGGTGCGCTTGCAGACGAGAGTATTTTCTATCCAAAGTGTGCGGTTGTTTCAGGTGCACCTTTAGAAACCGCGTGGATATCCATATTCCTTTCCCTCGCTGCACGAAAAGCTCTGCCCAACTTTCGAATCTTTATAATGAGGCTTCTCGACTTCAAACTTTTCGGGGATCGGATCAGTGCGTGTATAAAAAGTGTTTTTCTGCATACTCATAGATTTTCAAAGTGGAAAGATAGGTTTCCAAATTTTCTACTACAAAATAGGTATTTTCCCCCATTTCATTCTCATTTCAACTATTAATAGCAATCGGCATCAAAATTTAAAATAATAATACTGAATTCATGAAATCTGAAATTTCATTAAAATGACATGGATACTATTATATGTGCAATGAGAGCGCGATTCTTAAAATTTAATCTTTGGTCGAAATTGATTTCAGGGGTGTACAAAACTGCCTTCAGGGTTACGTCTCCACGTAAGTAAACGTCTCGATGCGTTTAAAACCAATGTCGCACTGATGCATCATATATCGTTCATGATTTATTCAACTATCGTGACTGTCATTCCTGTAATGGTGTTTCGGGCTCAGTGTTACAGCCGTACGATTAATTTAACGCTGCGATTCGCACATTCTATACAATGAAGGGTATTATTAGTGAAGAGTCTAGAACGAACTTGATTCCGAACGATTGTTATTTTGGCAATTGGCACTCGGACCCATTTTGAAATCTAAGAAATATTTATATTGAAAAGTCTATAACTGTATATTGGAGAACGGATTATAAGCAACAACTTACCTGTCTTGCTGCTGTGTTTGGGGCGACTGGCTGGGCGGCCTCGGTTTCCTCCGGTGGGGCAGGTCAGCTATGCAGCCTGTCTGTTGCCACTTGTGGACCAGTCGCATGACCGTCGTCCGGTGACAGCCCAGTTCGGTGGCAATCTTGGTCCACGACCACCCTTGCTGGTGGAGGGAGAGGGCACGGGTTCGCATACCTGTGAACACACATCCGCCTCAGGCTTCAAAAAGTTTAAGTTCTTCGGTCAGTTTTTATGGATATCAGTAACTAAACAAAAAGTTAACGAAACGTTCGGGGTGGGCGAACACAAAAAGATAAATGGGCTACTTATTGGACCCTAAACTTGCCAATTTGCTTTGGCAGTTGTTACAGGAAAAATTTTTAGGCAATGGGTCTGGCTACCACTCAGCCAGAAAGCTTGATTTAAAAAAAATTTAGAGTGGACTTGAAACTGTCTGTCTGATCAAGTAAGGGTGCACAAGGAAATAAAATAGGATTTCAAAAACTATGGGTCGTAACCCCTTTCAAATGCCCTTTTAAGAGCCAACTTCTATATCGACTCTAGATTAATTTAAACAAGCATTTGGACTCTGGGTAGAATTTGGCACAAAAAAAAAATTGTTCAATTTTCAGATTCCTAATGTTTGTATATAAAGGATGTTAAAGAAAACATCCTTAATTAATATGTAAAAACACTTTGTGCAAAATAAGGAAAACTCAAAGAATGAAATGTAAAAACACTTTGTGCAAAATAAGGAAAACTCAAAGAATGAAATTAGGTACAAATAATAAAACAAAGTTGCATGAAACTCTTCTGAGGATTTGTTGGATCACCTTCAGTGGGAGCTTCAGTTGATCACCTTCACAAGTCCCTCAAGATAGACGAACAAACTCGAAGTCAAAGACCAAATGCATCCATCCGTCTTTTTGACTTGGTGTATCTTGCACCGAAGAAAGGTATCCTCTGTATGCTGCTCCGTTTCATTAATTTATGCTTAATTATGTTCTTTAAGTTTTCTTTATATTTTGCACAAAGTGTTTTTACTTATTAAGGAGCCAATCTGGTGGTCGAGCGGTCAGGAGGCATGCGTTTCCGTCTGATCGCTGGATTGCCGGGTTGAGGGTTCGAATCCCGTCAGCGGGCATGGATGTTGTCATGTCGAAGCCAAATCAGACTTCCACCCTTCGGGGGGCTTCTATAAAAGTGAAGCTGCAAATCTCCTCCCCTTCGCCATGGGGCACCCTGGGGGGGTCTTGTGGACGTAGTGCGTAGGCGTCCCTTCACCACGGGGGAAGTAGTACACACTTATTAAGGATGCTGTTCGAATAGGTGAACGTTAAACAAAATAAGTTGAAGCATGCTTTCGGGGACCTGATATGTATTTGTGGTAAAGATAATTTGAAATAATAACTAGGATTACCCTAGTTTTGTTTTTGTTTTCATACTCCATGATAAGTACATTGACTAGATGGTTTACATAGTAGTAGATTCGATTTCGAGTATTCATTTAGAATATTTATGTTATTGAAATATGGTAAAATGTGAATAGAATTCTGAATTTTTATTTTAGAAGTCGATCGATTGGAATTTTAGTTTATAATGATTAACGTCGTTTAAATATAGATAGCCTTGTCTAAAAGAAGGCACATTTTTATCACTATAACCTATGTAAATGGAAAGCACTGATCATCCCATAAAAATTAAGACATGTATAATGTTACAAATAAAAGTATATTAATCACTTTATGATCAACAAGTCAAAAAACACTTTTCATATTTAAAATTTTGAGATGAACAACACAAATAAGAAAAACAAAATTTAAATATGCGTAAAGAATAATTTTTAAAGTCAAGAAAACAGGGTTTACATATCTCAAACTACAAACTTACAAACCCATGGCAGACTCTGATAAATATTTTAATCATGAACATTCTATTAAATGCATTCTATAAACAGTGTGCAGTGCACATTCATGGCAGACATAAAGCATATTAAATTATACACTTGGACCTAAAAGAATTTTATTATGCACTGAAATAAACATAAGATAACTACAGAATATAACATCAACACTTTGAAAATACAAATGGGTTCAGTTTTTATAGAGTAAAATCAATTAAACTTATTCATTAAGACAAACGTTCCTTTTTCCTCCTTGGTTAAATACAAAATTCAGAAAGTGTTGAACTCTACTTGTTAAGAGCTGTGAAATAACTTAGTTATTTCTCCTCCTGTAACAGATGAAATGGCAAGCCGCACTTCCTTTCGTACCAGATGCCTCATTCCAGGCTTGTCGTTCGTAGTTTTACGTCGTCGATAGAGGAGTAATGACTGACATTTTGTAATTGCGTTATTATACAGCTGGCCAGTTCGGAGATTCAGGGTTCGATTCTCGGGTTGGGCAGCAAGGCTCTTTACAGAGTAATACCGTTAAAACATAATAATAATTATGGGTGGAAGTGGAAGTTTACATCCGCCTAAACATGCTTAATAATTAGTAAAGTCCATAAAGGCTTTTTTTTTAAACTATATTTTTAACTATACCCTACGAAGAGATTCCCCCGGTTGAAACTGAATGAATGCGGACGTTCGCTTTTATTCTAAAAGTTTTTACGTGCGCACTTCGAAAACGTCTATGGCTGAGTGTAGATAAAAGGAACAGGCCCTGATTACTGTCTTGGTCCACAAAAATCAACCTATGTTGATGTTGATACGCATGAACGAATTTCAAATTTTTCTAGTGAACATTATTTTTCTATACACTTGAAAGAATATATTTTTTTCCAATTTAAGACAATGTAAACTCATCTATTTAACTTTATGAGTGGTTAAGTATGACATACGTTCCAAAACTTGTTTTTGAAGATTGACTTGATTAAGGTCTTTGCAGAATGGAATAGTAGGGGAAAAGACTTTCTCAATTAATTTGTTGAACGAATCCCTGTTTATTGCATTTCGTGCCTAATATTTAGCTTCTAAAATGCAACTTTTATATACATACTTCCAGGAAAGAAGAGAGGGGGGGGGGATGTACCATTATAATTTTTACTTTCTTAACCTTTTGCTTACGGATGGGACGGCGTTCATCCCAAACGAAGAACCTCCCAAAAAGACAGGTACAAGAAGAAAAGACAGGGATAGGGTTTGTCAAAGACATACCCTATCCCAAACAGTTCGATCCTTCGACAGTTCGACAGCAGACATTGGCGTCCTTTGCAGAGGCCAATGTCTTCAAAGGAGAATCGAACTGTTTGGGATAGGGTATGTCAAATATCTGTCTTTTTGGGATGTTCTTCGTTTGGGATGGACACTGCCCCACTCGTAAGCAAAAGGTTAAAAATCCTTCAAATGTCGTTTAAGATAGATGTTGAAATTAAGGCATTTCCTTAGGACAGCATTGTACTCTTACAACACTCTAAATAAATCTTTGATTTTTGTCTGTGTAAAAATATACTGATTTGGAGAAAAGCGCACTATTTTTTATTTTTCCCTTGTGAAAACTGAGGAAATGAGGTTGAGGGGAGGCGAAATAATGCTTTGCTCAGGGTCCCAGACGGTCTTAATCGGGCCCTGAGCAGGAAGTGGGGGGTGCCCACAATTACAAGCCGTGATACACCAGGCGGTGATATTAGAGTTAAATCGTACTGCTGATCTAAAACATTCGCCAATACCGATTCATATCTAGGCACGTGCCTGTGGCAGGATAACAGCATCGCGTGCGCGGAAGAAATAAAAAGGACAAAAACGAAGATGTCACGCGCTCGAGGAACAGAAGAATGGCAGATAACACACACGCGTCAACCTCGAGATGAAACAATGGCTCTCTCTCGCTTTCTACTCGATATAACGCAGTACTAGTAGGGAACGATAACTAAATGAGTCGCGCTCCCTTTGCATATAACTGCGTCTATGGAACTGTTTCGTGCTTATGATGCTAGTTTTTCAGTTGCCATGGCTGGTGTTGTAAAAACATTATTACACATTTCTTTAGGATTCTAATATTCTCATCGATACTTAAAATTGAAAACACAAAAGGTCCTACCTCAGATTCCCGGGGAAGCAGCAGGTTGATAACAATCGATTGATATATAGTACTTGAGCACTTTTCTTCGTATCTATGGTATCATTCAATTCTGGAAATATTTAGGTTAAACTAAAATAAAGAGATCTCAAATAATGAGCCTAGTCGGTTTTCGTTTTTAGATCATATAATTTCACCACACAATATTATGCACATATATATTTACGAATCATTATAATCGTCTTTACAGTGATCTCAGGTCCCTACTGTTTGTTCACTGATCGGCGGTTCTTTTCCATCTCTGCTTTATTCCTCAAAGCACAGCAACATGTGTTAGGCGTGACGTAATCGAAATGTTTTTTGCACAGTATGTCTGCTGTAATTGGCCGTTCTGTCAGTTCACCCAAGTCAAACCATCATGAACGCCATCGGCCTATATAAAAGTTCGATGCAACCGTTTTTCGACAGCTGGTATTGGCATATCTATGTTGACGAACGCATAAAAAACGCGAAACCGGCCCACGGATACAGTTATCTGCAACAGGAGCGCGATTCTAATTTCGGAACGCTCACTGTTACTGTTTCTAAGAGTGTCGACAGTTGTTTGGGGTGAGGCAAATGAGCGCAAACGAAAATGGTGAGAATTTATGTAATGTTACGATGTATCCTCTGAAATCGTGGGTGTGCTCTCAGGATACAAGAATGAGTCCACATTTCTGGATAACTAACACGTTTATTGACAAGCACGGCGTAAACAGGATCAATATACAGCACTCTCTATTTGCTGTATATTGATCACTCAACAACTGTCAAGTACAGCTAAACGCCATTCAATGCTCCACTCATTTCACAAAACAGCGGATACCATTCTTAAAACACTTCACAATTCAATGTAGCTCGTACCACGTCAACTGCTCTCCAATTGAATGACGACTCCTTTTATAGACTCTCCGTAGAAGTTTCCAGAAGGAATTCATATCTCCCAGAATATTCATCATTTCGAGCAAGTTCTCGAACCGTCGAAAAATCGTCCAATGGGCGATCCATTGCCAGGTCTGGCAATCCTGCTTCCATGGTCCAGATATGGAAACCCTATATTAACGTCATAGGAATGGCTGCCTGTAAAGGTATTCTGGTTCTCAAGAAAGCTTCCGGTGAAGGCATTTTACATGTTTGTGTTCCCTAAAGTCTATGAGTGTACAGAGTCTATCTATTGTAAAGTGACTCTGCTCCATCGAGTAAAAGTTATTGCACTGCCCTTAACGGGAGAATTTAAAATTTTCGAACAACGGACTCTACTACAAAGCAAGATAGACCAAAAAACCAACAACAACAACAACAAAAAATTGCAAAGTTAGAGGTATTGTGGAATATTTAATTGCAAAGTCGTAGGCAAATGAGTTGGAATCGACGCTAAAACTGTTACAGAATTCACAGAATAAGTGAATGGCACTCCTGTTCAGTTGCTTAAATAAATTCCAATGCCTAAATAAACAACATTTAAGTGAACAGAAATAGAGTATCCAAAACGTCCTCTGCCAGAGACAATGCACATTAGAATGGCAGAAAGAAAAGAACCGCCTATTTTGACAAACATTGCAGGCGTCACCGTGTTAGAGGCCTTGGTGATACACATTTTTGATAGGTATTAACTGCTTTCTGTATATGCATTGCGTGTATTCCGGGTGTCGATCCTTACTCATCAGTCTACAACTTTGTAACTGATTTTTACGGCCATCTCGACGTACAACTAACTTTTAAAATTATCCGCTAGAGGCACTGCAATTCATTTTATCCGAAGGGCAGGATCACTACTATAAATAGGCTTAACGTGTACAGTCACGGACGCAAGTGAAGGGTGTGCTTTGGGAGATTTCCATAGAAACCCTGATTAACTTTTACAGATATTACTTTTCTAGATCCCCCATATTCCAACATTTTTCACCCGACGTATGCATATTAATATACGTTGGCAGGTTTTGATGATAAGATGTTTTCCTTTCATAACATTACGACATAAATTACGACAACACATTTTTCGCCGAAATTCTGCTCAAACAGTTGCGAAATATTTTCTGATAGATAAAATGCAATGCTTCCATTATATTAAAACTAAATTTAATACCCAATAAAACATGGAATATATTTTTTATTTTAATTCAAAATATTTTTGGTGCTGCCATCTGTTGTCGTAATTTAATTCATACCGACTATTTTTATTTTTTAATGAACATTTTTAAATGTTTATTCTTTCTAATACGCTATTAAATACAACAACAGATCATATATAATAATGCCACAATTACGGAAACGTAATTGAACTTGGACTTGAACTTGAAGGCAAAACTGCAGCTCTCAGTGATGGACATTCAAATCCCCGTATCAAATTTATAGAATGAGAAATTACCTTTCCGTGATTGTGGCATTATTATACATGATCTGTTGTTGTATTTAATACTATATTAAAAGGAATAGATATTTAAAAATGTTCATTAAAAAATAAAAATAATCAGTATGAATTAAATTACAACAACAGATGGCAGCACCAAAAATATTTTGAATTAAAATAAAAAATATATTCTATGTTCTATTGGGTATTAAATTTAGTTTTAATATAATCTAAACATTGCATTTTATCTTTCAGAAAATATTTCGCAACTGTTTGAGCAAAATTTCGGCGAAAAATGTGTGCCGCGAAAGTTAACAAAGCGCGGATAGGGCAGAAGATTTACTGACGCTCACCCTTAAATACGACTCACAAGAGAAACTTCCGAAAATGGGGTCGGAAAGAAATAGATAAAATAAATTGCATCCAAAAGAAAAGTATAAAAAAAGTTTAAATGCAAATAACACCAAAAGTTATTGCTATTTTTGCAGACAACTGGAGGTAGATAGATTCGTAGGTAAATGAAGGTGGATCAATTTTATGTACACAAATATTATCCTTTGCTCAAAGTATTTTACTTATTGATTTATTTATCGATGTGGTTTTAATGATCAAGCGATTAAAAATAAAGATAAATTAACATATATAAAGATGAAAATGTTCCATTACTTGGGGGATTTTTTAACACTTTACAACATAGTTGAAAAGTGTTTATGACTTTGTTCATTCTATCTGTCTGTCCGTTAGCACGATAACTGTCGTAAAAATGACTTTATCAAAATGAAATTTTAGTATGTTTTTCAGACAGTCTATGGGACCTATGGGAATATAAATGAATAATATCACCCAATAAGTTTTGAATTGAACCCAGGTTGAAAAAGTAAAATACATTGAACCTTATGGAAAATAATTTTCAAACATTTTTTAAGCGAATTTAAAATTCACAAATTGCTTCGAAAGTTTTAGGAAATATTTAAATTATCCCATAAAATATATAAAAAAAATTTCAGTAAAATATGTTAGATAGTTTTTTAAATTAAAATTATTTAATATAGGGAGAAAAACAAATTCAATTAAATTCTGACTCTTGCTATATCCTCCAGAAAGAAAAAAGAGATAAATATTATAATAAATATCTTTCCAAGAGTTTAATTATTTTATATATAAGAGAGGTTTCACATTTTAAATCTGATGTTGGCAACACATGACTTTCCTTATATAATGCAATGAATTTACAACTTTTACAGTAAAAAAATAGATTATTATTACAGTAGATATTTATATTCTTTCCAAGATATTGAATTTTCGCCAATGAGTCGTCATTTTTATCCATTTGGCGAGTTTTCCGTTAATTTAGCAACATTAAAAAAGTCGCCAAGTTGGCGACATTCCACCAAATTCGCCTCCAAAATCTCGCCAAGCGTTATGGACGAAGAAATAAGTTATTCTTACAGCAGATAAATGACTATTGGCGTTCAAATACAAATATAAGAGAGGTTTCACATTTTAAATCTGATGTTGGCAGCACATGACTTTACTTATATAATGCAATGAATTTACAACTTTTACAGTAAAAAAATAGATTATTATTATAGTAGATATTTATATTCTTTCCAAGATATTGAATTTTCGCCAATGAGTCGTCATTTTTATCCATTTGGCGAGTTTTTCGCTAATTTAGCAACATTAAAAGAGTCGCCAAGTTGGCGACATTCCACCAAATTCGCCGCCAAAATCTCGCCAAGCGTTATGGACGAAGAAATAAGTTATTCTTACAACAGATAAATGACTATTGGCGTTCAAATATAAAAGTATTACGCAAAATATCTTTTTTGCAGGAATGGAACGAGCTGGATCCACGAGAATGATGTCACCCAATTTATCGCATGGTATTACATATGAAAAGTGAACATGTTTCTCAATAGGAAATATTTTATTTTTATTTTATATGACTTTTTGATAATTTTTTTTAAAAATGTACAATATCTCGAGAACGGTTCATATTAACGTTCTAAAATTTATGTCAATCGTTTTCTAATTAAAAATTACATTAGAAATGTCTATTTGCGTAACTTTATGAGCGGTTTTGATTTTTTGACGATTTTTTCAAAATTTCACTCGAAAATTTAGGGGGGTTCTGAGCATTCGATTGCGTATAAAAGCAATAAGCTTCCAGTGTTTATGGACTGTGATTTTTGTACCAAATTTCGTTTGAATCGGTTCATTCGTTCGTCAGTTATCGTCTCCACAGACTCACTGATACACACTCAGCCATCACTTCAAAAATGTTTGATTTGTGATCAGGGATGCTTGAAACGTGCTCTCCCTTCGAAAACTCGAATTCGAATTTTCGACCTCGTCGCAATACTTTCTTTATACATTATGTATATAAGGAAAGTAACAAATATGGTAGATGACAATTTTTCAAATTTTTTTAAATTTTATATAACTCTTCATGACTGATGGTCATCTGTCTGTCTGTCATTTTATACTTATTTGATGGCATTCTTAATACACTTTCCAACGTCCTAGAAAGTTGAAATTTGGTACACAGCTTAAATTTGTAGAACATTTTATTCTACAAAAATTTTGTGGATCCTCAAATATAAATCCTACATTTTTTTCGAAATGGCCTGCAAATAATCCCCGTTCATTTCTATAAATCATTGTTGTAATGTTGTTAAAAATTCTGATGTAGGCAGCACATGGTTTTTCCTGCAGACTCATATTCACATTCTTTTTATTTCTTCAATAATAGTTTGAGTTTATCTGCACAAAATAACACCCATAAGTAGTTTAAATGACATTGAATTTGCACGTTAAACTTAAATTTGGTTCTCATTTGATAGCTGGACTTATTGTCAAAGGTGGCGTGGCGAAAACGCGAAAAAACCAAAATATCTCAAGAACGGCTAGTCCTAAAGTAATGGGGTTAGTCTTATTCTATTTGTTGTCAAAATTCACGTAGAAAATAAGCATTTAATTGATATAATTGAGCACATGTAGTCTTTTATTTTTAAATTTAACGATTTTTGCTGGCCATTTCGCAAAAACATCCCGTTCCTTTTTCCTGAATCGCACCAGAATAACCTACAAGTGATTTATATACCAAATTTTGTTAAATTGGGTCCATTAGTTTTTAGCTAGAGTAGATAAAGGCAATTTTTGCCGGCCATTTCGCAAAGAAGGCAGATTCTTTTATTACGAATCGTACTAAAATCTAATGAACATCAGGGTTTCCCTCAAAAAACTTACCTACCAAATTTTATGAAATTCGGTTCATTAGTTTTTCAGTTAGAGTGGATACAATATCCTCACAGACACACAGAAACACACACAGATACACACTTTCACACACAGACGTCTCCCTAAAAATAGTTTTTTCATGTTTTAGAAGTACCAAAACGTGTAGAACTTCGAAAATTCGAGTTCCGATCTTCGGCACGATTCCAATACTTTGAATGCATTCACACACACGCACATATATTATCTGTGTATTATCTGTGTATCTAAATTCCGTGTATTATCTGTGTATCTAAAGTCCTGTATATCTAAGTTCCTGTGTATCTAAATTACAATAGTTGTGATTTTAAATAATCCCTAAACTTTTATTATTTCTACAACGAAGCCTAATTTTAACTTATGCAGAATGCAAATATCTCAAGCGATTGTAAGGTGAGTTATATAAGAATTGCTGAATTTTTTTCACGCAAATTTATTTAGCTCTGGAGTTTGGAATACGAGTTATGTGAATGAAATATTCATTGATTTTGCATAGAGAATCAGACGATTTATATTTCGATGAAGTTTTAAATATTTAAATATAATAAATTACTGTAGTACTGTGATAATGTGAAAGATATCACCACTGAATGTATCCCATTTTAGAGATTTTTAAATGAAATTGCATTTCAGTTGGAAAGTGTTTCATAATCCATGCTTATGCACGATTGATCTTTCTTGTTTACAATGGAGTTGTTTAGTTTAGGGATAACTATGTACACTATGAGCATATCTGGAAATAGAAATTCGTCTTCCCACTGTGAACACAACTGTCCCCAGTGAATGAAATAAAGAGGTGTTGGACACTTCTCTGGCCTTTCTTTGAGATGCCCAGATATGTAAAATGATTTTTGAACAAAACTAAAAATGCACGACAGCTCGAAGCTTCGAAAAATTTTCGCGGGACTCGTTTTATGAGGATCCCATTGTCTACTTAGGGTTTGCATCCGTGAATACAGCTGTATGCTTTATACAATGTATACAGTAAGTAGAACCCTAACTCTGTTAGTGGAGTTAGTACAGTTAGTGGAGCCCTAACTCTGCAAGCTGTGCCATTATACGCCTCATTTTGATCATTAATGCTTGTAAAGGTCATTTTATTTAATTTCGCTCTTCTAGACCTGTTTTCGGAAGGATTCCTGGTCATTTCCCCCCTTTTAGAAACCCCTCCACGAAGGAGTCTCATTACTTTCCTTATATACATAATGTATAAGGAAAGTATTGTGACGGGGTCGAAAATTCGAATTCGAGTTTTCGACGGGAGAGCACGTTTCAAGCATCCCTGATCACAAATCAAACAGTTTTGAAGTGATGGCTGTGTGTGTGTGTGTGTGTGTGTGAAAGTATGTGTGTGTGTCAGTGAGTCTGTGGAGACGATAACTGACGAACGAATAGACCGATTCGAACCAAATTTGGTACAAAAATCACAATCCGTAAACACTGGAAGCCTATTGTTTTTATACGCAATCGAATGTTCAGAACCCCCCCCTAAATTTTCGAATGAAATTTTGAAAAATCGTCAAAAAATCAAAACCACTAATAAAGTTACGCAAATAAACATTTCTTATGTAATTTTTCATTAGAAAACGATTAACATAAATTTTAGAACGCTAACATGAACCGTTCTCGAGATATTACACATTTTTCAAAAAATTATCAAAAAGTCATATGAAATAAAAATAAAAAAAATTTCCTCTTGAGGAACATGTTCACTTTTCAAATGTAATACCATGCGATACATTGGGTGACATCATTATCGTGGATCTAGTACGTTCCATTCATGAAAAAAGATACTTTGAGTAATACTTTTGTATTTGACCGCCAATAGTCATTTATTTGCTGTAAGAATAACTTATTTCTTCGTTCATAACGCTTGGCGATATTTTGGCGACGAATTTGGCGGAATGTCGCCAACTTGGCGACTTTCTGAAATGTTGCCAAATTAACGAAAATCTCGTCAAATGGATAAAAATGACTCTAAATCAATGAAAATGACGTCTAATTGAAGAAAATTCAATATCTTGGAAAGAATATTAGTATCTACTATAAGAAAAACCTATTTTTTTTTACTGTAAAAGTAGTAAATTCATTACATTATATAAGAAAAGTCATGTGTTGCCCACATCAGATTTTTTTGATATATTTACACAGTCGCACAGTTATTTACACAGTTAGCCAGAACCCACCGAGAGACAAACTTCGGACCTGGTGAAAGGTCATCACGCAGATACATAAATCAAAATAACATTGGTATTTAATATTGGGATTTAATTAATATTGGCAAATGCGATTGGCTTTGAAGAAAAAGTGTCTTTTCTCGTAAGTGGACAATACTAAACGAAATTGACGTTAATGAACTTTCCGCATACTGATACTGCACAGACTCACTCACATACACATACATATAATTTTAAAAACATGCTATTCGAGGATGCTCTAAACCAGTGGTTGGAAAAATTACCTTATTATTGTAGTGATCAACAACTACATTATGGCAAATGTAGTTAACTACAACTACTTTTTTTAAAAAGTAGTGACTACAAACTACTTTAAAAACGGAGTCACTACATAACTACTTTTATAAGACGAATTTTGCCACAGCTTCAATTTTCACAAAACGTTGAGGATGTGAGTATACTGTAGTCGTTTAACATACTTATTCTGAATAAGTAAAATTGACTGATCAACTTACCAATCTTTACGCGTTTACCCACTTCTGAAAACAGTAAAATAAACATAAAAGTATAAACTTTCGCCACTGATGAAGGGCATTGTGATGCCAGAAAGCGCTTTGGCCGTGTCATTTTTGTACGTCCAGGAAAAAGAAATTTTATTAAAGGACTTTTAAACCTATTTTTGGGTGTCTTTGATTTTAAAGTTTAATTAAAGTGGACGTGCATCCATTTTGTTTATTAAAAGTATAAAATAAAATAAAAGTAAAAACTATTTATTTAAAAATATGTCTGTTCATTTTTATTAGAATTTGCATCTCAAAATTGCAGTCAGATAAGCAGGGTCTTTTGGGACATAACACATCTGAATATATCTATGTAAAAAATCAACTTCATGAGGCAATGACCGTCCTAACCCTGCAGCCATTCATCGTACATCGTTGCGCAGAACACTCAATTTCGTGCAAATGAAGAAAGGGCGATCCCATAATATGTAAAATGGCAACTTGTTTTTTTTTTTCTGAAGTAACGTTAAAAGTGGCGTCCAAACTCGAAACAAACGAGTGATTTATTGTATCTCGCTACTCGCTACACTACTTATTTTTAAAAGTAGTGCGTTACACTACAAACTACGAGAAAAAGTAGTGACTACTGTAGTTTCGCTACTTGCAGCGCTCTACTTCCGAGCACTGCTCTAAACGTGTCAGTTTGTCGAAATTATATTAGGAATAGTCTAGGGACAGTGTCTTACGAAGCCATCTGTGCAATCCGGGTCGAAATTTTAATTACTTTTTTTTTCTGCACACGCGGCAACCCTGGCGTATTTGTTAATTAACAGAAGCATAATATGGGTCGTTAGTCGTATTTTTCAGCCTGCCGCTCAATATTGACACGGCCCTAACAAACTTGCAGCTCATCCACGCAGATCTTTCAGGCGTTGCTCCGAGCACACACACTTACTTCCATGTACACAGTGTAAAGGAGACGCAGCCATTCGCGCAATAAAATGGAAGTCACGCACGTGCATCACAAATGATGGAGACGGAAACGCAACCCACAGAAGGTCCGGCATTTTGTTTCTTATCGGAGAGAGCGAGCGAGAGAGAGAGAGAGAGAATTCGTCTGGAAAGGTTCGGTAAACAGGTAAACTGCATGCACTACGTGGAGAAAATCATGAAAGATGTACGTAATCTTCGTTGCCTGTCAATGAAGTATCCTCTGGGATCGTGCGTTCTTATTATATGAGAATGAGACTGAATATCTGGATAGCTTGGCTTTCTATTCAAATCACAATAAATGTAACAATGAATGTAAACAAAAGTAAGGAGTTAAATCGTTCGAGATAATAGTCTAATGCAGATAAGTTCCATTGCATCTAGGGCGAATTGCGCGAAATAAGTATTTATTAAATGGTTCGTTTTCAAGAGTAAAATAAAATACATATAGGATCAGTGCAATGCAAAATAGATTTTTAACTGGTATTTTTGGTATACCGATATTAACCGGTATACCGATCCGTTTTACAACCGGTAAAAAAAAAATACTTATTACTTCTTCATGAAGAAGGAACTTTCATTCAAAATAATAAAAAATACATATATTACATATAACGGCATCTTGTTGTGTCCAATGAGAACAGATGGGACGTTATTAACACCAGCGACACCTAGAAATAACTCTCAAACCATTAGGGTGTTTTCCAGCTTTCCATAGACCTCCTTCTCTCTAACCGTGGTCAATACGAACAAGACACAATGCACGAGTTTTTACTAGGTATTTAGCAAAGACACCCAACAGATATGATAAAACAGCAATGAAGTATGCAATTCATTCACAAACAAGAATATCGTGTTCTCAAAACACTGACAATTCATAGTTTATTTTTAATTTTATTGAGTCACTTCGTTCTCTGAATAATGGGCCTCCTTATATACCCTCTGTGGAAACATCCAGGTAACTCGGGAAAATTCCGATCAATGACTTTAGTTTGCAAACTAGCGCATTTTAGAACGTCGCCCACTCGCCAAAGTTTAAATAAAAAAATTAAATATCGTAGAGCGGTTTATCTAAAGGGTATTAGGGGGTTGATTTTATCTGTTATTTTCACCATAAAAAATGACGTATAAACATTACGTATAAACATATAAATTACGTATAAACATTAATTTAAGCTTATTTAGTCTTATATAAATTTTTCTAAAAATAACAGAGAGGGCCTAAAACGTGTGCAGATTCGTCGAAAACTCAATTTCAGTTTTCGATCCCTTTTGAATACTTTCCATATAGAATGTGTCCACGTATAGTGTAGAAAAAGCAATAAGGATCTTGTCCTGAATTATGATTCCTCCACTTTTACTTCTGACCAGCAACAAAATGGAGGATGGGACTCGAGCTTGGTTTTATTCTTCAAAGAATTCGGGCGTAATACTTATACTCGGGGAGATTGAATGGATTCTCAGCATCTAAGTTTGTGGGACCTATTTGCGTGGGCGCGGCCGCAAAACTGGACAGAAAAAAAAAGCTACACACCCCTTGGATTACCTAAAGAAGCAACTATGAGGAAGGGGTGCATAAAAGAAAGTTCTCTTTTAACGGTTTCGCCTAATTACATGTATTGCTTAAAGAGGTAAGAATTTACAATGACTTTTGAAGCCAAATGAATAAAGTACTTGCACTGCCAGATTTTCAATACAAAAAATTCTACTGTTTTTCAGCTTATTTATCACGTTTTCCTCCTTGCAGCAGGAGTACCTTTACAATCTGAAGTACCTCATTAGAAATCAGAAGGTTTCGCGTGTTCTAGGTTTTTACGATTTTCTCCAAGATGTTACGCAAATACGACATAGTTCCCCTTGGAAAATCATCTCCCACCTAGCAGTATGACGATACAACTGCGTTTGCACCTCTCCCTCTTTGTAAATCACCCCTCCCTCTTTGTAAATTTAGTTTGATGTAAAAGCATAATTCAATTAGAATTTTGAGCAAATATTTTATTTCTGTGCACAATCTTTACTCTAATAAAACTATACATAAAAGTGTCACAAAGGACTTTTTCTCCTGAAGGGATCTTCTATTTTCCCTTTTTCCTTTTTTGCCTTGCTGCCCCAACCGGGAATCGAATCCTGGATCTCCGAACTAGCCAGCCGACGCTCTACCGTTGAGCTACTGGGGCGAAATTGCAAGCTGTTATCGTTGAAACAGATTTTGCATTCTCCACCCTCAAATATCAGATGGTCGGGCAACTGACCATCTGACTGACCACCTCAAGCTATTTGTACCTCAGGTCAGCCTCCTGCTATTTTTACCTCAGGTTAACCTCCTGCTATTTTTACCTCAGGTGAGCCTCCCGCTATTTGTACCTCAGGTTAGCCTCCTGATACTACTATTTTTACCCAGGTTAGTATCCTGCGTGGTCGTTATCCTCAACATTTGAAATCGGAACTCCATCTTCCAGAGTCCACTGAATCCGTACGAGTCGTCCTAGGGTCACTTTCAGACCTCCGAAATCTTTACACTCACCTACAGGGTTGATTTGTTCGGGCGCCATCGTAAAGAGCCTTGCTGCCCCAACTGGGAATCGAACCCTGGATCTCCGAACGGGCCAGCCGACGCTCTACCGTTGAGCTACAGAGGGCGAAATTGCTTTTATAGTCGAAGTGTACTCTGCAACTTTGTTTTCCTCACCCAATCGAAATTCGCTAATTTAGAAAAATGTCGTGTGTTGGATTCCCCCATGTTCTGTTTTACATCTGGCCTCTGCGCAGGCCGCAACATATGTATGGGCTCCTCTCCGTGATCCCGAGACTCCTGCGGACCGCCGAAGTAGATGATTGTTTGAGAAGGAGGTTGCGGCTTAACGCAATGAAACTCGTCCCCAAACAATGGAGAGAGCCATCCCGAAAAGAAAATGCATTAGATCTGAGGGAAAAATGACTTCTTCCTGCAAGAAAGAAACGGTCTGGCGACCAAGCGAGTCCCTCTTCTACCTACGGTTTTCGCGAGATCTCTGTTGGAGTGCCAAAACAATATCATCGCTGACCCTTGTTCTCAAGGAAAGTTGCCCGTCATGTTTAAATCGTTTGAATTCATTATCGGGTGAAATGATATTTGAAAATCCGATAATATAGCTGGAAAATGGGTTCCAGGAATTTCCTTACAATCCCTGTACAGTGTGTGTGTGTGTGTGTGTGTTGTTGTTGTTGTTGTTGTTGTTGATACCTAGATCGTCCGGCCTACCAGAAAGGATGTGTGTGTAAAGGGGGTTGTTGTTGTTGTTGTTGTTGAGACCCAGACAGTCCGACCTACCAGGAAAAGGTGTTAGGTAAGGTGTAAAGTGTGTAAAGGGGGTGGGGAGGTCATACCTTTATCAGTGAAAAAATAACATTAGTTTACTACAAACTAATGCAATTTTTGACAGTACTGTGAAATTCAGTACTGTAACTCCTCATTCGGTCTACCCCCCTTCCTCATTCCGAGGTGTTATGACAACCTCTTTGTCGTATGCCTTTTCTTTAAAGTTAAGGTTGAATGTGTTTTATCTTACCAAAGTCGGTCACTGCCTAGGTTGGCCTAGTCATAAAACTCCCAATAATTTTACAGAAGGTGAGGTTTAAGGGGTTAACTCTTTAAAACATTAGATTATTTTTTACTTTTTGTACTATTTTGTACTTTTATTATGAATACCTGAGATTGATCATTTATTAAAATAATCTGTAGAGCAAATGTGAAAATAGGTGTAAATTTGTCTGAAGTGAAAATTTGAAATCAAAATTGACTCTAAGACAAGCTTGAGAAAATTATAAATAGAATATTATAAATAAAACAGGTACTAAATAGGTACGATATACCCCTCTTTCCCTGTTCCATGTACAATATGTTACATATATGTATAAGGTAAGCAATTGAAAAAAGAATTACATGTGGTGAAAGATTGGTGAATATAATCCCCTAAGTACTACACCCTACACCAAGATACAATAAGATTAAAATTTATTTTAAGTGTTATAAATCATATGTGTAATACAGGTACTTAAGGTACAAATCCCCTTGTTCCCTGCATAAGCATACATGATGTAAATGCATGGATAGTGTATAAGGTGGAAAGTTTCAAACAGAAAATATTGTACATGGAGCTAGGCCTTTCTGGCTCCCAAAAATCTTTTTATATACTATATGAAAATGAATATAATTGAATAAAGTGAAAAGCATTTCCGAAACCATGTACGTTATCAAAGGCCATACCTGCTTCGGTCATGCTGAAATTCTATGTTTCTGTGCATAACTGTAAATTGTATTACAGATATTATGCACATGACCCGACGTAGAAGAATGTAGAAAATGGATCAGATATAAATATAAAATTAATCAAACAAAATAATTAAATAAACCAGCCTTGTAATATTAATATTATTAGAATGCAATGTAAAGTTTAAAAGATGAAAAATAATAAAAATGAAATAACATAAATTGAATGACCACATGTTTTGGAACCATTGGAGTGTAATAGAGACTGACTTAGCTTTGAGCCAACTCAAAATAATTTATAGTTAAGGTTATAGACTAAGTGTGCAACTGTCGAAAATGAAACATATATATATATATATATATATATATATATATATATATATATATATATATATATATATATATATATATATATATATATATATATATATAACTGCTTTTAACATTTTAAAATAATCCACATGAAAAATAAAATCTGATAATCACTAGAGTGTTTGCTCAAAATGTCTCGGATTATATATGGAAAAATTTATTTAAAAATGACTTTCGTCTAACTCAAATTGTGATTCTTTTTTTCTGACATTGCGCGCAGTCAACTCTGAAACTTTTCAATATTTTTTTCATGTAATTTTGAGAATCATGTACACGTTAGTTTCTATTGAGTGATCTTAAATATTTTCTTGTAGCAAAAATATTTTTAAAAGATTATGTTGTAATTTCGCAAATTTTGTGAAAGCTAAATGAACATTTTTTTAATCAAATTTTACAAGAATTTTTTTTTTTTTAAATCGGCATTGTGAGTCCAAATGATCCCAATTATAGCGTGTTACCCTTCACTTCGAAGGGCTTAAAAAATCTTTCGATGGATCCCGTACTTGACAATATCTCCCCTCCGGGTGGGGGGTATGACGTGCCCCCTAAGGGATGCTAATAATATCACGAACAAAAGAAAAAAAATTACCGTGGCTATTTTCCGTAACAATGATTGAAACTATTAGGCCTCGTGATTATTGAGCTACAAATAAACCCTTTCATGCCTGGCTGTGTCCAATTTTGTCCTATGTGGTCATGTTAAATCAATATAAAAATTCAAATAAATTTCGAAATTTTCGCTCGAATTAAAAAAAAAAAAATTCCATTTAGTTCTTGATTTTTTGATAACAAAGCCGGACATAAATTTTCGTGAAAATCCATTCATATGTGTGGCCGCTATCCTGTGCACCACAGACAGACCACAAACAGACCATACAATTATGAGAGACTCCAAACAGTCTCTCGAAGCCATAAAAGGCTGAAACTCGACCATCGGGTACAACCTAATTGGGCAAATTTTCAATTGAAACGGCTATTTTCAATTGAAACGGCTATTTTCAATTGAAAGGGCTATTTTCGACACTGAGCACCTTGTGTTGTTAAGTAAAATAAAACTTATTTATTAAAAAAAAAACTTTTTTAATGGTGTTAGTTTTCCGTCTTTAACAGGCGTATATACAAGTCTATATAATAATAGTCAAAAGTATCTTTGTCTTTCCAAACCCTTCAGAATCTCCCCCGGTAGCCTAGAAGACTTTACATGCTTGGCAGTGTCGACTATCCTATATCGTAGCCGGATTTTCGATTTCTACCCCGAAGGTGGGGAAAATAGGGGGACAAGAAGGTTTGATATACTCTCCAGAAGATCACCGGTGACCAAGAAGGCTAAAACTTTACACACTTATTGTTTAACGGGGACATACTTATAGACCACTGGGCAAAATCTTACTGAGCCAATTTTTAATTAAGATTGTTAAACAAAATATTGTTAAGTTGCTATTTAATAATTTTCATTTTGTTTAGTAGTAAAAACGGGTCCAGGTGACTTATTTATATATTGTTATTCTCTTTTCTTAAATTTAGTTATCCATGCTCCATTTATTTAGGTTTTTAATATTCTTCTGTTCCAAATGCATTCTACTTCATAGTTATGTTCCAAATGGCGACAGTTCGTTCTTTTTAGGATTTAGTAATTTAAATTTATTTAAATTGGCTAATTTGTGGCTCCGTTTATTCCCCTTTTTTATTCCCGTTGATTTTACTCTAAATTTGTTTTAAATTTGTAGTCTCGATCAAGAATTCGTTGAGTTATAGCAATTTTTCATTTTCATTCTATTTTTAGCTTTTTAAATATTTCAGTCTTCCATTTTTAACACTTTACAACAAAGTTGAAAAGTGTTTATGACTTTGTTCATTCTGTCTGTCTGCCCGCCTGTCTGTCTGTCTGTCCGTTAGCACGATAACTGCCGTAAAAATGACTTAATCGAAATTAAATTTTAGTATGTTAATAATGACATACTTCTTATTGGTGAGGCAGTGCGCAATTACCTCTGCACAACCTATGTTCTGATTTTTCTATTAGTTCAGACGGTCTGTAGGACCTATGGGAATATAATTCAATAATATCACCCAATTAGTTTTGGATTGAACAAAAAATGAAATACATTGAACGCTACGGGACCTAATTTTTCAAATATTTTTTAAGCAGATTTAAATTTCACAAATTGCTTCGAAAATTTTACGTAATATTCAAATTGTTCCATAAAATATATAAAAAAAAATTCAGCAAAATATATTCAGTAGTTTTTTAAATAAAATTTAAAATAATAATTACACCTCTTATATGAAGGGATCACGTGACCATGATATGAAAAGATTACGTGACCCACTTCAAAATGATATATGGCACCCATCTTGTCTCAAAATCGTGATTTTTAAAGTACTTTTTGATTCATATTGAGTGTTGTATCCATCTTAAAACCGCTTTATTTTTGCTTAAATTCTATACATCTACATATTGAAACAACGTGATTACAATATATTTGAGTTTAAATGATCATCCAAATTTTATTATTTCTACAACGAAGCCTATTTTTCACTTATGTTTTTTTTTTTTTTTTAATGGCCAGGCACTTGACTTTCGTCATTCGCCTTTCGTCAGCGGCCAGAACGTGAACCATTTAGCCGTCCTAAGACGTTGCCCCAGGCGCACCAGAGGGGGGCGGAACACACTTCGCCCACAACATAAACATCCATGCCTTACGTGGACTCGAACCCACAACGCAGCGGTCGAGCGATTTCTGTGGAAACGCTCGCCTTAACCACTCGACCACTGCGTCGGCTTTTTTCACTTATGTAAAATGTAAACAACAAAATATGTAGAATAAGTTGTATAAGAATTGCTGTATTTCTTTAACGCAAAATTATTTAGCTCATGGAGTCTGCATAGCTGATATGAATGAAATATTCATTGATTTTACAGAGAGAAGGACGATTTTTGTCGATGTAGTTTTAAGCATAGAGTTTAATTACTTGTAGCTCCATGATCTTAATTTTTAAATAAAATAAATTATTATAGTATTGTGATAAATGAAATGAATGGGAAAATGTTTATGGATGAAATGCTGCTTTTATAGAGAGAGCTTTTATAGAATCAATTTCAGTTGTTTTCGATGAAGTTTTCAAATATAATAAATTATCTTAGAAATATGACAACTTTAAAAATATTACCGAAGATTGTATCACATTTTAGCGATGTTTAAACCAGGCAATTTATATTTCAATGCCGTCATTTGAATGAAGTTCATTTTTTTCGATGAAGGTTTAAGTTTTCAAATATAATAAATTAATATATGTAGTATTGTGATAAGGTTTTAAAATAAGTAATAAGGTAAATAAGGTTTTAAGATAAGTATTGTGATATAGGTTTTAAAATATTACCGAGGAATGTATTGCATTTTAGAGATGTTGAAATAAAATTGCATTTCAGTTGGAAAGTGTTTCATAATCAATGCTTTAAGCATGATTGATCTCTGTTTCAAAATTGCCATTCTCTTTTTTAAAATTTTGAGTTTTTGATTATTTGACTGTAATATTAGTCGTCTGTAATTAATTCTTTTATCGTTCATCGATAGTTTTATTTGCGATTTGTGGCAGCGATTTTAGTATAATGTGCTTACGCGGCTTCGTTGTAGAAATAATCAAAGTTGGATGATCATTTAAACTCAAATATATTGTAATTGCGTTGTTTCTGTATGTAGATGCGCAGAATTTAAGCAAAAATAAAACGGTTTTAGGACGGATACAACACTAAATATAAATTAAAAAGAACTTTAAAAATCACGATTTTGTCACAAGATGGATGCCATATTATATTTTGAAGTGGGTCACGTGATCTCTTCATATAATGGTCACGTGATCGCTTCATATAAAAGGTTTAATTATTATTTTAATTTTTATTAAAAAAACTACTGAATATATTTTACTGAAGTTTTTTTTATATATTTTATGGGATAATTTGAATATTTTCTAAAACTTTTGAAGCAATTTGTGAATTTTAAATCCGCTTAAAGAATGTTTAAAGAATTAGGTCCCATAGGGTTCAGTGTATTTCATTTTTTCAACCCGGATTCAATACAAAACTAATTGGGTGATATTATTAATTTATATTCCCATAGGTCCCACAGTCCGTCTGAACAACATACTAAAATTTCATTTTGATAAAGTCATTTTTACGGCAGTTATCGTGCTAACGGACAGACAGACAGACAGACAGACAGACAGATAGAATGAACAAAGTCATAAAGACTTTTCAACTTTGTTGTAAAGTGTTAAAAAGCTGAAAATAGAATAAAAATGAAAAATCGCGATAAATCAACGAATTCTTGACCGGGAATAACAAATGTAGAATCAAATCAAATGAAACAAGAAAGATCAATCATGCTTAAAGCATTGATTATGAAACACTTTCCAACTTCAATGCAATTTTATTTAAACATGTCTAAAATGCAATACATTCCTCGGTAATATTTTAAAACTTATCACAATACTACATTAATTTATTATATTTGAAACCTTAAACCTTCATCGAAAAAAATTAACTTCATTTAAATGACGGCATTAAAGTATAAATTGCCTGGTTTAAACATCTCTTAAATGTTATACATTCCTCGGTAATAATTTTAGAATTATCATAATACTACGATAATTTATTATATTTGAAAACTTCATCGAAAACAACTGAAATCCATTCAAATGACGTCATAAAAAAATAACACGCCTGGCTCTCTCTATAAAAGCAACATTTCATTCATAAATAATTCCCCCATTCATGTCATTCATCACAATACTATAACAATTTATTTTATTTAAAAATTAAGACCATTGAGCTGCAAGTAATTAAACTATATGCGTAAAACTTCATCGAAAAATATCGTCCTTCTCTTTCTAAAATCAATGAATTCATATCAGCTAAGCAGACTCCATGGACTAAATGATTTTGTGTTAAAGAATTACAGCGATTCTAATACAACTCATTCTACATATTTTGCTGTTTACATTTTACATAGGTGAAAAATAGGCTTAATAGTAGAAATAATCAAATTTGGAAGAGCATTTAAACTGAAATATATTGTCATTGCGTTGTTTCAGTATGTAGATGCACAGAATTTAGGCAAAAATAAAGTAATTTTAGGACGGATACAACACTCAATATGAATTAAAAAGAACTTTAAAAATCACGATTTTGACACAAGATGGATGCCATATATCATTTTGAAGTGGGTCATGTGATCGTTTCATATCATGGACACGTGATCGCTTAATATAAGAGGTGTTATTATTATTTTAATTTTTATTTAAAAAACAACTGAATATATTTCGCTGAATTTTTTTTTATATATTTTATGGAACAATTTGAATATTGCCTAAAATTTTCGAAGCAATTTGTGAATTTTAAATCCGCTTAAAAAATGCTTGAAAAATTAGGTCCCATAGGGTTCAATGTATTCCATTTTTTCAACCCGGGTTCAATCCAAAACTAATTGGGTGAGATTATTCATTTATATTCCCATAGGTCCTATAGACCGTCTGAACAACATACTAAAATTTCATTTTGATTAAGTCATTTTTACGGCAGTTATCGTGCTAACGGACAGACAGACAGACAGACAGAATGAACAAAGTCATAAACACTTTTCAACTTTGTTGTAAAGTGTTAATAAAAGGGAGAATAAATTGAACCACAAATTAGCCAATTTAAGTAAATTTAAATTTCTAAAACCTAAAAAGAACGAACTAACGCTCTTTGGAACATAATAACTATGGAATAAAATGCATTTGGAACAGGAGAATATTAAAAACCTAAATAAATGAAACATAGATAACTAAATTTAAGAAAAAAGAATAACAATCTTCATAATCTTCTTAAATAATAAAAGGCAATGTCTGTCTGTCTGTCTGTCTTATACACTATAGGCTCAGCGACCGCGAGTCGCAGAGCTACGAAATTTGGCAATCGGAGACCCAGGGGGATGGAAAGGGAACACGTGGAAACCGATTTTTAAAATTTGAATTATTTTTTTAGTTATTTAATGTTTTACGTGATTTCGACCGTCCTTCCCCCTTTGTTCTCCACCATCTACACGTCGTATAAAAAAACAAATCACACGATCGGAAAGAGCAGTCAATTTCAAATCTCAGGGACAAATTTTAATATTTTTTAAAAATTTTAAAACAAAAGTCACTTTCAGCTCAAAAAAACGTACTTTCGTTTTCAAATCCTCGCATCGGGGAAAGTTCCGAGTATTTCGACTAATAATTTACATTTTTAGGAAACTCAAAGATCAGGGATTCTTACAAGCATTTGGTCAAGAAATATGAAAAAGTAGCTGCAGAATCCGGATTTTAAAAATTTCCGAATTTCAATTTCTCGGCCGCAAGCCGACAAAATAATTATATACTTCCATTCCCGGGCAGGTGCACTGTGAGCGGCGTTTCCGTGGCAACGGTGTTAAAGTTAGTTATACCCCAAGCGAAGATTTGGGATCAGACTGACTGAAGCGCGTCGCTAATTTGGATGTTTGATGTATAGAATGGAACTTATTCCATGGAAATTTCGGGAGATGGGAAATTGGTCGAGAAAAGGCGTTTATTTTTTTGTTTGAAAATTTTTGCTAATGGTCGTGCATCGGGTTAGAAAATTAAGTGATATTTTAAATGATGGAATTAAGAGCTTAGCATATGGTCACTATAAAATTTAAATGATTGAATTATGGTGGATTGATGGATTTTTTAAATGGATATTTTAATTTATGGATATTTTAAATGATGGAACGATGGAACGAGGATGATGGAATTAAGAGCATGAAGAACTCGGACCATGGCGATCGCCACGAATGGCATTGAGCAGTTTACTCCACGGCCGAAAAGGAAATCCCATCATCTCCATCCCGAGGGTCCAACAGATTTATTGAAACAACAATGAAGCCTGGCCAAGGCAGTCACATTGCTCTTCACCAGCAGGTAAATACAACAAAATATCCGTATTGTAATTAAAAGGAATTCACAACATGCCCGGCAGGCAACCAAAACCAAACCAAGGGGGAGGCAAACTAAGCAACCCAACGAAATAAAAACCGATCCCCAACAAATTAACCATAATTCATTGTCAAAAATAATAGACCAACATTATCCCAAATAAAATAATTAAACATTACTAGTAAATTAACATAACCTGGTCCCAAAAGAAAGGTAAACCCGTAAAAAAAAAAAAAAAAAAAACTAGATCCCCCAGCAGCAGTACCTATTACAAATAGTGCCCTATTACAAATATGCAGTACTCTATTACAAATAAATACATGTCTTTAAAATAGAGCACCCATTACAAAAAACATACCTTCTATATAAAACATCCATATAGAACTATATCTTTTACAACCATAATATTTATATACATTATTTATAACCAAAACAACCAATATTTAATTTCGATTCCCGCCACTGCCAAAACTGCCGCCGTGTTCAGGCGGAGTCCGTTCCCTTTAACCGTAAATCCTCGTCCGTCGCGCCAGCGAGTTTGCCACTGTCAGAATTTTCAAGGGTAGCGAACAGGCTGGTCGCCGAAGGCGGCTAGTGTATAGAAAAGTCACCTGGACCCGTTTTTTCTACTAAACAAAATTTCTAAAATTAGTAAATAACAAAAGCAACCCAACTCATTGTTAAACAAAATAAAACTTTAAAAAAATTGAGTTGCAGCTTTTTTAACGAGTGTTACTTTCCCTTTTTCTGCCGAGATGAACGACTCGTCATGTTATAAAAATATTAAATTTCGGATCAGGTCTGTTTAAGTCATGCAAATCACGAAACATTCCATCTCGTTCCAGTTTTATTTTTTTTAATATTGTATATATATATAAATATAAATTTGATATTCGTTCTTCAAATCATGTTTACATCTTACAAATACAGAATGACGCTATTTTGAAAATTTTTGAAATCTGTTTAGGACGTCTTAAAACGTGTATTTTCGTCAAAATCTATTTATAGTTTCAAAGCATGGCCATGCTTCACAGAAAATAAATGCCCAAATCAGGTTCCTATTGCGAAAAACTGTGGTTTTTTACATTTTTAAGTTGATTTAATTTTTAGTATTGAAACGGGGAAGTAGCTATAGGTGCTCCTTAGCTCTGAAATGTTAGTAAACTTTCCCTAATCATCCATTATTCAAATTTTTGTGACAACCGATAGATAACTTGGAAAGAGTTCGAAGATTCGAAGCACGAAATCATTTACTGGAAATGGGTTGCGTGTCAAATTTTCAAAGATCGGTGAAAAGTTCACAAAAATAAAGTCGGAAAACAAAAGCTACACTATAGGTTAAATCTCCCAAAACTTTCCAAAAGACGTCTGTTCTTATACCCCCCTTTTTTGTTTCTTCCGAGTTCAAGAGTTGACTTCTCATCATAAGTAATCTACATGCATTTCTGAACTTCGTTTTCCCCCCGTTAGGATAACCTTGCAATGAAAATGGATTTACAGGCAGAGTATGAAGTGGGGGTATACTTTGGAATTAAACGGAGGGCGTTGCATTCCGTTAAACGGGATCGAGCCTATGCGAAAGATCTCCAAATTTTCGATCATTTTTTTTTTTCAATAAAAAAATGACAACTCAAACTGTAAAATAATCATTTTATGTCATTTCCTCTTACACATCGAATGCCGCTCATTTTAGAAATTCGTTCTCGAGATATTGCATCTTTTTTAAATCAATGTACATATTTACAAAAATGCTACATAAAATTAACAAAATGTATTAAGTATTATTATGCTATAGATCTAGCATTAACAGCATTCTCCTGGATCTAGCACGGTTTATTCACACGCCAAATGTAACAAAAGTCTCAATGATAGCTTCGGTATTATTATTGTCGTGGGGCTCGTTCCCTTTACCTCCATGATTATAGCTCTGAACAATAAATCTATTTTTAATGGCGTCATTTAAATAATAATCTTTTTGAAATGACGAGAGTGTTTTCAACAATGAACGATTACATTTTGAAGCTAAACGAAAGAAAATAAAATTTTCATACGAAAATATAGTGTAAAAAAATGTATCGTTTCAAAATTGTATACAAAATAGAAAATTTTTATCCGATTGTAACCAAATAGGAGGCGAGACATGCAAAGTATTTAACTCATCGTGCAAATTTACAAATTATTGGATGCCACAATTTCAGCGCTAGCGTTAATAGAAAAGCTCTCTGTTTTAAAAGGATTTTGTCAGCGGCTGCCCCTAGTTTTTTTTTAATATAGAAAAATTATAATAGTAACCTAGTTTTTTTCATATAGAGAGATATTTTTTTTAGATAGAGAAATTATAAAATACCATTAAACATCGAAATATATCGGGCTGAAAATAAGTTGGGTGGAATATTTGAGTAACAATGTATCTTTAAACATTTCATGTGCTAAAGTGCACTTTAAGGAGATTTTACGTGAATGTACACTACTACATATTTTTACCGCAGTCACTCTCTAGCGTTCTGGAACCAAGTGTATGCATTGATTTGCCTATTCCGCTGTGTATATGCAGGTGAGAAGGGGAGGTACTCATTTTCTTAAAAACTTATGTATATATTTTATTGAAATCGAATTTACCGGTAAATTAAATTTTTCACGAAAGAATATAAATTTAGATACTTCCGACTAAACTTATGGGGCTAAACGATTGTTCATTTCTAAAATAGCCTTGTTTAATTGAGAAATAACTAAAATGACCATACTGCTCAGCATATGAGTACTTTACACTTAGGAAACGCAAGAGCAAAATGCTCCGTGGGATGTCATGTGCTCCATTGCAAAAGACGAGTTTGGACTCAACATTCAGCCGTCAACTCTCAACAGAATCCAGGAACACTTTCCGAGAGAGAGAGAGAACCCCGACCGCTGTGATCACGGAGTGAAACTGCATAGATCATCCAAGAACTCCTCAAAATTTCTATTTTTAATTCTCTCAGCTGTTGCCCACCCGTGCCGTCGTTTGAGAAGAGTGCGCACACACGGAGAAAGGGTGGAATCTCTCAAGACGCCTGTTTTATTTCTGAAACCATTTCCGTTAAGTGTTGGAGAGCGCAAACTTATACTAATAATACCGTTAGAAGGATCGCGCTCCCATTGCAAATAACGGCATCCACTGGACTGGTTCCTCGTTTTGCATGCGCTCTTCAGCGCAAAATCGTTAATATCAGAAACGGCAGCGAGAAAACTTGCTGTGTGTCACACTTTTGCAAAGAAGGAATGTGTCCGCAACTTGTCACTAGAGGGAACCGGGAAAGGGGAGCTGAGCCCCCCTTTCAAGAGATATTCTCAGCCCCCCGCCCCCCTGCTAAAAAGATTCGGCTTCTAGTAATAATATTTAATTTCATCCAGCATAATATCCAAATATTGCCTGAAATTTTGTTTTTTGGGATATTTTTTGTACATTTTTTTCATTTTTTATAGTATATACGATATAAGTTTGTTTTTCTTGTTTAACTGCATGTATGGTTTTACTGTTGACCATCCATTTATTTAAATATTTAATCTAAAACTATTTAAAAGTTTTAATGACACAAGGACGTATTTAGGGTACTTTTGTATGATTGTGGAGTTCACTTCTATACATTATAGAGTGTAAAGAGACTTACTGCCCCAACCGGGAATCGAACTCTGGATCTCCGAACTGTCCAGCCGATGCTCTACCATTAAGCTACTGGGTTGAAATTGCAGGCTTTTATCGTCGAAGTGGGCTCTTAAAGAGCTGAAATCAACTGTTAAGCAGTTAGAAAGTTAATGTTGCACGTTAACTTGTATTAACTTTAAAAATTTTTCTCCGATTCATTAACAGCTTCACTACTAATGAATGCTTGTATTAAAATTAGAGTTTACAAATTCTAATGGTTAACAGACTTTGTAGTACACAAACTTTGATTCAGTAACATATAATAATAGTGGTCCCCAATAATAATTTATTTATAATATTTAATTATAACGGATTGAAATATTTTTTATAGAGCAATTGATTTAAAAACTAAATCTTAGGACAAGCAAAAATCCGGGTTTTGAATGAATTCGCGCCTATGAAGTATGCGAGCTGTAGAAGATTTCAAACAACAAACTCAATTTGACAAATAACTATGAAATTAGAAATATAAAAAAATTAATTTCTATATTTGGGAATCCTAATATAAAAGAGCATATAAATTTTTAAAATTTGAATATTAAATGAAACATTAGAATGTAGGAAAACACTGAAATCCTTTTAAATCGCATGCATTAAACTCATTTAATTTGCATGCAAGTGCACATGCGTGGATGAGTTGCTTATAAGTTGTTCACTTATTATTTGCAAAAAGCGTAGCGAGGTTTAACAAGAAAGATTAATCATGCATAAAGCATCGATTATGAAACACTTTCCAACTGAAATGCAATTTTATTTAAACATCTCGTCTATAAAATGCGATGCATTTAACGGCGATATTTTTTTAATTATAACAGAACTACGATAATTTATTTTACTTGAAAACTTTTTTCCTTGAAAAAACTGAACTTTTTCAAATGACGTCATTGAAATATAAATCGTCTGGTTCTCTATGTAAAAACAGTGAATACTTCATTCATATCACTTTTATTTCATACTCCAGAGTTAAACAATTTTGCGTGAAAAAAATTCAGCCATTCTTATGCAACTCATTACTTGATTACTTGTTTACATTTTGCATCCATTAAAATTAGGTTTCGTTGTAGACTATATTGCAGACTATATTTCGTTTCAGCTATATTGCAGACTATATGGGCTAAATAATTTTGCGTTAAAGAAATACAGCAAATCTTAAACAACTCATTCTACATCTTTTGGTATTTACATCCTCCATAAGTGAAAAGTAGGCTTCGTTGTAGAAATAATCAAAGTTGGATGATCCTTTAAACTCAAAAATAGTGTCATTGCGTTGGCGCAGAATATAGTTGCACAGAAAATACGCAAAAATAAAGCGATTTTAGGACGGATGCAACATTGAATATAAATTTAAAGGAACTTTAAAAATCACGATTTTTATTCTGGGAAACAAAGAGGAATGCCCTATTTTATTTTGAAGTGGGTCACGTGATCTCTTCATATTATATGGGTGTCATTAATTTTTTAATTTTTATTCAAAAAATTACCGAACTTATTTTGCCGAAATTTTTTATATATATTTTATGGGATAATTTGAATATTTCCTAAAACTTTCGAAGCAATTTGTGCATTTTAAATTCGCTTAAAAAATGTTTGAAAAATTGGGTCCCATAGGGTTCAATATATATTTCATTTTTTCAACCCGGGTTCAATCTAAAACGAATTGGGTAATATTATTCATTTACATTCCCGTATGTCCCACAGACCGTCTCAACCACATACTAAAATTTCGTTTTGATAAAGTGATTTTTACGGCAGTGGTTTTACGGCAGTGCGAACGGACAGACAGAAAGAATGAACAAAGTCATACACACTTTTCAACTATGTTGTAAAATGTTAAACATGGAAGCTTCGTCTTGTTACAATTCATTTCAATAATTGAAATTGTGATTCTGCAACTCTGCGTGCAATTTCACGCATGTATACAAAATTTCTTCCTCCTATCTATTGTATTGTAGTTTTTGAGTAAAAGGGATCCCAAAATTTAGGCAACTGTTGATATCGCTTTGTTAAGCCTCTATTACACGACAGTAATTTGGGACAACAAATCGTTCGCAAAACAGCTTTGGGACGTTTGTGATGTCACTCCACGCGGCAAATAGGGAAGCTTTGCTTCTTGGATAAAATTACGGAGTATCTTGTTATGAATGTTTTTACAATATATATATATATATATATATATATATATATACACTTAATAAATAGGAATAATTTATAATGTATTATATCGAGGTCCACAAATTTATTGGAAAAACCAATTGCATAAAGTACTAAAATAATTATGCTTGTGTATGATATTAAAATAAATAGCTAATATGTATGAATAGTATTATGTATGACTTTATAAATGGAAATACTTAACTTATTTGAAATTGATTTTAACTAATTGAAAGATTCCAAAATTGACAAATGATTATTACTTTCCTTATATACATAATATATAAGGAAAGTATTGCGACGGGGTCGAAAATTCGAATTCGAGTTTTCGACGGGAGAGCACGTTTCAAGCATACCTGACCACGAATCGAACATTTTTGAGGTGATATCTGTCTCTCTCTCTCTCTCTCTCTCTCTCTCTCTCTCTCTGTGTGTGTGTGTGTGTGTGTGTGTGTGTGTGTGTGTGTGTGTGTGTCAGTGAGTCTGTGGAGACGATATCTCACGAACAAATAGAGCGATTCGAATGAAATTTGGTACAAAAATTACAATCTATGAATACTGGACGCCTATTGTTTTTAAACACAATCGAATGTTCAGAACCCTACCCCCCACCCCCAAATTTTCGAGTGAAATTTTGAAAAAAAACATCAAAAAATCAAAACCTTTAATAAAGTTATGCAAATAGACATTTCTTATGTAATTTTTCCTTAGAAAACGATTGACATAAACTTTAGAACGCTAGCATGAACCGTTCTTGAGATATTGCACATTTTTAAAATAAATTTATCAAAAAATCCTATAAATCAAAAAATATATATATATTAACTGTTGAGAAACATGTTCCTTTTTCATATGTAATATCATGCGATACATTGGGTGACATCATTCTCGTGGATCTAACTCGTTCCATTCATGAGAAAAAAGTTTGAGTAATACTTTTGTACTTGAACGCCAATAGTTATTTATCTACTATAAGAATAACTTATTTCTCCTTCCATAACGCTTGGCGAGATTTTGGCGCCGAATTTGGCAGAATGTCGCCAACTTGGAGACTTTTTTTATGTTGCCAAATTAACGAAAATCTTGCCAAATGGATAAAAATGACAGTAAATCAATGAACATGACGACTCATTGACGCAAATCCAATATCTTGGAAAGAATATAAATATCTATTATAAGAAAAACTCATTTTTTTTTTTGTAAACGTAGTCAATTCATTGCATTATATAAGGAAAGTCATGTGTTGCCCCCATCAGATTTTTTTGAATTAAAAATAGAGAATTAATTATTTGAAATTGAGAAGTGATATTGAATATTTTATAATTGATAATTGGCCAAGGATAATGATAATGATATTATTATACAATTACATATATATATATATAATTGTATAATATATATATATATATATATATATATATATTAACTAGTTGCAACCATTAATGAAGTAACTTATTTAATCAAGAATTATCTTTAACTAAAATGAAATATGATTTTTATATGCATTTAAATGGTATTTATTGTACTGACATGCATATACACGAAGCTTCTCCTCACGTTCAACCAGTCTACCCGGTAATGCACCCAGGGTGATTGCGGTAAGTGAAAGGGGATGTCTGAATTTAAACTTATTCAAAAGCCGAGAATAATGTTTAAGTTAGTCTATTTACCTAAGAATCCTCCTCCGTATAGTAACGAATCAGAATGTTTCGTAAAAGGGTGCTAACATAGCTTTTCTGGATGGGTTTCAATTTATATTTGAATATTCAAAGAATTTAGTCTATTAACACAATGCATTTAAATTACAGCTCAAAATTTAATTTGGGAAAAAGGAGTTCTGTTAACTGAAATACCTTAATGCACTTTATATATAAACATCACCTATGTATAAATTATTCATCGTCCATTCCTTTAATGCAGTTTTCATGAAAACTTAAATGATTTTAAATCTTAGTAATGCAATTTTATTTAACATAAATAATACTGAAAAATGTGTGTATACATTAATACTGCTTCCTGGTTATAAATATTGGGGTAAGAAAAAAAATCTGATGTGGGCACCACAGGATTTTTCCTACCGGACCCATATTCGTAACCCATGAAATTGGGTTTAATGGTTCGAATTGGCACAGATATTTATTTGATATTATATGCATGTGTGCAGTTTCAAGACGTCTTAGACAACTTTGTGCATTTTAAAACGTTGCAATCTCCTCAAAATTCCAAAAAAACTTGAAAATGGTTTGTCTTAGAGTGATGGAGTTGGTCTTATTTGCTTCGTCGTTAAAAATTACGTATACAACAAGCATATAATGAATACTTTTAAGCCTATTTAGTCTTTTATTTCAGAAACGTTGACTGTTTTGCAAGTTATCATCGATAATTTCGCGAAAGAAAAGGCTGCTTTTATTCTTTAGAATCTAATCTGCGCCAGGGTACTGACTTACCCGATTTTAATCATTTTCATCGAATAGTTTTTAACTGCAGTGAAACACATATTCAGCTTCTCAAAATTCCAATAGCCTTAATATCTCAAATGGTCATCCTAAAGTAAATGCGTTTGTTTTATCTGTTTTGTTGTTAAAAATTATGTGTAAAACAATCCTTTCATTCAGCATTTTTAGCCTTAAATTTAAGATTTTCACACGTTTTAGAGGGCCATTTTGCAAAACAAAGGCAGGTTTAACATTTCAAAATCGCACCCAAACCTAATCATACCTATAAAATCAGCACCAGGATAACGCACAAGTGACTTATCTACCCAATTTTGGGAAATTTACTCGAATATATTTTGAGTTAGAGTGGATACATACCTTACACAGACACACACAGACCGACATACATACATACACACACGCGCGTGCAGACAGACACACACACACAAACATGTCAAGCACACATACACATGTGCATAGACAGACACACACATGCTCGCAGACAGACACACACATGCGCTCAGACAGACACACACGCAGACAGACACACACACACGTCACGTCCAAAATATTTTTAGTATGGAAAAGTGCCATATTGTATAGAGTTTCGTAAGGACAGAAACATTGCACCTGCTGTAGCAGGTGGTTTTTGTTGACGATTTCCCCAAACACTGCCAGAATTTGATATTCGCACGTTGTTCTGCAAACGCCATTTCCATTTTCGACAAGTGCAAACGACTACAGTTTACTGACACGCATTGTCTGGAAAAACCCTGCACTGCGGACCTGCTTCTTTCTTTTCACATCTCGCGTTACATGTGCCTCTACGCCACGGTAAAATAGTTCCTCTCTCCTCCAATCAAGGTTGGAGATATCAGCACAGTCTCCGAACTTTTTGATCCTACCTTGTATATCTGAATGCAAAATATGAGGTGCCCAGGATCATAGCCTTTAGAATGAGGTCCCCACATAAGTACCGCAGCGTTCATTGTAATTTGGCAATTACAAAAACCTTCTTCGCGAAAGATCAAATTTTTTTAACAAACTAGAACTTTGTTCACCAACACCCGTTGTCGATGAATGCCTTAAAAATTCAAGGTCAATCAAGGTAGTTGTTTAATTTCTGCAAAGCTGGTATTCTTTATAATTCACATTAAAAATCTTTATATGTCAAGCAAAATATAAGTCCGTCATCTTGTTTCTAAATATTTCCTGTTAAACATTTCAAATTTTACCGAGGTTTAAGACGAACTATAGGTGTGAGCCATTTACCTTTTCTACTTTCCCTGCAATACAGTGTAATGTATTGGAATCGTGTCGAAAATCGTAACTCGAGTTTTCGACGGATCTACAGGTTTCAATCACCCTGGAACACGAAAAAAATATTTTTAGTGTAACGTCTGTGTGTATGTGTTTGTCTGTCTGTGCAATGTATGTATCCACTCTAACTCAAAACAAATAGACCGAATTTCATGAAGTTTCATAGATAAGGCACTTGTGGGTGACCCCGGTGCTGATTAGATTTTGACACAATTCGGGATAAAAGGACATTTTTTTTTTTTTTTTTTTTTTTTTTTTTGCAAAATGCACGTGAAAATTGTCTGCATTCACTCTAGCTAAAAAAAATAAAATAAAATAATTGACTATACATCACAAAATGGGGTAGATAAGTAACTTGTGGGATATTCTGGTGCTGATTAGATTTTGATACGATTCGGAAAAAAAAACTTGCATTTTTCTGCGAAATGGCCCACAATAATCGTCAACATATAAAATAAAAACGAAGTAGGTCCATATGTATCCATTAAATGCTGGTTTTATGCGTAATTTGAAACGATTAAAAGAATAAGCTCAACCGCATTATTCTAGGACTCGAAACATTTATTCGCATTCTTGCTGCTCCGGTGTTGAGAATACGTCCAATTAGCGAATGAAAATTAAATTAAAAGTGTCAATTTAGTGTCATTTCAAATAATGACGCGTGTCATTGAGTGTCAATATTATTGGAATCGTGTCGAAAATCGTAACTCGAGTTTTCAACCGATCTGCATGTTTCCAGCACCCTATAACACGAAAAAAACTATTTTTAGCGTGACGTCGGTGTGTGTGCGCGCTAGCGGTACAATGCATGTATCCACTCTAAGTGAAAAACTAATGGCCTCAACTTCATAAAATGCTATAGGTAAGTCACGTTGGGTACGATTCAAGATAAAAGAAACTGCCTTTTCTTCATAAAATGGCCTACAAAAATTGTGTGTATCCACTCTAGCTGAGAAACTCATGGACCCAATTTCACCCAAAATTGGGTAGATAAGTTGCTTGTGGGTTACCGTGGTGCTGGTTAGATTTGGGTACGATTCAAGATAAAAGAAACTGCCTTTTCTTCATAAAATGGCCTACAAAAATTGTGTGTATCCACTCTAGCTGAGAAACTCATGGACCCAATTTCACCCAAAATTGGGTAGATAAGTTGCTTGTGGGTTACCGTGGTGCTGGTTAGATTTGGGTACGATTCGAAGAAAGAAAAAAGAAAGAGAATCTGCCTTTTTCGTGAAATGGCCAGCAAAAGTCATCCAAATTCAAAATAAAGTACTACAACTGTATGAATTAAATACGTGTTTTATTCGTCATTTTTGACGACGAAAAGGATAAGACCAACTCCATTACTCTAAAATGGACCATTCTCGAGCTATTTAATTATAGTTTATTAGTTTTCTTTTTTAAATTTGGGAACTGAAGACGTTTTCCATTATAGTGAAAAAACTAGTAAATGAAATTTTTTTAAATAAATGAAAATTAAACTTGAGGGTTGTTCTGATTGGATTTTGGCATGATTCGGAGAAGTGTCCCTTTTTTGCAAAATGGCCTTCACAGATCGTGGAAATCTGAAATAAATGACTAAAATTGCTGAAATATAAGGACATATAATTTTGGACAGCACGGCGAATATGAATCCATGGCTATTCTAGTGTGAACCGTTCTCGAGATATTTTAGTTTTTGGAATTTTGAAGAGCTGGATTTTAAAGTGCATTAAGTTACCAAATGAAACGAACATGCATTAAAACTGCAAATCGGATATAATATCAGAAAAGTTCCTATGTTATTTTCTACAATTAAACTCAATTCAGTGCTTCATGAAAAAAAATAATAATAAGAAAATGAATTTGAATTTGTAGGAAAAGTCATGTACTGCCCACATTAGGTTTTTTTTTTTATCTCCAAAATGCATAATTATTTTTTTTTTTACTATATATAATTTAAATATTAAAGTTTTTATATTTTTAAACTAACTTAAATTAAAACATTAGTTTAATTTTAATAACTTAAGTTAAAAAAATACCAGAGTTTCGTTTTGCAGATAAGACATAACTTTTGAAACGTTTTGTTAATTTACATCTTAAACTCCGAGCCTACCCGTTTACTTTTCATTCGTTTAAAATTTAAAAATATTTTCTTTTCATTTTAAATGTGTGTTTTCATTTGATTTTTACTTTCCCTATAAACGTAGTATAATGTATAGGGAAAGTACAAGTATTGTGACGGGGTCGAAAATTAGAATTTGAGTATTCCACAGAAGAGCACGTTTCAAGTATCCCTGAATTCGAATCGAGTGTTTTTTAGGTGATGTATGTGTATGCATGCATGTTAGTGTGTCTTAGTCTATGGATATAATATTTCACGAACAAATGGGCATTTCGAACGAAATTGGGTATAAATATTACAATTGGTGAATACTGATTTTGAACGCAATCGAATGTTTAGAAAACTCCCTAAACTTTGGAATAAAATTTTGAAAGGGAAAAAATAAAAAATAAAAATCAGAACTTTCAATAATTATCATTTTCTTATATAATGTTTCATTAGAAAACGAATGGCATAAACTTTAGAACGCTAGCATGAACTGTTCTCGAAATATTGAACGCTTTTTTCAAATAACATTATTTATTATTATTATTATTATTACATAAAATAAAAACAGTATTTACTATTGTGAAATATGTTTTTTCTTTTCACACGAAATATTTTGATTCAAATTTGTTAACATCATTTTCGTGGATCTAGTTCGTTCCATTCGCAAGAGAAGATACTGTATGCACTAGTTTGCATTTGGACGCCAACAATTCGCTAATAGTCATTCATTTACATATAAGAAAAGTTCTTCTCTCAGTTCATCTATCGCCAAGATTTGGCGAAATATCGTCAACTTGTCGGCTTATTTCATAATGGTATGCTGAATTGACGAAAATAACATCAAAATTGCAAAAATGCCGCTAAGGTTATCGAAAATGATGCCAAATTGATGAATTTATTACTGTGATTACATTTACTGTGATTTATTACTGTGATATACATTTTATCACTGTGACCGAAGTCAATTTATTATATTATGTAGGGAGGACCAACCATGTGCTGGCCACTTAAGATTTTCCTTCTTAGGAGCTTGTTCTTTTTCTCAATTCTTTAAATATATATATATATATATATATATATAAGTTAGCAGCAGGATCTTCATTAGATGCAATGAACCGAATTGAATTAATACTTATTATTTTAATACTTTTATTCAGAATTTCAAGGTATTTTAGCCCTTTTATTAACGATCATTGTTCTGAGAATTGTTATTGTTTTCATACGAAACAATGTTATGAAAATCTTAATAATCCGGGTTCAAATTTTAAACTCAATAATTAAAACTTATAATTCATTAATAATACAAAAAATAATTCATGTTCTAATCATGCTAATTGCAAAAGTATTATATCTAATTATAGTCATTTTCATATCTAGACGTATAATTTCATAGCGATGTGCACACTCGTTCTGTAGTGATCGTGTCCACATTTCAGTGCGGATTTTTTTCCCCACTCGACTGTTCAAAACGTGTTGAGATAATTAAACGCGCACTTTTTTTCAAAATCGCAGCATAAAAATTTTTCGCGAAAATGATGCTTTACAATAATAGTATGAGGAAATGAAAATAGAAGTTTTCTCGTGATCACGCTATTTGTATAAACAATTTCACTTAATTTTCAGTATATTGCTTGAAAATAGTTGAAGATTCAAAGGAGTGGCACTTTTCCGCCTGGAAGTGACCTCATTTCCGCTTCTTGTCCTCATCTTTCAAATGAGCGTCACCTCATTTACCTCCTTCCGAAAATTTTGCAACGGAACGGCATCTCGGTTCAGGCACGGAACGCGTCTATGTGAACAAAGGTGGGGAAAAGAGCTTTGAATGGCATTGGGGTGCAGAGAGTTTGGTGCGGGCGACCTAATTAATTATCAAGTTAGATTGGCGCGACCTATACATGGATTGGGTACTTCGGCATAGTTTTACATGTTGCCATCCATAAAAGAGTCCAATATTAATGTACAATTCAACGCCAAAAACATTGTTCCATAGATCTTAAGTACATCATTATTACCCTGTCAAAAAAAAATTGTCATTGCATTACATTTTTCAATTTTTCTTTTTACATGCCCTGCAATACATGGTAATGTATAGGGGAAGTATTAGAATCATGCCGAAAGTCACAACTCGAGTTTTCGACGGATCTACACGTTTTGGGACCTCTAGAACACACACAAAAAATATTTTTAGCGTGACGTCTGTGTGTGTGTGTCTGTCTGTGCAATGTGTATACCCACTCTTACTGAAAAACTTTTTGACCGAATTTCATAAAATTTGGTAGGTAAGTCGCTTGTAGGTGAGTCTGGTGCTGATTAGATTTTGGTACGGTTCGGTATGAAAGAACCTGCCTTTTTTTTTGCGTGAGTTTGGTAATAAAAGCTAATGATTTGGTTTCTCCTTTTCAATTATGTTTCTGCATGGCAACGGCATCTTTCCCGGGTTACTTTCTCTACAGGAATCTCTCTTAACCAAAAGGGAACATTTTATGATGTCGTCGTGCCTTAGGAATTGTTATTTTGTTTAGGAATTGCCCAATGGCCGTTCTCGATATATGGAAGAAATTGTTTTCCACAGTGAACGAATCGAAAGAATCAAGCGATTTCCATGAAATGGGTTATGCGTATTTAAATAGGTAACAGCAATCATTTTATTGATGATTACATTTTTTTTTTAAATCAAAGAATATTATAATAAAAACGCAATTATACTAGAATGTTACGAAAATGGTTACTTTACATGCAGGGCCGTAGCGTAGCCAGAGACGAGATTGAAGAGGGACATTCAACGGGGTTCAATAGTCTTAAAGGAGGGGTCACAAAAACACAATTAATCATTGGCATTTAGAAACCATAATAATTATTATATATTTCAATGCATATCAATTATTAACAAATAATTGCATATTTATATTTGCAAGCTAAGAGCCGATTATAGATTTCCATATATCAATATTAATATATAATAATTACAATTGATTTTAATGTAAGCATTGGCTAGTTATAAAGCTGTTAATAATGTGTAGAAACATTCTGAAAGTGAATACAAGTGAATGCTTAATATTATCTCTTGCCTGCTTTGCAGTTGATTCCCACTCTATAATGGATAACAGTGAACCCCACAATTATAAAAAATTATCCTAATTACAATTGTCATAATTTTTAAATATTTTTAAATTAAATATGTAAATAAATGGATCATGAGTATAATCACACATTCAGCTCAATTAAAAAATCTTTAAAACGAAGTCATTTATAAAAAAAGTTATCAAAGAAATTTTTATGCAAAATTTAAATGCCATTTTATATGAAATTTCATATCACTACTAAACATTTAATATCAGGGGGGCTGACTATAACTCTTGGGAGAGGGGGGGGGGGGGGCTTATCCGCCTCTGACCCCCTACCTGGATACGGCCCTGTTTACACGGGATGTTCATTTCAAAGCGTTTGAAAAGACGCCAACTTGCACTGTTCTCGAAATATCGCACGTTTCGGATCTAAAATGAAAAATATTAAATATATCCATCATGACCGAATGGATAGATGTTTTGTAAATGCAGCGAAATCTGGCAAAGTGACCATACTGTTTTCCCCATAGACATAGTATCTTTTCCCCATAGACATAGTATCTTTTCCCCATAGACATAGTATCTTTTCCCCATAGACATAGTATCTTTTCCCCATAGACATAGTATCTTTGATACGTCTTTGGTTTTCACCCCTTTTCATAAAGTGATCCACTTTCTCAGTCTATTTTTTCACTGCACTTCTAAACATAAATGAATTGAAATTGTATTGAAATAAAGATCCAAAGGATATTAGAACAAGAAAGATCAATCATGCATAAAGCATTCATTATGAAAAACTTTCCAACTTTAATGCAATTTCATTTAAACATCTCTAAAATGCGATGCATTCCTCGTTAATATTTTTTAAATTATCGCCATACTACATTAATTTATTATATTTGAAATCTTAAAGCTTCATCGAAAAAGATGAACTTCATTCAAATGACGGCATTGAAGTATAAATTGCCTCATTTAAACATCTCTAAAATGCGATACATTCCTCGGTAATATTTTTAAAATTATCATAATACTACAATAATTTATTATATTTGAAAACTTCATCGAAAACAACTGAAATTCATTCAAATGACGTCAGAGAAAAAATAACACGCCTCGCTCTCTCTATAAAAGCAGCACTTCATTCATAAACATTTTCCCATTCATGTCATTCATAACAGTACTCTAAAATAATTTATTTTATTTAAAAACTTAAGACCATGGAGCTACAAGTAATTAAACTCTATGCTTAAAACATCATCGAAAAAAATCGTCTTTCTCTCTGCAAAATCAATGAATATTTCATTCATATCATGCAGACTCCATGAGCTAAATAATTTTGGGTTAAAGCAATACAGCAATTCTTATACAACGCATTCTACATATTTTGCTGTTTACATTTTACATAAGTGAGAAATAGGCTTCGTTGTAGAAATAATCATATTTGGATGATCATTTAAACTCAAATATATTGTAATTGCGTTGTTTCAGTATGTAGATGCACAAAATTTAAGCAAAAATAAAGCGCTTTTAGGACAGATCCAACACTCAATATGAATGAAAAAGAACTTTAAAAATCACGATTTTGAGACAAGATGGATGCCATATTTCATTTTGAAGTGGGTCACGTGATCTTTTCATATCATGGTCACGTGATCGCTTCATATAAGAGGTGTAATTATTATTTTAATTTTTATTTAAAAACTACTGAATATATTTTGCTGAAATTTTTTTTATATATTTTATGGAACAATTTGAATATTACCTAAAATGTTCGAAGCAATTTGTGAATTTTAAATCCGCTTAAAAAATGTTTGAGAAATTAGGTTCCATAGGGTTCAATGTATTTCATTTTTTCAACCCGGGTTCAATTCAAAACTATTTGGGTGATATTATTCATTCATATTCCCATAGGTCCTATAGACCATCTGAACAATATACTAAAATTTCATTTTGATTAAGTCATTTTTACGGCAGTTATCGTGCTAACGGTCAGACAGACAGACAGACCGTATCCGCTCTAGTTGAAAAACTAAATAGATCAAGTTTTACAAAATTTGGTGGATAAGTCACTCTGGTGCTGATTAGATTTTGGTACGATTCGGAAAAAAAGAATCCTTTTTTTTTTTTTTTTGCAAAATGGCCAGCAAAAATCGTCAAAATCTAAAACAAGAAAGATCAATCATGCATAAAGCATTGATTATGAAACACTTTCTAACTTCAATGCAATTTCATTTAAACATCTCTAAAATGCGATACATTCCTCGGTAATATTTTTAAAATTATCGCCATACTATATTAATTTATTATATTTGAAAACTTCATCGAAAACAAATGAAATTTATTCAAATGACGTCATCGAAATATAACACGCCTGGCTCTCTCTATAAAAGCAGCATTTCATTCATAATTTTTTTTCCATTCATTTCATTCATCACAATACTATAATAATTTATTTCATTTAAAAACTTAAGGCCGTGGAGGTACAAGTAATTAAACTCTATACTTAAAACTTCATCGAAAAAATCGTCCTCTTCTCTGTACAATCAATGAATATTTCATTCATATCAGCTATATTGCAGACTCCATGAGCTAAATAATTTTGCGTTAAAGAAATGCAGCAATTCTTATACAACTCATTCTACATCTTTTTGTATTTACATTTTCCGTAAGTGAAAATTAGGCTTCGTTGTAAAATAATCAAATTTGGATGATCATTTAAACTCAAATATATTGTAATTGCGTTGTTTCAGTATGTAGATGAATAGAATTTAAGCAAAAATAAAGCGGTTTTAGGACGGATATAACACTAAATATGAATTAAAAAGAACTTTAAAAATTACGATTTGGACACAAGAAGGATGCAATATTTTATTTTGAAGTGGATCACGTGATCTTTTCATATAATGGTCACGTGATCTCTTCATATAAAGGGTGTAATTATTTTATTTTAATTTTTATTTAAAAAAATTATTGAATATATTTTGCTGAAATTTTTTTTATATATTTTATGGGATAATTTTAATTATTTCCTAATACTTGCGAAGCAATGTGTGAATTTTAAATTCACTTAAAAGAAGTTTGAAAAATGAGGTCCCGTAGGGTTCAATGTATTTCATTTTTTCAACCCGGTTTCAATCCAAAACTAATTGGGTGATAGTATTCATTTATATTCCCATAGGTCCCACAGACCGTCTGAACAACATACTAAAATTTCATTTTGATAAAGTCATTTGTACGACAGTTACCGTGCTAAAGGACAGACAGAATGAACAAAGTCATAAACACTTTTCAATTTTGTTGTAAAGTGTTGATAAAAATGCAGGGAACATGATCTTGAAAGAATCGAGTCAAATTGGGTGTGTTTCTTACTTTTCCAACATCCATAGCAATGTATTGCGACGGAGGCAAAAATTACAATTACAGTTTGGGACGGAACAGATCGTTTCAAGCATCCCTGAACTCGAACCTTGAACGTTTTTGTAATGAAGATGTGTGTGTGCACGTATGTTAGTGTGTGTATATGTTAGAGTGCGTTTTTCCGTGTGTTTATGCAACATTAAGCAAGATCAATCATGCATAAATTATGAAACACTTTCCGACTTCAATGCAATGCCATTTAAACATCTCTAAAATGCGATACATTCCTCTGTAATATTAAAATTATCACAATACTATATTAATTTATTATATTTGAAAACTTAAAACTTCATCGGAAAAAATGAACTTCATTCAAATGACGGCATTGAAATATAAATTGCCTGTTTTAAACATCTCTAAAATGCGATACATTCCTCGGTAATATTTTTACATTTGAAAACTTTATCGAAAGCAAATGAACTTTATTCAAATGACGTCATCGAAATATAACGCGCTTCTATATAAAAGTAGCATTTCTTTCATAAACTTTTTCCATTCCTTTCATTCATCATAATGCTATAATAATTTATTTTATTTAAAAACCATGACGGTACAAGTAATTTAACTCTATGCTTAAAACTTCATCGAAAAAATCGTCTGGTTCTCTGTGTAAAATCTATGAATGTTTCACTTGTATCAGCTATATTGCAGACTCCATGAGCTAAATAATTTTGCGTTAAGGAAATGCAGCAATTCTTATACAACTCATTCTACATATATATTGGTGTTTACAATCTCCATACGTGAAAGTTAGGCTTCGTTGTAGAAATAATCAAAGTTGGATGATCATTTAAACTCAAATATATTGTAATTGCGCTGTTTCCGTATGTAGATGCACAGAATTTAAGCAAAAATAAAGCGGTTTTAGGACGGATGCAACACTGAATATGAATTAAAAAGAACTTTAAAAATCATGATTTTGAGGTGATCATGATTGGTTTTGATCATGATTGGGTCGCGTGATCTCTTCATATAATGATCACGTGATCTCTTCATATAAAGGATGTAATTATTATTTTAATTTTTATTTAAAAAACTACTGAATATATTTTGCTGAATTTTTTTTTATATATTTTATGGGATAATTTGAATATTTCTTTAAACTTTCGAAGCAATTTGCGAATTTGAAATCCTCTTAAAAAAATGTTTGAAAAATTAGGTCCCATAGTGTTCAACGCATTTCTTTTTTCAACCCGGGTTCAATCCAAAACTAATTGGGTGATATCATTCGTTTATATTCCCATAGGTCCCAGACCGTCTGAATAACATACTAAAATTTCAATTTGATAAAGTCATTTTTACTGCAGTTATCGTGCTAACGGACAAACAGACAGACAGAATGAACAAAGTCATAAACACTTTTCAACTAGGTTGTAAAGTGTTAAGAAATAATAATAATCATTTCAAACGAAATTTTTCAATGATGCGAACTTTAGAACATTAGCATGAATCGTTCTCGAGATGTTGCACGGTTAACTAATATATTTTTGAAAGAAAAATGTCATAATAAAATAAAGACCTTCAATAATGATACATAATTATTTCATACGTATATTTCTATAATAAAATGAATCACGCACTTTATACGGCTAGTATGAACCGTTCTCAAGATATTGCCCGTTTTTGAAATAAATTTACCAAAAAAATTAAATTTCAAAACTTTAAAAAGTAGTGAGTAATATCCAACAGGTTCACTTCCCATATGCAATGTTATGTGACACATTTGCTGACATCCTTCTCTTGGATCTAGTTCATTCCATTCACGAGAGAATATACCTTTTGCAATAGTTTTATAATTTGACTCCCAAAAATATAGAGTCATTTTTTTCACGGGATATTATCTGAATGTCATTTGAATTTGAATTTTTTGTTATTTTTGACAATGGACAATGGATATCCGAAGTGGAAGCCTTCGACCTTCTCATGCACATTTACATTTCATATTTGTATCATCCGAATGGTATGAAAATTTTAAATTGAGAATCATTTGGCGGTCTAATATTGGGGTGGAGGGAATTCCCCGCAACTTATATTTCTTCTTTCCCTACAATACATGGTAATGTTATTAGAATCGGGTCAAAAATCGGAACTCGACTGATCTGGACGTTTCGGGAAGTTGATTCGTCCCGTTAAAGACGAAACAACCCTTTTTAACGGGACGTCTCTCTGTGTGTGTGTGTGTCCGTGCAATGTATGTATCCACTCCAGCTCAAAGACGATTCGACGCCAATTTACAACTTTTGGAGAGTATAAGTCCCTTGTAGTTATCGTCGTGATGCAAATTAGATTTCGGCACCATTGACAAAAAGAAAAATCTACTCCGCATGAACACGGCGGCAGTTGTGGCAGCGTGCAAATCCAGCGCGCAAACCACCGGGCTACCGCGCCCGAAAATGTGCCAACAGCACGCGATGTTCCCAGGTGGTCACCCACCCAAGTACTAACCGCGCCCGATGCTGCCTGACTTCTGTGATCTAACGAGAACCGGTGTTTTCAGCACGGTACGGCCGTTGGCGTCCGCGTTGTTTTGCGTCATTACGCTCAAATGAATGCATTGTGAAAGAGAAACAAATAGAAAATGAATTTGAGTTTGTAGGGAAAATCATGCGCTGTCCATATCCTACATAAGTCAATGCACAACATTTCGTAGCGAAACGAAAGCAATCGTTCTTGAATTACAACAAGTCATACTTTCAGAAAGTGTTCGAAATATTTTTAGGAGGTTTATTTCTGGACGGCGTTTTTCGTCAAAATCTTGAAATCAACCGTTTTGGAGAAACGATATTCTCCGTTACAAAAAAGTAACTCATTCGATATCTGCGAATGAAGGTATTCGTTGGTGAAACAGCGCAAGACAAATACGTAAAAGCATCAACCACTTCCGTGGGGAGGGGGCGCATAATTCCTCGGGATAAATAAGATAAAATAGTCGCTCCAACTAGAAACCATTTCCTAACAGACCGGCGGATATCCATAGAGAATGTTTTGGGACCAAAAGCTGGTGTGGCTACACGCTCAAATCCACTTCGTTCTCTTTCGGGATCCGTTCAAATAAAACTTGACTACCCCCAAATAATAAGGATGCTTATTTGTTATTATGAGTGAGTTTTAATATACATCATCTTTTTCATTTCGCAACTTAATACATTTTAAAACGTCGCCAGCTCCTCAATCCCCCCTCCCCCCCCCAAAAAAAACTTAAATATATCGAGAACGGTTCTTCCTGGAGTCGATCTTATTTGTTTCATCATGAAAAATGACGTATAAAACAAGTATTGGATCGATATATTTCACCGAAATCTAATCAACCCATCACTTACTGCCCCATTTTGTTAAATTTTCGTCGAAAAGTTTTGAGTGGAAACACGTTTTACACAAACACACACGCGTAAATACACACACACACAAAAGCGTCCCATTAAAAATAGTGGAATCGGGTTCTAAAATGCCCGAAACGTGTCAATCCGTCAAAACATCGAGTTTCGTGTCTTTTTCAATACTTTCTCTGTCTATACATTAGCATGCATTGTAAGGAAAGTAACGATAACATACCGGACAGGAACCCATCCAGTGAGAAAACAATGATGTAGATAAGACCATCCTATTTACAGTTTTTGGGAGTCCTTCGAATCGAAGATCCGGAAAACCATCGGTCGAGTTGAGAATGGACTTTTTTTTCGGCCGTCTCTTGTGTCTCCCAAAAAACAGTTCCGTAGAGTGGGTACACATCGATTCGAGAAAGTGGGTGAGTCTATCACCATGGCAACCCGATCAGGACGAAGGGGGGAGGGGATTTTGACCGAACTAGAAGTTGATCTACCCTATCTTCGGCAGCAGGAAGCCGCCATCGAAATCGAACTCTCAAACTTTTTTTGGAGAAAAAAAAAAACTCAGTAAACAATAAACAGTGCGTATTGCATTCTTGGCTATATTACCTTATTGCAGTGGCGTTGCCAAGGGGAGGAGGGGAATTTGGGGGTCATATCTCCCCAGGAACCGATCGAATCCATTGAATTTCAAAGAAATGATATAGAGAAATAGAAAACATAATACTGGATCGCCCTCCCCACTCTAGATATTTTTACTTCCTCTTGGTTATAAAGGGATTAGGCCTAGGCAAAATGATCTCGCATTTATAATAAATACTTTGTATATATATTTAATGAACACCCCTTCTGCAATAACAGACATGGGAAAAATATCTGGAGTGTAAAACTCGACTGAACTTCCTCATGGGTTCATATTTCCCACCGAGTGGATTATATTATAATTAGTATTAAAATTGAAAAAAAAAAATTTTTTTTTTCATTCGAAAGTTAACCCTTTGAATTTTTTTTTTTTTTTTTACAATACATCAGTCAAGCTTAGAAAGTAAATGTGTTTTGTGTTAACACATACTATTTTATGATCAGTTACATGTAATAGTTTAAAAGATCACTCTCTCTTCGTTTAATCTGTATCATTGCACTGAGAAGGATTGTTTCTCTATACTAAATAGCGATTATAAGGATGCTATGAAAATTCTAAATCGCGAATTTCTTTTTTGAATCATACCAGTTATGAAAAATTCTTTCCATTTTAAAAATTCTTCTCTATTGAGTGTCGACTGTGCATGCCCACTCGTCAATAGAATTTGAACCACGCCTACAGAAGCGGGGATGGGGGGGGGGGGGGGTCGTTTATTTTATTTATTTCTAATTTTTTTAGCTTTCAACGTTTGTGGAGCGGTGCTCTTCACGCTTAAACTGAGGATTTCGCATTGTGCGGTGGATACGGATTGAAATGGATATGGCAATTTGAAAACTGAATAGTAGTATTTAAATAGCGTGCGCTTATTTAGGAGCCGGTTTGAAATCCATCTCCAGAAGTATCTCACTCTCCTATCAGATTGAACTTCGCGTTAAACCGAACCCGAGTAAGCAATAGTCTACGATAAGTAAAACCATACATATTGTTAACAAATGTTGAGATAAATTCTTCATCATAGAAGCATGTATCAAACGAAAATCCAATGATCACTGACTAATTTTCGTCGCTCTTATATTCCATGCAAAAATTTTCTCACATAAAATTTGCTTTCATTTCGTTTGATTACTGAAATACTAAAATGTATCACAGAGAGTACTGCTGAGGAAACTGTTTGCATAAGTTTATTGAGGCGGTTTCCCTCACGAGGTTTAGTCCTTTGATGGATGGCGCAGAAACGGATGAAGAAAAACCCATAAAGTATTTTCGAAATGAGCGTATGCTTATTTTAATTTCGCAGCATTTTGTGCAATGATTTCTTTTTTCACATAAACTGTTAATATATTCTCTCTTTGTGCCGAGCGCTTTCTTGAAAAATCCAATGCTGATTCCATCGAGGTAGTATATACTGACTCGTTGGCTGATTCTGAACGAACTCAAGGCTAATAGTCTTTTGGATTTGACCTAGCCCAGACTATATTAAGTGGGATAAGTAAGAAGGAAAAAGAAGATACTTTGTTAATTATATTTTGCTTCATATGTACGTATATTCTATGGAAGGGCACAAAAAGGAAAACCTTCATCTATTCAATTTTACCCGGATATACATATTCCTATAACAGCATTCCACCAGCAAGCGCACTCTAATAATTAGAAGAGTCAAACATTCTCTCCGATATTTTAGAAAGTGTACTGAAAACAAATAAATTTATTTGTATTGAAAGCAAAATTTGTACTGAAAGCGAGCATTATAAACATTCTTATTAATTTATTTATAATAAATAAAAAATATTTCCTCTAGCTTTTCGAACTCTTGCTATTCGAAACTGTTTTTGCGAATCAAAGATCTTTGGGGGTCGGATTAAATTTTCTAATAGAATTTCTAATAGATTAAATTTTCTAATAGAATTTCTAATAGATTAAATTTTCTAATAGAATTTCTAATAGATTAAATTTTCTAATAGAATTTCTAATAGATTAAATTTTCTAATAGAATTGTTTGTTTTGGCGGTAAAATAAAAATAGGATGTGAAATTATGGGATGCTGAGTTTTTAGACCTGAGTGTTATATAAAATACAGTATTGATAAACACAGTATTGGTAAGGGAGTTATTTAATTGCATGCAAAAAAGCATATAAAACCTTTCTGAGAGTGCTAACATGCAAATAATACGGTTTTTAATTGGGAGAAAATTGGGCGATGCTAAAATATCTTCGTTGTCATTTAGGAAAAGTTTAACTTTCTCAAAGTTTAGAGGAGAAAAAAAAATGTAGAGGGCCCTGTACGATGTATACAGGTAATATATGAGATACAAATAGAGTTAGATTTCAAAAATACAAATATTATTATTTTTTAATAAATATTACTTTATATATATATATATATATATATATATATATATATAAAGTAATTGAAGAAATTTTATTTTACTTGTATTATATATACCTGAGATGGATCATTAAAAGAGAATGTTCTGCATAACATAAGTGAAAGGGAGATGGACTGAAATGTAATTGTGACATCAAAAGTACTATACGACAAGCCGTTGAATATTTAAAAAAAAACATGATAAGAAAACTTTATAAATAAAACAGGTACTAAATTGGTATAAAATACCCCTTTTTCCCAGTTCCATATATAAGTTAAGGAATGGAATAAGAATTACATGTGCTAAAGAGTGGTGAATAAAACATGAAGATTGATATAAATCATATATGTGATGCAGTTACTTAACGTACTAATCCCCTTGTTCCCTGCATAAACATACATGGTGTAAATGTAAGAACTGTGTTTAAAGATGAAAAGTTACAAAACAGAAACATTGTTTTGCGCCGTGAGCTAGGCCTTTTCTAACTCCTAAATTATTTTTTTTTGAAAATGAATAAATTGAATAAATTGTATAAGTGAAAACTGAAAGGTGATATATATATATATATAGTATTAATCATTTACAACATTATTATTTTATTTCCACTCTTCTCAATGTGATTCCCTTTTGGCATAACTTTTTGTGTTTAATTATATCACCTTTTAGTTTACAATTAAGATCAATTTTTATTCTCTGGTATCATTATTTTCCTTATTTTTTTTAATATTATATTTCTAGTCCTCTTTGACGGTTTAATGTTATTAAACTAGGGTATAACAATTTTCATGTTCTAAATATTAGCTTCCTTATCTACATTTTTATTCCTCCTTAATGTTATTCATGTTTTAAAGTAGCCTTATTATATTTATTTTTATTATTATATATATTCAAACTGTAGGGTAAACAATGAAATGCATAAAAAAGCAAATAAAATAAATTGCAGTTTATCGTGATGAAAACGAATGCAGTTTTTCGGAGTGATAACTCCAAACGTTTCCGAGATGATGGGATCTCCAAAACGAGAGATGCGGTGTAGAGCTCACGCGTCAATTCAAAAATAAAAGCAGCTGAAGGGACAGAAAGGGGGTGAAGGTTTGCGTTTGAAGTATATGCGTCACGGGGTACACTAGTCACAACTACACAGGTACACTAGTCATTGACTATTATTTAGGGATCGCGCCGTAAGCATCTGAAGATAGAGGTAGAGGTCGGAGGTAAGCCGCGTTTGTTTTCCCTACGAGAAGGAAGGAGATGCAGGTGAGAGGTTGGATGTAGGCACTTACCTTTCTTCTTCTCCTCCTTTTCTTTTTTCTCGATAAGGAAGGCCTCCTTCTCCTGCTCCCCGTACACCATGAACTTCACTTTATCGGTGAAAGAGAAGGCCTCTTCGCCTCCCTCCTGAGCGCCCTCCGCCATCCTGCACACACCTCCAGGAGACTGTTGGTGTTGTTACCTTTCTCTCCCAGCAATGCACCTCAACGCCACGATCGATCGATAGATGGCGCCACGATACGTCCATGCGGGAGGTAAACAAAAACAGAACGGAGGTGGCGGTCGTTTCGTATCAAGTTTTGAGGTACATTTGAATGTTAAGGTGCATTTGAGTGTTCGAAACGAAGACGAGCAATCAAATTCTGAAGTCCCGGCAAACATTTTCACGGGACCCTTCCATATTTGATTTTCTCTCCTTGGAAATATTTAACGATTTCCTCCCCCCCCCCCCTAAACAAATCGACGGTAGCTCCAGTTTATTAGATGGAAACTAAATGACTCCATAACTCTGCGGGAATGAATAACACCATTTAGTAAAATAAAAATCCAAAAAAGTTCAATAAGTATATTTGATATTTTCAGGCCCATTTGTTTCGTTTACAAACTTTCAGAGCACGGGCGTCCATAGAGCTTTTCCCAGGAGGGGGCACTGATGTGTCATGGGACAAACTCAAAGAATAGTTGCACAATATAGACTAGTTTGATGCTCAACTTTGGTACCTTGAAAGTCGAGGGGGAAGGGACCCTCTTGCCTTTCCCTGCGGGCCCCCATGTTTCAAAGCGCTACAACTCACTTGCTAACTGTTTATAGCCAGTGGGGGACGGAAACATTTTATAGTAACACAGCTTCTATTTGTGTGACAGCATTTAGATATATTTATATAGAGCGAATAGAATCCCCCCCCCCTTAAAGTTTCATTCGTATTCCCCACCCCACCCAGCCAAAAAAAAAATCTTCAAAGACTGCCTGTTTATACTAGGATGCGCTTTTGGCTTTCCTCCTGATTTCATTTAGATACTTCGAACCTAGACGTCAGATCCAAATATCACATTATTTTACTAACTTGCTTGGCGATATATAAATTAGACTTATACAATACAGCTTGTAAAGAGCCTTACTGTAATGCCCCAACCAGGAATCGAACCCTGGACCTCCGAACTGGTCCGTCGATGCTCTACTGGGTCGAAATTGCTCTTATCGTCAAAGTGGACGATTAAAGAGCTGAAATCAACTCTTAGAGAGTTAATGTTGCACGTTAACTTGTATTAACTTTGAAAATTTTTCTCCGATTCATTAACAGCTTCACTACTAATGAATGCTTGTACTAGAGTTTACAAATTCTAATTAATAGACTTTGTAGTGCACAAACTTTAATTCAATAACATATAATAATAGTGGTCCCCAATAATAAAAAGTACCGTATTTAATTATAACTGATAGAAATATTACTTTCCTTATATACATAATGTATAAGGAAAGTATTGTGACGGGGTCGAAAATTCGAATTCGAGTTTTCGACGGGAGAGAACGTTTCAAGCATCCCTGATCACGAATCGAACATTTTTGAAGTGATGTCTGTGTGTGTGTGTGTGTGCAATGAGTCTGTGGAGACGATATCTCACGAACGAATGGAGCGATTCGAATGAAATTTGGTACAAAAATAACAATCCGTGAATACTGGAAGCCTATTGTTTTAAAACACAATCGAATTTTCAGCCCCCTCCCCCCTAAATTTTCGAATGAAATTTTGAAAAAATCATCAAAAAATCAAAACCTTTGATAAAGTTACTCAAATAGATATTTCTTATATAATTTTTCCTTAGAAAACGATTGACATAAATTTTAGAACGCTAGTAGCATGAACCGTTCTCGAGATATTGCACATTTTTCAAATAAATTTATAAAAAAAATCCTATAAATTAAAAAAAAATATTAACTGTTAAGAAACATGTTCACTTTTCATATGTAATATCATGCGATAAATTTGGTGACATCGTTCTTGTGGATCTAACTCATTCCATTCACGAGGAAAGGTACTTTAAGTAATGCTTTTGTATTTGAACGCCAATAGTCATTTATCTGCTGTAAGAATAACTTATTTCTCCGTCCATAACGCTTGGCGAGATTTTGGCGACGAATTTACGGAATGTCGCCAACTTGGCGACATTTTTAATTGTTGCCAAATTAACGAAAATCTCGCCAGATGGATAAAAATGACGCTGAATCAATGAAAATGACGACTCATTGAAGAAAATTCAATATTTTGGAAAGAATATAAGTATCTACTATAAGAATAACATTTTTTTTAACTGTAGAAGTAGTAAATTCATTGCATTATATAAGGAAAGTCATGTGTTGCCCACATCAGATTTTTTTTATAAAGCAATTGATTTAAACACCAAAATTTAGGACAAGCAAAAATTCGGAATTTTTGGGCTTCACTAATCTATTAAGCATGTTTAGGTGGATGTAATAGACCTTCACCCATAATTACTATTATGTTTTAAAGGTATAACTGTGTAAAGAGCCTTGCTGCCCCAACCGGGAATCGAACCCTGGATCTCCGAACGGGCCGACGCTCCACCGTTGAACTACTCTAACGAAACTGCTCGGAAAAGCTCTTATCGTCTCTGCAAGCTGACGAGATCTTCAAGTTCTTCTATAAACTTGCTTAGCGGCACATAAATACGTACTTGAATATATACTTAAGTACGTACACGAATACGTACATAAATACGCAATTTTCCTATAACTTCCTCATTTTACTTTCCCTGCAATGCATGATAATGTATAGGGAAAGTATTGAAATCGTGTCGAAAATCGCAACTCGAGTTTTCGACGGATCTATACGTTTTGGGACCTCTAGAACCCGAAAAACTATTTTTAGCTTGACGTCTGTGTGTGTGTATGTATGTGTGTTTGTGTCTGTCTGTGCAATGTATGTATTCACTCTACTCAAACACTAATTGACCCAATTTCATAAAGTAGGGTAAGTCATTTGTGGGTAACCCCGGCGCTGATTAGATTTTGGTAAGATTCGGGAATAAAAGAACCTGCCCCCCCCCCCTCCCCATTTTGTGTGTGTGCGTGAAATGGCCCGCTAAAATCGCATGTGTCCATTCTAGATAAAAAAAAAAAACCTAACTGATCCAATTTCACAAAAATTGGGTAGGTAAGTCACGTGTGGGTTACCCTTGTGCTTATTAGATTTTAGTACGATTCGGAAAAAAAGAACCCACCTTATCTTACGAAATGGCCCGCAAAAATCGTCAATATCTAAAATGAAATACTACGTATGCTCAAATGTATCCATTAAATGCTTGTTTTGTTAAACATAATTTTTGACGAAAAGAATAAGACCAACCGAATTATTGTAGGCCTAGCCGTTCTCGAGATATTTTAGAATTTTAGCATTTTTGCTAAACCTCCTTTGAAAATACGTCCTGCTACCCTATGATAACGAAAATTGAATTTAAAGTGCCAATTCTGTATCATTTCAAAGAATAATGCTAGATATTGTGCGCCTTTAAACTCAGTTTCGTGAATCATTAAGGAAATAAAGAGAAAATGAATTTGAGTCTGTAGGGAAAGTCACTTGCTGTCCACATCAGATTCTTTTTTAAATACAAAACAAAACATCTCGTGCTTTGTACTCATATGTCACCAAGGAGGCAGTAAACACATTGAGCTGCATAACCATCGTGACATTTTAGATATTACAGATTTTCCACTCATTGGAAAACCCGGGCTAAAATAATAAAATATCGAAATTATAACCAGTGTACTTCGAAATCTAAAATCCTAAATCAAATTATATACACTTGTAGAGCTTTCAAAGAGATACCAGTTCTTGCTTATTATTCATAGTTTTAGTTTTTGAGAAGCATAAAAAGTTTGTATTTTTGAGATATAAGTGTTACAATCTTGAAAAATGGACAATTGATAGTCTTTAACTTGACTAGACGATTACTTGAAAACTATAAGAGCTTTATTTGAAATATATATAGATTTAGAGATAACATTTCCTAATGCATCTTTTTGTTGCTTATTATGTATATTTATCTTTTATAGCTTCGAAGATATTTAGTAAAAGTAAGTGAGTAAAAGTAAGTTAAATGGGGAAAAAAAACATTGCGCTGCCACTTTTTTAAGTTCAAAATATTAAAATTAATTTTAATATCTTGAATAATATACATAACAATTGAACAATATTCATAATGTGACCAAAACAAAAAACTTTAAAAAATACAAGCTTCCAAAGTGCTTCCATTTTTCGTAACACTCCACTCCGCTTTCCAGCACTGATACCCCAAGCATAAACCTAAACATAAAAATCTGATGTGGGCAGCACATGACTTTCCTTGCAGACTTATATTCACGTTCTCTTTATTTAATTAAATTGATTTCACTTTTAATTCAATTTTCGTTCTCATTCGGTAACCGGACTTATTTTCAAAGGTGGCGTAGAGAAAATACGAAAAACTAAAATATCTCGAGAACGGCTAGTCCTAGTGTAATGGGGTTGATCTTATTCTTTTCGTCGTAAAACATTACGTATTAAACGAGCATTTAATGGATATATTTAAGTATACCTAGTTCTTTAGTTTAGATTTTGACGATTTTTGCGGGCCATTTTGCAAAAAAAGGCAGGTTATTTTTTCCCGAATCGTACCAAAATCTAATCAGCACCAGGGTAACCCACAAGTGACTCATCTACCGAATTTTGTGAAATTCGATGCATTAGTTTTTCAGTTAGAATGGATACAAGCTTTTGCGGGCCATTTCGCAAAAAAAGGCGGGTTCTTTTATCCCGAATCGTACCCAAAACTAATCAGCATCAGATTCGCCCACAAGTGACTTACCTACCAAATTTTAGGAAATTCGGTCAGTTACTTTTTTAGTTAGAGTGGATACAAAATCTGCACAGACAGACAGATACACAGACACACACACAGACGTCACGCTAAAAATAGTTTTCTCATATTCTAGAGGTCTCGAAACGTATAGATCCGTCGAAAACTCGAGTTGTGATTTTCGATATGATTCCAATACTTTCCCTATACATTACCATGTATTGCAGGGAAAGTAAAATATCTGGGCAGCACATGACTTTCTTTATATAATGCAATGAATTTACTACTTTTATAGTAAAAAAAAATCTGATGTGGGCAGCACATGACTTTCCCTGCAGACTTATATCCACGTTCTCTTTATTTTAATTACATTTATTTCACTTTTATTCAATTTTCGTTCTCATTCGGTAACCGGGCTTATTTTCAAAGGTGGCGTAGGGAAAGTACGAAAAACTAAAATATCTCGAGAACGGCTAGTCCTAGTGTAATGGGGTTGGTCTTATTCTTTTCGTCGTTAAACATTACGTATTAAACGGGCATTTTATGGATATATCTGAGTATACCTAGTTCTTTAGTTTAGATTTTGAAGATTTTTGCGGGCCGTTTTGCAAAAAAAGGCAGGTTATTTTTTTCCGAATCGTACCAAAATCTAATCAGCACCAGAGTGACCTATACGTGACTTATCTACCGAATTTTGTGAAATTCGGTCCATTAGTTTTTCAGCTAGAGTGGATACAAAATTCGGTCCATTAGTTTTTCTGCTACAGTGGATACAAGCTTTTGCGGGCCATTTCGCAAAAAAGGCGGGTTCTTTTATTCCGAATCGTACCCAAAACTAATCAGCACCAGCCCCGCCCACAAGTGACTTACCTACAAAATTTTGTGAAATTCGGTCCATTAGTTTTTTAATTAGAGTGGATACAATATCTGCACAGACACACAGACATACACACAGAGTCACGCTAAAAATTGTTTTTCGTATTCTAGAGGTCTCGAAACGTGTAGATCCGTCGAAAACTCGAGTTGTGATTCTCGGCATGATTCCAATACTTCCCTTATACATTACCATGTATTGCAGGGAAAGTAAAAATCTGATGTGGGCAGCACATGACTTTCCCTGCAGACTTATACTAACGTTCCCTTTATTTTAATTAACTTTATTTCACTTTTAATTCAATTTTCGTTCTCATTCGGTAACCGGACTTATTTTCAAAGATGGCGTAGAGAAAATACTAAAAACTGAAATATCTCGAGAACGGCTAGTTCTAGTGTAATGGGGTTGGTCTTATTCTTTTCGTCGTTAAAAATTACATATTAAACGGGCATTTAATGTATATATTTGAGTATACCTAGTTCTTTAGTTTAGATTTTGACGATTTTTGCGGGCCATTTTGCAAAAAAAGGCAGGTTATTTGTTTCCGAATCGTACCAAAATCTAATCAGCACCAAAATAACCCAGAAATGACTCATCTACCGAATTTTGTGAAATTCGGTCCATTAGTTTTTCAGTTAGAGTGGATAAAAGCTTTTGCGGGCCATTTCGCAAAAATAGGCGGGTTCTTTTATCCCGAATCTTACTCAAAACTAATCAGCACCAGACTCGCCTACAAGTGACTTACCTACCAAATTTTGTGATATTCGGTCCATTAGTTTTTTAGTTACAGTGGATACAAAATCTGCACAGACAGACAGACAGACAGACACACAGACAGACACACAGACAGGCAGACAGACACACAGACACACACACAGACGTCACGCTAAAAATGGTTTTTTCGTATTCTAGAGGTCTCGAAACGTGTTGTGATTTTCGGCAGTGAAAACTCGAGTTGTGATTTTCGGCATGATTCCAATACTTTCCCTATACATTACCATGTATTGCAGGGAAAGTAAAAATCTGATGTGGGCAGCACATGACTTTCCCTGCAGACTTATATTTACGTTCTCTTTATTTTAATTAAATGTATTTCACTTTTATTCAATTTTCGTTCTCATTCGGTAATCGGGCTTATTTTCAAAGGTGGTGTAGGGAAAGTACGAAAAACTAAAATATCTCGAGAACGGCTAGACCTAGTGTAATGGGGTTGGTCTTATTCTTTTCTTCGTTAAAAATTACGCATTAAACACGCATTTAATGGATATATTTGAGCATACGTAGCTTTTTAGTTTAGATTTTGACAATTTTTGCGGGCCATTCTGCAAAAAAAGGCAGGTTATTTTTTTCTGAATCGTCCCAAAATCTAATCAGCACCAGGGTGTCCTATACGTGACTCATCTACCGAATTTTGTGAAATTCGGTCCATTTGTGTTTCAGGTAGAGTGGATACAAGCTTTTGCGGGCCATTTCGCAAAAAAAGGCGGGTTCTTTTATTTCGAATCGTACCCAAAACTAATCAGCACCAGCCCCGCCCACAAGTGACTTACCCACAAAATTTTGTGAAATTCGGTCAATTAGTTTTTTAGTTAGAGCGGATACAAAATCTGCACAGACAGACACACAGACACACAGACAGACACACACACAGACGTCACGCTAAAAATGGTTTTTTCGTATTCTAGAGGTCTCGAAACGTGTAGATCCGTCGAAAACTCGAGTTGCGATTTTCGGCATGATTCCAATACTTTCCCTATACATTACCATGTATTGCAGGGAAAGTAAAAATAGGTTATTCTTACAGTAGATACTTATATTCTTTCCAAGATATTGAATTTTCGTCAATGAGTCGTCATTTTCATTGATTTAGCCTCATTTTTATCCATTTGGCGAGATTTTCGTTAATTTGGCAATATTTAAAAAAGTCGCCAAATTGGCGATAGTCCGTCAAATTCGTCGCCAAAATCTCGCCAAGCGTTATGAACGGATAAATAAGTTATTCTTATAAAAGATAAATGACTATTGGCGCTCAAATACAAAAATATTTCTTAAAGTATCTTTTCTCATGAATGGAACGAGCTAGATCCACGAGAATGTCACCCAATTTATTGCATGAGATTACATAAAAAAAGTGAACAGGTTTCTCAACAGTTAATATTTTTTTTTTTATTTATGGGATTTTTTGATAAATTTATTTGAAAAATATACAATATCTCGAGAACGGTTCATGCTAGTGTACTAAAGTTTATGCCAATCGTTTTCTAAAGAAAAATTACATATGAAATATCTATTTGCGTAACTTTATTAAAGGTTTTGATTTTTTGATGATTTTTTTCAAAATTTCACTCGAAAATTTGGGGGTGGGGGGTAGGGTTCTGAACATTCGATTGTGTTTAAAAACAATAGGCGTCCAGTATTCATAGATTGTAATTTTTGTACCAAATTTCGTTTGAATCGCTCCATTCGATCGGGAGATGTCGTCTCTACAGACTAACTGACAGACACACACACATACTTTCACACACACACAGACATCACCTCAAAAATGTTCGATTTGTGATCAGGAATGCTTGGAACGTGCTCTCCCGTCGAAAACTCGAATTTGAATTTTCGACCCTGTCACAATACTTTCATTATACATTATACTATGTATATAAGGAAAGTAAAAAGCACATGGACCTATAAAAACAACTCACCTCTTGTTATTCGAGTATTGTTCGTTATAAAGCAAATTTGGATATACCATCTGAATAAGAAAAACGTTCTGTGCAAAGCCTTGTGCATAAAATGTTAGGACCATAATCTTGATAAAATTATATTTATGTATATATTTTTCAAATATATAAATAAATATGATTATATACTTTTCAAATATATAATTATATTTAGTTTGAAAAATACATTTGAAAATTATAAAACAATTATATTTGAAAATGTAATTAATATATATTTTTCAATTGATATATATTTGATTTATGTTTGAAAAATATATATCAATCTATATATTTTTCAAATAAAGCTCTTGCAGTTTTAAAATTCCATCATCTTGTGCATAAAAATCTGATGTGGGCAGCACATGACTTTCCCTGCAGACATATAGTCACGTTCTCTTTATTTCTTCAATAATTCATTACATTGAGTTGAATGACCCCAAATAACACCCATAACTATTTTAAATGACACTAAATTTGCACTTTTAATTCAATTTTCTTTCTCATTTGGTAGCTGGGCTTATTTTCAAAAATTGTGGAGCCAAAATGCGAAAAAAAATAAACTGTCTCGAGAACGGCTAGTCCTAGTGTATTGGGTGTTGGTCTTATTCTTTTGGTCGTTAAACATTACATATAAAACAAGCATTTAATTAATATATTTGAGCAGTAGTTTTTAACACTTTACAGCATAGTTGAAAAGTGTTTATGACTTTGTTCATTCTGTCTGTCTGTCTGTCTATCCGTTAGCACGGTAACTGTAGTACAAATGACTTTATCAAAATGAAATTTTAGTATGTTGTTCAGACGGTTTGTGGGACCTATGGGAATATAAATGAATAATATCACCCAATTAGTTTTGGATTGAATCCGGGTTGAAAAATGAAATACATTGAATCCTGAGGAGATCACGTGACCATTATATGAAGAGATCACGTGACCTACTTCAAAATAAAATATTGCATCCTTCTTGTGTCAAAATCGTGATTTTTAAAGTTCTTTTTAATTCATATTTAGTGTTATATCCGTCCTAAAACCGCTTTATTTTTGCTTAAATTCTGTGCATCTACATACTAAAACAACGCATTTACAATATATTTGAGTCTAAATGATCATCCAAATTTGATTATTTTACAACGAAGCCTAATTTTCACTTACGGAAAATGTAAATACAAAAAGATGTTGAATGAGTTGTATAAGAATTGCTGCATTTCTTTAACGCAAAATTATTTAGCTCATGGAGTCTGCAATATAGCTGATATGAATGAAATATTCATTGATTGTACTGAGAGGAGGACGATTTTTTCGATGAAGTTTTAAGCATAGAGTTTAATTACTTGTACCTCCACGGCCTTAAGTTTTTAAATAAAATAAATTATTGCAGTATTGTGATGAATGAAATGAATGGAAAAAAAAATTATGAATGAAATGCTGCTTTTATAGAGAGAGCCAGGTGTTGTTGTTGTTGAGACCCAAACCGTCCGACCTACCAGAAAGGTGTAAGGTAACTGTTTGGACGGCCGGGAAGTGCCACCCAATTTGGACCGGAACCCAGTGGGGGAGGCATCCACACCGTACCCTCCTTCCCCTACCACCAACCTCTCGGAAGGACTTACGGACCCACATGTTTAACGTGATCGTACTCCGCGTGAACACGGCGGCAGTTTTTGGCAGTGGCTGGAATCGAACCCGGGCCTACCGAGTACAACTCCAGCGCGCTAACCAATGGGCTACCGCGCCCTAGAGAGCCAGGTGTGTTATATTTCGATGACGTCATTTGAATAAATTTCATTTGTTTTCGATAAAGTTTTCAAATATAATAAATTAATGTAGTATGGCGATAATTTTAAAAATATTACCGAGGAATGTATCGCATTTTAGAGATGTTTAAATAAAATTTCATTGAAGTTAGAAAGTGTTTCATAATCAATGCTTTATGCATGATTGATCTTTCTTGTTTTAGATTTTGACGATTTTTGCGGGCCATTTTGCAAAAAAAAAAAAAAAGGGGGATTCTTTTTTTCCGAATCGTACCAAAATCTAATCAGCACCAGAGTGACTTATCCACCAAATTTTGTAAAACTTGATCTATTAGTTTTTCTACTAGAGCGGATACATGCAATATTTGGGGGCCATTTCGCAAAAATAGACGGGTTCTTTTATCTTGAATAGTACCCAAAACTAATCAGCTCCAAGGTCCCACACAGGTGACTTATCTATCAAATTTTATTTAATTTAGTCCATTAGTTTTTGAGTTAGAGGGGATTCATACATAGCATAGACACACACACAGACAGACACACACAGACGTCACGTTAAAAATAGTATTTTCGTATTCTAGAGGTCTCAAAACGTGTAGATCCGTCGAAAACCCGAGTTGCGATTTTCGGTATGATTTCAATACTTTCTCTATGCATTACCATATATTGCAGGGAAAGTAATAAAAAGGGGCGGTCATCATACTGCACAAACTTCGAAAACTCCAATAACAACCTATTTCGAATCGAGAGCAGAATCCAACCTCCGACGCTCAATTTCAAGTCATTTGGATGCAGCGTTTTCGAGTCATGAGAACGTAATGTTTTGAACTTCTAACGTTAAACGAATTTCCCAGATATTAATTAATATCTTCTGTGATAATTATCGTATCGCGCTGATTTTTACTTTCCCTGTAATACATTGTAATGTATAGGGAAAGTATTGGAATCATGCCGAAAATCGCAACTCGAGTTTTCGACGGATCTACTTGTTTCGAGACCTCTAGAATACGAAAAAACTATTTTTATCGTGACGTCTGTGTGTGTGTCTGTGTGTCTGTCTGTGCAATGTATATATCCACTCTAACTAAAAAAGTAATTGACCGAATTTCATAAAATTTGGTAGGTAAGTCACTTGTGAGCGAATCTGGTGCTGATTAGTTTTGGGTACGATTCGGGATAAAAAAAAACCCGCCTTTTTTCTGCGAAATGGCCCCCAATAGTTTGTATCCACTCTAGTTGAAAAACTAATGGACCGAATTCCCCAAAATTTGGTAGGTAAATCACTTATGAGACACCCTGATGCTGATTAGATTTTGGTATGATTCGGAAAAAAAAATAACCTGCCTTTTTTGCAAAATGAACTGCAAAAATCGCCGAAATCTAAAATAAAAAACTACGTATGCTCAAATATATCCATGAAATGCTTATTTAATACGTAATTTTTACGAAGAAAAGAATAAGACCAACCCCATTACACTAGGACTAGCCGTTCTCGAGATATTTTAGTTTTTTCGTATTTTGTCTACGCCACCTTTGAAAATAAGTCCAGTTATCAAATGAGAACGAAAATTGAATTAAAAGTGAATGAAATTTAATTAAAATAAAGAGAACGTGAATATAAGTCTGCAGGAAAAGTCATGTGCTGCCAACATCATATTTTTACTTTCCTTGCAATACATGGGGGAAAGTATAGGGAAGGTATTGGAATCATGTCGAAAATCGCAACTCGAGTTTTCGACGGATCTACACGCAGGGCCCTCGCTAAGGGGGGGGGGACAGGGGGGGAGTCTCCCCCCCGAATGTTGAGAAATCCCTGTACAGTTGGCAAAATCAAGATCCAAGTTGGCAGACTTGGTACATTTTAGATAAAATGATGGATGATATTTTATCATGATATACACTCCAATGATCCATATAAATGGAATATGGATAAAAAAAAGGCTTTATTGTGTTTAACTTATTTTACATAGACACGTATTCGTCTTTGCTTCAGGCAAGACCACCTTTCTACAGCATCTTCCAAGTTGATTTCGTTTCCAAAGTCTGCTTCGCACTTCAAAAGCATGAAGCTGTTAAGCTTCATGTTTGTCATTGTTGTTCTCAAGGAACATTTCGCAATATTTAGCTAAATGAAGGCTCTTTCATTTGTGCTGACTCCATAACCGGCTGTTAAAGTCAATTGGCACATTTTGAAAGCCAGCTTTAAAGCATTTTTGCATTGAACCATTACGTTCTTCAATGTTTCCATTGATAGTATATGTATGTTCCTCCTTGCATATGTTAACGAAGACTTCTAACTCACTTTGTAGAGCCTGCATATGAGACCTAGTAGCTGGAGGGAACATCGTAACAGCCTCTTCAATTGCTTCGATTGTCAGATTATCCTTGTTCAAGGGAAAGTTGAAAATTGAATATAGTGGAGAAATAGTTGTCTTCATAGCAACCACGTTGTCTTTAAGGTCTCTTCATAGTGTATCAAGGACAGCCTTGAACTCTTTTCTATAGCATTGTTTTAGGTCTATGTTTACTTCATTTTCAGCATACTCTTCAATCCTTCTCGGCCTCATTCGTCTTCTATGGTGCAGTTGAAAGTCATGTACAGGATCAACTTTAATGTTTCCAACACATGTTTCCGCACTTGTGATCAAGTTGTCCATTTCTGTGGTGTTAATATTAATCTTCTCCAAAATTATTACGGTGTTTTCGACTGTTCAACTGTAATACAATCAATCAAATTCAGATCAGGGCTTTTCAAAGTTTCTGTCAAATTCTTCATTTTATACATAATGTTTTTCATAAAAAACAAGATAACAATGAAATCAAATGATTTCATCTTTTTGCATAACCCATGCGCTTTTGCTTTTGTAGCACAGTCTAATTCCTGTTGTGTGGAAATTTCTTCTAATACAGATAGGATAGGTGCAAATGATGTGTTTACAGCTTTTCTAGTCTCTGCTCTGGCTGTCCACCTAGTACTAGACATATTTTTCAAAAGAAGGGCATACTTCACTTCTTTGATCTTATTCCTCAACTGTCGGAAACGGTTAGTACTTGAATTGAAGAAAACATACAATGCTTCAAGTGCGTCGAATAAGTCTCTAATAATAATGCTGATACTGCAGCTGAGTTCTACGTCTGTGATCTTGACATGGAATGTATGGTATATTATGCCCTATGATTTCTGAGAGTTTCTTTTGTGCTCCATTAAACTGTCCTGACATTGAACTTGCAAAATCATACGACTGAAAAGCCAATGAGGGTGTGTCAATTTCTTTCTTTCTTAAAGTCTCATAAATTTACTTTGTCATTCCAATACCTGTTTTTCAGCACATTCAGAAACGTCTAGCAAGCGTTCTCTTGGTTTGCAGTTTTCATCGACAGTACGGACAACAATCGAAAGCATATCCTTTTGTGAACTGTCAGGTGTGGTATCAGCCATCACTGAGAAAAAATCACAGCTCTTAATCTCCTTAACAATTTTTTTTTCTATTTCTTCAGCAACGAGCTCATTTTGTAACTCAGGACTCATGTAACTCACGTGGTACCGCCATAATTCTCTTTCATCAAACCACGTTTTCAAGATGTGGTTATATCTTGAGATCAGCGATATTATTTGTACAAAATTACCATCATTTGATCCTGATCCTTGAAATGCTATCCCTTGACGTCCTAGGATCCTGCATGTGTCGAGCAAGATTCTCACTACTTCTCTGTTTTGAAACTGTACTCTTTCATTTTTTATCAGAGCTAATCTCTTGGTTTGATCAAGAAGTACATCAATGTGCCGCTCCTTTATTAAAAAGTTACAATAGTTGTGGAGTGCTGATCTTTGTGCAATAGATGAAAAGTGAGTTTGTAACTTTCCCAGCTTTTGCTTCTCATTTGCCCCCAATTTCTCACTCCAATCTTCGACCATGCATCTTCACTCTTCTCTTGACCTACTCCATGAGGAAACAGAAAGCACACAAAGCAGTATGCACAATCTTTAATTGTACTGTATTCTAAGTACTGAAATTCTTTATACCAATGGGGATTGAATCTGTCTTTACCATCACTTGGAAAGGATGCCAAAATTGGTTGATGAGGCCCTAATTTGATCAAATAGTTTTTCTGATCATCTGTCAAATCTGAGGATCAAATTAGGGTTACAGTAATTTTTTTTCTCTTTTGGCAATTTCATGATACAGAATCATGCAAAAAAACACCTTTAAGATATTTGAGTATTGAGAGACATTATGGATACATTAATCATACTGATATATCGATGAATGAAATATCGATATAAAATGTGTTATCGGTGTAAAAAAAAAAAAAAAACCTCCCTAGACTTTACTTAAGTTGGTAAAAATCATTACCTGACTTGGCAATTTTATCGGCTCTCCCCCCCCCCCCCCCAATGATAAGTCTTAGCGAGGGCCCTGTCTACACGTTTCAAGACCTCTAGAATACGATAAAACCATTTTTAGCGTGACACCTGTGTGTGTCTGTCTGTCTGTCTGTGCAGATTGTGTATCCACTCTAAATAAAAAACTAATAGACCGAATTTCACAAAATTTGGTAGGTAAGTCACTTGTGGGCGAGTCTGGTGCTGATTAGTTTTGGGTTCGATTCGGGATAAAAAAAAAAAAAACCCGCTTTCTTTTACGAAATGGCCCGCAAAAGCTTGTATCCACTCTAGATGAAAAACTAATGGACCGAATTTCACAAAATTCGATATATGAGTCACTTACAGGTCATCCTGGTGCTGATTAGATTTTGGTACGATTCGGAAAAAAATAACCTTCCTTTTTTTTTTTGCAAAATGGACAGGAAAAATTGTCAAATAAATGCTACGTATGCTCAAATATATCCATTACATGCTTGTTTAATACGTAATTTTTAACGAAGAAAAGAATAAGGCCAACCCCATTACACTAGGATTAGCCGTTCTCGAGATATATTAGTTTTTTTCGTATTTTCTCTACGCCACCTTTGAAAATAAGTCCAGTTATCAAATGAGAACGAAAATTGAATTAAAAGTGAATTAAATTTAATTAAAATAAGGAGAACGTGAATATAAGTCTGCAGGGAAAGTCATGTGCTGCCCACATCAGATTTTTACTTTCCCTGCAATACATGGTAATGTATAGGGAAAGTATTGGAATCAAGCCGAAAATCGCAACTCGAGTTTTCGGCGGATCAACACGTTTCAAGACGTCTAGAATACGAAAAAACTATTTTCAGCGTGACGTCTGTGTGTGTGTCTGTCTGTGCAATGTATGTATCCACTCTAACTCAAAAACTAATGAACCGAATTTCATAAAATTTGGTAGGTAAGTCACTTGGATGTGACCCTGGTACTGATTAGTTTTTGGTACAATTTGTAAAAACAGAACCCGCCGTTTTTTGCGAAATAGCCCGTAAAATTTTCATTTATCCGCTCTAGCTAAAATACTAATTGACCAAATTTCACAAAATTTGGTAGATAAATTACTTGTGGGATATTCTAGTACTGATTAGATATTGGTACGATTCGGAAAAGAATAACCTGCCTTTTTTTACGAAATGGCCCGCTAATATCGCCAAAATATAAAAAAAAGACTACGTGGTGTATGCTCAAATGTATCAATTAATTTCTTGTTTTATACGCAATTTTTGTAAAGGAAAATAATATAACACTCTTCAGGACTCCACTTTAGGACGAACCGTCGCTTATGAGATATGAGATTTCTTGCATTTTTGTTACGCCGATTTCGGAAAAATTTCCAATTACCAAATAAAAACAAAAATTGAATTAAAAATGCAAATTTAGTGTTATTTGGTTCTATTAAACTCAGTCTAATGAATTATTAAAGAAATAAAGAAAATATGAATTTGATTCTGCAGAGAAAGTCATGTGCTGCTCACATCAGATTTTTATTTTCCCTACAATACATAGTAATGTATTATTAAAGTATTTGAATCGTGTCGAAAATCGCAACTCGAATTTTCGACGAATCCACACGTTTCGAGACCTCTAGAATACGAAAAAAACTATTTTTAGCGGGACGTCTGTGCAATGTATGTGTAAACTCTAACTAAAAAACTAATAGACCGAATTTCATAAAATTTGGTATGTAAGTTACTTTGGTGAGACCCTGATGCTGATTAGTTTTTGGTAGGATTCGTAAAAGCAGAACCCGCCTTTTTTTCCGAAATGGCCCGTAAAAATTTCATGTATCCACTCTAGCTAAAATACTAATTGACCAAATTTCACAAAATTTGGTAGATAAGTTACTTGTAGGGTGCTCTGGTGCTGATTAGATTTTGGTACGATTCGGAAAAGAACAACCTGCCTTTCTAGAATACGAAAAAACTATTTTTGGCGTGACGTCTGTGTGTGTGTGTCTGTCTGTGCAATGTATGTATCCACTCTAACTCAAAAACTAATGGACCGAATTTCATAAAATTTGGTAGGTAAGTCACTTGGATGTGACCCTGGTACTGATTAGTTTTTGGTACGATTCGTAAAAACAGAACCCGCCGTTTTTTGCGAAATGGCTCGTAAAATTTTCATTTATCCTCTCTAGCTAAAATACTAATTGACCAAATTTCACAAAATTTGGTAGATAAGTTTTAGATACTCTGCTGCTGATTAGAATTTGGTATGATTCGGAAAAGAAGAATTTTGACATATTCGAATGTTATTACAATGTCTTTATTCCATTACTTATGTAATTCGTCCATTAATCCAACTATTTTAAAATCCCATTGGATGATGGTTGAAGAGGTTTTTTTTTTTTTTTTTGTTCTCAAACGCAAGATGAGATATCAGAACAAACCATTAACGTATTTCAGTAACATAAAATGACCCACTTTATTAGAACAGTTGTGGTCAATCAACTAAACCTCGACTCTGAAATTGCGGTTTCAAATAAAGAGTTGTACCCCAGAAAATTGAACATTTTGGAATATTGATTATCTCCGGATATAAAGATACGAACTTTGCGAAAATTTATATTTACGTGGACTCATATGGGGTTCTAGAATTTATTTATGGCGTCAAAATCGGGTGTTGCCATTGAAAATTTAGAAGTTTCTGTGCATTTAGATATGAAGACGGCCCCTTATGCAACTAATATGCAGTGACAAAAAAACAATTGCAGTTTTCCAGAGCTAAGGAATGAGAGTTCACGATGACAAATTTTTAAGACCATACCTTTAAAACTGCTTTCTTAGCGAAAGTGACCAATATGGAATATACTCAAAAACATTTGAAAAATTTGTTTTTAAATATCTGTATGAAAAACTATCGACTTTTCTAAAATTGGCATTCTACAGGCTTTTTGATTTTTATTTGTCTTCTGGTCAAACAGAAAATGTAGTCTTACTGTTTTTTATAGCAGTATAGCTTTTTCGTACCTCTTGTCTAAAAAGAAGTTTTTACAAATGTTTTAAAAACCTACTGAATTTTTCAAAGTTTTGTGCACATGATCTTTATCTACATTAAAAAAAAAAGTTAAGGTTTTAGGCCTAGTAAAAGTTTTTTTACAATGAGACAATTATGCACACACACATGTATGTGTGTGTGTATATATATACACACACACAATACAAGTATAACGATGGGACACAGCTATTCAGTTTCTTTTGCTTTTACCCTCTAAAGAGGTTTTTCTACAAATATTTAAAAAATCTATTAAATTTTTCAAATTTTTTAAAGTTTAGTGCATGTTTCTGGATAGTTAATAGTTAGCCCTATTAAAAAAGATTACATTTTTTAGACTTAGTACCCAAATTATTGGTATACATTTTTTAAAGTTTTCTTTTTCAAGATGGCAGCAGCATAGTGATGTCAATGTATATATTTAGCTTATCTGTGTAAATATAAACTATTTCAAAAGCTAATAACCTTCATAGAGTAAGAGTATTCCTAGGAAAGTCCTTAAGCACCCCAATAACAAATTCAGCAACAAAGCAGAGTAGATGAAAAAAGCTAATTACACAATAAAATAACATTGTACACAACTGTACCCCAATTTAAAAAAAAATGTCAATAAAATTTGCACCATGCTTAATTAGGACAAAAGAAATTTACTTAATACCTTTTGATAAAAAATTCCCAGAGATATCAATTATTGTTATTAGGTATTTTTCGTTTGATTGCAAGGGACCAGCAATATATAAATTTTTCAAACTTAAATCAGTGAACAATTCATTCAGATAAATTTAAGGATAAAAATAACTTTAAGTGTCAGGCTGAGGTGTACATTGTCCCCCTTTTATCTCCTGAAAATAATTTTAAATTCTACATTGGTAGTATTAAATGCACTATCTGTATTCGTTTAGCTGAACATGCTCGCGATGTTAAAAATAGTAAACTGTCCACGGCTCTAGCCCAATATGTTATTAACGATAATTTTCATCCTATGTTTGATAAAACTTTTCTTTTATTAGCTGCAATAACCGCCCGTAATATTTGACTTATTACTGTTAATACCCCACAATATTTGACCACCCTTTTTATTTATCTTTATCGCAAGTCAATTTGTAATTTTGATCCAGTTCAGACCCACAGTTATGTTTGGCATCTTGTTCTCAACTCCCTATGTGTCAAGCCTTTATAGGATTTTCTAAAAAGTTAATAGTTGCTTTATTTCATTTTTTGATGACATTCCTATTGGTTACCATTTAATATACGAACATTTCCTTTTATTGTAATTTGTATTTTATAATTAAATTATATCTTAAATGTCTCGTATTTAAAAATGTAAAAAAGTAAATTGATTGATATGTAACTTTTTGTCTGACAGTTATGGCCTATATTTAAGCACACGTTTGCACCATATTTTCATTTTGCCACTGATGAAGAGCATAATAATGCACGAAAGCACTGTGGCCATGTGATTTTGTACGTTATAAAAATAGATTTTAATAAATATTTTTAAACCTATATTTTGGTTGTCTTTAATGTACTAAATCAGTAGTAGAAAACTTCAATGGGTGAATTTCCCATTTTAAATAGATATGTAGATGTCCCCCATACTTACTTCCAAAGGAAGTTAACTATTCATACTTTCAGTTTAAGTAAAATGGAATAAGCTAAGAATTTCAATGATTGATATTTAAGCAAATGTTTTATCAAAAGGTACTGGGTAAGTTTTTTTCTTCCAATAAAGCATAGAGTAAATTTTAATAATAGATATTTTTTTTATCTGTGGGGGCATATAAAAATAATTAAATTTTGCATTTTTATGAAATTATCAGTTCTAAAAGGGGTGGGTAATTCTGTTTGCCGATTATTTTTCATATTTTACTTTACTTCTGCAACCAACTTATTCTTTTCAGGCACTCTTTAGTAATGCATAAGGAAAGCCTCGTATGATAGGGATTAAACCTTGATAAATCTTCATATTAACTGTAACACATTTTTATCAAACATTTCAAAATTTTTTAGAAAATTAATAAGTGCACTTTTATTTAAAGGAATACAAAAAAACAGAAAATGAACTGTATATATTTATTTAATCAAAACATAATTTACAATATTCACAACTTCAACAAGTTTCATATTTCAAGCATATTTTATTGAGCAACGTCAGAACTTAATAATTGAAGTGATCATAAAATGATGCATTAAATGGCTGCAAAAATACCAGTGGTCACAAAATTCATAAATACACATATGTTAGGGTTTCTTTTATGAAATATTGCATACCTGTATAGTCAAATATATAATTTTATCATTTAAATTATGCAGCTAGTGGAATTCGTCTAGAAAGTCTTCTAAAAATGGATGTGTCACAAAATTTACTGAAGCATTTTTGTTCATTGATATTATTAAAAAAAAAAAAAAAAAAAAATCTTTGAAGTTGATGTTTAAATTAAGTTTCCAAACATATTTAAAAAGCTGTAACAATCAGCTAAACATTTTCTTAAATGATGGACATGTTTTCAGCATTTGATTTCCTGCTTATAAGTATAATGCAGCAATAAACAAAGTATTTCCAAAGTATATTCCGCAAAACTTCAAGAGTTCCGTGACAGTATTCCAGAGAATTTGTGTACATTTCCTTTAAAATTAAGAAAGAATGCAAACCTTGAATGCATAATTTGTACCACAATATATTTTTTCTCATTTTGGGGTTCTGCCATCCAACTGAATTTCAAAAGGGTTCCACGACCCAAAAAAGCTTAAAAAACACTGAACTAAGACATAATTATTTTAACCATTTTCTACTCAGAAAAGGAGTTAACCCTTAAATCTGCAGACATTAGACTGATTTTAATTTTCATTCGTTTTGAAATTTAGAAAACTCAGTTAATAGTAATCTACATTTTTAAATTTCTATCTTTTCATTTGAAACACTTTCAACATACCAACAACCCTCACTTTCTCATACAAACATTTTACATTAACATTTTGCATGTTAATTCCTAAACAAAGTCCCATACAAAGTAGTAATGTACCATCAATACACTATTAATATTTAAAGTGCATTTACACTAGACATCCCAAGTTTACAACTATGAAATCTTTTGATTCATCATTTTACTATCAATTTAATAAATGTAATTTAATAAATGTAAATAATGCAGAAATTGAGTAAATATAAAATGCAGAAATTGAGTATAAAATGAATAATAAAAAATCGATGCATAAATTAGCAGATTAATTTGTAAGTTCATGAACCTTGTTTGCATCATTGTGACAGAGTTGGATACAAGTATGAAAATGCATCTTCTTACATCTGCACCTTCACCCAAATATTGCTTTTAACGTTTTAATGCAAAAGATGAACTCATTAATAATGGGGGGCATTTAAAGCATGGGAAAACTACTCGCTGCATCATTGGGACATGAGTAATTCCCTCGCCTTTTTCAGGTAGGTTTTTGAGATATTTTAGATTGAAAACGCCAACTGATCAAGAAATCAAACTATGCCATTGTCTCTCGGTACATTGCACTTGTCCGGAGAAAAACAAACTGTGCAATGCATGTTAATGGGACATATTAAGCCAAAGAAATGTTAATGTGACATATTAAGCCAAAGAAATGTTATTAAATAAGTTAAAATGATACTAGCTAAATATTCAAAGTTCCCTAACTTTTGTAGGTTTTGAGGTTTCTTTAGTTTCTCCATGATTTATTGGTAAATCTTTAAAATTTCTGTTGATTCAAGCATTTTCCTATCCTTCCAGGTCAGGCGGCAAAACTGCTATTGGTTGCAAGTTTTATTTCTGTGCTTCATCAGGTTAGTTCCCAGTAAATTAGGTTTTTCACACATGGAAAATGAATGCAGATTAGACATTTAATAAAAAGTATCTCCCCCCCCCCTTCTCTATGTTCACCTAAAAGGGTGTCACTTGAACTGTTCTATGGTGCACCAGGTTAAAGTCTTGGATAGTCAAATGGATCATACTATTTGGATACTAATAAGGGCCAGCGATACTGTAGCAAGAGTCTGACCCATGGGAGCAAAATTCCTGCTATAGTCGAATGCAAAATTGTTTCAATATTAGCCATAGCAGTACATCTTTAAAGAAAGATAAGATAGTTTATCTGATTTGCCCCAAATTTAGTATTCTATCGTAATTTGATATTGAAATACCATGTCAGATTTAGTGTATGCAGAATATGGCATGTAAGAATATGCTAATGGTTATCTGTTTTTTAACCAATTTTGTCATACTAAAGTAATTTGATGTGGAAGATACGAAAATGAAATCATATTTTGTGCCATGTGATAGCATCTTACTATGCTGTTTTAATAATCCCAACTTCTGATCAAAAATCTTAATGATGTAGATGTCAAAATAAGGAGGAGGAAGTCCTGATAACAATACAGTATCATCAACCCACTTTTTTAAATATTTACTCGTATTTTAAATTAAATTAAAATGACTGTCAAATCAATTTTACTTTAAACTGGCCAATAACTAGTGCTTCATGAGAAGTCAATTTGGTTTCTGTAGTATTTTTCAGACCCATCTGTATAAATAATCAAATAATAATTAAAAAAAAGCAAATAATCAGATTAAGCCTCTCTTGTTGAGTCTAATGCTCTAGATTTTTTTTCTTCCACAATGACAATTTTATTCAAAATTAAAGTTTCTCACATCTTTTTTGTGTATTAATGATTTGTCTTTGATTCTGTACATAAAATAAAAGGTATTTTTTTTTCATTTATTACCTTAAATCATGCTTACAATATTTCTGAATTTTTAATCAAATGCTACACCAGAGCGTCTTATCTAAAAATATCAAAGGATGTGGAAGATTTCTATATGATATTTAATTTTGAAATTACAACTAGCTCTCATTATAAATATTGTGATTTATCAGTTTTTAAGTTGATTAAATTTGAAACATGTGGATAAAAAAAGGGGTCGAATGGTACCATGTTATTTCTGGGACATGCTCCAAGTCGACATTTTGGTTCAAGTTGATATAATCAGTTTGGAAAAAATTGTAATACGTAATTCTATACAAACACAATTTCTCCATTAATTATTAATTATAATGGAAATTATATAATTACATGCATCATAATATTGTAGTGTAAAATAATGTTTCCTACTTTTGTTCTCCAAATGTTTGAATGACTCTTGGTATACATAGTTATATAAACACTATATATAGCTATATAATGGTATACATAGAATAAAAATAAAATTAAATTATGGAATGAATCGAAAATACAGAGATTCGTGTTAAGCTTTCAATTATGTTTATATTGGCATGTTTAAACTAATTATTTTAAAAGTAATTTTCTTAAGTCTATCATCATAAATTATATAAACTGGATGGTCACAAAGAAGGTCAAACACATAAAATGGCTGAGGAGACCCTGATGAATGAGTCTGTTGGGTCCATGAACTTACAACACTGTACACAGAACAAGCTTCTGTAGTCAAATATTATCTTCATCTCTGCAAATTTTGATAAATATGGAAGATTCATTTCAATGCCCGTAACTGGCCATTTAATCATCATAGGATAAAATTAAATATCCACAAAATCGTAGACAAACATGACTTCATAAATAACTCAATATTTCACTGACATTAAGAAACATAAATACATAGCAAGTACAAAATGAAAATATATTTGTTTTAAATGAATACTAGAGACAATCGGCATTGTGGTTCTCATTTCCAAGTTCATATTCGCATAATATCTCAAAATTGATTACAAATGTATTAGTAGTGCATCATAGAAAATATTTTACATTTTTTTTTATACAGCTGCCCCTTATTTTCAGACAATACAATGAATGTATAAGTAAAAATAACTTAAAGAATGCACTCTTTTGAGTTCATTTATTAACAAAAATACTTCATAAATGAAGTGTTTGGGTAGTGAACATCCAAAATCTAGAAGGACTGCAACTTAATTTGAAAAAGGATCCCAAAGATTCATGCTGCCGAGGTGGCGAATGTAGGGATTTTAACTAGAAACTTCTCATCACATCCAGCTCGTTAACTCTGTGACAATATGGAGTGGGCCCATTAAAGAACGGTGCAAATTCATACTTATAAAAGTCATGTCATTTTTATTAATAGGAAACTCACTGTCATAAACAATACATTATAGATAAGGCATGGACAATTTTTCAGTAGTTGCTATATAAAAACAAAGGAGCTTGTACAGCAGTTTTTGTCCTTTCTCTCTCCAAATATAAACATTTAAGCACAGAGAATACACGGTAGGGGAGATCATTAAAAGAGAATATCTGTGTGTGCAGAGCATACTGGGATATTCAAATACTAGACAACCACAAAATTTGGTACAGGTGCACTTCAAGTTAGGTCCTATAGGCAAATTTAATTTAATTAGTGTTCAAGTGGAATTTCGGGCTATTTCAGATCAGTTTCCTTCAAAAGAAAAAATACGACAGAAACTGATGCTATGATGTTGCTCTATCAGAGATGAACTGATGTGCGTTAGTTAAATAGCAGCTGCAGAAAAAATTAAATGGCAATTACTCTCTCTCAGTTTTATAGCTATTTACTTCAAATTGGATATGTAGGCATATTTCTTTGCCACAGGTCATCTGTACAAAAATCATGCGATTCTGATAATAATTAAAAGAGTTAGGCCTTTCTTATGCCTATTCATTTTATTTTCATAATACTCTAAATATGAATTACTTTCCCTATATACATCGTATAATGTATAGGGAAAGTATGTGATTGAGTCAAAAATTTAAATTCGCATTTTCTCAACAGAAGAACACATTTCAAGCATCTCTGAACTTAAATCAATTCAAAGTTTAGAAACATTGTGATGGGGATATTATAACATTCTTTTTTCACTACGAAAGAATTAAATTAATTGCATTATATAGGAAAAGTCCTGTGCTGCCCACATCTGATTTTTAAAAAATATAGATTACATAGGGAATGATAATTTAGATATCAATTTTTAGACATACTGCAGAAGAGGCATGTCAGTGGCGAAATGCACTATGGCTGTAATGGGGCTCTCTCAAAGTCTAAGAAAAAAAAGAAACTGGTTGTCAAAGGTAGCTAGTATATAATATTGTATAGTATGTATAATATTAAGTCTTCAGTACAAATTGGAATGGAATAAAAAATGTCACCAAATTGACAAAAATGTTGCCAAAATGATGTTAAATCAATGCAATTTTTTTTGCTAAATCAATGCAATCAATGCTAAAAGTGCTAAACTTTTTTTGCTAAATCAATGATAGTAAATCAATGCAGGGAATAGTATTGTAATGATGTTTTAATAGGGTCTATTTGTCAGTACCTCGTCCCACTTGGCGACAGACTTGGCAACTTTTTAAAATGTTATCAAACTGATGCAAAATATCATTAAATTAATGAAATTGTAGCCAAATTGATGAAATGAAGTGTAAGTGATGAAAATTCAACATTATGCAACATTAAATTAAATTTCCTTGATAATCCACGCTGATTTGCGGAAACTATTTATTTAATATTCATTTACTTTAAAAAATATTTTTTTCTAAAAACTTATGTAATACTTAGGTGTTTTCACCCGAAACACCGGCATTAAAGGTAGCTTTTTTATCATAAGAGTTTTATATTTTCATTTAGTAGAATAACTTCCTGTTTTTATCATTGTAATGAAACACACTATAAATGTACTTCATATGCCAGACTTGTGCACATGGCATTAAATATTGTTAATGCAAACTCTAAGTTTAATGTTATCTACTATAAAAATGTCCCGTCTATCAATCCGTAATGCTGGGTAAAAAATTTTGTGCAATATCGTCCACTTGGCAAGTTTTTTAAAATGTTGCCGAATTGGCAAAAATTTCACCAAATCAATGAAATCAATTGTCTTTTGTTAGAGAATAGTATAATAATAATGTTTTATTAGGGTCTGTCAGTCCAACCATTTCACTTTGAGACAAATTTGGAGACATTTTTAAAATATTGTCAAATGGATCAAAATATTGCCAAACGATATTTTGCAAAATTAAATTAAATTTAAATTAATCCATTTCTCCATCCGTCCATAAAGCTTGGCAAAAAATTTAGATAAGAATTTAGCAGAATTTTAAAAAATGTTGTCAAATTAATAAATTGTTACCAAACTGATAAAAATGATGCAAAAACAATAAAATTAATAAAATCTTGTCAGGGGAGGGGATAGTATTGTAATAATATTTCAGAAGGGTCTTTCTGTCCATCCATACGTCCCACTTTGCAAATTTTTCCACTTAACAAAAATGTTGCCAAATTGATGAAATGATGCAAAATTAAGTTCAATTTAAATTAACTGATTTCTTTGTCTGTAATGCTTAATGAAAATTTTGTTGACAAATTTGGCAGAATAAAAAATGTCACAAAAATGTTGATAAAAATATTGCCAAATTGATGTAATCAATGAAATTTTTTTTTTGTCAGGGGATAGTATTATGATGATATTTTAATAGGGTCTGTTTGTCAGTACAATCGTCCCACTTGGTGACTTTTCAAAATGTCATCAAACTGATGTAAAATATCACCAAACTGATGAAATGAAGCGCAAGTGATGAAAATTCAGCATTACGCAACATTAAGTTAAATTTCCTTGATAATCCACATTGATTTGTGGAAACTATTTATTTAATATACTTGATTCAAATTACAAGTGTGTTCCACTGTTCATGGGACAGATATGTTTTGTTAGGGGGTCGCCGTAAATGAATTGCATTTTGTTGGGGAATTATATAGTATGTATGTTTCGATAAGAAGTCATATAGGAAATAATAATATTGATTGGGAGAACTGCATGGCTCTCATGTGTTTGTAAATAGTGGTGCTGGTAGTAAGCAGATGGGAGGCAATATTTAGAAAATTTTTTAATTCTATCGTATAGCGGGAATACCTTCTAGTTGTTACATAAATGATGACTTATTTGTCATTTTTATATTTTGTTTCACTCCAATGGTCTGTTATTTAAAAACTATTTAGTGACATTATTAAATGTCAATTGCACGCTCTATGAATATAAATTCTACTAGAATTAAATGATGTTATACAGGGTTAAGGTGTGCATAGAAATCTTGAACTCAGATAGGGGGGGGGGGGGGAGAGAGAAAGAAACCTGCTTTATGGAAGTTCTCGATGCTCACTGTTGTTGCTAAAGTTGAATTCATAATTACGAATTTAACAAAAGTTACTAATGAATTTTTTACTTTGCAGTAATGTTTTACCGCAATTTTGAGTATTTTATAAAAAATTAAATGTTTGAATGGATTTTGTTACAGGATAATAAGTATATAACATTTACATACTCCCTGCAATCCAAACACATACTCTCCATAGTATAATTTTCAAAGTCAGAAGAGGCACAAGGCAGTGAACTCAAGTTTGGACAAGAGTCAAGAGAACATTTCTAGCAGAATTTAAGGTAATAAGGTAATAATCTATTAAAAGTTACATAATCATTCAAAAGGGAACCTCCCTCTACAAAATTATACATACATATGAATGGAATGCACTCAATAATTTGGATATGGCTGATATAAAAGTAACATTCTACATCTGTATAGATGGCAATTTTATTTGAAAATTAGAATATCTGGGAGACATATTTGTCCCCGAAAATATATTAAAATAAGGGGCAGTTTGAATGTAGGATGTCCAAAGTAGATTTAGATGAAAAAATGCATGAGTGCAGTGCAATTAGATATATATAAAAAAAAATCAGTATTAATGATCTATCATGCTGAAATATAAACCTCGGAATATAATGAAAACCACAATGCAGTTCATCTCTAAGTACAAGTGTGTGAATGCTATATGATTTTGTTTTAAACTATTTGGACATCCCACAGTCTCAATAAAAAACACAGAAAAAGTACATTTAAAGCAATATGACATGATATATATACACATTATGCATTTTTATTGAAATAAAATATTCATATAAGGTAGTTGCAAAAGCAATGAAGCAGTTACAGGGAGAAAATAGCATTTTAGAATTTATTTATTTAATGAATAATTTAAGCAACTGCTTAAAAAAGAGTATATATATATATATATATATATATATATATTGTAATTTGTAAGATTACAATGTGTAAACACATCTCTTGTTAAAATATATAAATACATTTAAGACAAACATTTTAGAATAGAAGATGTTTTGAAAAAGATAACTTGGATAACTGCAGACATTGATTTTTCATTATTTCATGTAAAATTGAAATAAAGAAACTATTTAAAACACTTAACACAGGAAAATATAAGCAGCAAGAAATAAAATAAAACATGAGCATAAATTATTAAAATCATTACAAAATTAAGAGAACAAGCTTACATTATTCGTTCATAATAATCGGAACTTTTTCAAAATAAACAAACATAAGAAAACACAATTAAAAAAATATATATTTTCCTCAAAGAATGTTAAACTTTTAATTTTGCATAGTGTTTTTTTTTTTTTTTTAATCTAAACTACCTTTGATTTTTTTTTCTTTAAAGTCATGAAAATAGTTTATATACAAAATTTCAGGTTATTCAAAAGTGTAAAATATATACATAATTTCATTAGAAAACTACGAGTATTAAAAATGACATTTACCTTGTGAAAATGAATGGCAAAATAAACTTTATTTTACTTATTGTAAATAGAAAATGCAATGCATCCCATACATCTGAAGGACATGTTGAAATAGATGTTTTTTTGAGAACATACATGGAATTTCTTCTGAAGCACAAATTGAATGCAAGAGTTTGTACATGAAATGTTTGCAAAATACAAGTATCAACTGCATGTTAAATTTTATAACTGTTTTTGCACAGCTATTTCCTTCAATACTAGAGAATCAGTGGCTCTTATTTGGCACGTATCAAAGTGAAACCAAACTATTGAAGGTCCAGTATGCCCTTTTCAATGCGAATGCTTGCTTAAGCAGAGAAGAATCTGCAAAATAAGTGGGATTGTGTCACAAAATGGCAATGAATGTGTAGGACTGTCAATCATTTTTTTGACAATAGAGTTCCTTTAACGATTTTAGTTCTTCGATAAGAGCCTTGTTTTGATTCTCTAGCACAGCAACTCTGTTTTCTAAGCATTTGATGTACTCTTTTTTTTTCCTTCGACATTCTTTGGCTGCTTCCCTGAAATAGTTTGTAACATCCAATTAACACCATTGTTGAATCATTTCTTAAAGATTAATTTCATGATAAAGATTATAAATAAATTATATGATAAAGATTCATTTCACACAAAATCACCAGAGAAAAGAAATATGGTAAACTCTTGCTATATTGCCGCCTTTTACAATAAGCATCCAATTTTATGTCTCCCAACAAAACGGCATTCACACATAAATTAAATTAAACAAATTTTTAAACAGGCAAATTTCTTTATGAAGAACACAATAAAATCCAAAATTTTCTATAATACAGTAATACCACGAAGTTATGCGTAATTCACGTAAGTCAAATTCGTGTAAGTTAGGATACAACTTTGCATATAAATACATATAAATTTTGTTTAATTGGAACCAAGGACTAACAAAAACACTAGTTTAGAAGAAAAATATTTAATAAAATTGCAGTTCTTTATGCATATTAATACAAAATATTAAAAAAATAAATGAGTTACGTAAAAAAGTTATTTTGATGTTGATGGCTTTATAAAATCTAGCAAATTCTTGACAGCACACAGTGTTCTGATCGACAATTCTTCACTTTTACTTGATTATCACACCATGATTTCAGCATTGTTTCCATCTCAGCAATAACACCATGACGCTTACGAATTATGCTTGAGTTCAAGGATTGAGCATTTTTCACAGCATTGAGAATTCTTTATCTTTTATGACTGTTCTTACTGTGGATACCGGTAGCTCAAACTTCTTTGCCAATTCACAAATTTTTATTCTGCTATCAAAATCCTTGATTATGTTAAGTTTACATTCCAAAGATATCGTTTTCCCTTTCTTACTAGGTGCAGAAGAATTGGATCTACTTTGTTTGGATAACATAGTTTTTTTAAGAGTTTAGAAAACGTATAACAAAACAATTCTAACTTTCATCGATCGTAGAATCGTAATAGTGCACATAGAGTTTGCGTGAAACGCTTCCAATGCGTATCACAGCAAGAGAAACACTGAAGCTAGCGGGCAGCAGTGTTGCCAAACAAAATAATCAAGAACCATGTAACTCCGAGTTTGCATAAGTCGGGGTATTACTGTACTCCTAAATTTTGCAGATTAAGAATAGAATTAACAAATGCAAAATAACAGCGGTTTTTTATATATCCTTATCAATATAAGAATATAGATAACTATTCACAATTTTCTCACAATTAAAATTTAGCACTTTTGGTTTCAAAATTGGATGCAAGTTTTTATCTATGCTCATAAACTCAAAAGAGTTTTGTTTATATGCAAATAATGACTTGAGTATAAAAAATTTTCAAGTAGAATAAGCAATACTTGTGCATGGAAAATAACTCTGTATAACTTCACCTACAATACATAGTACTGCCCATCATAATGGTGGTAAAAGAAAGTATCGTGATGAGTCTAATGGTTGTTATAGTTACATGATTCACATTCAGGTTTACCCAAAACAAGTGTTCTAATGATGTCTGAGTATTGTCTAGGCATGATATCTCTCGAACACATTGAGTAATTCAAATTTAAACTGGTTCAATCTGTAATCATAACAGACCAAGCATTAAGTGTTTGGGATGAAATGATTAATTGATTCAGTAATTACAAGAACCCTATTCATTATCAGTAAGATCAAATAACTTAACTTTTTCATTGTCTTCTCATAAACTTGAAATGAAGGGAAAGTCTCATAATTTATTTCGAACTGTAGTACATTTAACTTGATGAATGTGTGAAGCCCAAAACTTACTTTCTCATACATCAACCTCACTCACAATACCCAACTCTCAGGTGTTGGAACAACTCTCAGGCGTTGGCACATTTTGTGTGTTGAGCTCAAATCAACCTCATAAAATTTGCAGTACCAGGGTAACCCATCTGCCAAAAAACAGTGAATTAATTCCTTTGGCAATTTCTACTTTATCCATTAATCGATTCAATCATCTTTCATTGAACTTTCATGCCAGACTGTTTTTTATACTTTTATATATTTTCAAAGTATTTAATGTTGGGTTGGGATAGCCCAGTAGTTAAGGCACGAGAATCACACTCAGAGGACACAAGTTCAATTCCTGGTTCTGCCCAAACTATCCTTGTGTTAATGTAGAGCACTGGCATGTTAAATCTGTGGATTTGGAAGCTTTCTGCGAGGTTGATGGGGAAGGAAGGCACGGTCCCTGTGGATGCCACCCCCACTGAGTTCCGGTCTAAATTGGGTGACACTGTCCCAGCCATCTAAACAGATACTTTACACCTTCGAGTAGGTTAGATGGTCAATGTCGAAAGAAAGAACAATATTTAACATCATTTTATGGTTCAACAAAAATTATTACTATTAATGTAAGAAAAAAAAATAATTATAAAACAATTATTTGAAAGTTTTAATTCTTGCTTCTCAACAATTAAATATGCTCAGTTGAATTTTATTTTCAATGGTCTTGGAGAACTTGCATTTGCAATCATTTAAGTCAAGCTAATAATTTTACTCTTCATATTAAAAATATTTCCCTTCACATAAATAAAAACACCAAAAGGAGAAATACAAGCAATACAACTACTAATAGGATGAAAATTGTTTACAAACCTATTTTTCAAAAGCCTAAGTTCACGTTTCCGAGAAGCTTCCTCAGCCAACTGTTGAGGGTTTTGGATAGTTTGAATATTCGACACAACATTCTGGGTGAGTCCCGTTGGTGTTGAAGCTCCGGTCCGGATTTGATATGCTTGTAGATCAGCAGCAGATACTGTCACTAAGAGCATGAAGAAGAATTAGACACACATCTCATTTAAATACTGGACTATCACAGTTAAAGTTGAAGACCCATTTTAATCAATATAATTTTAGCAATACAGCAATCAATACAATTGTAGAAACTAGCCATATGAGTGAAAAATAAAACAAAAGTATTATTTATATAGTCTTTTGTATGTTAGTGTGCATGAAATATAACTTCAATTATTTTTATATTGAATATAATTTTTTACTTACTTTAATGAATGAGAAACATTTTTACAACTTCTATTGTTACATTTAAATTATAAAAACTTGTGTATTTAAGTCAGTGGCAAGTAATGAGTCAAGTTTGGCTAGTAAATTTATGGAATCTACTAGTCAGTGGCTACTTACATTCTAGAATCCTAATTTAAGCTACATTTGATATCAGTAGTTCACTAGTATGTATTCAGGTTTTGAAAGTAAATAATAAGTAATTTTTATAGGGGAGAAATTAAAAATTGTAAAATGGGAAAATGTTTAACTCTTTTCCAGTTTATTCTGATCTGAACTTGGGCAACACAGTGTTGTATTTATCTGAAACTTAGTTCAAGCATGATGGAAACCCCAAAAGAAATTAACAACCAGTTTAGAAAACTGGTTTGTCTAAACTCATTTTCCATAGTCATGCAAAGTGGTCCTCTGCATATTAGAATGATCCAAGATACATTCTGGAATGGGTAATTTGAACATTTTAGACCATCTAAACAGAGCAAAAATGATGAAAACAATTCCATAAATTAAAAAAAAATAAGTGATTAACCTCTTGTGCATATTGCAATTTTAGGTTTGTTAAAATGTTCAAAATTTGTTTCAGGGTTTTTGTAAACAAAATAAATAAATAAAATAAAAATTAAGAAACTCGTAAAGGCTACATAATAGGGGGAGGGAGGGGGGGGGGGGGGTACTGTGGGATACATTTTTGCACTGTGCATATAATATAAGTGTGTGTATATATATATATATATATATATATATATAAGATCATTCATGTGATATTCTAGAAACAGAGGAACAGGGGTTCACAGCATCATCAGTTCATCACAGCAATAGGTAAATCTATTGCCACACCTATTAAGAGTCAAAAAATGTTTGAATAATGCCATATAAAATGCAGATGAAGAACGATTGGAATACGGAATAATTATGGTTGACACGTTTTTGCCAAAGGTGGAAAAAACTATGGAGAAAACTGGTAAAAACCGTCCTGACTAAAATACATTTTTGCCACTTTTTGCCGCTGTGGCAAAAATAGATATGTTTTATTTACGGGAATGTAATTAAGTTATTTTAACTTTTACTAATTTTAACTCTAATAATATATAACTTTAATGTTTTTTTATAACTTGGAATGTTCAATGCATCATTGAAACATTAATCTAAATGCCATTAAGTTTGTATTGTTTTAGTAAAATACTTTTTTAGTTAATACTATGAATGCAGAACATGAGGAAGGAGAGAGTAAATAACAATAAAATAACTCACTGGCTTTGGTTTAAACAGTCATAACTATTAAACAACTAATTATGCTTCAGTTAATTTTTAACAAAGTCTGAGTAATAATACGAATTTTGCTATCTATCAGAATCAGAACAATAGTAATTTGAAGATACAAAGTATATTAATTACTATATAATATAAATATTAAAAAAAAAGTATAGCTCATATTAAATTATAACTTTAATTATGAAAAGAATTAAACATAAAACATAATTAAATTTCATCAAATTCAATTGAATTTTCTACATCAGAGCACATATTTTGTTTCTTCAACATTGCACAGTAATAAACAAGTTTTGAAACACTATCTATTCCCAACTTGTTTCAAGTCTTTGAATGCACAAATGAAAAATTAGAGAATATTTTTTCTATTGCAGCACTGCTTGAAGGGCATGGAGATGTGCAACTAACTTGCAAAAGTCTTATATTCTGATTTAAGTCTCAATTATATTATGTACAAAACTGTATTGTTTTTTGTACATTTTTTTAAATCCAACCATTTTTACCAGGTTTTTGCCACTGTCCTGGCAAAAATACCATTTTGCCGGCAAACTGACCAACCCTAGGAATAATGGGTCCTTGATCAGTGATCTCTAAGGCAAGGTGTGTCACGATATCCAAATGCTAAGGATACAAATCAACTCAAGTTCAAAAGGGAGGAAAAAATTGCAAAGAGCAGTTCAAATATGGCACATGTTGAGGGCACTATGCCCCCATTTGGCATGTAGGAAGAGGTGGGTTATCACTCTTGCAAAAGAGTACGCTGGACAACTTGGTGAATTTAAGAAGCTGTGGGTCACAGACAATCAGGCTATCGATTGTAGTATTTGAGACTTTATCTCGCATGAATTTATGAGAAAATTTTTGAATGCAGTTGAAAAAAGGCCTAATAGGGATCTATCATTTTCTACTAGGAATCTTCTCTATGATGAGATTGTAACTATGTAACAGATGTTGAAAATGTGTTTAGCACATAAAACTTAGCAATAGCCATCATCCTAGTAATAATTTCTCCAAATTTAATAAAATACATCTGATTTGGAATTTTCTTATCCCATTGCTGGTGGCCATCTTTGGCAGAATTTTGATGATATTTTACACAAATGATCCCAACTAAGTAAAAAGGTAAAGTTTTTTTCCTCGGAAGAGCTTTTCAATTGAAAGAACAGCCAGTTATGGATATGGTTACAAACCAAAGTAAAATAAAATGTTGCACAAAAAGGCATTGCAATTTTTCAGGGTGACCTGACTATGTATACATGCTGTAGGCATCCATTATCAAATTCAAAGAATCAGGATTCGATTTCACCCAGGACAGTGGAAGAAATTAGGAAAAATCAAAACCAGGAAGTGTGAAAAACCCAGACCACATGACAGACCCGAGGGCTTACTGTTGCTTGAAGTGTGGCCGGAAACCAGGAGGTGTTGAGACCCAGGCCGTCCAACCTACCAGAAAGGTGTAAGGTAACCGCCGGTGAAACCAGGAGGTATGAAAAAAATTGACTTTGACTTTTTACTCAGTGTTGGGAAACATTGGTCTGGCAGTTTGCATCACTCTTGGGCATAAGACTATTTTTCCTACTTCTATTGAAATTTCTGAATTGCACTTAGTATTCTATCACTAAAAAAATGAAGCATTTTGGTATAAATGTAAGCAGTTTTAGGGTTTCCTTATAAATCAAGATTAGCAATTAAGCAGCTTTCTAGGAAATTGAAGAACAGCAAGTACTCTGCTGTTAACATCTACAAAAATATTTGACAAAAATTATACTTCTCACCTGGAACAAAAAATTGGCCATCCTGCCCTTGAGTATACTGCACAATAGCACTAGTAGCAGCGCCGCTGTTAGACATGGTTAAGGTCTGTAAGCCCTGGATACCACTGTCTTGCGTTGCTGCTGTGGCTAATTGAATTGCTGTAAATATTCAGAATGATATTTCAATTAGTAAAATGCAAAAATAAGTCTCTTTTTCTTTAAATTATTGACAATTTATATGAATACTAGAAAATGCACTCGGTGTTGCCCGGGTTTTAAAGCAGGAATTCAACGAACTCATTCCTTAAGTATTTTAAAAAACAACAGGGCTGATATTGGATAAATGAATCTCTGCTGTAAATTGAGGGCAACACCAGTGACAAAGTAAATTTTCAGTAAACTGACTTTTGCAGATTTCTATAGAACCCCGATATCTAACAGTCTCTTTCTTGGTAACAAAGAAGTCTATTTCTTGCTTTCGAAACCAATCAACATTTATTTTGTGTTGTATGTTACTCTTAATGAAGTTATTTTAATTACATTAGCAGCAGTTTGAATTAACATCAAAGAAAATTGCCTGACCCAAAACTATCTGCAGCAAATACCCAAATCGTATTTTAAAATTCTATTTAGTAAATTTTAAATTTCTAACACAAATGTACAATTTTATGATGTTTACAGTTTGTAACCATTTATCTAGTTACTTTCCTAATAAAATGTGATACAGTATAGCTTTTAAAAATAATTTTTTGCAGGTAGGCCTGCAACCCAATCCACAGCTTCAAAAGTGATAGGGCCGACTATTAAATTCTATTCTATCAATCAAACAAAGAATTTTTCACCATGGTAAACTGGAATTTCCGGCAGATTTTAGTGAATTTTACTCTAATGAAAGTGACTAAAAATTGGCACAGTATGGCACAATCTAGGCCGAATGTTACTTTGTAGCAGTACGTATCAGCTGCTGCATTAAGATATCTTAACTTTGTATTTTGCTCACTGCGACATATTGGAATTTTCAACAGATTTTAATGAATTTTTGCCAATGATAAGATTGAAAATTTGTACCATATGGCGTAATTTATACTAAAAATCACACTTCTGTAGCAGTATGCATTAGCTGCCGAGTGAAAATGTCATTTTGGGAAGGTACAGGTATGAGGCTGTGCATTTGAAAATTAAAATTATCAAGATTTTTATTTATTCAATGTTTAAGTGAAATTTGCCCAATTTTCACATTAATATGCTTGCAACAATCACAAAATTTTTTAGTTTTAATCTAAATACCATTGTAAAATCTGCAGAATACTACTTTTCTATAAATTTATTGATAAAATTTAAAACTCCTTTCTAAAATTTATCCATAAAATATCTTCTTTATTTTACACTAGCCGCCTTTGGCGACCAGCCTGTTCGCAACCCTTGAAAATGCTGATCGTGGCAAATTCCAACCGTGGCAAACTCGTTGGCGCGACCTACCATAAAGGTGTAAGGTAACTGGTTGGACGGCCAGGATGTGCCACCCAATTTAGACCGGAACCCAGTGGGGGAGGCATCCACAGGGAACGTACCCTCCTTCCCCTACCACCAACCTCTCGGAAAAACATACGGACCCATATGTTTAACGTGATCGTACTCCGCGTGAACATGGCTGCAGTTTTGGCAGTGGCGGGAATCGAACCCGGGCCTACCGAGTGAAATTCCCGCGCGCTAACCACTGGGGTACTTCGCCCTCCGTGACATTTTCCATAACTTTCTTTTTATTCACCGAATTTAGACCGGAACCCAGTGGGAGAGGCAGCCACGGGGACCGTACCCTCCTTCCCCAACCACCAACCTCTCGGAAGGACTTACAGACCCACATGTTTACTCCGCGTGAACACGGCGGCAATTTTGGAAATCGAACCCGGGCCTACCGCGTGCAATTCCCGCGCGCTAACCACTGGGCTACTTCGCCCTCCGCGACAATCTCCATAACTTTCTATATATTCATCCAATTTAGACGGGAACCCAGTGGGGGAGGCATCCACAGGGGCCGTATCCTCCTTCCCTTACCACCAACCTCTCGGAAGAACTTACGGACCCACATATTTAACGTGATCGTATTCCACGTAAACACGGCGGCAGTTTTGGCAGTGGCGGGTATCGAACCCGGGCCTACCGCTAACTTCCCGCGCGCTAATTTGCAATTTAAAATGACCATATGCTTAATCCATCCTAATGACCATCCTCATTCCATTGTTTCATTGTTCCATCATTTAAAATATCCATTTAAAATATCCAAAAGTTAAAATATACATTTAAAAAATCCATATCGTCCCATCATTTAAAATATAAATATAATAATTTATATAGAGCAAAGGAGCTCTATTCAGAACCGTGACGTCACCTCCACCTTGACGTCCCCACCCACCACCTTCCCTCTTTCAGCGGGGGAGAAACGAAGCGGCACGCCGAGAAATTGAAATTCGGAAACTTTTAAAATCCCGATCCTGTGGGCAATACGGAATATTTCCTGACCAGATTGGACTTGTAAGAATGCCAGATGTTTGACCTTTCTAAAAATGTAAATTATTAGTCGAAATTATGAGTACTTTTTACTATGCGAGAATTTAAAAACCAAAAATCGTTTTCTTGAGCAAAAAGTGAGTTTTGTTTAAAAATCTTTAAAAAATATTAGAAATCGAAATTCAGATTTTAAATTGATATATTTTTACTCGCAATTGTCTGCCCTTTCCGATGGTGTGATTTGTTTTTTTCTACGACGTCTGGATCGTGGAGAAAAAAAGGGCAAAAAGGGCAAAAAACGGTCGAAATCGCATAAAACATTAAATAAATAATAAAAAAAATTAAAATTTTAAAAATCGGTTTTCACGTGTCCCCTTCCCTCCCCCCCGGGTCTCCGATTGCCAAATTTCGTAGCTCTCCGACGCGCGGTCGCGAAACGTATAGTGTATAAGACAGACACACAGACACACACACAGACATTGCCTTTTATTATATAGACTAGCCGCCTTTGGCGACCAGCCTGTTCGCTACCCTTGAAAATTCTGACCGTGGCAAATTCTGATCGTTGCAAACTCGTTGGTGCGAACTACCAGAAAGGTGTAAGGTAACTGTTTGGACGGCCAGGAAGTGCCACCCAATTTAGACCGGAACTCAGTGGGGGAGGCATCCACAGGAACCGTACCCTCCTTCCCCTACCACCAACCTCTCGGAATTACTTACGGTCCCACATGTTTAACGTGATCGTACTCCGCGTGAACACGGCGGCAGTTTCGGCAGTGGCGGGAATCGAACCCGGGCCTACCAAGTGCAGTTCCTGCGCGTAACCACTTGGCTACCGTGCCCTCCGCAACAAACTCCATAACCTTCTTTTTATTTACCCAATTTAGACCGGAACCCAGTGTGGAAGGCATCCATAGGGACCGTACCCTCCTTCCCCTACCACAAACCTCTCGGAAGGACTTACGAACACACATGTTTAACGTGATCGTACTCCGCGTGAACACGGCAGCAGTTTTGACAGTGGGGGGAATGGAACCCGGGCCTACCGAGTGCAATTCCCGCGCGCTAACCACTGGGCTACTGCGTCCTCCGCGACAATCTCCATAACTTTCTTTTTATTCACCCAATTTAGACCGGAACCCAGTGGGGGAGGCATCCACAGGGACCGTACCCTCCTTCCCCTACCACCAACCTCTCGGAAGGACTTACGGACCCACATGTTTAACGTGATCGTATTCCGCCTGAACACGGCGGCTGTTTAGGTAGTGGCGGGAATCGAACCCGGGCCTACTGCTAACTTCCCGCGCTCTAATTTACAATTTAAAATGACCATAAGCTAAGCTCTTAATTCCATCAACCTCATTCCATCGTTCCATCATTTAAAATACCCATAAAATTAAAATATCCATCGTTCCATCATTTAAAATATCCATAAAATTAAAATAACGTGATCGTATTCCGCCTGAACACGGCGGCTGTTTAGGTAGTGGCGAGAATCGAACCCGGGCCTACTGCTAACTTCCCGCGCTCTAATTTACAATTTAAAATGACCATAAGCTAAGCTCTTAATTCCATCAACCTCATTCCATCGTTCCATCATTTAAAATACCCATAAAATTAAAATATCCATCGTTCCATCATTTAAAATATCCATAAAATTAAAATATCCATTTACAATATCCACAAATTAAAATATCTATTTAAAATATCCATTTAAAAATCCATATCGTTCCATCATTTAAAATATAGATATAATAATTTCTACAATACATATGCTAAGCTCTTAACTCATTTAAAACCGGAAGCACGGGAAACGGAAAACAAACTCTAATTCGGTGTTTTATTGTCCCCCCTTGGGGGGAAACCGGTGATGGGAAATGGGAACTTCTTTCGCCCGCCGATAAATTTTAAAATCATGACTTCTTTAAAATTCCGATCCAGGGGCCAATTTTAGTTATTTCTTGACCAGATTGGACTTGTAAGAATGCCAGATGTTTGGCCTTTCTAAAAATGTAAATTATTAGTCGAAATTATGAGTACTTTTCACGATGCGAGAATTTAAAAACCAAAAATCGTTTTCTTGAGCAAAAAGTGACTTTTGTTTTAAAATCTTTAAAAAATATTAGAAATCGAAATTCAGATTTGAAATTGATATATTTTTACTCGAAATTCTCTGCTCTTTCCGATGGTGTAATTTGTTTTTTTCTACGACGTCTGGATCGTGGAGAAAAAAGGGCAAAAAACGGTCGAAATCGCATAAAACATTAAATAAATAAAAAAATAATTAAAATTTTAAAAATCGGTTTTCATGTGTCCCCTTCCCTCCCCCCCGGGTCTCCGATTGCCAAATTTCGTAGCTCTCCGACGCGCGGTCGCGAAACGTATAGTGTATAAGACAGACAGACATTGCCTTTTATTATATAGACTAGCCGCCTTTGGCGACCAGCCTGTTCGCTACCCTTGAAAATTCTGACCGTGGCAAACTCGTTGGCGCGACCTACCTGAAAGGTGTAAGGTAACTGCTTGGAAGGCCAGGAAGTGCCACACAATTTAGACCGGAACCCAATGGGGGAGGCATCCAAAGAGACCGTACCCTCCTTCCCCTACCACAAACCTCTCGGAAGGACTTGCAGTCCCACACGTTTAACGTGATCGTACTCCGCGTGAACACGGCTGCAGTTTTGGCAATGGCGGGAATCGAACCCGGGCCTACCGAGTGAAATTCCCGCGCGCTAACCACTGGGCTACCGTGCCATCCGCGACAATCTCCATAACTTTATTTTTATTCGGCAATTTTGGGAATCGAACCCGGGCCTACCAAGTGCAAATCCCGCGCACTAACCACTGGGGTACTTCACCCTCCGCGATATTCTTCATAACTTTCTTTTTATTCACCCAATTTAGACCGGAACCAAGTGGGAGAAGCATCCACAGGGACCGTACCCTTCTTCCCCTACCACCAACCTCTCGGAAGGACTTACAGACCCACATGTTTAACGTGATCGTACTCCGCGTAAACACGGCGGCAATTTTGGGAATCGAACCCGGGCCTACCGAGTGCAATTTCCGCGCGCTAACCATTGGGCTACTTTGCCCTACGCGACAATCTCCATAACTTTCTTTTTATTCATCCAATTTAGACCGTACCCTCCTTCCCCTACCACCAACTTCTCGGAAGGACTCACGGACCCACATGCTTAACGTGATCGTACTCCGCGTAAACACGGCGGCAATTTTGGGAATCGAACCCGGGCCTACTGAGTGCAATTCCCGCGCGCTAACCACTGGGCTTCTTCGCCCCCAGCGACTATCTCCATAACATTCTTTTTATTTACCCAATTTAGAACGGAACCCAGTGGGAGAGGCATCCACAGGGAGCGTACCCTCCTTCCCCTACCACCAACCTCTCGGAAGGACTTCCGGACCCACATGTTTATCGTGATCGTACTCCGCGTGAACACGGCGGCAGTTTTGGAAGTGGCGGGAATCGAACCCGGGCCTACCGAGTGCAATTCCTGAGCGCTAACCACTGGGCTGCCTCGCCCTCCGCAACTTTCTTTATATTCACCCAATTTAGACGGGAACCCTGTGAGGGAGGCATCCACAGGGACCGTACCCTCCTTCCCCTACCACCAACCTCTCGGAAGGACTTCCGGACCCACATGTTTATCGTGATCGTACTCCGCGTGAACACGGCGGCAGTTTTGGAAGTGGCGGGAATCGAACCCGGGCCTACCGAGTGCAATTCCTGAGCGCTAACCACTGGGCTGCCTCGCCCTCCGCAACTTTCTTTATATTCACCCAATTTAGACGGGAACCCTGTGAGGGAGGCATCCACAGGGACCGTACCCTCCTTCCCCTACCACCAACCTCTCGGAAGGACTTCCGGACCCACATGTTTATCGTGATCGTACTCCGCGTGAACACGGCGGCAGTTTTGGAAGTGGTGGGAATCGAACCCGGGCCTACCGAGTGCAATTCCTGAGCGCTAACCACTGGGCTGCCTCGCCCTCCGCAACTTTCTTTATATTCACCCAATTTAGACGGGAACCCTGTGAAGGAGGCATCCACAGGGACCGTACCCTCCTTCCCCTACCACCAACCTCTCGGAAGGACTTACGGGCCCACATATTTAACGTGATCGTATTCCGCGTGAACACTTCGGCAGTTTTGGCAGTGGCGGGAATCGTACCCGGGCCTACCGCTAACTTCCCGCGCGCTAATTTACAATTTAAAATGACCATATGCTCTCTAAGCTCTTAATTCCATCATCCTCATTCCATTGTTCCATCATTTAAAATATCCATAAAATTTAAATATCCATCGTTCCATCATTTAAAATATCCATAAAATTAAAATATCCATCGTTCCATCATTTAAAATATCCATAAAATTAAAATATCCATTTAAAAAATCCATATCGTTCCATCATTTAAAATATAAATATAATAATTTCTACAGTGCATATGTTAAGCTCTTATTTCATTTAAAATCGGAAGCGCGGGAAACGGAAAGTAAAAACTAATTCGGTTTCTTATTGTCCCACCCATCGCTATGCATATACAGAACCGTGACGTCACCTCCACCTTGACGTCCCCACCCACCACCTTCCCTGCTTCAGCGGGGGAGAAACGAAGCGGTACGCCGAGCGGAACGCCGAGAAATTTAAAATCATGACGTCTTTAAAATTGCGATCCTGAAGGCAATTTTCATTATTTCTGGACCAGATTAGACTTGTAAGAATGCCAGATATTTCAGCTTTCTAAAAATGTAAATTATTAGTCGAAATTATGAGTACTTTTTACTATGCGAGAATTTAAAAACCAAAAAACGTTTTTTTGAGCCAAAAGTGACTTTTGTTTTAAAATCTTTAAAAAATATTAGAAATCGAAATGGAGATTTGAAATTGATATATTTTTACTCGCAATTGTCTGCTCTTTCCGATGGTGTGAGTTGTTTTTTTCTACGACGTCTGGATCGTGGAGAAAAAAGGGCAAAAAAAGGTCGAAATCGCATAAAACATTAAATAAATAAAAAAATAATTAGAATTTTGAAAATCGGTTTTCACGTGTCCCCTTCCCTCCCCCCCAGGTCTCCGATTGCCAAATTTCGTAGTTCTCCGACGCGCGGTCGCGAAACGTATAGTGTATAAGACAGACACACAGACACACACACAGACATTGCCTTTTATTATTTACTAGCCGCCTTTGGCGACCAGCCTGTTCGCTACCCTTGAAAATTCTGACCGTGGCAAACTCGTTGGCGCGACCTACCAGAAAGGTGTAAGGTAACTGCTTGGAAGGCCAGGAAGTGCCACACAATTTAGACCGGAACCCAATGGGGGAGGCATCCAAAGAGACCGTACCCTCCTTCCCCTACCACAAACCTCTCGGAAGGACTTGCAGTCCCACACGTTTAACGTGATCGTACTCCGCGTGAACACGGCTGCAGTTTTGGCAATGGCGGGAATCGAACCCGGGCCTACCGAGTGAAATTCCCGCGCGCTAACCACTGGGCTACCGTGCCATCCGCGACAATCTCCATAACTTTATTTTTATTCGGCAATTTTGGGAATCGAACCCGGGCCTACCAAGTGCAAATCCCGCGCACTAACCACTGGGGTACTTCACCCTCCGCGATATTCTTCATAACTTTCTTTATATTCACCCAATTTAGACCGGAACCAAGTGGGAGAAGCATCCACAGGGACCGTACCCTTCTTCCCCTACCACCAACCTCTCGGAAGGACTTACAGACCCACATGTTTAACGTGATCGTACTCCGCGTAAACACGGCGGCAATTTTGGGAATCGAACCCGGGCCTACCGAGTGCAATTTCCGCGCGCTAACCATTGGGCTACTTTGCCCTACGCGACAATCTCCATAACTTTCTTTTTATTCATCCAATTTAGACCGTACCCTCCTTCCCCTACCACCAACTTCTCGGAAGGACTCACGGACCCACATGTTTAACGTGATCGTACTCCGCGTAAACACGGCGGCAATTTTGGGAATCGAACCCGGGCCTACTGAGTGCAATTCCCGCGCTCTAACCACTGGGCTTCTTCGCCCCCAGCGACTATCTCCATAACATTATTTTTATTTACCCAATTTAGAACGGAACCCAGTGGGAGAGGCATCCACAGGGACCGTACCCTCCTTCCCCTACCACCAACCTCTCGGAAGGACTTCCGGACCCACATGTTTATCGTGATCGTACTCCGCGTGAACACGGCGGCAGTTTTGGAAGTGGCGGGAATCGAACCCGGGCCTACCGAGTGCAATTCCTGAGCGCTAACCACTGGGCTGCCTCGCCCTCCGCAACTTTCTTTATATTCACCCAATTTAGACGGATTCCTGATTGCACCTTCCCTGTCCCCGTTACTTTTATGTTGTGAGTTTTTATATCTGTGTGACGTCTACCCACAGATTATGATTGTAAATACTCCAGAAAATCAATTATGTTAAAACAAGTTAAATAATGGAAAAATGTCAACAACAACCAGAATACAGCTCCTGTTTACTGCTGTAATATTTGTTACCCAATCCTATAACGCTGTAACCACCCTTTCTTAGATAAAATAAACTGGTGTTGGTTGTTCCGGGCAGAAGTAGGGTACCATGGCGGATGGCCTCCGCTTACAAAAATTTTCCCGACCATTCATTCAGATGCTCTAAGTCCAAGGACGAGCCGGATGGTCTGGGCTTTCGGGAACCCTGTGAGGGAGGCATCCACAGGGACCGTACCCTCCTTCCCCTACCACCAACCTCTCGGAAGGACTTCCGGACCCACATGTTTATCGTGATCGTACTCCGCGTGAACACGGCGGCAGTTTTGGAAGTGGCGGGAATCGAACCCGGGCCTACCGAGTGCAATTCCTGAGCGCTAACCACTGGGCTGCCTCGCCCTCCGCAACTTTCTTTATATTCACCCAATTTAGACGGGAACCCTGTGAAGGAGGCATCCACAGGGACCGTACCCTCCTTCCCCTACCACCAACCTCTCGGAAGGACTTACGGGCCCACATGTTTAACGTGATCGTATTCCGCGTGAACACTTCGGCAGTTTTGGCAGTGGCGGGAATCGTACCCGGGCCTACCGCTAACTTCCCGCGCGCTAATTTACAATTTAAAATGACCATATGCTCTCTAAGCTCTTAATTCCATCATCCTCATTCCATTGTTCCATCATTTAAAATATCCATAAAATTTAAATATCCATCGTTCCATCATTTAAAATATCCATAAAATTAAAATATCCATCGTTCCATCATTTAAAATATCCATAAAATTAAAATATCCATTTAAAAAATCCATATCGTTCCATCATTTAAAATATAAATATAATAATTTCTACAGTGCATATGTTAAGCTCTTATTTCATTTAAAATCGGAAGCGCGGGAAACGGAAAGTAAAAACTAATTCGGTTTCTTATTGTCCCACCCATCGCTATGCATATACAGAACCGTGACGTCACCTCCACCTTGACGTCCCCACCCACCACCTTCCTTCCTTCAGCGGTGGAGAAATGAAGCGGCACGCCGAGCGGAACGCCGAGAAATCGAAATTCGGAAACTTTTAAAATCCCGATCCTGTGGGCAATACGGAATATTTCCTGACCAGATTGGACTTGTAAGAATGCCAGATGTTTGACCTTTCTGAAAATGTAAATTATTAGTCGAAATTATGAGTACTTTTCACGATGCGAGAATTTAAAAACCAAAAATCGTTTTCTTGAGCAAAAAGTGACTTTTGTTTTAAAATCTTTAAAAAATATTAGAAATCGAAATTCAGATTTGAAATTGATATATTTTTACTCGCAATTGTCTGCTCTTTCCGATGGTGTGAGTTGTTTTTTTCTACGACGTCTGGATCGTGGAGAAAAAAGGGCAAAAAAAGGTCGAAATCGCATAAAACATTAAATAAATAAAAAAATAATTAGAATTTTGAAAATCGGTTTTCACGTGTCCCCTTCCCTCCCCCCCGGGTCTCCGATTGCCAAATTTCGTAGCTCTCCGACGCGCGGTCGCGAAACGTATAGTGTATAAGACAGACAGACACACACACAGACATTGCCTTTTATTATTTACTAGCCGCCTTTGGCGACCAGCCTGTTCGCTACCCTTGAAAATTCTGACCGTGGCAAACTCGTTGGCGCGACCTACCAGAAAGGTGTAAGGTAACTGCTTGGAAGGCCAGGAAGTGCCACACAATTTAGACCGGAACCCAATGGGGGAGGCATCCAAAGAGACCGTACCCTCCTTCCCCTACCACAAACCTCTCGGAAGGACTTGCAGTCCCACACGTTTAACGTGATCGTACTCCGCGTGAACACGGCTGCAGTTTTGGCAATGGCGGGAATCGAACCCGGGCCTACCGAGTGAAATTCCCGCGCGCTAACCACTGGGCTACCGTGCCATCCGCGACAATCTCCATAACTTTATTTTTATTCGGCAATTTTGGGAATCGAACCCGGGCCTACCAAGTGCAAATCCCGCGCACTAACCACTGGGCTACTTCGCCCTCCGCGACAATCTCCATAACTTTCTTTTTATTCACCCAATTTAGACCGTACCCTCCTTCCCCTACCACCAACCTCTCGGAAGGACTCACGAACCCACATGTTTAACGTGATCGTACTCTGCGTGAACGTGGCGTAAGTTTTGGCAGTGGCGGGAATCGAACCCGGGCCTACTGAGTGCAATTCCCGCGCGCTAACCACTGGGCTGCCGCGCCCTTCGCGACAATCTCCATAACTTTCTACATATTCACCCAATTTAGACGGGAACCCAGTGGGGGAGGCATCCACAGGGGCCGTATCCTCCTTCCCCTACCACCAACCTCTCGGAAGGACTTACGGACCCACATATTTAACGTGATCGTATTCCACGTAAACACGGCGGCAGTTTTGGCAGTGGCGGGAATCGAACCCGGGCCTACCGCTAACTTCCCGCGCGCTAATTTGCCATTTAAAATGACCATATGCTTAATTCCATCATCCTCATTCCATTGTTTCATTGTTCCATCATTTAAAATATCCATAAAATTAAAATATCCATTTAAAATATCCAAAAGTTAAAATATACATTTAAAAAATCCAGATCGTCCCATCATTTAAAATATAAATATAATAATTTATATAGAGCAAAGGCGCTCTATTCAGAACCGTGACGTCTCCTCCACCTTGACGTCCCCACCCACCACCTTCCCTGCTTCAGCGGGGGAGAAACGAACGGAACGCCGAGAAATTTAAAATCATGACGTCTTTAAAATTGCGATCCTGAAGGCAATTTTCATTATTTCTGGACCAGATTAGACTTGTAAGAATGCCAGATATTTCAGCTTTCTAAAAATGTAAATTATTAGTCGAAATTATGAGTACTTTTTACTATGCGAGAATTTAAAAACCAAAAATCGTTTTTTTGAGTCAAAAGTGACTTTTGCTTTAAAATCATAAAAAAATATTAGAATTTATCTCTGAGATTTGAAATTGATATATTTTTACTCGAAATTCTCTGCTCTTTCCGATGGTGTGATTTGTTTTTTTCTACGATGTCTGGATCGAGGAGAAAAAAGGGCAAAAAGATCAAAAAAAGGTCGAAATCGCATAAAACATTAAATAAATAAAAAAATAATTAGAATTTTGAAAATCGGTTTTCACGTGTCCCCTTCCCACCCCCCAGGGTCTCTGATTGCCAAATTTCGTAACTCTCCGACGCGCGGTCGCGAAACGTATAGTGTATAAGACAGACACACAGACATTGCCTTTTATTATATAGATTTTATACTCTTTATAGATTTTATTATATAGATATTATACTCTGCGTGAACGTGGCGTAAGTTTTGGCAGTGGCGGGAATCGAACCCGGGCCTACTGAGTGCAATTCCCGCGCGCTAACCACTGGGCTGCCGCGCCCTCCGCGACAATCTCCATAACTTTCTACATATTCACCCAATTTAGACGGGAACCCAGTGGGGGAGGCATCCACAGGGGCCGTATCCTCCTTCCCCTACCACCAACCTCTCGGAAGGACTTACGGACCCACATATTTAACGTGATCGTATTCCACGTAAACACGGCGGCAGTTTTGGCAGTGGCGGGAATCGAACCCGGGCCTACCGCTAACTTCCCGCGCGCTAATTTGCAATTTAAAATGACCATATGCTTAATTCCATCATCCTCATTCCATTGTTTCATTGTTCCATTATTTAAAATATCCATAAAATTAAAATATCCATTTAAAATATCCAAAAGTTAAAATATACATTTAAAAAATCCAGATCGTCCCATCATTTAAAATATAAATATAATAATTTATATAGAGCAAAGGCGCTCTATTCAGATCCGTGACGTCACCTCCACCTTGACGTCCCCACCCACCACCTTCCCTGCTTCAGCGGGGGAGAAACGAACGGAACGCCGAGAAATTTAAAATCATGACGTCTTTAAAATTGCGATCTTGAAGGCAATTTTCATTATTTCTGGACCAGATTAGACTTGTAAGAATGCCAGATATTTCAGCTTTCTAAAAATGTAAATTATTAGTCGAAATTATGAGTACTTTTTACTATGCGAGAATTTAAAAACCAAAAATCGTTTTTTTGAGTCAAAAGTGACTTTTGCTTTAAAATCATAAAAAAATATTAGAATTTATTTCTGAGATTTGAAATTGATATATTTTTACTCGAAATTCTCTGCTCTTTCCGATGGTGCAATTTGTTTTTTTCTACGATGTCTGGATCGAGGAGAAAAAAGGGCAAAAAGATCAAAAAAAGGTCGAAATCGCATAAAACATTAAATAAATAAAAAAATAATTAGAATTTTGAAAATCGGTTTTCACGTGTCCCCTTCCCACCCCCCAGGGTCTCCGATTGCCAAATTTCGTAACTCTCCGACGCGCGGTCGCGAAACGTATAGTGTATAAGACAGACACACAGACATTGCCTTTTATTATATAGAAGATAGATGATTATTTAAAAACTATGTTTTATTTATTTACTTATTAAATAGACCAAATTGGGTTTTATAATCAGATATAAATTAGATTAAGGATAGTACCATTATAAAATTTAATGAACATGAGCCTGCAAGATTCTCTCTATTTTTATTGGCACAACAAAAAAAATTCTCTTTTCAAAAATCAAATACTTATTAGAGGGTAAGCATGCAGCATACATAGCAGCATACACAGCAGCTGCTATGTATGCTGCTGTGCAAAACTATTGAAGATATATTAGATCTATTTCAAGTTAAAAGCTTTTTCGAAAGGCATATAGGCTGGTCACCAAAGGAGGCTAATTTTAATCTTCAAACTTTAGTGAAATTTTATATACAATATTACATAAGAGAAAGGAAAGTTATAACTAAAAGTTTGATAATTATGGATAGGTAATAACCAAAACAGACTTTTATCACAATTTTATGGCAATACTGGTAAATATATTTGGATTAATATTAATACAGTAGAGTCTCCTTATAACAAACTTCTGTTGAATAGCATTTTCCATTTAACAAAGTTTTCTACATTACCTTGACTCTGAAGGTACTTTATATGTAAAATTACTTCTATACAAAGATCAATTTATATTTAATAAAGTTTTTTTTGTTTTTGTTTTTCAAATTTTTTGGTTATAATAAATTTTTATTTACCAAAGTTTCTTACCAGAGGCAATTACAATTTTATGAGATGTCAGATTGCATGTCCTAATCTTTACAAAAATATGCACATTTCTATGAGCAAAGCGCTTTATAAAAAATCTTCCAGACACAAAAGAATAAAGTTTAAATTATTATGATTGGATAAAAAATGAAAGGGAAGTTTCTGTTAGTTTTTGCTGTTTTTTAAATTAGCTTTGTTTTTTAGGTATACAAATTGCATACTCCTAGGCAGGATTTTCTTTCTAAAAAAAAGTTAGCCAGTATCTTATTAAAATAATGTGCTAGATACATATTTGTGAAAGTATTCAATTTACAAGTAGGAAAATGAAGGGGTTAGTTTTATGTCATTTAATTTTAAATCAATTTATACATTTCAATACAGAGTAACAGCTAATTTCACCAGATAAAATTTAAAAAAATAAATAAATATCTTGCATATTAAAGAACATTTTAAAATTTTAGTAAAACATGCTCCTGAAATCTTCTTTGCACAAATTTCTTTCTTTTTTATACCCTGACTGTCTGACCCACCCAAAGCTGTCTAGTAAGTGTTTTGATGGCCAGGGAAAAGGCATCCAATTTAGGTTGGAACCCAATGGGGGATGGCAATCACAGGGCTGCCATCCTTCCCCTAGCCTATCACATTTTAAATAAACTTTCAGATTTATCGTGCTCATACTCTGCACAGGGATTCCTAGTCTAACATGCTAATATTGGTCTAATTCTTTTTTTTCTTTGCTTTTTATATTGGTAGCAAAATGGTAAACCTGAAGGAACCAAGAATTTACATATTATTTAGATGTAAATGATCGTAAAGATCAGATGATTATTTCGATGAACATCAAAACAATATGTGCTGCTCAATAACAAAGCTGCAAAGCTTCGCATATCAGTTATACGTAGTTTGACATTCCAGTTGTTTACCAGTACACAGTCTACATTAGACAATATAAGTACCGGCTCATATTGGCTGAAAAAATGCCCTGATCCTAAGAATACACTAAAGATTTTATATTAGTTTTGAAAAATTTTATTGGCTATCCAAACCTTTTAATATCCAACAAATGGCTATTTTAATTTAATATTCAAAATCTTTTTTTTTATTTTATCAAATTAATATAATTCTTGCCTTTAGATGAAAAAAAAAAGACTGTCCATTAATTATATTACTTATAATTTTTTTTTAATGTTTCTGATCTCTAGTGTTCAAATATATAAATGAAAAATATTTCAATATTCTAAACTGATTCCTATTTGATGCATTTTCCTTATAACAATGCCTTTATGTGGAATAAAAGAACTTCATTAAATAAACTTTATACTTTTTCTTATTGTGATATGTTTTATAATTTAGCGTGCATAAAATATCAAGCTACATTTTATACAAAATTTCACCAATTCAATAAAGATCTTGCTCATAAGCAAACAGGCCTATACATGATGGCTCAATACTTAGAGCTTAGATGTGGAAAGAAACCTATTTTACATGAATCCCTTTAAGTAGAATAAATGTCTAACACCTATGTCATGCATTAAATAATTTGAACAAAATTCATCACAGACAAAAAATAAAGTTACCTTTCAATAATCCTGTTGTGGTATACTGAGTACCCCCAACAGTGATTGTACTGGTGCCATTATCTTGTTCCTGGCTGGAGTCCGTCATAACGTGATCTGATGATTCTTCTTTTAAAACTGCAGCAGAAGCAGCGGCTATTGCTCCATGAGCATCAGTGGCAGAAAGTTCATTCAGTATTTTTCGGTAGGAAGGCCTACGAGCAAGGATTTCTCGGCGTTTTTTAGGATCTTCTGTTGTTACAAGGGTTACATTTCCATCTTCATCCTTAGCAGTTGTTATGAGCTACATACATGCAATTGCACAAATGAGTATGAAATCTACAAATACTTTATACAATAATATGAAATCACAGTCAAGTTCCATTATATTATAATATGGTTTATTAAAATTATGTGAAAATAGCTGCCTTAGATGATCAGAAGGGTTCTTTTAGAACAAGCTCTGCAATGTCTTCGTGAACCCACTACCAGTGGCAAATGTTGCGGTATGGCTAGTGTGACAGAGCCACACCATTAGAATTGGAGGTGTAATAAAAATAAATTTTCTGATTTCAACAAAAAATTGTAACACTTCTTGCAAAATGTGAACTTGATATATGCATCTTTAAGCTACAGAAACAGTTTATTAGCATCTTAATTCAACACTTTCAACCCCTATCAGCTCTTTCAATGGTGCACAGAATACAATGATATATTGTAATTTCTTAAGGAGGCAACAGAGTTTCCGTCAAACCTCAGATCAAATTATTGCTTCTGCACATGATGAAGGGATGATGAAGGGGTTCTATGATGAAGTGATTCACAGTCCAGCACTCGGAAACATGCCAGGTCATGCAGCCGAACTTGCACCCTACTGTAATATAACTAAAAGTAATATGGATTTCCACATGACCTATAATTCTAGACAAGAATTCACCACTGCCCACTACATGCATGCATAAGTCACAGCTGACTTCATCCAAATGTGTTCTCCTTTCCAAGAATCCAGCAAAATAAAATGAAAAACCCCATTGAAAAAGATCCTAATGTGTGCAATAATAAGCAGAAGCGCATGATATTTGCAGATTAGGAATAGTAATGAAATTTGCTTACAACATGCTTTTAGAAACATGGCAGCGTTTCACCTTGCCACGTTTCTAAAAGCATAGAAATCGGAATCTGTATCTGGCATATGTATATTATACGTGATGTGACATTTACTAATGTGGCATGCATATATTAAATGTGACAACAAATTATATGTATGTGATATATATATACATACATGACAAAAAACTCTATTTTCAGAGGTCTGTATCTCAGCTCCTAAGATAACTATGGACTTGATCTTTTTATGTAATATGATCCTGAATTGGCAAAAATAAAACAACAAAAATATTACAATGGGTGCAGTAGCATCTCAGAAAATAAAGAACTTTTATGATTATCGTCCCAGCCTTTTTTTTTTTTTTATAGACCTACAGCCTTCTACTGAACCAATTTTAATGAATAATGGTTCATTTTGTGTGCTCTGGTGGGAAGTATGTAATTTTCTTTTAAATCTTGAATAGAAATTTGATTTAGAAGTTAAAAAATTGAACAAAAAAAATAATAAATAGTGCTTAGCAGTAAAATAAAATTTGCAATGTATGCTATATCATTGCTGTGTAACATGTTGATAAATATTTCAACACAGTTGTGCATTTTTATACTCACAAGGGATACATTACGCAGGGCCTACAGTTAAAAGTGGTCTTTGAAGAATGATTAATAAGTAAATTCCATTCTATAAAATTTTCAAATTTCTACAGAATTTGGTACAAATATTTGGAATGGATGCTAGCATTTCATTTATACAGAAAATGTGTTTTCAGAGTAGAATAAAAGTGTAAAAAGATTTCTCACTTGAACAGGATGAACACTGGCTTCACCATCTGTACTATGAATAACTGATCCAGGTCCAGTTAGTTTATTTAATAAAATAACATTTTTTGGAAGCTGTAAAACAATTTTAACACAATTTAGCACAAAGGGATACTATAACACTCAAGAAAATATGGTGCATATATATATATATATATATATATATATATATATATAATTTCTTTTAAATATTCAAAGAGTGAAAGCAACGTAAATATTACTAAGTCTCTTAAAGTTCAATTTTAACCATTGTAGTTAACATCTCTTCATAGTATCTTATAATAACCAGACATCAACATTCTTTTGTATTAACATTACAATGTATTTACACCCCCTTAAACATTAGTCTCACTGTTTTCGATTATATTACACACCCTATTATTATGTAGCTCTTACTTTAGAATATCACCTTTTATTGCCTATTCGCATTACTGTTATTTATTTCTCACGATTGGCAACAGTACATCTCTACTTTTATCCTTTGCGATTGGCAACACTGGTCTCTTCATTCTAGGTTCCATTAGTTACGACTTATGCAGAATTTTTTTTCCAGGTATTCTTTTATCCTTTATAATTTTTCCATCTTTATGTGTGTTGTCCAAGTTATTAAAGTTTATAGATATAATCTATCTCTAATATGAGAAACACACATTTTATGTTCATTTTGGTTAAATACTTGAACTTGAAGAAGAGTTTTTTTAAAATGAACAATTCATTTACTTAGGCCTAGTGCTTATCCACATATATAGCTTTAATGCTTGAATTTTATTTGTTTTTCAATTATTAATTCCATTCCATTGATATTTGTTGATTATCTTCAGCTTGATGACTATAAATTTGTCTTTTTCTTTCCCATTTGATTGATGATTCTCTATATTTAATACTTCTTTTCATTATGTAGGTACATTTTAAAGTTAGGGTTTTTTGAGTTTCAACTTCTCTGTATTCCATCATTGGATTTTCAAACTATTATTATTATATATATACAGGGTGTCCCAAAAACATTGACCTTGGATTTATTCCTTAAATATTAACCTTAGACATATATAATAAATTACAAAGTTGCGTAAAAAAGGTACAGAATTTTATGAAATCGATTAAAATTTTCAAGGGAATTAAATTTTAAGAAATACAAAAATTAAATTTTTATACAGCTTCCATACAAAAACATTTCCAATGAGTAAAATGTGCCCCATACACTAACAAGGTGATGTACAAAATATCAGAATGTTATCATAAAAAGTCCCAGAAATATAGAAAGACAAAAATGCTTACTTAAACCACTTTTTGATGCATCGACATGGGTTCTCAGAGGGGAAAAATTATGTCAGCAGACCATGTTTCAGGGGTCATACACAAATTACGAAAGAAAACAATGATTACATAAATAAATAAATTTTTGCTATTTATTGGCACAAAAGTATCTACACTGTGTAGAAATAATAACTTTACACAAAGATTACAAAGCTTGTTCAACATGTTTTCCATCCATGCCAATACAGAACTGCATTCGCCTGATAACACTTTTGTGCAGTCGATCAAGTTCTTGTTCGGTGATGTCACGACAACCATCTTGAATGCGTTGTTGTAACTCTGCTTTATTTAAGGGAGGTGACAGATAAACAGTTGTGTGTAAACGACCCTACAAATAAAAATCCATAGGCGTTAAATCAGGCGATCTAGGGGGAAATTTGACTGGCCCATGCAAGCCAATCTGCTTGTCTGGAAACTCTTTATTTAACCAGTGTTTACAACTGTAGTATGGTGAGCTGGAGATCCATCCTGTTGAAACTATACATGTGGAAGTACTGTTAGGAGCAGTTCATTGATAAAATCAAGAATAACCGCATTAAGAATCTCATTAACATATCTGTCACCCATCAACGTACCATCATACAGTATGGGTCCAAGCAAACGGTTGCTGAAAATATTACACCATACATTCACAGAAAATTGCTTCTGATGATCAATATAACGTACCACGAATGGATTTGTGTCAGATCAGAAGTGCTCATTTTGAGGATTTATGCATCCATCTTGTTTAAAACAGCATTTGTCAGTCCAAATTACGCTTTTCAGGAAAGAGGGATTTGCATCTTCCTGAATTAGAGCTCAATTACAAAAATCTAGACAACGTTGATAATCTATTGGCTCCTGTCCTTGTACACCATGAATACTAAAAGGATGCCATTTATTCAGTCTCAGTATTCTCCACACTGTTGCACGTGATACATTCATTTCTGAAGCAGCGGTATGGACACTACTATGTTGTTGTTGTTGAGACCCAGACCGTCCGACCTACCAGAAAGGTGTAAGGTAACTGGACACTACTATGTGGATGATTGCAAAATTATGCCAAAATATCACTTTCTACATCAGTTGAGTGAAGTCTGTGTCTACCTAGTCCGCCTACATGATGTATGCTTCCTCTTTCATGCACTCGTTTGACCAATCGAGAAATAAATCTCCCAGAAATATGTCGAGAATTGAGAAAAGTATGTTGATATTTCCGTACAGTTTTATTAGCATTGCAATTGCATAAACTGCATTGCGATTGCATAAGCATTTCAAAAAGTTCTTCGTTGCTGTATTGTGACATACTGTCTGTACAGGCTAACTACACTCTCAAAATGTAGCAGAAATGTGAAACACTTAAGGGTCACTCGCACTGCTGGGATGCACGCGCTACGCTTGAGTAAGCGAAGCGATTGATCAATGGCAGAGTAAAAACAACTTTCTCTGTTGCGTGTCTGTTGCGATTATGTGGCTCACCGATCAGAGGCAGATATTTACATATGCATACATTTCTAAGCTGTTTTAATGTTCATTTTGATTGTGCTATTCCAAGTTTTATTCTGTAATTAATCATGTAAAATTTTAAGGTATTTCAGGAATCATATTTTTGAAAAATTGTAAATAAATCTAAAGATAAGAGGCAGATATTATTTGCCTGTAATGCATTTCCGTGTTGCGTCATTTGCACTCTTGCTGTAAACATTTGCATTTTAATGTGTGATTAATCCCTCACCAACTTTGTTTAAACATATCTCTGAGACTTTTTATGATAAAATGCTGAAATTTTGTACATCACCTTATTAGTGTATGGGGCACATTTTACTCATTGGAAATGTTTTTGTACGAGGGGCCGTATAAAAATTTAAATTTTGTATTTCTTCAAATTTAATTCCCTGAAAATTTTTATCGATTTCATAATATTCTGTACCTTTTTTTTACACAACTTTGTAATTTATTATATATGTCTAAGATCAATATTTAAGGAATAAAAGCCAAGGTCATTGTTTTGGGGACACCCTGTATATATCGCTATTTTAATTTATAGACATGATTGCCTCAATTATTTCTATGTTCGAATATTCATCATTGTTTTAGGTTGTATCTTCATTAATTGCTTGCTATTAGTCATTGTTTCACTTTTCTTTCATTTATATATTCCTCTTTTTGAATCTCACTCCTAATCGTTGTATTTTTAACACTTTACAACAAAGTTGAAAAGTGTTTATGACTTTGTTCATTCTGTCTGTCCGTTAGCACAATAACTGCCGTAAAAATGACTTTATCAAAATGAAATTTTAGTATGTTTTTCAGACGGTCTGTGGGACCTATGGGAATATAAATAAATAATATCACCCAATTAGTTTTTTATTGAACCCGGGTTGAAAAAATGAAATACATTGAACCCTATGGGACCTAATTTTTCAAACATTTTTTAAGTAAATTTAAAATTCACGAATTGCTTCAAAATTTTTAGGAAATATTCACATTATCCCATAGAATATATATAAAAAAAATTCAGTAAAATATGTTAAGTAGTTTTTTAATTAAAAATTATTTAATATGGGGAAAAAAACAAATTCAATTAAATTCTGACTTTGGGATATCCTCCAGAAAGAAAAGAGAGATATATTGTATAATAAATATCTTTCCAAGTGTTTAATCATTTTGCATATCAGAGAGGCTTCACATTTTAAAATAAATTTGGTAGATAACAATTTTTCATTTTTTTTTAATTTTATATAACTCTTCATGATACACTTATTTGATGGCATTTTTAATGCACTTTCCTACGTCCTAGAGAGTTAAAATTTGGTACACAGCTTAAATTTGTTGAACATTTTATTCGACAAAAATTTGATGGATCTTTAAATATAGATCATACATTTTTTTCGAAATGGCCTGAATATAATCCCCGTTCACTTCTATAAATCTTTTTTGTAATATTGTTAAAAATTCTGATGTGGACAGCACATGTCTTTCCCTGTAGACTCATATTCGTTCTCTTTATTTATTCAATAATAATTTGAGTTTATCTGCCCAAAATAACAACCATAAGTATTTTAAATGACATTGAATTTGCACATTAAACTTAAATTTGGTTCTCATTTGATAGCTGGACTTATTGTCAAAGGTGGCGTAGCGAAAACGTGAAAAAACTAGAATATCTCAAGAACAACTAGTCCTAGAGTAATGGGGTTAGTCTTATTCTGTTTGTTGTCAAAAATCACGTATAAAATAGGAATTTAATTGATATAATTGAGCACACATAGTCTTTTATTTTTATATACAATGATTTTTGCGGGCCATTTCGCAAAAATAGCCCGTTCCTTTTTCCCGAATCGTACTAGAATAACCTACAAATGATTTATATACAAAATTTTGTTAAATTTGGTATATAAATCACTTGTAGGTTATTGAAATATTATACACCAAATTTTGTAAAATTTGTTCCATTACTTTTTAGCTAGAGTTTCATTATTTCTATTTGTTCCATTAGTTTTTAGCTGGATAAAGGCAATTTCTGCGGCCATTTCGCAAAGAAGGCAGATTCTTTTATTACGAATTGTACTATAATCTAATGAACATCAGGATTTCCCACAAAAAACATACCTACCAAATTGTATGAAATTCGGTCCATTAGTTTTTCAATTAGAGTGGATGTAATATCCTCACAGACAAACAGAAACATACACAGATACACCCTTACACACACAGACGTCTTCCTAAAAATAGTATTTTCGTGTTCTAGAAGTCCCAAAACGTGTAGATCCTTTGAAAATTCAAGTTCCGATCTTCGGCACGATTCCAATACTTTGAGTACATACACATACACACATATATTATCTGTGTATTATCTGTGTATCTAAATTCCGTGCCTATGCAATTACAATAGTTGTGATTTTAAATGATCCCTAAGCTTTTATTATTTCTTCAACGAAGCCTAATTTTAACATATGCAGAATGCAAATATCTCAAGCGATTGTAAGATGAATTACATAAGAATTGCTGAATTTTTTTCACACAAAATTATTTAGCTCTGCAGTCTGGAATACAAGTTATATGAATGAAATATTCATTGATTTTGCATAAAGAATCAGATGATGTTTATTTTGATACAGTTTTATATATTAAAGTATAATAAATTACTGTAGTACTGTGATAATGTAAAAGATATCACCACTGAATGTATCACATTTTAGAAATTTTTAAATGAAATTACATTTCAGTTGGAAAATGTTTCATAATCAATGCTTATGCATGATTGATCTTTCTTGTTCTATTTTAATTTGTTTTATAACAGATTGAAATGCCATGATGTGTCCTGCTTGGGTTTTCTTTTCTGTAGCTATTGCTAAATAATAGGTTTAAATCAATATAATATAGTTTAATACTTTCTTAAATGTTATTTGTATTATTTATTTGTATTATCATTAAATTTTTATTATATATATTATATAATTAAAAGTGTTCTTTGTACAAATTTTTGACCATTTTTTTCAAATTTGATATGATTATTCATTATTTTACTGTAGGTAACTGTGTTCAAAATTTCAAGACCAAAGGCTAATTGAGGTATATAAAAAACATAAAATGAATCCTTAATTTAACAAAATTTATAGAAATAAAATTGAACAGACAACTTCCCCCAAAACTTTATTTGAAATATCATGTCTCTTATTAATGGTATCAAATTATTTTTATGCTGTAAAAAATGTTTAATTTTCATATATGTTCATAAGCCAAACAATTTCGATTTTATGTTAATCAAAATAATAATTAAATCAATGGAAAGGAAATAAAATAGTCTGTATTTTAGACTGTAAAAAGTACTCTTACCATAAATTTAACTTTTACCATCAAAAGTCCATGACAATAGGACCATGAATTATTGATATATTCAATTTCTTACATTAATTTATTTTATTTTAATAAATATTTTTTAAATGCACTATATTTCTGATTGCGTTTACCTAAGAGTAAAGAAAAAAATGGTATGATAGTGAATATCCTTCACTATTTTGACATATGTCATATGTTGACCAAATTTCATCTTTTTGTAAATTGGTTTACAAATAAAAAAGAAAGATCAATCACGCAAAAAGCATTGATTATGAAACACTTTCCAACTGCAATGCAATTTTATTTAAACATCTCTAAAATGCGATAGATTCAGTGGTAATATTTTTAAAATTATCACAATATAACAATTTATTATATTTGAAAACTTGAACTTTTGAAAAAATGAACTTTATTCAAATGACATCATTGAAATATAAATTGCCTGGCTCTCTATCAAAAAGCAGTAAAGATTTCATTCATAAACATTTATTCTATTCCTTTCATTCATCACAATACTACAATAATTTATTTTACTTAAAAACTTGAAACTATGGAGGTAAAAGTAATTTAACTCTGTGCTTAAAACTTCTGCTATAAAATCATCTGTTCTCCATGTAAAATCAATGACTGTTTCACTCATATTAACTATATTGCAGACTCCAGTACTAAATAATTTTGCGTTAAACAAATTCAGGCATTACAACTCATCTTACAGTTTGATGTGTTTACATCTCCATAAATAAAAATTGAGCTTCGTTGTAGAAATAATCAAAGTTTGATAATCATTTAAATTCAAATATATTGTAATTGCATTGTTTCAGAACATGGATGCACAGAAATTAAGCAAAAATAAAGCGGTTTTAGGATGGATACGACACCAAATATAAATTAAAAAGAACTTTAAAAAACACAATTTTGCACAAGATGGATGCCATATTTTATTTTGAAGTGGGTCACATGATCTCTTCATATAAAGGGTATAATTATTATTTAAAAATTACTGAATATATTTTGCTGAAATTTTTTTTATATATTTTATGGGATAATTTGAATATTTCATAAAACTTTCAAAGAAATTTGTGAATTTTAAATTTGCTTAAAAAATATTTGAAAAATTAGGTTCCATAGGATTCAATGTATTTCATTTTTCAACCAGGGTTCAATTCAAAACTAATTGGGTGATATTATTCATTTATTTTTCCATAGTTCCCACAGACCGTCTGAACAAAATACTGAAATTTCATTTCGATAAAGTCATTTTTACGGCAGTTATCATGCTAACGGACAGACAGAGAGAATGAACAAAGTCATAAACACTCTTTAACTATGTTGTAGAGTGTTAAAAAAGTGTGTTTTCATTGTAGATATGCCTGAAGATAATTTTTTTTTGTGAGAACAAAGATTCTTATTTGTTTTAATTTTAGATGAGATATAAAATAAAAAGTTGTACTGCATATTTTAATGAACATTATGATTTAGAATGTATTAGAAAGTATTAGAATTTCCACATATTTTAAATCTCAAATAATGCCAGGAATATCTGCTAGTTGTTCTATATTCTGGTTAAAATAAAAGTCTAAAATGTTTCCTTTTTCTTTTTTAACACTTTACAACAAAGTTGAAACGTGTTTATGACTTTGTTCATTCTATTTGTCTGTATGTCTGTCCATTAGCACGATAACTGCCGTAAAAATTACTTAATCAAAATGAAATTTTAGTATGTTGTTCCGAGGGTCTGTAGGACCTATGGGAATATAAATGAATAATATCACCCACTCAGTCTTGGATTGAACCCGGGTTGAAAAAATGAAATACATTGAGCTCTATTAGACCTAATTTTTCAAACATTTTTTAAGCGGATTTAAAACTCACAAATTGCTTCGAAAATTTTAGGTAATATTCAAATTGTTCCATAAAATATATAAAAAAAAATCAGCGAAATATATTCAGTAGTTTCTTAAATAAAAATTAAAATAATAATAACACTTCTTATATGAAGCGATCACGTGACTATGATATGAAAAGATCACGTGGCCCACTTCAAAATGATATATGGCATCCATCTTGTCTCAAAATCATGATTTTTAAAGTTCTTTTTAATTCATATTGAGTGTTGTATCCGTCCTAAAATCACTTTATTTTTGCTTAAATTCTGTGCATCTACATACTGAAACAACGCAATGACAATATATTTGAGTTTAAATGCTCATCCAAATTTGACTATTTCTACAACGAAGCCTATTTTTCACCTATGTAAAATGTAAACAGCAAAATATGTAGAATGAGTTGTATTAGAATTGCTGTATTTCTTTATCACAAAATCATTTAGTTCATGGAGTCTGTATAGCTGATATGAATGAAATATTCATTGATTTTAGAAAGAGAAGGACGATTTTTTTCGATGAAGTTTTAAGCATAGAGTTTAATTACTTGTAGCTCCATGGTCTTAATTTTTAAATAAAATAAATTATTATAGTATTGTGATGAATGACATGAATGGGAGATTATTTATGAATGAAATGCTGTTTTTATAGAGAGATGTTATTTTTTCTATGACATCATTTGAATGAATTTCAGTTGTTTTCAATGAAGTTTTCAAATATAATAAATTATCGTTGTATTATGATAATTCTAAAATTATTACCGAGGAATGTATCACATTTGAGAGATGTTTAAACCTGGCAATTTATATTTCAATGCCATCATTTGAATGAAGTTCATTTTTTTCGATGAAGGTTTAAGTTTTCAAATATAATAAATTAATGTAGTATTGTGATAAGTTTTAAAATATTACGGAGGAATGTATTGCATTTTAGACTTGTTTAAATAAAATTGCATTGAAGTTGAAAAGTGTTTCATAATCAATGCTTTAAGCATGATTCACCTTTCTTGTTTAACACTTTACAACATAGTTGAAAAGTGTTTATGACTTTGTTCATTCTGTCTGTCTGTCCGTTAGCACAATAACTGCCATAAAAATGACTTTATCAAAATGAAATTTTAGTATGTTGTTCAGACGATCTGTGGAATCTATGGGAATATAAATGAATAATATCACCCAATTAGTTTTGGATTGAACCCGGGTTGAAAAAATGAAATACATTGAATCCTATGGGACCTAATTTTTCAAACATTTTTTAAGCAAATTTAAAATTCACAAATTGCTTCGAAAGTTTTAGGAAATATTCAAATTATCCCATAAAATATATAAAAAAAATTTTAGCAAAATATATTCAGTAGTTTTTTAAATAGAAATAAAAATAATAATTACACCCTTTATATGAAAAGATCCTGTGAGCATTATATGAAGAGATCACGTGACCCACTTTAAAATAAAATATGGCATCCATCGTGTCAAAATCCTGATTTTTGAAGTTCTTTTTAATTCATATTTAGTGTTGAATCCGTCCTAAAACCGCTTTATTTTTGCTTAAATTCTGTGCATCTACATACTGAAACAACGCAATTAAAATATATTTGAGTTTAAGTAATCATCAAACTTTGATTATTTCTACATCGAAGCCTAATTTTTACTTATGGAGAATGTAAACACCAAAAGATGTAGAATGAGTTGTATAAGAATTGCTGCATTTCTTTAATGCAAAATTATTTAGCTTATGGAGTCTGCAATATAGCTGATATATATGAAACATTTATTGATTTTACACAGAGAAGCAAACGATTTTTTCGATGAAGTTTTAAGCATAGAGTTAAATTACTTGTACCTCCATGGTTTTAAGCTTTTAAATAAAATAAATTATTATAGTATTATGATGACTGAAAGGAATTGAAAAAAAGTTTATGAATGAAATGCTGCTTTTATGTAAAAAGCCAGGTGATTTATATTTCAATGCCGTCATTTGAATGAAGTTCATTTTATTTTATGAAGTTTTCAAATATAATAAATTAATGTAGTATTGTAATAATTTAAAAAATATTACCAAGGAATGTATCGTATTTTAGAGATGTTTAAATAAAATTGTATTGAAGTTGGAAAGTGTTTCATAATCAATGCTTTATGCATAATTGATCTTTCTTGTTTTTCCTGTTTAGTTTCTAAAGAATTCATATTACTGGTAAGATTGTATAGAAAGAATTTTGCACCTGAACTGATTGTAATGTAGCACCTCCCGGTGCTTGTATCACAGACTGCTGATTAGGTCCAGGTTGTATGACAGACTGAACGTGCACTGGTTGGTTTGGGATTGCAACATGAACAATGGACACGCCTCCGCCTGCCTGAGGTACAGCAATTGTCTGTGTATTTGGAGATGATGATGATACAACCTACAGAAGATAAAATAAATGAAACGTAAGTAACAAAATTAAGGATTAGATTTAGTATAAATATAGTCAGAAAAATTAGTATGTCAGACTTTAAATCCATGCAATATAGTTATGTGCATCACATCTTGCATGAGGGTAAAATGTAGTTAATACTTATCACAGATAAGTCAAAAGTACATATTATGAGAAGCAGCTTATTTGTTATAAGTGGTGACTACTTATAAACAAGAATGTACATTATATATCCATGTTTTTGTGCATATAAATTATAAAAGTATAATTTGAATAGAATAATGCACAGTATAAATATAAAGAGAATAAATACAAATAAAACATTATAGTACTTTAAATTGTGCAAGAAAGATAACTATAGGAAATGGAGTATAATAAACAATGAAGTTAACAGTGGGTCATCTGCTGTTGTTATTTCTGTCAATTTCTTTTTAAAAAAACAACATGGTGTTTGGCATCTGGCTGTTGTGTCATAGTCAGTTGAAAAATTTCTTTATATTTGGAATGGTTTGTAAATTTCAAGCAGCACTACATAAACGTTTTATATTAAAAAATTAAATTATTCATGAGTTCTGCTGCTAAGAACACAAGAAATTTACAAAGATATCAAACTGTTTTCATTATTCATTGCTATCATTATCTCCAAGCACATACATCTTTGTAGATGATTTTTATCAGGTCCTTTAAACTTATTTAACCAATGCTTTTTCTTCAAGACCCTAAGTTAATTTAATTTCTCTGAAAATAACTGGTAGAACTCTGCACAATTTAACTACATTCCTCATTCTTTTTGCTAAAGGGAAAATGGCTAAATTGTGCATGGAGTTCAATGATATTGGAATTTGTGAAGTTAAATGCATCTCAGGCATGACTCCACTATATCCTGAATTTAAACTTAATGTAATTTCTGAGATTAAAAAAACATGCATAAGTGAACCAGTTATATAAATACACAATTATAACCAGCTATTTCTAAATAATTTCATACACTCTTTATACACAAGACATGTATGTATGAATGACATGACGCTAAAGAGCAAAGAGCAAGAAAGATATTTGAGCAGGAATAGGCAGATGTTACAAAATGAGAAAAAAGCAGGAAAAAGATAATGTGGGTACCCACATGCTTGACCTGGGCATGGGAGGCGAGCACCACGGTTCCATTAGCCCGTACCTGGGCCGCAGCTCCGGAAGTGCGGGGCCCCCCATCGTTCTGGACCACTGTCGTTGTCTGATCCCCCGCCTGTGATGTCTCAACCGTGGCACCCGGCTCAGCCACCAGCGTCTCCATCACACACTAAAGCAAGAGAGAGAAAAGATACCAGGGAGCTTAGCATTCAAAGCATAACACACAAGCTCATAATATTTAATATCCACTGGTTTTTTCTATATTTAAAAAATATATATTTTTTTTTTTCAAAACTTAACTTTTACACAGATAAGTAAGTCTGGCCACTCAAACAGCTGTTCATGCCCTAGGGTGAGTGGAGTGGTCTGGGTATTCCACAGATAAGTGAGTCAAGTTTTAAAATACAGGAAAAAAGAAAATATTTTTCTTTAGTATTGACTGTTTTAACTAGTTTAAAGTTGTATTAAAAAAAATTGTTTGTTCAATATTTGTCTGGGAGAAAATTAAATTGGTCTGAAAGTCATTTCATCCAACATGCAGACTATCTTAAAATCTCAAATGGTGAATCCTAATTTTTATTACACTTTTAGCGTATATTATGTGTTATTTTAAAATAATCTGAAATCTCATTTACCTCATTTTGAATTTTAAATGAATACTTTTATACTTGCTCCTGATTTGGGTATGATTTTTCCACACATTTTAGATTTAATTAAAGTTCAAACATTGAACTAAGCATATGTTCTGGAACAGGAACTCAATTGACTATTATGAAAGAACATTTATTTTTCTTCCACTTAATAAGGAATTTGGAAAATAAGTTGTGTTGTGAAGCAAGCATTCCCTCATCATTTTCATACATTTTATTTCCGTCTATTTTAAGGAAGTTAGTTCTTTTTTTACATATAAACTACAGTTAAGATTTTGAAAAACTATATCTAAAATAATATTTATTCCTTTCTTCTCGGTTCACACATTCAATTTTCACACAAATTTTAAAATAGTGTTATTAATCTTTGCTAGTATTTTGAAATTAAAAGAAAAAAAAATCAAACATCTAGATATATCATGCTAAAAACAGGCCTAATCATAGTTTGTCGAATGGCAACACGTTTAACCTTAATTACATTGTTTATGAAGATAAAGGGAAAATCATATCAATAGAGTCTAAGAGTTCAGTTACCACCATAGTTATATCTCAAATACCTATTATTTTCTGAAGACTTTTACTCAACAATGCATATGAAGCATATATAGCATATGAAGTATATAGAGTTAATGTTTCATTAGAGGGTTGTATAAAGTACAATAATGAATCCGCATGTACCTGGGAATATTAGGAGTGCAAGTGTACCTTCATTCTGATAATGATTGTGAGACTAGCAATTCAATACTATGGAATATTGATGTTTAAAAAAGTCGAATGGAGACTCACATTCCAGAAATTGGGTACATTTAAAGATGTGCTGTGTGGATACAACTAGTATTTATTAAAACTTTTCTAAAAATGATCCAAATATTCACTTTTATATATTTGTGTTCCTGCTTTAGATGTTCAATCTTGCAATATGTTACTATGGTAAAATTATACCAGATATCCATGACAGTTTTATGTTGTATTGCAATTAAAAGTGTTTTTGTTAAATAAAAACATAATAACCCTTAGGGAACTGACATGGCCTATCGCAACATCAGCAGCAATGGCAAAGACTTCCCATTATCATAATTTGTTACATCAAAAGATTTTTGCATATAAAGTTTCATGTTTTCACAAAAAAATATTTTATTTTCTTCATTAAAGAGAAGGTTTTTTATTCTCATGGAGAATGCTTTGTGAGTGATAATTTATCTTTCAATCAATAAATTTTGAGCATGTGTATTTTTTAATATTTCCCAAATTACTTGACTGGTTGAAATGAAATTTAGCATAAAGATAGGATGTTACATATGAAAACAATACTGTGATTTTTAACGAAAACTTGTCTGTAATGCTTGCAGAATAGTGCAAGAAAGTTTGCAGCATGTGCAAGAAAAATGTATGCAAAGGATAATTGTAAAATTAAACTACATAATTATGCACAAGTCAAGTAAAGTAGAAGGCATTTGTATATAAATACCCATATTTGTATATCAATCTGTATGGTCAAGAACACTTTGCAATTTAATGTCAATTTTGTATTTTTATACAATTTACATGAAACTGAAAAAGCATACTGAGTTATCTTCAAATGAGCAACTTAAAATGGTTTACTGTAATGTGACTGTATTATGCTCAAACTGAATGCACATTTTTAAAAGTCTAACATGTTATCCTATTTACATCCAATTTTTGTATTTCAAGGTATCCCTATACACATTTCAACACAAAAAAAAAAAATCCTGTTATTTTGTTCATTCGAACCAAATTAAAAGAAATCATACAGACAGCAATGTTTTGAAACCCAAAGAGATTTTTAGCAATATATTTTTTAAATTGTTTATGGCTTTAAAAATGTGCAGTTTCATGACCACTTTATCTTTTCTTTTTAATTCAGAAATAAATTTTTAAAAAAAAATTTTGAAATTGCAATGACAAAACAAAGTTTTTATAGAAACTTTTTTTTAAATGCTTTTAATTATCAAACTGTAAAATTTAATTTAATTTAGCCAGTTAGTATTAGAAATATAAATTTGAGTACTTTTTTTTTCTTTCACTACAATACATGGTAATGTATAGGGAAAATATTAGAATCATGTCAAAAACCGCAACTCAAGTTTTCGACTATGTTTCGGGACCTCTAGAAAATGAAAACACTATTTCTAACATGACGTCTGTGTGTATGAAATGTATGTATCCACTCTAACTCAAAAACTAATTGACCAAATTTCCTAAAAATTGGTAGATAAGTTACATGTGGGTTACCCTGGTGTTGATTAGATTTTGGTATGATTTGGAAAAAAGGAACCTGCATTTTTTTGCAAAATGCCTGCTAATCTAAAATATCTAATATAAAATAAAAGACTACATATGCTCAAATGTATAAATTAAATGCTTGTTTCATACGTCATTTTTGACAACAAAAAGAATAAGACTAAGCCCATTATTGGACCATTGTCGAGATATTTAAATTTTCCATTTTGAGGAACTGAAGACATTTTTCACTGTAGCTAAAACACTATTTAATGAAATTTCTAAAAACTTAGTAGTTAAGTTCCTTGATGATTATCCTGATGCTGATTAGATGTTGATATGATTCGGAGAAATATAACTGACTCTTTTTTTCTGAAATGGCCTGCAAAAATGCTGAAATTCTGAAATAAATACCTAATATTGTTGAAATATATTAAGTACTTGTTGTTCAGGTAAATTTTGACAACAAAGCGAATAAGATTGACTGTAGAATGAACCATTCTCGAGACATTATAGTTTTTTGGAATTTTGAAGAGCTGAAGAATTTAAAGTGAATTGCCAAATGAAACGAAGATGCATTAATAAGGCAATTGGATATAATATCAGAAAAGTATCCATATTATATTTTCTGCAATTAAACTCTTTAATACATAATAAAATAAAAATGACAAAATTAATTTGAATCTACAGGGAAAGTCATGTGCTGTCCACATCAGATTTTTTTAAATTCAGTCTCTTAAAATTTTAGGAGTGACTATTAACAGATAGTTATTTTAATAACAAAGTTTCGTTTCTTTTTATTTATATTACTTTTTAGACTTAATTTTAGATCTAAAATAGCAAATTCGAGTTTCTAGGAATGGGATTTGTCGAAATATTAATGAAAAAACGAACCTCAGATAGAGATAGCATTGTGAAAAACAATATTTTTTTTTTTGCAAGTTTATTTGGGGTGGGGGTGGGGTGAGATATCATGTTAAGCAATGGAATTTATAGCCCAATGAGTTTATAGAGCAGAAAAGAAATTATATGTTACTCAGCAACAGAATTAAACCCAATGTGTTTATATATCAGATGAATTTTTATTAAATCTTTTCGCATTTAAATCATTAAGAAATGTATATAAAAATAAATTTTATAGGAATTGCATTTTTGACTAGATTATATAATTCGGGTTGAAAGGTTATAGGGATTATTGATATTTTTACTTTCTTAAGTCATCGGTTAATTTTGAAACAAAGATGTTTCAAATCCATATATTGAGTTTATCCAATTGATTGATTGAAGACCCTGACCACACGACCAACCCGAAGGTTTATGGTAGCTTAATGTGTGGTCGGGAGAGGAGTTTATCCAATTGTTGAAATAGAAGTTTATCCAATAGAGTTTATCCAATTGTTGAAATAGAATTAAAAAAAACGGTACGGGTATATCTTCTAATATCATTTTAGCGTTTCATTTTGTCATATATTTATCCAATTCCCTATTTTTTGTAAATTTGTTTACAAACGGGAACAGGATGTTTTATTCTTCTGATCTGCCAGTGAAGACACTTTTGCATAACGAGAAAAGAAATTCTTATACTTTTTTTAGGAGAATTATATTAAATATGTTATTAGAATTAGAATATTTTGGATAACAATGTCATTTTGAACACACGATTGTGAATTTTAAGTTTCTTTATTCCGTAAGAACGGGTATACTGCTAGTGGTGTAACCAGATAAGTACACAGCTTTCCCTAAAGAATGTTTTTGGATTCTTATCATGTAACACGAAGACCTCAAACGATTGAAATTTTTTTTCGACACAGAGCTTTTCTTTGTATTTTATTCAAGCTATGCTATTTATTTTATAAATTATCTTTTCTTTCGCATGTACGAGCGAAACTCGGAACAAGTGCTTTAAATGCGAGCTGAGTCACGATAAAAACATGACGTCAGGCACGAGTCACGTGCTTATGTCATGACGTCAGCGTTTGCGTCATCCCGCAAGAGCTGCTGGGCGGAGGAAACGGAAATATCTTCTATACCAAATAGATATTCAGCAGCACCGATTTAGCCGTAATGAAACGAGACGAAGAAATTCTGATATTCGACTTTGAAACAAATTGCAAGTATTTTATAGCAATCGAAATTTTCCCATGTGAAACCTGATGAATGGAGCAAGCCCATGACAAACCCGTATTTTCATAGAATCAGGGTTATAATCACAGGGCTAGGTGATTGGGAGCAATTCAGTTGCTATCGCAACATTCTTGGCCGTATGTGACTTAAAATGAAACCGTGAGGCGCCTATAAAATAACTGTATTTAGAGATAAACAGAATTTTAAGGAGCAATAGAAGTGATAACATAGAAACGACATATGATTACATTCAATTCATTTAAATTCTGATTTAACAATCTGTCATTCTTACATATGTCAATTCCTATATTATCACTTTTATTGTTTCTTAAAATTCTGTTAATGTCTGGATGCAATTCTTTTATGAGCGGTTAATTTTTAGACGCAGCTATCAAAATTTGCATACAAAACTAAAGTTAATCGTTTGTGTAATAAGTTAAATACAAGTAATTAAACTGTCCTTATAATTATGAACCCAAAAACGATGCAAAATTTGACGGCTTCTATGATTTATTACATGTGCTATAACAAACTAGGGTAACACGTTTTTAATAACAAAAGTATTGTACATTATTAATATAATATTCTTCAAAATGTTTTCAATGCAATTTTCTGGAGAAAAAACGCCATTCTAATTATGAGAAGCAGTGTAGTTCCTTTCCTTGTAATTGAAAGAAGTGTTCTACGGTAGTTACGAAAGCAGTAACGTAGCAGAAAAGTAAAGGATCCTCTAAAAGATGAGCTCATAATCTGAGGACAAAAAGGGGGCTCCGTTATAGGAACTTTGGGGCTTTACAAGTTTTGTAGACTTATACTTACAGCATACCTAACGTGATACTAAAGAGGGAAACTCGTAAACCTCAGCTCAATTATATAGACTCGCGGTACGATTAACTTGAATACATTGTAATGACTTGAATACTCATGATTCAGTTCTGTCTTCATACGTCCCCAAGATGCGTCATGGACTAAGACAGTTTCCATAGCAACATAATTCTTATCCATTTAGAATACTTTCTGTTTTATTGAAATATAGAAAAATATAAATAGAATTTTAGAATATTTATTTCAGGAATCGATTGGTTTGGTCTCAAATAATCGATTTTATAAAAAATAATTTTAATGTTCAATTATTGGACTAATAACTAAGCGGGGATTTCCCATATCTCTTCAGGGGTCATATTAGGTTAGCCGCAAGTATAGTTCACCTATTATTTAATGGTATTTATAATTAAAAACTAAAATTTTCTTAATTCAACCGATATTTTGGTTCTACATCAGACTTTTATAATTAAAATTATATTCTTTCATATTTTAATAATAAAAGTGTTCTAAAAGGATATTAAAAATGAATTCCGTTGCTATGGAAACCATATAGGTCAATGGACGCATAAAGGCAAAACTGGATCATTAGCGTGTGTAGTTTATTCAAGTTGGGCCTGCAGTGAGCATAATTACCCACAAATGGCCCTTGGCTGCTCTAAGATCTTCATTGAAAAAACCCTCTTTCTATGCAAAAATTTCACTCGAACAAGTTACCCGTGAAAGCAACACAAAATAGGATCGGTATCGCTCGTTTCGGAAGCAAAAAGAGCCTCCTCTGTCAGGATGAGAATAAACAAGGCAGTTATAAAAGTATAGTGTAAATGGCAGTATTGAAATGGGTTAGCCAGAATATATGTGCACGATCACTATTTGTGGCGCCAAAGGACGGATGGTCACGCCTCACGAGATATTGGATCAGATAAAACGATCTCGGCGAGATATTTTCATGGAAATGACGCAAAATGTGAAAGCGGAATCAAAAATACTCAATCCCCTTCCACTAGGAAGCGAGATACCATTTCGTGTTATTTGTCCTTCACGCTAAATGGCCGCACGAGTTCATCATTTTCCTGAATTCTATTTTTACTTTCCTTACAATCATGAGCGTCCATAGGGCAGGCCAAGAAAAGGCACTACTTACCCTGCCCTGGACGTTCAAGGTCACAAGCGTGGCCATCAAGCGAGCCGATGTAGAACATCCTATTTCTCAGTTTACCCCACTAACGACAGTGGTTTGCCCCCTTCTGGGAAAAGTTCTATGGGCGTATATGTAAATTCACAGTATATGTAAAGAGAAGGGAATTTACCTAAAAAGGCAAATTATGTGGTCATGCTTCTCTCATTCTATCCACCAATCTGTTCAATACTAACCACACAACAAAGCTGGATTTTTATAAAGTTATGCCAAAATGGACATTTCTGAACTTGGTAAATCATGCCCAATGATACGTTTACATCGCGATGTTCATGAGAACGAAAGTTTTCAACCATGAAAACATGGGAAAAGTGATCTTAGAAACCGACTTACTGATGAGCAATCTCTTTTGAGAATCTACTTGTGACCGTTTGAACGAGATTGTAAAAAAATACCGGAAGCTCCTCAATCATATTCAGGCATACCTCCGGTGGGTGGGTGGGTGGGTGGGGGGGGAGATCCCCCTCCCGGGATATATATATAATATCTACTTCAATTTCTCTCATTTTTCTTTTGCCCTTCTTTTATTTGAATCTCCACTAGTTCTACTTCAATTTTTGTCAGTTAACTTGAAAGGTATAATTGTTAAAATACACTACCGGACATACAAAATGCAACACCATGAAGCTTTAGCCGTATAATTATGCACATCATGAGACAAACGCAGCTGGCCGATGTATACAAATGATTTAAAATGCGCGTAGGTTACGTGATTACAGCGCGGGATAAAAAGGATGGAAACGACAGATGAGCTAACAATTGTTAATGCTTGTCGCCTACGGAAACCTGTTTTCCGTTTCAGAAGACACGTGTTGTTGAAGAGATACATGCGTGCCCGACGACGACGAAGTTCATTTCAGCATTTGGTCGATCGTGCCAGGGGATTCATTTTAGGCCTGCGTACGACTGGCAGGGTGGTCGTACCGACGTATTATTGTCGCTGAAACATGCGTAGATGCTTCCACTGTGCCAAGGATTTAGAGAAGATGGATTGAAGAAGGTATGAGAATCGTCGCAGTGGTGCAGATTCATCCAGACGTATGTCAGCACGCATTGATCGACGCATTCGAAGATATGAGATGACGGACCCATAAACGTCCAATGTCGACATTTTGCAGGGTACATTGGATGTTCCAATATCCGGGAGAACAGTTTCTCAACGATTGGCCGAAAGCGACTCGCACATGAAATCGTCCTTTACGGAGACTGCCATTGACGACATGACACCGACGTGAGATTGCAATGGTGTCGGGCCCGAGCCTCTTGGACGACTGAATGGGACAGGGTAATGTTCAGCGGCGAGTTTCGGTTCTGTTTGTCGAATGGCAGTCGCCGTGTGAAAGTCTGGAGACGATGTGGAAACAGATCCAATCCTGCTGAGACTGTTGAACGCCATACTGCTCGGCAATGCGGCATCATGACTTGGGATGCCGTCGGCTTCGATAGCAGGTCACCTCTAGTTCATATCGGAAGCACAATGACGGCACGACGATATGTGGATGAGGTGCTGCGACTGGTTGCAAAATGCTGTTTACCAGCAGGAGACCGGGCGAAAGCACACGGCAACCATCTGCAGACAAGTCTTGCAAGGTATTTAGGTGCTTCCTTGGCCTCCGCTGTCTCCAGATCTCTCATCCATGGGGCATGATTAACTGCCGTTTGACTGTCCTGCCCCCGACTCAAACAGAGGACAACCTGTAAAGGATGGTTGAAGGCACGTGATCATTCATCCCTTAGGAAACTAGCCGCACGCTCATTGCATCTGTTCCTCGAAGGGTTACTGCTTGTATCGCCGCAAGAGGTGACCCTACGGCCTACTGATCACCCTGTGTATGCCATTACTATATTGTATTATCCTTCTGAAATTAACATCACTTAAATATATATGCCATCTCTGTCTGTAGCCCCGTTTACATGAAGCCGGTATTTTCTGGCCATGAAACATTGGGATGGAAAAGGAGGTATTTTCTGGTGTCCATTCTAGATCCGTTCACATATGCAAACCCCATTGCTCCCGTTTAAAGGGATAGGATGCGTTTAATGACATCTAGCAAATTTTTTATTGCCAAAACTTCTACATATGCAAACCCCATTGCTCCCGTTTAAAGGGATAGGATGCGTTTAATGACATCTAGCAAATTTTTTATTGCCAAAACTTCTACATATGCAAACCCCATTGCTCCCGTTTAAAGGGATAGGATGCGTTTAATGACATCTAGCAAATTTTTTATTGCCAAAACTTCTACATATGCAAACCCCATTGCTCCCGTTTAAAGGGATAGGATGCGTTTAATGACATCTAACAAATTTTTTATTGCCAAAACTTCTAAATTTTTTTTAAATATTCTTGACATGCATTTTTAGTAAACAATTTATTTTTCTTTTTAATTGCTTTTTTAAAAAGCGTATTAATTTTAATTCATTTATCTATGTTATTATTTTATTTCTTTTAATATAACAAATTTACAGAAATGAAAAACTAAATAATCATTTTATTATTGCTGTTTTTGAAATACCTTTATATATAAATGCGAAATATTAGAAATTAAATTTAAGTTAAAAAACACATAATTAAATTTAATATATTTTTGAAATTGAGTTATATGCTTATTTTTATATGCATTAAAAAGCTGTATTCTATGAAACTGTTTAAAGAATTAATGCTAAAAACTCAAAAATATTTTTTTTTCTCATTTAATCTTTGTTTTTAGGTTAAATTTTGATGCATAATAAATGTGAATTGGTGGAAGAAAGGTAACACCTTTTCAAGAAATTTTATTCAAGACAAATTGATATAGAATGTTGGCTAGAGAAAAAAAAAAATCATATTTATACAGATTATATTTTAACTAATTTAAATCGGTAACTCGGTTTTAATAAACACATGAAACCTTACTGAAGACATATGCCAGTACAGACACAAAAAAAGTTTGATATACCACTAATAACACTGTTAACAATACTTTTTTAATATAGCAGCATAAAAAATACTTATGATTGACCTGTTTGAAAAGCTTAAAGCTCTTTTCATCGATATGTAAGATATAGGTACACCTCTACTCTACGTAATAAAACAGATAATAATAAAATAAAACTGATTTCACATGTAGTATCTAAAATATGTAAAAATAATTAATATTTCTGATACTAGCAATGTTAGAGTTTTTCTTCTTTTTGGAAAGTGAGGGGGGGGGGGGGGGACTAGTATTTTGTACGATAAGATTTTATATATTCAAGCTTTAAGCGTAGTAAACGCAGCAGCTAATTAATTACACAGTTTAGTTTATTGGCGAAATTGGGCAAGTAATTTTGAATGCCCTAAATATTTTACTTTATCATGAAAGTAATTCTTTACTAATATTCACATTATAATTATATCATCTCATGCTATGGGCATATCGCTTTGATATACTACATTAAACATTATATAAAACGCTTAGAATATAAAACTAAAATCATTAACTTGAAATAATTTATTGCAATATTAAACAACATATATTCATTCAAATATAAACACATTACAAGCCTTTTTGACGATATAAAATAACTGAGTATGAAGCTCGTTATAAGAACAATTCGCAAATCCAAGAAAATTATTTTATCATCTGTTAAAAACTACTTCTCGGATAAATCCAGAAAATTTACCCAAGAAACAGAATATTATATTTTAAAGTTGTTGCTTCAAAGAAAAATCAGCTGGCTTACATCACTTTTAACTGATATTTAATTGTATACGCTTAGTAATTAAGGAACCAAAAAATTTCTGTAAAAAAAATCATGACATTCGGGGATAAAAATGTCTACAGTTCATAAGAAAACAGTTAGCTCAAATAAACAAAATGTACATACCTGAATCAAACGTTTTCGGTAAGATTCTCCTTTCATCCAATTCTGAGGCACAAGAAGTGATCGATCGTCAATAAATCCGTGTAATGATTTCAAAATAACATATATAAAATGCTATAAATTCACTACTACTGCACAATCTTCAGACAGAATTGGTCCACGAGGTATCCGCCATGTTTTTGAAGAATTCGCATGGAATTGTGGGTCAATCTACCCCCTTCGTTCCCTGAAATAAGAGGGAACAAAATTCTACCTTCTTTCAAACCGGTCTTTTCCCCACTTGGACACAGGGCTCCAATAGATATAATAACCTTGGGCTCAAACAGCCCTGTTACAGAATACTATATTTGTTCTGCATATCAGTTACTATATATACATTAGTCTGTGAGCCCTGTGTCCAAGTGGGGTACTTCTACAGGACAGCCCTTTCTTGGGCATGGGAACGGTGACGCGAGCAAAATGCAGTCATAATACCGGTTTAAAAATGGGCATAAGAACGGGGCTTGGTGTCCTTTATCATCCCACTCTATTCGCTCTTTCATGGTGTTGCATTTTCTGTGTCGGGTAGTGTATAACAATAAAATATTTTCAGCTCTCAATAAAATTTTCGAGGAAAAACGCCGTTTTGTTCTGGGCACCACAAACACCCCAGCTCGCTCTGTGTACCCATGTTTCTTGGGCCCTTAAGCGTCGCTTAATAGTAGTTACGCTACTGGTCGTATCTCAAGCGTGAATACGTGAAGGTGAGTAAAAACGGATGCGTGAATGAAAAGGTGAAACACAGAAAATGCAAGAAAAAAATGGGATGAGTTAGCCTGCACTAATGAGTCTGAAAAAGGTAAGAAAAGGCTCGAGAGAGGCCTATTTTCCAAAATTTTGAGGACTTCTGCGAATATGAGGCTCTAAGCGGTCGCTTGCAGTGTTTCTTTCGGGACTTTTTGGGCTAGTTTTCTATTTTCCCTATATAAATTGATCACATAAACAGAAACTAGGTTAACGTGAAATGGAATCCTTGAAAGAAAGACTGGTCGCTTGTCCCACGGGACGCCCATGGTTTCCCATCAAGTAGTTAGTAGACTCATTCGTCGCAGATTCGCCAAGAAAAACCAGGACAGAATAAAAACTGTACAATTCCCTTTTAAAATGAACGTGCCCGTCATTTTTTATATTTTCAATCTGTTGCACTTCTTACGTTAATCGGTGAGTTCACGGTGCAACAGGCTTCCTGTTATTTGTGAGCTAGCTCACAGATTGTCTTTCAAAGAACCCTAACGGGGAGCAAAATCTGATGTGGACAGTACATGACTTTCCCTGCAGACTCAAATGCATTTTCTCTTTATTGCAATAACACTTCATTAAATTGGGTTTGATGGCATTAAATAACACGCATAATTATTAAAATGACACTGAATGGAGACTTTTAATTCAGCTTTCGTTTTCATTGGGTAACTGGACTTATTCTAAAAGCCGGCGTAGCAAAAATGTAAAAAAACTAAAATATCTCAAGAATGGCTAGTCCTAGTGTAATGGGGTTGGTCTTATTCTTTTGATCGTCAAAACCTACATATAAAACAAGCATGTAATGAATGCATTTGAACATACATAGTCTTTCAGTTTAGATTTTGACAATTTTTTCGGACCATTTTGCAAAAAAAGTAGTTTCTTTTTTTTTTTCCAGATCATACCAAAATCTAATCAGCACTAGGGTAACCCACAAATGACTTATCTACCAAATTTTGTGTAATTTGGTCAATTACTTTTTCAGTTAAGAGTAGATAGTTTCAGTAGATACAGGCAATTTTTGCGGGTCATTTCGCAAAAAAAAAAAAAAAAAAAAAAAAAGCAGCAAGTTCTTTTATACCGAATTGTACCAAAATCTAATCAGCACTAGGATCATCCACAAGGCACTTACCTACCAAATTTTATGAAATTCGGTCTATTACTTTTTGAGGTAGAGTGGATACATACATTGCACAGACAGACAGACAGACACACACACACACACACACGTCACGGTAAAAATAGTTTTTTCGTATTCTAGAAGAAATTCCAAAACGTGTAGATCCGTCGAAAATTCAAGTTGCGATTTTTGGTATGATTCCAATACTTTCCCTATACATTACCATATATTGTAGAAAAAGTAAAAAAAAAGGGGGGGGGGAGCTGAACTGATTGAGACGTTCTTTTCTCGGTCAGTATCTATCAAGCAGCTGTTTTTGACCCCAGTACTATAGTGCCTAGAATATACTATTTTTAAGCCAGTAATACATTTCAAATTGGCTGACAAAACTTGAAGTAGAACTAGTGGAGATTCAAAGAGAAGAAGAGCAAAAGAACAAGAAAGATCAATCATGCTTAAAGCATTGATTATGAAACACTTTCCAACTTCAATGCCATTTTATTTAAACGAGTCTAAAATGCAATACATTCCTCGGTAATATTTTGAAACGTATCACAATACTGCATTAATTTATTATATTTGAAAACTTAAACCTTCATCGAAAAAAATGAACTTCATTCAAATGACGGCATTGAAATATAAATTGCCTGGTTTAAACATCTCTAAAATGTTATACATTCCTCGGTAATAGTTTTAGAATTATCATAATACTACGATAATTTATTATATTTGAAAACTTCATCGAAAACAACTGAATTCAAATGACGTCGTAGAAAAAATAACACGCCTGGATCTCTCTATAAAAACAGGATTTCATTCATAACTTTTTCCCATTCATTTCATTCATCACAATACTATAATAATGTATTTTATTTAAACATTTTGTTTAAGACCATGGAGCTACAAAAAAATTAAACTCTATGCTTGAAACTTCATCGAAAAAAATCGTCCTTCTCTTTATGAAATCAATTAATATTTCATTCATATCAGCCATGCAGGCTCCATGGACTAAATTATTTTGTGTTAAAAAAATACAGGAATTCTAATACAACTCATTCTATATATTTTGCTGTTTACATTTTACATAGGTGAAAAATAGGCTTAGTTGTAGAAATAATCAAATTTAGATGAGCATTTAAACTCAAATATATTGTCATTGCGTTGTTTCAGTATGTAGATGCACAGAATTTAAGCAAAAATAAAGTAGTTTTAGGACGGATACAACACTCAATATGAATTAAAAAGAACTTAAAAAAATCACGATTTTGAAACAAGATGGATGCCATATATCATTTTGAAGTGGGTCATGTGATCGTTTCATATCATGGTCACGTGATCGTTTCATATAAGAGGTGTAATTATTATTTTAATTTTTATTTAAAAAACTACTGAATATATTTCGCTGAATTTTTTTTTATATATTTTATGGAACAATTTGAACATTACCTAACATTTTCGAAGCAATTTGTGAATTTTACATCCGCTTAAAAAATGTTTGAAAAATTAGGTCCCATAGGGCTCAATGTATTTCATTTTTTCGACCCGGGTTCAATCCAAAACTAATTGGGTGATATTATTCATTTATATTCCCATAGGTTCTACAGACTCTCTGAACAACATACTAAAATTTCATTTTGATTAAGTCATTTTTACGGCAGTTATCGTGCTAACGGACAGACAGACAGACAGAATGAACAAAGTCATAAACACTTTTCAACTTTGTTGTAAAGTGTTAAAAATAGGAGAAATAGAAGAAAATATTAAACATTTCAGAATTTTTTCACTTCTGAAACATCTCAATAATCTAAATACGTCCAAAATTGCTGCTAAAATTTTATACAACAAATCTCCATAGCTGTAGAAGGCTGTTTTTGCCTTCGAAACTAGTTAAACCGCTAGTATATTATAGTTATACAAATATTTTCTATAAAAACCCTTCCCATCTCGATCATTCTAACCCATTACCGACCTTCTCCTAGAAGAAAATTCTGTAGTAGAATGCTAAGACTTTCAATTGTGCGTAGAATATATTTTAATTTAAGGCAAGGAGTTAGTTGTGCAGTAAAAAGGAAAGGCATTTTATCCAAACAGCACGGGAATGTGTCTCCAACATTTCCAAAAATAAAAATACATTTCATAATCACTGTGTATGAAGAGTCCGGCATGGGCGGCAGGTATCAACTATCTGCTCAGCTAAAGAAACTGTGTAGACGGCGAACGTCTTCGATATTTAGAACCCATTGAATTATTTAAACTAACTCGAAACGAGTCGATGGAGCTCAACGAAACGACGCCCAGTCTGCATAGTATTGAAATATAGAAGGGAAATAAGATGCATGCCATTTAGAAAAGGTTGACGTATTGTGGCTCATTATTTACAATATTCTGAAAGATAATTTTGACAGAAATTGTGACGTAGAATTTGACAACGCACGTTTCATACGTTTTATTTAAATATCCCGCCCCAGAAATCATTCTTGGCGATTTCGCTCTCAATAAGTCCCGTTATTTTTCCAAGTTCCTTTAATCGATTCAGGGCCGCAGCCAGAAACGCAATCTAAGAGGCGCTGAAGTGAAGTACAAGGGGGGCTCTGCAGCACTGAAGGAGGGACTCGCTAGGGGAAAAAATTGGAAGTGGAAGAAAATGCACTAAAATATTAAATTTTAGTCTTTAAGTAAATCGCTGTATTAAACATATATTTTAATTATAACTAAATACAGTATATCGCAAAATATTAACTCTGTAACTACTCATCATAGGTAATACACAACTCTATCTAACTAAGTTCTAAAGTAATGCTTAATCAGTTGATAATGCATAACCCTAGATAGTCTAATTATGAAACTCTAATTTTTGAAACCTTGTTGAATATTTTAAAATTCTTCTTCTTCTTCAGTGGCCTGACAGCCCAGGATGGGCCCTTGCCTTCCGCAGTATAGAACTCCAGGCTCCCCTATCCCTGGCCAAAGACTTCCAGTTCAAAACTTTTAAAATTTTAAAGTCCTTTTCCACACAGTCGAGCCACCGGCCGACTAATCGGTTGCTCATGTCCTTGCTGACGAGCCGGTCGGTCTGGGTCTTCAACACAGTCGAGCCATCTGAGTTTAGGTCTTCCTCTTTTACGGGTGCCGAATGGTCTGGCAGAGAAGATCTTTTTTGTTGTACGGCTTTCGGCCATCCTGCACAGGTGACCCACCCATTTAATTCTCTGAATCGTGATGTAATTGACTATATCTGGTTCTTTAAAAGACTTATAAAGTTCTGAGTTAGTTCTTCTTCTCCAGATGTTGTTACAATTTAAGCCACCAAAAATACCTCTCAAGATTTTTCTCTCAAAAACAGAAATGATGCCTTTAACTTTTTCTGTCATTGCCCAAGTCTCAGCAGAGTAGGTAAGAATGGGTCTGATTAAACTTTTGTAGATTATAATCTTCGTTTTTCTGCTGATTTTAAAATTAAATATGTAAAAAAAAAATGTAGGATCATCCATATAACCAAAGATTCAACCACTAAAAATTTTTTACTTCTGTACTATACGAAACGAAGCCATTTACAAAAAAATTTCTGAAATAGCAGTTTTTCGTGTAAAATTCGGATGACATGTTGTATGACATTTCATACTACTAGGGTGGGGCTGAGTATACCTCTTGGGGGGGGGGGGGGGCTCTCTGACTCCAGCCCTGTATCGACTCCAACATTTTTAGAGTTGAATTCCTTCGTTTTTCAGACACTTCAATACCTGGTTATTTATTTGGTCGTTTCAACCACGTCGCTCGCTTCGATTTCGGAGATAAAATCGCGCATATCAAAACGATTCCACCCGTCGCATGATAGCTTTATCTGATGCGGGTTACAGAACGTGTAAGGGTGGGTCGTTTGCAAACATTCGTTTAAAAAGGTTTTATCTCAGCCTCTTCCTCACTTAGCTCGAAAGAATCGCTTGAAACTGGACGAGTCAAAATAGGCCCAGAACAGGACTTTACCTACTGATAAGGAATTTCGAAAGTGTGAGGAAAACAATAAGACCCCATATTAGAGCTTTCCTATAACACGATCTCGCTGACTCCCCATGGTCTAATTATTGTACCGCAGTAAAGATACCCAATTTTATATAAATCGCTCAATTCTTTCGAGAGATCCTTCTGAGTGTATGTGCAGTCTGTTGCGGGAAATCTCAGCATCATACAGCCATGAAATTGAGTACAGAGGCACTTCGGATCCGGGACGCTGCGCCTCGGCAAGATTTTTTTTTCCCGTTGGGTTTTTTATAAGCGGGCGTCATCGAAATATAAATCGTCCGGCTCTTTATGTAAAAGCAGTGAATATTTCATTTATACATTTTTATTCCAGATTCCAGAGTTAAATAATTTTGCGTGAAAAAAAAATCAGCAATTCTTATATAACTCATCTTACAATCACTTGTTTACATTCTGCATCCATTAAAATTAGGTTTCGTTGTAAAAATAATCAAAGTTGGATAATCATTTAAACTCAAAAATAGTGTCATTGCGTTGGTGCAGAATATAGGTGCACAGAAAATACAGAAAAATAAAGCGATTTAGGACGGATGCACACTCAATATAAATTTAAAAATCACGATTTTCACTCAGGGAAAAAAAGATGGATGCCCTATTTTATTTTGAAGTGGGTCACGTGATCTCTTCGTATAATATGGGTGTCATTATTATTTTAATTTTTATTTAAAAAACTACCAAACATATTTCGCTGAATTTTTAAATTTTTTTATATATTTTATGGGATAATTTGAATATTTTCTAAAACTTTTAAAGCAATTTGTAAATTTTAACATCGCTTAAAAAATATTTGAAAAATTGGGTCCCATAGGGTACAATGTACTTCATTTTTTTCAACTCGGGTTCAATTCAAAACTAATTGCGTAATATTATTCATTTACATTCCCATATGTCCTACAGACCATCTTAACAACATACTAAAATTTCATTTTGATAAAGTCATTTTTACGGCAGTTATCGGTGCGAACGGGCAGACAAACAGAATGACCAAAGTCATAAACACTTTTCAACTATGTTGTAAAGTGTTAAAAATGCCCCTTTTCTCTATCCGAGGGATCGGGTTGAAAGGCTGAACTTTTATTTGCATAAGTAAGAAAGCGCGAGTTGAAATGAAATGAGTATAAATGTAGAATAGGACGCAGAGGAACTACATGCAGCAGTGTATATTTAGCACAGCGCAGTCGTCGCTCTTTCGGGGCGGTAAACAGAACCTTTGCCAGCAAGAAAAGCCACGACGCCAAACTGAACAACGCTCCGGATAGGAGGAGTCCATTTTAAAAAAGATTATGATGGGTCATTTACAGACACAATCACAAAATTCATCATTTCAAACACGGGTCGGGCTCTTAATATTCCAAACGTACCACAAACGTATCTCACTTAATTTCGAAATGTGAATCAACTCCTTACACATAATAAACAATATGTGTGTGTGTGTGTGTGGGGGGGGGGGGGGGGGGGTTCTAACCTTTAGTCGAAAATATTTGAATTGAAATGTAGAATACCAGTACACATGTGAAAAACCGCTGCAGCTGATATAATAAAACGTGCTTAAGGGGTGCGTACCCCCCCCCCCAGTTTTGCCCTATGAGTTTAGCTTATGCACATAACTTATCAACACAGTGCTGTCTCACTGGATGGGCCGGACCCTCAAATTGATATTCATTCAATTTTATTAGAGGTTGCAATCCCATTCTTAAATCGCAATTATTTTTCCCTTTTAATACATTTCTAACTCGATAAAAGAGAAAAAATATTACACTTCCGAACAAAATGTTGTTTTTCTGTAGGGGACCAACGTTGTGGGGAACAGATGCTAGGCAGTTTTTAATATCTTTAGTTTAAAATTTTCTATAGGACGTCTTAAAATCTTAACATCGGAAAAAAATTGGACAGCCCCCCCCCCCCCCCCAAAATCCAAACATTTTAAGAGCCAAGTATTCCGATTAGTAATTCACAAAAAATTACGGGATATAAATCCAATAAATTGCTGAATAAAAGAAGCGGTGATTAGAGATTATTAAGAACTTCTCAGGAAGAGTACTAGATGGTATCAGTCCACGTTGGGCTAAAAGTACCGAGCAATAACTACCCCTTTTTTTATTTCATTATTTTTAAATTTTCGAAATAGTGCAGAATATATCTACTAACATAATATTTTCTGTTTATTGTTATGATTTTTATCATATATTTATATATGTACGAAAAGAGAAAAATTAGATATTTACAATTCTAGCCCCAACCAAATTTTGGCCTTGGGGCGCTGCTTCTGTTAAGACTGTCCTGGATCAACAGCCTAAATATAAAACGTTTGTAGGATATTAACATAGAATAATCCCATAAGTTAACAAAAATAGCATATGTAAAGAAATTAGCAAATTTGCTAAGTTTTGCGCACAAATTTTTTCCAAAAGGATATCCGATTAAAAAATGCTCGCTATTAAATCTGAACGCAAATTATTTATATATATATATAATACCCATATAGGATACTGATGTAGCACTAAAAAGCTTCTCTATTTTGTACAGAAACTACGACCTACAAAAATGGCGAGGCTTGGAGTAAAACGCAAGGACTTTGTTCAGAATTTAATTACTGGAGAAAAATAAAAAGTCATATTCTGTAAGGGGTACGTCCGTTCCAAAAGATTAGGATGCATATTACTCTCAACAACAATAGTAATAATGAAAAAAAAATTACAATTTTTAAACAATGTTGGTGCTTTGTGAAGACTTTACCACAGTGCTGGTGCCCCCGAACGATAACCGCGTAACCCAAACCTTTACCGGCAACGAACGGTATAGGTATTGCACCCATCCCATCCGCCTAGTTTCACAATTACAAATATTCCGTTTGGGACTTCCGAGATATACGAAATGCACCTGTAGTTGTTATCATCAGCGTCTCTTCTGGAAACATGCGCGCGAGAGAGATATTAAAATGAGGTCACCACCCAAGTTAAGTTTTGACGCCAAGAGGAAAACGCGAACGATTTTTTAACTTTTCCTTTCGAGAGCTTTTCTTTAAGAACGTGTTCAAGTTTAAAGGATAGTTGGCGAGACGGCAAAAGCAGTCGCGGATATCAGACAGGGCCGCACCGGAGCTAAAATATCAAGAGACTAGGGGGAAAGTTGAAATTTGTTTTCCGGAAACATAACCTCCCCCTCCTCATCTACGATTAAAAATTTTTTAATTATGCCGGGGCTACTGCTTCGGTAATGGTTGCAGCAGTCCGGGTTGGTTAATGGGTCTACTGACTTAAACCGCACAATATAGAGTGAGAAAACAACCCCTACCACCAGAGATTACCGTATTTTTTTTTTTTTTTTTTTTTTTTTTTCTATATAGTCCGGGGTTAGTATTTTATCTCAACCAGAACTCAACAAAAATTTCTAAAGTGTTTCTAAATTTTTTAAAAAACATATAATCCAGTTTTCGTTTAGGTACCCATCATGACTTTTTAATCTATATTTCTAAATTTCATAGGTTTTGAGTTAAATTTACGACGCATACACGGCCATACATAGGGGGGGGGGGGGCAGACACCACACAAATGTAGGGGGGTGCGGAGCTCCAATAATTTTTTAAAGGCAGGAATTTATTTATTTATTACTCAGGCCGCCCAGCTCACCCAGCAGTTGCAAGGGAAGTTCGGCAAAAATAATACACATAGACAATCAATATACATAGAATCGTTCAATCCCGAATAACAGCAAACCAGCCAATAGTTTTAAATTATTAATAGCTTATTGTTTATCACCCCTCTAAAAGCGCAGTGTCAGTATATCAGAGCACCCAATGCAACACCGAGGGCTGAAAAAAATTTATGTATGTTAATTCAATCCTGCTGAATCCAAATTTGAAATCAGTTTTTCAAATGAACCCTTGAATCTGGAGAAATAGCCTCTCAAAGTTTGGCAGTTTTTATGTTTATAATCTGAGGCCGAAGGGGTTGCTACAGCATAATGCAATTGCATGAGATTTTAATGCCGGAATCATGAAATTTTAATGCCGGAAGAAATAGGAAAACTGTATTCAGTTCATGGAGTTGAGACCACCTCCAAGATTCAGCTGAATAGGAAGGTTAATATTGAGAGGTCATCCCAATTTAAAAACTCGGAATATAAATATTTAAACCATGGAGTTAGATAGGCTTACTTCCTGCTTTATCTTAAAATTCACGTTTCAAACAATGTAATTAATAGGTACTTCTGATGCATAGATTGGTTGGAGCCGAATTGTATGGTCCATAAAGTTAGATAGAATTGGCCCCTTTTCTTCCATGGTATGACCAAAAATTAAAAACTTAGGATAAAAAATAATTATTATTAAATTTGATAGATTGGTTTGTAACAAGGTTTAGGGGAGAGTAAATGAATTGTGTTATGTCAAGTAGAGATGCGGATTTTTTGAAAAATTTTCAAATGGAAAATTTTGAAATTATTCTTAAATATTACATTTATGCTAGAATAATCTGTCTAGTGACTTTTAAAAGTATTTGTTCTTACATTAGGTCTAGTCATATATATATAATAAAAATAGATGAAATTCCAATGATAGATTAGTGATAAGTTGTAACTCATATAACCATAACTTAAAATATAAGATAGCTACGTATAAATATGTAAAAAATAAAGATTTCTCATCAAGGGGAAAATAAAATGCATATATCTAGTTATCAAGCTATAAATAATCAACAAATATCAATGGCGAGATTTCGAAAATTGAAAAACAGGAAATGACCAAGCATTAAAGCCAAACACGTGGAAAAGCACTAGGCTTAAAATGGAAATCATTTTGATACAAATTGTTCTTCAGGGCGTAGTATCTATTCAAAATGACAAAAAAAATGTTTGTTTCTGAAAACAGAGAAAGATAATATCTATAAACTCTGTCTGCTTGGCCTACAAGCTGAAAGATTGAAAAAATAAAATAGGAATCAAATATATTGTACCTGATAAAATTCTGCACATGTTGTCTCTTAAAGCATTAAAAAAGGGTTTAAATTTAGAAATATATAAAAATATTCTATGCACACAAAAATTTCTAATACATATATATTGAAGTCAGCAGTTGTAATTTAATATTTTTATTGAGCACTTATGCTAAAATAATTACACTTTATATATAACAATAGAAAAAATATTTTTGTAAATCATAAATTTAAAACAATGCACAAAATAAATAAAATTAAAAATAAATAAAAATTACCCTTTCTGAATAAATTATTAAATATATAACTTTCATATACTTTCTTTAAGGACAGATAAGATAGTTTTATTCTCACAAGCAGTAGTTTTATTTATTGTGGTATAAAATTATTATAAGAAAAAATAAAACTGTTTATAATTTAAAAATAAAGTATTAAATATTATATTAAAATTGTTTAAAAAATGCACCCTGCTGACCAGATTTGGTAAAAAAAGGGGGGTTGGTTTTTTTAATCGAAATCCATGGTTTAAAAAGAAACAAAAAAAAAATGACATGGTTTAGACCAATGGGGTTTTTATCTGCTGATATTTGAAAGGGAAATCTGAAATACTCCTGTTTATGCCCTTTAGTATGTAAATTAGCCCAGCATGAGCCCCGAATCTACCATTTTCTTGAATGACTACTACAATTAAGTAATTAATAATAATAAAGAGAAAAATATATTGTTTAGTTTATTAAAGGTATAAGAAATACATTATTAAATATATAAAAATATTAAAAAAGTACTTATTAAACTCTTTTTTTAAATAATTCCTATACATATTAAAAATTGTTTAAAAACTACCTGTTTAAAATTAAATGGGTTAACCATGAGATAAAGGAAACAATTTAGTATATTTAGTGCTATTACAGTATTTTCCTTCAGCTGAATCACTTGCAAAAATATTCCATAATTATTATATTTTCAAAAATTTTACAAATTAATTTCTGAAAAAATAGGCTTTTAAAAATAAAATATTACCTGCTGTTTTACCAAAATAAGTAAAATGTCACTTGTAACCTTCCAGTTCCTTTCTACCTTTTTTCTCCAAAATAAAGCATTTATTTCTTTTCCCCTCAAAATTAGAAAACTAAATAATCAAAGACTTCTTGTAACGTTATCTGCTTTTCAAAAAGTAGTGTGGAAAGAGAATTAAATTTCATATATATATATATATTTTTCATTTTTTGATGCCTGTAGTCTGAGTTTAAGCATTTATAGTAATGTACTATTGCTTAATCTGAAACAGGCATTTGTTTGGGTTAATTAGAATTAAATACTCAGACCTGAAGATGAATTTAATTCTAATTAATCATCGAATTTGGGAAGGTTCTGTTCTTTTCTCTTATCGGCATTATGGCCGTGAATTTGCTTCTATGGTGATGTTAATATTACTTGAATTGTAATTTTTTTTTTTTTTTTACATAATTCTTATTATTACATTTCAAATATATATATATATATACACTGCTGGACAATTGATAAAGACGGATAACACTATCACCCATAGCAACCACAAAATGAAAGGAAGCAAAATGTGGAAAATTAGAATAAGTGCAGGATACAGTAAGAAGAGGTGTGCGTATGCAAATTTTTCATTTCCATGCCTGTTCGTCATGTGATAGCGCTGATAAGAGATTTAAAGGATTTGACGCATGTGGACATGTCATCGAACACTCGCTGTTCATGATTGTCTAGTCAGCTAGGGTATTTAATACTTCATATGGCCAGCAGGCTCTCCAGATCTAAAGCACATTGAAAATATTTCAGATGCTTTGGGGAGACGACTTGCTGGTCGAAAATATCCTCTAACAAACAAGAACATCCACATCCGTGCACTGAAAGAGGAGTGGGATAACTTGCTTCAACAGCTACTGGATAATGTTGTGCAAAGCATGACACGACAAGTGGAATGTTGCAACGCACTCCAAACTGAACATATCCTGTACTGACACTTTTCTCAAAGGTGCCTGTTGTCGTTCATATGCATTTTTCCATTTCTCTGTACATAGCATCAAATGAACACCTTTTTCCTTTCAGATGTTTCAAAACCATTTATATGTTCTAGAACAATAAATGATCTTTATTCTAATCTCCGAACAGTGTGGCAATAATATTTTATCCTGCTGGGCTTCCACCCCCGCTTAATGTTGTGCTACATTGCAATTTGTGATCCGTCCTTAGCAATTGTCCAGCAGTGTATATATATATATATATCACGTAGAGCATTTTATGACCCACATCTCTAGGGGTTGGCATAGTACGTATGTTTCGATATGGAGTCATAAGAAATAGTAATATTGAATAGAAGAGATGTATGGCTCGTATATGTCTGTGGATATTAGAGTGGGTCGGCAGGAATTGATGACTGCCGGTTCTTGTTTTTCCCATGCATGGCCATGGTGTACTTAGACGGGCGTAGCACACAAAGCACGCAGACTTTGCTGTTAAATAAATTATTACAATGTAGAAAAATAACTTTAAATAAAAGGTTGGAAACAGTTGAAAGCAATGAAAAAAAAAAAATAAAATGGAAAGAGAAAATAAAAATATACAAACAAAAAGCTGAACAGTGCAAAATTTTGTTTCGTTGATCAGAAGAAAATTAAAAGCATAGCTACTCATAAACCAATCGATTGGTTAATACCATCAGAAAACCTTTTTGCAATAAGAGTACAGTTCTTAATTATGTTGATAGATTTTGTTATTTTTACAAATACTTGAAAAGCATATTTGATGGTTTAGATAAATGAAAATTTTTAGTATGGGGGACAAGAAAATATAGAATGATTAACATCATCAAAATGATTGCAATGCAATTAGAACATGATTTAATAAAGAAGTAATATATGTAATCTAAAGAGGATCAGTGACCTGTTGAAAAGTAGATTAAGAATTTATTAAAAATTTGTATTTTTAGATCAATAATTAGAATAGATTTAACTTTAGAGGGATCATTACTATGAAGATATTATTCATTCAGATAATTCTGTCAAAAATCAATTAATGAATTTCTACAAAGAAAAAAAAGATAGATATGAGTATGGAAAAGGAATTTTAACAAATACTTCTGTAGATGCAGCAATTAGCACCCGCATGAGCTTTGACCCAAGAAATATGTATTAAAAGTTTACAATTATATTTTCAATATAATTGGATTATTTTAGATAAATTGAAGAGCTGAAATAAATGTGATGCTGGCAAAATAAATATGGATGTTTAGGTTATTTTCAGTAGTCCAATCAACAACCTATGCAATGGCAGTCATTTCTGCTTGAAAAACTGCATTCTTTATATCAAGTCTATAACAGAAGACCTCATCCAATGCATCCTATTTAAAGTTGCAAATAGCAAACCAACATTTGCATCCATTTTAAAACTGTTTGTATAAATTAAAAAAAAAGAGTTAATATTAACAGAACAATTAGGAAAAGAAACAGTGCTGTTTGAAGGAAAAGAAACAGTGTAGTTTGAAGGTAAAAAAACAGGGCTACTGAAATTGGGAAGGAAGGAAAATTTGAACCAGAAAAGGAGTCTTATTTATTTCCGGAAAATATATTTTATAAAATATTAATAACAAAGTGTATAGGTGGAATACCAAAAATAGAGAAAAGTGACATCCCAGAAGGTGCATACTTTTTTTTAGCAAAAGAAGACATTTTTAGCAAAAATGTTTTCGGAAAAGAAATCAGTTTTTTAAATGTGTTAGAATTTAGATTTTTTCTCCAAACACCAGAATCATATGTAATAGTTTTTAGTTAACAACCCGATACCAATGAAGTTTTAAAAAACCTATTAATTCCTGCAATCTTCCCAAAATTACAACAAAATGTATAAAACTTTTCTTTCAAGTAATAAATATGTGAGCTCCAAGCGAGTTTATCACCAATAATTAATCCTAAAAATTTTAAATGAGTTAAAATTTTTATTGTTTTTCCTTGTAATCTAATTAGGTTTCTTTAAAACCTAAAAAATTAGGTTTCTTTTTGCTAAAGACAACAGAGCAACTTTTATTTAAAGAAATTTCAGGTGTAGCAAGGTCTGGCAACCACTGCAAGGTCACCGACAAAAGTCTGAAGGTAGAAAAAAATGCTTAATAACAGGATTTCGTCAAATTAGAGATCCCAAATAATTGGGAAAAATTTTGAAAATAAATGTAGAATGAGTGAAAAGATCTTCAGTGTAAGTAACAGATCTATTATTGAGATAAGAAAAGAAAAGGGAATATTTATTTTTCAGAAGTAAAAGGGAGAATATTCCAGTTTAATTGTCAAAAGGCCCACGGACATAAATTGTTGTGAGAGAAACATTATTAACAGGGATGAGGCCCTCTATTATGCTAACTAGTTTATTTTTTTTTTTTCCAATGGTCAGGCACTAGACTCTACATCGACTTACGTCGTTTTGCCCTAACTAGTTTTGCTGACTAGTTTATGAGCAGCATTATTACAACTGTGAAGTTCCCGAAAACCAAACTGATTTGAATGAAGAATGTCCTTGGTATTTAAGTAAAAATTAAACATATTGATTAAAACCCTTTCTAAAATGTTTCTCAATGTGAGTAAAATACAAATAGGGCGATAGGATGAACAAAGAATGGGACCTCTCCCAGATTTGTGTAGAAAAATAACCCTTATATTCGACAGACATTCAGAAAAATAACGAAATTTAAAATATAAGTTAAAGATGTACAAAAACAAATAGTTGGATGAAAATTGAAGATATTGTAATCCCTTCCAGATATTGTAATCTATATTGTATTGGCCAGCAGTGTCACACAATTTAGACTGGATCCTGTGGGAGTGACATCCACAGGGACCATACCTTCCTTCCCCTCCCATCAACCTCTCAAAAGGACTCTCGGAGCGTGCCGGTACTCCACGCAAACACTGACATAGTTTGGACAGTGCCGGGAACTGAACTGGGGTCCTCAGAGTACAATCTTCATGCTCTAAGCACCAGCTTATCCCGCCTGCCTGACCCTTTTACATAACCCAGCCCACACGTCTCACCCCACAGTTTCGAGCACAAGATGTGGGTGGGGCCTAACCTCTCTGAAAACCTGTGAGACTCTTGCATTTATTAATTAAAATAACCATACCCAATTTTTTTTTATTAGCTCAAATTTCAATTTGTTCAAGGCCGATGACACACATTGAAAAAATGATTAATTCATATTAAGAGAAGCTCTAAACATCTAAATTCATCCAAAGTCAGATTTTTGACCCCATCATAATATGTTCATTTTAGATAGGGAAATTAAAACTTATTTGGTGAATAATGCAGGAGTCATCCAAAAGGGGAAAAAAACTTCATTTACGTTCTAATCATACAATCCATGCCATTTTACTCAAATTCTTTTTTCTTTTCTTAGTAGCTCAAAGGAATCTACTTTGTTGGCTACAAATCACTTTTCCAAGAGTCTTAGAATTCAGAAATCATTTTTGGGGAAATGGATGGAGATTGCTTCTATTAAACACTAGTAGTATGTATCCATTATTTGTACAAAATACATAATATAAAGAAACTTAAAATTCACAATTATGTGCAAATTCTGATAGTATTCTAAATGACATTGTTATTCAAAACATTCTATTAAAATATTTAATACTAATTTTCCTAAAAAGATGTATAAAATAAAATCTAGCTGTTTTCGCTACACAAAATTATTTTCACCGGCAAATCTGAAGAATAAAACATCCTGGTCTCATTTGCCAACAAATTTACAAAAAAATATGAAATTGAATCAATATAAACTAAAATAAAGGTGCTAAAATTGTGTTAGAAGATATAAGATATAAATAAACACACTATAATATATAAGTTTGAAAAATCTTTGCCAAAATAAACAGATGAAGTAAGAAATTTAAAATATCTGCAATTCCTGTAATCTTTATAAGCTGCTCAAAACAATTAGGGGATATTGTGAGTTCGGTATGCAACAGCCATATAATCGACTAGTTTTTTAACAAAAATGAAAGATGAGAGATTAAATAGGAAAATTATCACGTTTGCAAACTTTGGAATATGCAAATTTTGTTTGTGAAGGTGAAAATTACATGCTTTAGATAAGGAGTGAAAAGCAAACTGCAGCATTCTTTATGTAGGAAGAGATTAGAAACAACCAACATGTGTTGAATGCTTCGTAGCAGTGAATATGATATTTCAACAACATGATTTAGCCGAATTGGTAGCCTGGAGGGTCATCGGGCATTTAGAGGTGGGCCAAAATGTAACCCATTGTAGCATAAGCTCTTGGAGTGTTCCAAAGTGCCATTTCCAGACTCTGGAATCCATTTTTAGAAACTGGAAGTGTTAGTCGATGACCAGGACAAGGTTGTAGACATGCAACAACACAGAATGAGGACCGGTATTTAACACTCACAGCAAGAAGAAATCGCAATATGAACGCCACTCTTTTGCAACAGCACCTTCAAAGAATTACTGGCACTAGTGTTTCAACTCAAACTGTTCGAAACCAACTCCATCCAGTATTGGTTTGTATGCTCGCAGACCTCCAGTTTGTGTTTCTTTAACAGTGGGCCACCGTGCTGCCCACAGAAGGTGGGTGAAACATCTCAGATGGAGCTGAAATGAATGGAGCAATGTTCTCTTCTCAGACGAGTCCCACTTTAGTGTACAATCTGACAATAGGCAGATTATCATTTGGAGAGAACGTGGCACTTAGAATAATCCTACATTTGTGAATAAAAGTGTGCAATTTGGAGGAGGTGGAGTGATGGCCTGGGCTGGTATCTCTATTAATGGCCGTACCGAACTGAACATCATCAGAAATGGATCACTGACGGCTCAGAGATATAAAAGCAGGGCTGGGAATCCCAGCTCACCACTGGCGAGTCCAGTTTTGTACTTGGCGAGTCCAATTTTATTTGAGTCGCAAAATTTAAAAATTCTACCTCAAAGCAAGCCAGATTGCCCAAAATAATGGAGACTTCCCAAAGGGTCGAAGCACGTGGCAGACCGCAAATTCTGACAATAATTTAGGTTCTGAATCGGTTTTAAGCAGTCATCGTGGGTGTGAAAAGCGGTTTACTCAAAACCCACCTGGATCGGTGCATTATGCATGCGTAGAAAAAGGGCCCTTTGGCCTTCATACGTGGAGAACGCAGAGCTAGCTAGCTCTTCCCGTGAAGTCTTCGACTGCATGTTATCACTTCTCCCTCTCCCCCAAATAATATGATAAAACCGTAATCTAGAGCCAAAGAAAAGCGGATAAACAGTTACTTTATTCCACCATTTAAACATTTAAAGAAACAAAATAAACAAATACATTCCCTCTTCCAATAGGTAAAAGCTTTCAATGTTGTTTGTATTTATTATTTTATCAACTTAAAGTTCTGAAGATTTGATCTTGGTAAGCATTTTTGCTCTAAAACTAATACTTAAAAATTTAGCTTTCTAGACTAGGTTATTTACTTTTTTTTGTTGTTGTTTCACCGTCATTTGCAGGAACATGTATGTGGTTATGTTGACTCTATCAGAACAAAGGATGATTGACGGGGAGAGAAAAGTGATGTAGATTAGCCCTTTTCAGTAGTTTCGAACTTTGCCAGCTTTGATGAAATATGGAAGAACGTATTTGCCTCATGTTATTTACTAACCACTTCCGGTGACTAGCCTTGTTGCTGTTTGAAAACACTCTTTAATAGATATTTAGCTGTCGATCGTGCGTGTAAGTCATGGCTAACGGAACAGTTCATAAAGTAGGTGTTAATCATGCAACCCCGCTACTTGCAAAAGTTACGGCTAACGGTGCAGTTCATGAAGTAGCTGTGTATCGCACACCTCAGCTACGTGCGCAAGTCATGGCTAAAGGTGCAGTTCATGAAGTCGCTGTCAATTGCTCACCCCCGTTATGCGAGAAAGTCACGGCTAACGGAATAGTTCAGAAGTAGGTGTTGATTGCACAAAAGTCACGGCCAACGGGACAGTTCATGTAGTAGCTGTGAATCGAGCACCTCCGTCATAAGTGCAAACCACAGCTAACGGTGTAGTTTCTGAAGTAAATGCCGATCGCGTACCTCTGCTATGCACTAAAGTCACGGCTAACGGGATAGTTCATAAAGTAGGTGGTGTCGATCGCACACTTCCGCTACGCGTGAAAGACATGGTTAACGATGCAATTCATGCAGTAGCTGTCAATCGCGTACCTCTGTTACACTTACAAACCACAGCTAATGGTTTAATTCCTGAAGTAGCTATTGATCGCACACCTCCGCTATGTGCAAAAGTCACGGTTAACGGTGTAGTTCATAAAGTAGCCGTCAATCGTGCAAGTCATGGCTAATAGTGCAGTTGAAGAAATATCTGTTGATCGCATACGCAGCCGCTACGCAAGCTCATGGCTAAAGATGTGTCTGTTGCGAGGGTACATGCGATTCTACTCTGTAACTTAGTGCCTTTATATATTTTAAGTGCTCCTTTTGGGTAATAGCATTCTGACATGTTTCAATTCTGGGAAAAACTCTGACTAGCAGTAATTAGCCATCTATATTCGATTTTTTTTAAACAACTAACATTCCTACATCATAAAGTACTACATTTTAAAATAAATGAATTTGTTATTCTAATGATTTACATTAGATGTATGTTCCATTGATGTTGCTGCCTGTGCTACATATATTTAGGTATGTGCTCAAATTTTCAATGATATTATTTATAGCAAAAATTAAGTTGTGTGCTCATTGTACATTTTAATAGAAAAAGCTATGAAAGTCTAGCAATATACATAATTTTATTATTTTTGGTATTGTATTTAAACTTATGCGAAATATGTTAAAGTGTATGTAAAAATTGCATTTTGGGTTCTTATTTATTTTTACTTATAAAAATTGAGAACCTTGAACACTACAACAGTGCCCACAAATCGGTTGGTAGATATTATTTCTGGCTGGTAAGAATTTCCAATAATTTCCCACCCCTGGATGAGATTCTTAGACCTTTTGTGGTTTCTTAAGCTGCAGTAATCAAGGATGAATTCATTCTCATGGATGATAATGCTAAGCTTGATCATGCTCGGCTAGTGGGCGACTTCCTTTTCGGTGAAGGAATCCTTCAAATGGATTAGCCAGCATGTTCCCTAGACATGAAACCAATGGAACATGTTTGGGACATTCTAGGGAGAAGGGCTTCTGGTTATTTATCAACCCCAGAATCAGTTTAGCAGCTGAAAACCGCTCTTCTACAGGAATGGTAGAGAATACCCCAGTCCCTCCTTGATAATCTCATTGATTCCATGCCTCACAGATGTGCAACATTGCTCTTGGTCAGGGGAAATCATACCCCTTATTAAAACTGGTTTTTATCTGAGAAATCATATTTTTTGTTTGTTTTTATAAGATGTATAAAAATGTGCATTTTTTGTTTTCCGACAAAAAACAAGAATAAAATTTAATTATTCCTTGTTCTGTGCTTAATTTTCTTCTTTAATAGCTTACAACACCTATGGATCATATATCAGTTACTAAAACTTTTTCTCATCAGCAGCTTATTTCCAAAATCATAATATCCCCTAATTGTTTTGAGCAGTGTATTCGAAGGCCATAATTAATATAATGCAGTCAAAAATGCAATTATGATAAAAGAAATGTATATAAATTTTTTTTATATAGATTTCCTTGAATTAGTAGCACTTGCGTACATATCAAATTTGGTGCCTAGCGTACGTGTCAAGGCATTTCCAAATCTAGCATGTGCAGTATAGGAAAAGAGGTGGCACTTGCGTACAACATGTGTACTTTTGTATGTTGGAAAGTAAGGATGCAAGAATTGTGACAATTTAGAATAATTAAGGAAGCTACAGAAGCCAATTGATATATTCAACCAAATGTTTATGCTGTAACTTATAACAAAGTAATTTTAATTTCAGAAAAGGAAAATTTTTAAATTCAGAAAAATAATGAAGCACCCTGAAAAACGGCAAAAACTTCTTTGCTGGTGAAACTCTTAAAAGTTGCAGCAAGCAGTTCTATCAGCTATATATATACAGTTCATGCTGATTTAACCCTTTCCGGACGACAGTCTTGAATACACGTTATCAATCAACATGTGGGCGTGTAAACCATTGAGAAAGGGTTAAGTAGTACTGAAGATGAAGTCACTATTCCAATATCATTCGCCTTATTAGAAAATCAATGAAATAATACATTTTTTTTAAAAAATCTACAGATAGACAATTTTCCTATTTTTACTAACGATGTTTCAATAGAAGTTCTGCAATTGTATCATAATTCATTGTCTATTTTTGCACAATAGTATTTCCTGAGATATAGATTTTATTTCAATTTTGATGTGCAGAGAATCGCTTTAGAATCTCCTTTTTTATTTTTCTATAAATCCATTTTACTATCCTTTTTTATACCATGATTTTATTCTTTTACAAAGTGTCATGAATTACTATAGGGGGCTGAGATCCATACTTCAAGAGTTATACTCAGAATCTCTTAAATGACATGAAATCCGATCCAAATTTTGTATGAAAAATTACTTTTTGAAACTTTTTTATAAATTATTTTGTTTTGTATAGTACAGATATACGATTTAGATTTGCTGAATTTGGGGTTTTACTGATGATCAATAATTTCTTTATATATTTAATTTTAAAAATAAAAAAAAGTTTGATGGAAAACAAAATATTTAGTTAGAAACCCCCAAAATATTTTTCTGGTGGATGCTGCTAGTTATATTAGTATTAATTGTAATTATTGATATATATTAGATATAAAGATTTTCAGTCAACTATTAGATTTCAAATATACTATTTAAACTAAACTATATATACTAAATTAACTATTTGTTAATAATTTATTATAGTAATTTATATGGATTGGAATATATAATAAAAACTATTAGTTTATAGATGTTAATGATTAATTTACATAAACTTTGTCTCAATAATGCATAATAATAGCGAGTCTCTAATGATAAAAAGTACAGTACTATTTAGCTCTAATTAAAATTTTTTCGCACATTCCCCGTTCTCTAAAAAAAAAAGGTTTATGATGATGTCTCCTTCAACAGTATTGACTCCCCCCCCCCCCCCCTCGAATGTTACTCCAGCCACACTTGGATTTTGTTTCTGGCTGGGGTGGTTCTGAATTTAGTCCTTTGATTTCTTGCCAAAAAATATTTCACCACATTATTTTGTACAAAATATACAAGTTTCTTAAATTCATATTCTGCACATTAAATGTAAAATCAAAAATCTGGTCTATTAACACCAATGTCTAGTCTCGTTTTAAATGTTAAAATATATATATATATATATAACATCGTGTACAGGAATTTAGTTCAGAAGGAACCAGACACAATCTACTCATTTCCAAACATAATAAGATTGATGCTCATTATTTAATAAACAATTTTGGGGTTCTTAATTCCCTATGAATTACACTTGATTCCCTTCCAGAATTACACTCTTCAGTACATTTACCACACCCTTCAGAATAGCAATAAAATATCTTATAGTATAATCAGAATAAACTGGCAGGGATAAAGCTGAATACAGATAACTGAAACAGAAGCTATTAAACTACTTTGCAAGGAAATAATAGATAGGAAAACATCAAACATTCATTCACAGAGTATAATTGCACAAATAATAATTTTGAACACCAAATTTCACACATTGGCAGATTCAATTTTTCTATACACAAATATAGTCAATTTTTATAGTTACAATGTATTTCAAAGTTGGTTCAAAAATGTAAAGATCAACATATAGATCATTTGATTCACACGAAATTCCCGAAATAGCTAAAAACACTTGCTTGTATCTTATACCGTTAATAGGCCTGATTTGGGCTTAATGAAGAAATCAATATGTACGGTATAGAAATAACCTGGAAATAACTTAAAACTCAACCCTTTATGTTTAATTATTTTATTCTTTAGTGGCAAAATTGAGCGTTTTATCAGCATTTTCAACTTCGCAATTAAAATCATCGAACAAAATACACATAATTAGAAGAAAGCGAAATGCCTTTCTCCGAATAAAATTCTACACAATTATGAACTTATAACTGAATTCCACATCAAGATAATTAGTTTGTACGCCACAGCATTAGATTACATTCTCTGCCATTTATGGTAGCATTCAAGGCCACAATGCAGAGGTTACATTTTTAAAGAGGTAAAGCCTAATATTATACAAAAAATTGGACCCCCTGGCTATGGATTATTAATAAAAAGTCCCCCTCCACGTTGTGACCATGTGTGATTGTTATTATTGCTCAGCTGAGTACTTACCAGTTACGTATTTCTCGTCACAAACTTTGCCGCAACCCGACTGGATAAATTGGCAGTAACGTAGCAGCCACGTCAAGATGCCTCGACTTCGTCACTGAAGAACAGAGTTCGTCACTTGCATTGAAAATGTATTACTGCGCGGAAGGCCGCCACCATTGGACAGTTTCGTATTACGTAATCACACCGCGTTTCGGGAAGAGATCATTGGTGGAAAATGAAAGGCCAGATGAACAAATAATTGACTGACACAAAAGATTAAACTTTAATGCGAGAATTAGTCAAATAAAAAAATCGAGCGTTTTTTTTTTATATATCAAAAATATACCATCAGATATTATATATCACCAGTCAATATTTCAAAATGTTGCAGTACATCGTATACAGGAGCCGAAATACAAGAGCATGGTGGGAGAATCAGTATTGGTCGGAGCCCGGTGATTCAAATCTGAGCTTAATTTCAAAATAGGATTGGATTATTTCCGCAATTACTAAGGATACTTTTTTTTGCTACAACGCATTTTAAAAATTTTTGCTTCTCTACTTTAAAATTTATAACAGCTATAAAATGATTAAAATATTTGATATTTTCTAAAAAAAAATCGAATTAAGTTGAAAGATAAATATTAATATTACAAAAAACTCAAATTAGATAAAATATAATTTACACTAAGAATAACTTAGTTTGGTATAATTGTACTTAATTTATGAACTATTATTAATTGTAAGAAAATTTTCTTTTGATAACTTCAAATAAACAAATTCTTATACATATCGAATCATTGAAAACATATATATGCATATTTGTAACAACTTCCTCCTATTTAGAGTAAGCAAAGTAATCTAATTAATTCAGCTTTATAAAAATATTTGATAATAGGATTTGAGAGCAGCACAATCTTCTCCTGCATGCTTTCATAATCTTCATACTCGGATCCATTGCCTGAAATGTAAGCACTTCGTAAAGCTTACAGCCTATGTTCCAGAAACATCAACACCCCGATACTTATAAAAAATTAAAAACATTTTTACAATTTAGCTCTCTTACCTGGTTTACACTTTAAGCTAGTATCTCAATAGTTGTTGCATACCACAATTTCCATATGAATAGTTAAATAAAAAAATCAGCAATGGTTCCAGTCCAGTCCGATGGAGCCGAAATGACTTTGTGTGAACAACATTTTGTTCAATAAAAGTTCAATAAGTTTATTCAATTTTTTCAGATTCATCTATTTCATTTACAGGCTTTCAAAGTGCTACATATAACTCACTAACTGTTTATAGATAGTTGTTTTCACTCTGATTTCACCTGAATACTCCGGCCATAGACTTCAAGTCAAAATATCAAATTATTTTACTAACTTGCTTTTCAGTATATAAATTAAACTTATACTACATATCTGACAAAATTTTATATTCAAGTTAATCTATAAACTTGCTTGGCAGCACATAAATAAGTACTTGAATATGTATATTTTTATCTCTCATTAAACATCTTTAGAATCCCCAAGTTCATTTAAGATGGTAATTTTTTTAAACAAAATAAAATATCTTGTGCTTATGCCACAATATTTCATCAAGGAGTAAGTAAACAGATTGAGTTGCAACAATCGTGACATTTTTGTATTACAGCTTTCCCACTCATTGGAAAACCCAGATTAAGTAGTCAAGTATTGAAATTAAAACACCTAAACTTTGAAAACTAAGAGTTCAATCTAAAATCCAATTATATACACTTGTAGGGCTTTCAAAGACCTATAAATTTTTGCTTATAGTTCATAGCTAGCTAGCACTGTTAGTTTTTGAGACATAAACATTAAAATCTTGAAATCCGTAAAATTTTTAATCTTGAACTTGACAAGATGATGACTTAAAAACTGTAAGAGCTCTTTTTAAAAAATATAGATTTTGAAACTAAATTTCCTCATGCATATGTTGGTCATTTACTATTTATATCTATCTTTTGGTCGTTTACTATTTATATCTATTTATATATATCTTTTGGTCATTTACTATTTATATCTATCTCACAGACTCACAATCACACAGACATCCCCTCAAAAACATTCGATTTCAGTTCTGAGATGCTTAAAACATGTAATCAATCTGTCTCTAATCCGAATTTTCGATCCCGCCACAATACTTTCCTTATACTTACTATGTATATGCATCTAGGGAAGGTAAAAACATGCAATATTTAAACAATATTTCAACTTTATATTCCAGTATTTCAAAATTTATTTTATTTTCTAACGAAAAAAAAAGTATTGCACATAAAATGACTATTCACTCAATCTGGTTTGGAATTATTCCAATTATGTTATGATTAAAAATAAATATTATAAAAATGAAGTCAATCATGTTCTCATTATGTTGAAAATCTGGAAAATTTGCATTTACAAATTCATTGAAAGCTAGCCAGGAGATTCTCACTCATACAAATAGATATACATAGTTATTATTAGAAATTTTTATTTTCAGTTTTTCCATGTTTATACGCTATACGCAAATATACTAAAATGCAATGAAAAGACTCGATATAGACTAGTTATCAATAGTAATGGATATCAAAAATACTATTATTGATGCTAATTGAGTTTTGATAGTTTAATGTTATTACTGATATCATACATATTGATGTTGACATACAGCATGCATAACATTTTTAATTATTGTGTTCATGCTCATAAATGGATTTTTAGATTTATAAGATGACAGCAAAACAATTCTAGCTAAAATGAAGTACTGGATTTAAAAAAATAATGGTTGACTTAGTCAATCATTTCTCCAACTGGTTTTAGGGTTATCAAGAATGGCCAAGGATTACCAAGGAATGGCCAAGGATCAATTACTCATCAAGAATGGCCAAGGATTAAGACAGTAAATATCTAAGTTTGAAAATGTTATGATTTTTTAATTTTTTTAGTGTTCAATAGTAACAACATCAAAGGTAGTATGATGAGTGTGATCCAGTGGCAATCACAGCAATTCTTACCAGAGAAAATATTAATGTTCTAACAGATTTTTGAGTATGAAAAAAAAAAGATTTTCAGTAGTGTGTATTTATAAATATTTTAATAAACCTCCATACAACATTATTGCACTCATATTTCCTGGTGTGCACATCAGAGGGATACTTTGCAAAATAATCCATATACACTTATTTATGCGTCACAAAATGTGTTTATAAATTTTTATCCAGATCAACTGTTACTTGAAAATATTATTTTGCACTTGATTATGTAATCTTTGAAATAGCTTTTTGGAATTATCAGCTGAAACTCTGAAACATTCCAGCTGCTGTTATGAGGTGGCCATCCATAGGCACTCATACTTTTTTGATAAATCCACCCCTGTTACATATAAATCCATACCTACATACAAAAATTTCACTATACGACCATGGTCTTCTTAATTTACAATAAAATAATTCATTTGGACAATTGTTCAAATAAAACTTTCAAATCCTTCCTAATGTTTCTAATATTTTACAATCTCTCATAAGTATGCCCTTAATGTATTACACTTTTATTATAGGTGAATTAATATGATAAAAACGGAAGAAAAACAAGCAGTCTTTTAATAGACAGGTCATTTTATACTTGCAGAAAGAGAAAAACTACAGATAGATTTCTAACTTCCTGCAATAGACATTATTTCAAATAAAAATGATTCACAAACATATACAGTAAAGCCATGGATTTTTTGCAATGCAAAATGAATTTATGCAATATAAAAAAATTGCTTTTTATTGCATTTTTTTTCAGTGTTGATGTTGGTATTTAGTGGATATACTTTTTTCATAATTAAATTTGTTTATTCTAATGACTGTAAATATTTTATTAAAATCAAAGAGTTTGGGTTAAAAAACTTTTATTGTAAGTTAAGCCTTTTTATTTAATGAAAATCGTGCAATACATTTTGTGTGTATAAATTACAAAAAAAAAAGAAAGCAGTGACAGAAATACATGTTCACTTTTCTCATTCATTTTTTTTTATGCTTCATTCAAAGCTGTTTAACTTATAACATACAGAGTAAAATTTTTGATCAAAATATTTTTACTGCATTGAAAGTTATTTCAGTGGTATTTATGCATCCCATTTATTACAGTTACGTATTTCATTAAATATCAATATTTCTTCATTTTTTACATAAATTTTATTAATTTTAAATATGTTATAGATTAAATATGTACTGGCAGCCCTTAAGCATTATCCTAGTTCAAGGACTACCAGTTTTACAAATCTGCATTAGAACTTGGATTTCATGGCCAAATTATCTAAGGAAAGAAGGGGTATCCATCCACCCCTAAATTTTGATACAAGCAAATTTAAGATATTACTATAATAGCTATAATTTGAGCTTTGAAATTTCCAAAATTTTTCAGTTGAAAAACGCTTATCTTACACACATCCTCTCCCTCTCACAATTTATATGTTGCTAATAGTGCCCACTTGTGCAGTATAAAATTTCCTTTTTAAAAAAAGAAAAAAAGAAACCCTGAATAAAGCATCATTTTTATGCTTCTCAAAGGACCAGTGAAAAAAATGTACATAAGCAAAAACATATAATAAAATAAAAATTAAGATCAATGGATAGAAATATCTGGGGACCAAGATAAAAAAGCCTATAAATGAGAAACATATAAACAGTGCTTTATTGTACAATGAAATAAAGCAATATGGAGTAAGCTTTTTCACACAAAAGCAGGTCCGGCCGACTAATCGGTTGCTCATGTCCTTGCTGACGAGCCGGTCGGTCTGGGTCTTCAACACAAAAGCAGGTGGGGCGCGGTAGCCCATTGGTTAGCGCGCTGGAGTTGCACTCGGTAGGCCCGGGTTCGATTCCAGCCACTGCCAAAACTGCCGCCGTGTTCATGCGGAGTACGATCACGTTAAACATGTGGGTCCGAAAGTCCTTCCGAGAGGTTGGTGGTAGGGGAAGGAGGGTACGGTCCCTGTGGATGCCTCCCCCACTGGGTTCCGGTCTAAATTGGGTGGCACTTCCCGACCGTCCAAACAGTTACCTTACACCTTTCTGGTAGGTCGGACGGTCTGGGTTTCAACAACAACACAAAAGCAGGTGGGGCGCGGTAGCCCATTGGTTAGCGCGCTGGAGTTGCACTCGGTAGGCCCGGGTTCGATTCCAGCCACTGCCAAAACTGCCGCCGTGTTCATGCGGAGTACGATCACGTTAAACATGTGGGTCCGAAAGTCCTTCCGAGAGGTTGGTGGTAGGGGAAGGAGGGTACGGTCCCTGTGGATGCCTCCCCCACTGGGTTCCGGTCTAAATTGGGTGGCACTTCCCGACCGTCCAAACAGTTACCTTACACCTTTCTGGTAGGTCGGACGGTCTGGGTTTCAACAACAACAACAACACAAAAGCAGGTGTGGTCTGGGCCTTCAACACAAAAGCAGGAAAATTTCTAGAGTGCTTTGTTTATTACTTATAGAGCATAATACCTGTAAGTCTCACTACTTTTGGTAAATTTCTTTCTCTCTATAATAAAAAAAGCAGCTGACGCCACCAACGCTGTTTGATAAATTTGTCATTTCTCGAGATTATTTGCTTTGTACCGCAAAATCTATTGCATATAAAAATATGAAATTTGGTACACTTGTAGAAAAAGCTTTGGGGGAACACACTGAAATAAACTGTTTTTTGATACAAATTGTAGTTTAAGAAATATTTAATGTCAAAGTCAGAGACAAAATATTTAAGCTGCGAGTTCGCATCCTGGATAGACTGGCAATAGTAAGACTACGAATTTTTGCAGGACGGAGTCCCTTTTTTTTAATTTCAATGTAGTTTTTGAGATATTTTACTTTTTATGCACTTCTGAAGTGAACTTTTTTTTTCGTATCGGCATGTCTAGCAATTTCTGCGTCTCGTACTGTAAAAACTATAGCATACAAAAATATGAAATTTGGTACATTATAGAGAAATAATAGGCTAACACAATGAAATAAACCATTTATCGATTTAAACTGTAGTTTAGCATGAAATAGTTTGCGAAGCGAGCTCATGATCAAGGAATTCAGTTTTTGGATTCCCTCGGCCAAGAAAAATCCCTACTTTTCCCTCCTGCAGAAAATAGGCACAGATAGAAAAGAGATTTTTGAAAGTAGAATTTTTAGGAAAGATAGATATGAAGCAAGCTCTGCGAGCGCAGCAAGTTGAAAGCGAAGCTTCCTGAAGGGGGTTGCATGACCGCAGGGAGCAGAGCCACCTAGTAATGTAAAGGTAATTAAAATGAAAATTCATAAATCAATCCAACAGGAAAATAAAAATTGTTCAAATACAAATTTAATGTGATTGATGTTTGCAAATCTCACTTAAAATGTAAATGCAACTGAGCATTCGAAGGTCACATAAACATTGTCTAGAACAGTGTTTTACAAACTTTTCATGTCATACAAAACTTTTGAAATTTAATTTGATGGCAGAACGCTCAAATGAGGAAAAGTTTCTTATGCTCTAAATTATGCATTTAAATTTTACTTGTTTTTAATTTTATTAATTAAGAAAATTTACACAAAACTATCACATCGTTGAACCTCTGGAATATAGTTACAGAATATCAAGGGTTCCACACACATTTTGAACAGCGTTGATCTAGAAGATGCCAGTTGCAGTAATATGTGACACAGTATTATACAAAAAGTACTGAACAAAATAGTTGCATATAGATTTCCCTGGTAAACAAAAGAGTGATATTATCTAAATTTATATCTACCAGTTTCCTTTATAAATAAACTGTTATTCTTTTCAAAATTTGGGAAAAATGGAAAAGAAAACAAGAAAGATCAATCATGCTTAAAGCATTGATTATGAAACACTTTCCAACTTCAATGCAATTTTACTTAAACAAGTCTAAAATGCAATACATTCCTCGGTAATATTTTGAAACTTATCACAATACTGCATTAATTTATTATATTTGAAAACTTAAACCTTCATCGAAAAAAATGAACTTCATTCAAATGATGGCATTGAAATATAAATTGCCTGGTTTAAACATCTCTAAAATGTTATACATTCCTCGGTAATAGTTTTAGAATTATCATAATACTACGATAATTTATTATATTTGAAAACTTCATCGAAAACAACTGAAATTAATTCAAATGACGTCATAGAAAAAAGAACACGCCTGGATCTCTCTATAAAAACAGGATTTCATTCATAACTTTCTCCCATTCATTTCATTCATCACAATACTATAATAATTTATTTTATTTAAACATTTTGTTTAAGACCATGGAGCTACAAAAAATTAAACTCTATGCGTGAAACTTCATCGAAAAAAATCGTCCTTCTCTTTATGAAATTAATTAATATTTCATTCATATCAGCCATGCAGACTCCATGGACTAAATTATTTTGTGTTGAAAAAATACAGGAATTCTAATACAACTCATTCTATATATTTTGCTGTTTACATTTTACATAGGTGAAAAATAGGCTTAGTTGTAGAAATAATCAAATTTAGATGAGCATTTAAACTCAAATATATTGTCATTGCGTTGTTTCAGTATGTAGATGCACAGAATTTAAGCAAAAATAAAGTAGTTTTAGGATGGATACAACACTCAATATGAATTAAAAAGAACTTTAAAAAATCACAATTTTGAAACAAGATGGATGCCATATATCATTTTGAAGTGGGTCATGTGATCGCTTCATATAAGAGGTGTAATTATTATTTTAATTTTTATTTAAAAAACTACTGAATATATTTCGCTGAATTTTTTTTTATATATTTTATAGAACAATTTGAATATTACCTAAAATTTTCGAAGCAATTTGTGAATTTTAAATCCGCTTAAAAAATGTTTGAAAAATTAGGTCCCATAGGGCTCAATGTATTTCATTTTTCCGACCCGGGTTCAATCCAAAACTAATTGGGTAATATTATTCATTTATATTCCCATAGGTTCTACAGACAGTCTGAACAACATACTAAAATTTCATTTTGATTAAGTCATTTTTACGGCAGTTATCGTGCTAACGGACAGACAGACAGACAGAATGAACAAAGTCATAAACACTTTTCAACTTTGTTGTAAAGTGTTAAAAATATTTGCCTGAAATGAATTTAGAGAAACAAGAAATAGTTATGCCGAATGTTGCTGATAAGCTATAAATTTTCATAAATTTCATGAGTACTGGAATAATTTAATGCTTCATGACTTGGATAAGGAATAAATTCTGCAGTAGTTTGACAATTTTTAACAAAATGTGAATTATGCATTAGGTACTCGAGTATAATACTAATTTTCACAATCTGCATAGTCAAAACACGCACTTACTCTCCAATTCTGATGCATGGTGCTTTCGGAATATAAAATTATCCATAAATATTAAATTATTGAAAAAGTTTTTAAATTTGAATTATAAATTAAAATACCAAAAGAAAGAGTTTGCATTCTTATTTAAATGTATTAAGATCTGTATTTCTATCATTCTATGTTTTGTTATTGTTTACATAGTGTTTAGTCATGGGAACCATGTAGTTTCAAATTGGAAGAAATGCCCAAAATGAAGGCCATTTTTAAAATGTACCAGTAGAGGTCAGTATAATACTCAAATAAAAATATTGTTTATATGTCACTTATATATTGATAAAAAATATTGTTACTAAATAATGTACCCAACCAATGTGCCCTATAGCTTCAAAATTCTTGGGTCCATTTTTTTTTTCTAGAAAAAGCAATTGCTTTATATGTAAACCTTTTTATGTTCTCATAACCATTGTTACCTCAACTAAGGAGTCTATTTTGTAACTACTTAAAGTTAATGTGACATTGCAGGTTTGATGTTATTTTTCTTTCTCCTAATAATCCCATAAATTTTATTATTGGCAAAAAACAATTAGCAAATACAACTGAGTTCCATGGAGTGAATAATCAGTTTTTATAAAAATTTAGATCTGTCCCTTCACACTGTAATGGAGCAATTTTCAATACAAATACTAATTATTCATAGCAGTGGCGGTCAACCTGTCAGTCCTGATCCACCAGCCGATTAACATGGCTTGTCAAGTTGATCCTCGGACGATTTTTTTTTAATGAGAAGTTTTGTAATGACTTTTGCTAGAAATAAATTTAAATTTTGCCTTAAACTCTCATTAAGTAAAAGAATGCAGTTAAATATATTTATATTTTGATAAAATTTTCATTTAAGTGTTGCAGTTCACAGAAAGAATTAAAAAATAGTTTTGAAAATTCCCTACTACAAAAAAATTATTAATTACATAATAACATTAACCAATATCTTTAAACTTATCTTTTTAATAAGTTTTTAAAAAATAATTCAAAATTTATAGTTATAGAGCTCATGAATAATGTGCGTAATATCTTTGACAATGACCCTTAAGGACAGGTTCGGTAATTATGAACTTGGATATTTCAGTCTGTACTCATTATTCTTTAACTTTGTTGACTGTGCTCTGGGACTGCTTTTGCTTTCCAGTTCTGCATTTTGCTACCACCTTCACCCTGCTACAGCTATTACTTTGGTTTAATTAGGTGCTGTAATTGAACACAATGAAAGTTTCTCTGAAATACCAGATCCCCTCTAACAGTGCAACATTACAAGCTAAAGAAACATTACTATCTTTCATTGTGAGATATTTGAGTCGTATTTGGAATAGACATTGAGTGGGGATTTTGAAAACATTTTTGTCTAAAATAACTAAAACGAAAACTTGCAATTTCATTTTACAGATATTTTAAAATTTTTAAGCTAGGGAGAGGAGGTTGACTTGATTGTATATCAAAAGCGGATCTCGATTCCCAAAAGGTTGGGAACCACTGGTTTAAAGCAAGTAACCAAATATTTTGGCTCTTTGAATTTTGTTATAAGTGTGTTCAACGTTAATATTTCCTCAACCTACTATTGACCTTACCATTGCTACATTATTGTAGATACAAACCATTTTTAATTTTTGTGATGACATGTCTTTGCAAAAGGATGGTTTTCCATTGTGTAATGAATCTATTTTGCATGAACTAGAAAACATTATTAATTTGTTACCTACTTAGTTATACCTGCTTTAGAGTGCAGGTATCTTCATTCTGTGGAATAGAGTTTATGCTTTGTGACCTTTTTCAAATCCAGTGAAAGATTTTTTTCCCTATAGTATATTTTTTCTCTATAATATAGTAATTCATAGTATGTTTTTTCCTTATAATATGCATTGTTGCCATTTTTAGTTGTTTCAGCCTGAGACACATAGTTTTGTAACTACTGTCTATCTGCTTTGATACAACCAATTTTTATTAAAATTTGTATTCCTACAAATTCTATTTAAACAGCTCCACCAGCTTCTATTTAAAGGTTACCAAGAGTGTTAATGTATGGCCTACAGTCAAATTTTTAACAGAAGAAATGTATGTTATCTTTTATTTGAGTATAAAATTGCATGCATATGATTTTATTTTCTACATATTTTCTTGTATCCAATCCAAATTTCTTTCTCAAAAGCCCCCCCCCCCCCTCTATTCAAATTTTTTATTATATGTCTTGAATACCAAAGAACCATATAATACTGAGGATGAAAAATTCTAATCTTTCATTCTCAGTTAACATTTTACATACATTTAGTTTTCTATGTACACATTCTTCATTTACATCCCTTTTTACGGGAATCCGTTTAGATAAACTAAGTTTAAGATTTAGATGTGTATCCAGTAGTGTTATGGACAATATGCACACTTTTGAGTTCGAGACTACAAAAAAAAAAGGGGGGGGGGGAGCAGGCAACACATACACAATGTTTACATTTTTGTATAGAATTATGTACAGGTATGGAAAAAATCTAAACTTTTTCTGTTTTATTATAACTTTAAATGTTGCAAATCTTCACAAATTTGTTTTTTATAGCTAATCTTTTAAAAGTAAATTAGATTTATTCTTATTAACACTTTACAACAAAGTTGAAAAGTGTTTGTGACTTTGTTCATTCTGTCTGTCTGTCTGTCCGTTAGCACGATAACTGCCGTAAAAATGACTTTATCAAAATGAAATTTTAGTATGTTGTTCAGACAGTCTGTGGGACCTATGGGAATATAAATGAATAATATCATCCAATTAGTTTTGGATTGAACCCGGGTTGAAAAAACGAAATACATTGAACTCTATGGGACCTAATTTTTCAAACATTTTTTAAGCAAATTTAAAATTCACAAATTGCTCCAAAAGTTTTAGGAAATATTCAAATTATCCCATAAAATATATAAAAAAAATTTCAGCAAAATATATTCAGTAGTTTTTTAAATAAAAATTACATCTTTTATATCAAGCGATCACATGACCATTATATGAAGAGATCACGTGACCCACTTCAAAATAAAATATGGCATCCATCTTGTGTCAAAATCGTGATTTTTAAAGTTCTTTTCATTCATTTTTAGTGTTGTATCCGTTCAAAAACCGCTTTATTTTTGCTTAAATTTTGTGTATCTACATCCTGAAACAATGCAATTACAATATATTTGAATTTAAATGATCCTCCAACTTTGATTATTTCTACAACGAAGCCTACTTTTCACTTATGGAAAATGTAAACAGCAAAATATGTAGAATGAGTTATGAGAATTGCTCCAGTTCTGTAACACAAAATTATTTAGCTCATAGAGTTTGTAATATAGCCGATATGAATGAAATATTCATTGATTTTACAGAGAGAAGGACGATTTTTTCGATGAAGTTTTAAGCTAAGTTTAATTACTTGTAGCTCCATGGTCTTAATTTTTAAATAAAATAAATTATTATAGTATTGTGATGAATGAAATGAATGGGAAATTATTTATGAATGAAATGCTGCTTTTATAGAGAGAGCCAGGCGTGTTACATTTCGATGACATCATTTGAATAAATTTCAATTGTTTTCGATGAAGTTTTCAAATATAATAAATTATTGTAGTATTGTGATAATTTTAAAAATATTACCGAGGACTGTATCGCATTTTAGAGATGTTTAAACCAGGCAATTTATATTTCAATTCCATCATTTGAATGAAGTGCATTTTTTTCGATGAAGTTTTAGTTTTCAAATATAATAAATTAATGTAGTATTATGATAATTTTTAAAATATTACTGAGAAATGTATCACATTTTAGAGATGTTTAAATAAAATTGCATTGAAGTTGGAAAGTGTTTCATAATCAATGCTTTATGCATGATTGATCTTTCTTGTTATTGTATTGTTTTAATAAATTTTTTAAGTATTCCGGCTCTTAACTTTTGTTTTGAATAACTTTTGAATTCTTTCATTTGATCGTATATATTATTTACTATTAGGTTTTAATTGTAATAGGGATGAATTAAAATGATCTTCAAATAGATATTTTACAATATATTTACAAAAATAAACTTTTGTGTTCTTGATAAAGTGGGAAAATTTTTAACAGCTTGTATATTATAAGCATTAATAATGTTTGTATTTTTACACTTTTTTAAATAACCATATATAATAATAACACTTTAAACACAATATTGTTATATTTTATAACATTTAGCTGAATAATTAAAACTTACTCCAAAATAGAAGTACTACGTCAAATAGATAATCAACAATATTTATACAAATAAGCTTTTGTGTTCTCGGTAAATTGGGAAAAATTTTAAAAGCTTGTCATAAGTGTCAATAATGTTTGGATTTTTATTATTTCTTAAATAACTAGTTGTAATAATAACACTTTAAACACAATATTGTCATCCTACTTTATAATACTGATTTAATGTAATAAAAAATGAAAACATCACAACAAAATTGATTTTTAGTAGAAATATTTATATTTAAATGGATAATGCTGATAAATCTAAAATATTTCAGCAAAACATAAAAATATATCAATTTTTATATTGTAAAAAAATTGATGTGCCATCAAACTTTACATTTTAACAGCAGCTCCTAAAAATATATCATGGACTTTTCCAGAAAAAAATATAATTTCATAAACCCATTCGTTGATTAATTATAATTTTTTTTAATAGCACCATGTCTTATACTTTTTTTAATGAACCCATTCCCTTTCTCAGAGCTATTCTAGCTACTGAGGCAAGGAGCTTTTCTTCCTATTGAGGACACTCTTATGCACAGGAGAACTAACTGCGCTCAGAAATTTGCTCAGGAATTCGTTGAGAGTTTCAGTGTAATATTTATCAGTTTGCACATTTTTAGTTTGCATTTTAAATTCCGGGCAAAGTCGGGTACATTTTCTAGTTATTAACTCTTGCACTTTTAATTTCTATAAATAAAATATAATATTAATATTGGTTCAAATATAAGTAAATATAAGTTCAAAGCAAGGGATATACCCAGAGTTGAGCTACCAAAAATTTGACAACTGGTATGCTGCAAAATAATCAATATGTTTAAAAAAAATATTATACTCATTTCCAGTTCACATTATGTTATGAATTAATAGGTAAGCATAATAGACAATTATTAAGCATTTAAGTTTATTTGGTGCTTGAGATAATTCTTTTACATTTAATATTTTTAAACATTTGCCACCTATCATTTTAAACATTTATCCCAACTGTACTTTAAAAAGTGTTAACAATCAGTATGCGCATACCAGCTCCAACTCACCTCTAGATATACTGCTTTTTACAGAAAAGAAATATTGACTATGACACAGTAACAATAAAAAAGACAAAGAGTTATTTATAGATATATTCGTATGCCAAACATTTCATCTGTTTTTACAAGCAAATTTACAGTGTAACTCTGAGGTTCATAAAGTAACATGGAATGATGACCACAATAAAATATTTATATGTGAATTTTTAATATTCAGCACAGTTGAAATGCCGGAAAAGCTGAGTCTAAGGGATTCAACATATCTAGAAGAAAATATATAGTACCAGCAAGTCCTAAAAGAAAGAAAAATATATCTTTAAGCATTCAGATGTGTACAAGCCAATATGGCAATCAATACTACATATAAAAAACATGTGTGTAAGAGTTAATAAAGCTCTTAAACTTTTAATTAAATTTAATGTAGCTGATAATACATTTATTTCACATAAAGTAGGATTTTACATTAAGTAGATTTTATGAAAAAAATTACTTTGGTCTGATATACGAATATATATTAATTATTTTGTAATTTTTTAAACAAAATCTTCCAATGCAAATCTACCAATGCTTTGGCACACTATTTAATGAGTCGCATTAAGTAAACGCTAGAAACATTTTATGTTTTTGCCATAGAAGCTCTTTTGATTGATGGCTACAGAAGTTTGCATTTCTTACAAGAGATTTCAACTATGTCAATAAAAAATTTATCCGTTAAAATCACATTTGCCTTGAAATAGGATGACCCAAAAGAAATGCTGGGCAATGGAAACATTTCCAATTCATTACATTTAATTTGCAAAAGTTAGTAGAGAAAAAAAGCGAATTATAGCATATGATTTTTTTACTGAATTATAATGTACACACTTTAAAAAAGCTGAATTCCCACTATAAATTTACGAAATATAATTTTTGTTTTGCTGTCTAAATTCTATGAAATTTTCTATTTAGAGGTTTAAAAATATGCAGATTAAGATTCTGTAGCAAAATTAGCATGCTACAATTCACTTTTTTCAAATTAAAAAAAAATGATTTGAAAAAAAATATATATATATATATATATATTACAACTTTTTTTTGTTGAATGGGAGGGGGGGGGGGGAGTATTAAACTGCAATTTTAAAGAAGAAAGAATTTCAATACATAAATTCTTCACTGAGATAGTATAAAATCTCTTAAGCTAAATTAATATTAGAGAATTCATTTTTTTTTTTTAAGTTACTATGACAAATATATGAAATTATGTTTCAAGAGACTGACTAATTGAATAGGGACAAAAAGTGCCATGCAAAACTACAGCTTGTTGCGTAACAACTATGATAGGACTAACGTTTTAAAGGCTGGGAAAAAACAGTTCTTTTACATTTGTTTGTTGGTTCTTTTGCACTGACGAAGGGGATCTAATGAATCTTTGAAACAGCTGTATGCTGCATTATTTTGTTATTTGTGTTTATTTACGTTGTTTTAGTTTTTCCTTATGTTTCCTGTTAAAAGGGGGAAAAAAATCTAACTTTTTTTGTAGGAGGGAATACATTTTTCATTGATCCACCTTTTTACCCTAAAAGATAAGGGGGGGGGGGGGGGGGGGGGGGTTTACAAATATTTAAAAAGCTATGAAATTTTTTAAAGTTTCGGATCCAATCTCCAATTCAATAGCTACATTTGAAAAACAAAAACCCATGAGGCCAAGCAGGGGCTTTGGAATAGTGTCTTCATACATACATAAGCAACTGACCTTTAATAGTATAGATTTTTAAATAAGATTTTCGGAAAAATATTATTTCCTTCTTCTTTTTGATGCAGCCCCCAAAACACAGTGTTACAATTGTTGCCCATAAATGCAATGCACTTTTCAAGTCTGGATTTTCACGAGTTTATTTTAAATACTAAGAAATTGTTTCTGCTGTTTCCTCAGATGTGTTTCGCACTTTGATTAATTTGGCTGCAAACCACAGTCTTACTATTCGAAATATTGAATTGTTATTGGAAATATTTTTATTGACCCGTGATTGCTCCCATTTGTGGCAACTCCGCAGTAAGCAATAGCATTTTCTTCGTGTCTTTAAAGTAGCCTCAACAGAATGAGGTGACAGTATAGAATTAACAATTGCTTCTGTTTTCGTTCTAGTGCTTGAGAACTCTTGAGCTGCTTCAGCATCAGGAAATGTATTCTTCAACATCACTTGCAATCCATTGATTTATAATTATTTTTTATGCTTAATTAACTATTATGTTTCCACAGCAAAAATACCTTCAGCTATAGAAACTTTCTCTTCAGAATTGCTGCTTACTGCTACAAATTAATTTGTCAATTTATTTTAAGAATAAAGTATGTGTGAGGTGTAAAGTGAATAAAGTCACTTATAGGAATTATAGAATGCAGTTGAGAATCAGATATGTATGCAGAAAATAACAATCCTCCAAACTAATCCTCCATAACTATTGAGCTTCTTTAGAATTGTTCTGTGCACATGTTTCAGAACAATATGCAATAAAACAAATTGTGGTACTTACAACAGGTGGACTATATGAAATGCAAGAAAAGCATCAAAGGAAAGGGACGCAAAATGTGACCCCAAAATACAGCAATGCAATTACCTTCAAAAAGAGATAAAGGCCGGTCTGGAGTTCGGCAGTCATGTTTTCCATAATCAAAGCACCACTCAGCAAACTGAAATAAGATGGGAGTATTAGATGATATGGCTGTCTTGACAACTTTGCTGCATTCAGTTACTTTTATTAACATATGTTTAAGATCATTTTTATAGTATTATAAAACTTAATTCTGTACAGTAGCCAAAGGGGTATAATGGGTGCAAACACATTTTTTTTACTATTGTAAATTACTGTTGTTACAATGTACAAAAATGTTAAATTAATTCTCAAGCACCCACTTTTAAATTTAAAATCTGTTTTAAGATTTTTTGGAATGGCACCTTTATTATTATTATTTTTTTAATTTATTATTCAGAATATAACTTTATTCTTATGTATACCCTAGGTATTCCTTACCAGATGCAGTAGGAATAGAATGAATGGATGTGATTCTGCATATTTACAGTGTATTCAAAATAGAATGAAATTCAATTTTTTAAAAATAAAAGTAGACATTATTGAATAGAACTTAATTTTGATTGGTTCATTATTATGATTATTGTTATAATTGATGCTATTAATGAACCATTTTATTAATTAATACTGACTTAAATAGAAAGCATTAAATAATTCATTACTATGAATAATTAAAATTATTTAATAATTAATGATATTTAATAAAATATTTTGCATTGCCTGTGAAAATTTCTTAATTATTCTACTGACAGCAAGTGCTAAATATTATAAACATGCATGTGTATGCCTTACACTAAAGTTAAAACATATTTAGCTGATTTTGCAGACACTTTGCATGCAGTAGATAGAAAATTGAACTAGCTTTTTCATTGTTAGGTATTCAATTTATTCTTGTTTCTACATTCTTCAGCAGTTGTATAGAGAAAGTATATATTGGTTGCTTGAAAAGTTTTCAATTCTAGATTTTGATGGATAAACCCATTTAAAACCTCCTGAACACACCTTGAACACTTTTAAAAAGATGTTCATTTGTGTGTGTGTCTGTGAAGCATAATAACTCAAGCATAAATACCCTTATTACTAACTGCTGTATGTGTATACAGAGCTAAAGAAAGTATAAATAGCACAGATACTTTTCAAAATGGAGTTATTTTTGCAGATACTTTTCTCATCTTTCTTTGAACTTTCTAGTACTTCTAAAAAAGAAAGCAGGCATATGAATAGTGACTACAATTTTTTTAAGAATGTAATAAGCTCTCGTCATCAGGTTAGAAACACTAACCTGATGACGAGTATTCTGAAGAATCCAATCTGATTACCTTCAATCAAAACACTCTGTTTGTGACCTGGTGATAAGGGCTCATACAACTGTAACAATGCAAGCTTAGAACAATTAGGGTGACCTAATTTTCTTGTGCTTACTTTCTTCAAGGAAATATTATCTCACAAGCATCAGTTACATTGATGGTAATAACATGTTTATTTTATCATATTTTTTAAAAATCATTTCGAGGCATCTTGAGACTTGACCAAACACTGTATTGCATTTTGTAGCTGTGGGTCACTTAATTTTTTTTGCTACACAATCGATAGACAGACATCTTTTATTATGTTATAAAAAATAGTGTTCATCAATTTTAATCTAATTGCCTATTCATATTCAATTGCCTATTCATATTCATATGAAATATTGATTCTAAGTATGTTGAATACAAAAATACAATTTAAATTTGCTTACAAGAATCACAATGTTAATAATATATTTTCTGTTTTAAATTATAAGATTTAAATTTTATATATAATAAAAATAATACAAAATTTTAAGACCTTATTGCATAGTTTTAAAAATTCTTATAGGTATTTATCACTGTATTCTATATTTTTCATTAATTGTATAATCTCTTATTCTATCACACTTTTTAACTTTCCCTATATACATAGTATAATGTATAGGGAAAGTAGTGTGATGGGGTCGAAAATTAGAACTCAAGTTTTGAACAGAAGAGCTCATTTCAAGCTCCCTTAAACTTTTGAACATTTTTAACGTGATGTCTGTGTGTGTACATGTGTATGTATGTTTGCATGTGTGTCCGTGAGTCTGTGATTGTAATATTTCATGAAGGAATACAGCATTTTCAATGAAATTTGGTACAGATATTAGAGTTGGTGAATACTGAAACCTTATTGATTTGGATGTGATATCTGTGTGTGTGTATGTGTGTATGTATGCTAGTGTGTGTACTCATGAGCCTGTGGATGTAACATCTCACGCGAACGAATAGTGTTTTCAAATAAATTTGGTACAAATATTAGAGTTGGTGAATACTGGAACACTATTGATTTTAAATGAAATGAATGCTTGAAAGCCCCCCCCCCCCCCGTCCCAATTTTCGAATAAAATTTTGAAAAAATTAGAACTTTCAATATTGTTACATAAATGATAACTTAATACTTGGTAATTTTTAATAAGAAAATGAATAACACAAACTTTAGAATACTAGTATAAACTGTTCTCGAGATATTGCACATTTTTCAAATAAATTTTATCAAAAAATCACATAAAATTAAAGACGTATTAACTATTGTGAAATATGTTCACTTTTCATATGCAATATTATGAAAATATTTGTTAACACCATTCTCATGGATCTAATTAGTTCTATTCATGAGAAAAATACTTTGTGCAATAGTTTTGTATTTTGGCACATAACAATTCACAAATAGTCTTTATTTATAAGAAAAGTCCTTCTCTTTCTCTCACTGTCTGTTTGTAACACCTGGCAATAAATTTGGCACACTTGGTGACTCATTTGGCAATTTTCTATAGATGCCAAATTTACGAAAATGTTGTCAAAATTGCAAAAACGATGCTAAATTACCGAAAATGATGCCAAACTGATGAATTAATGTTTAAAGTATTTCAATGTATAGATTATGCTTAATGCACATGCTATCCATATTGATAATTGTCAGGTTAAAGTAGCATGAAATGTAAGTTAGTTGGGTACTTCGATATAGTTTTACATGTTGTCACCCGGAAAATCCCCCTATGTACAAATCAATGTTAAAAACATTGTGCTATGTATCTATTATACCAATTTTTCATTGGGAAAGAAGTCTTTATTGCATTATGCAGGGAAAGTCTGCTCATATCAAGATTTTTTATACTGTGTTTTAAATACTTCATATTTTTTTAGTCTTCAATTTATCATTCAAGAACATTGTTGTTCTTTGAAAATTATAACATTATTTGGGGAAAAATTCATATTCTTTCCTAATTTACATATAATTATATATGAATTAATTTTCATGTTCTCTTAAACTGAGTTTCATAAATTAAGTTTATGAAGTTCTTTGGTAAAATCACAGATTTTGCACATATTGCAGGTATAATACAATTAGGAGTTACTGCATTATAATCAATAAATGAAAAGTTGTTTAACTTGTGAGGTCGCTTGAATTTCTTTACTGAGATCATTTCAGTTTTGGACTGGATATAATTTGGACTGGTTATTTCTAAAAAGTTCTTAATTTCAGAAATAAATTTTTATTTATATTTTAAACAACGTTTTAAAGAATATTTACATATTTTATCTAATAATAGTGTATTAAGTGCCCAGTAGTTAAAATAAAATAGACAACAAAAATAAAATTTGGCAAATGAGGATTTTTTTTAGCATTTATATCAGCATAATAATAAGAAATCTAGAATAATTACTGCAATAATAAGTATAAAAGTACATGCTGATAAAAAAACAACAAAATTCATCATTTTATAACAATGTAATCAAAACTTGAAAAACTTTGAGAACTAAACAGTCTTTGTTTAAAATGAAAATTATCCGATCATACGTTTAAAAAAAAATTCCTGTGTTTTCAAAAGCCGAAAATCTTCTTATATTAATATATAGAATGGATGCACATCAACTTTAATTTTAAAGTCTTCTTATAATATTGAATTTATCATCTTCCTCTGTATTAACTATCATTGTTTTATACCGATTTTCTCAAATCTTCTAAATTAAATTGAAATACTCACCTTAAGGGCTCTGTGCAAGTATTTAAGATCCTTTGTTACTTGAAACACCCGAAGATGGGCATAACCATTTCCTGCAACTCCGTGACAAAGCCCATATCCTTTTTTCAGAAGTCCTTTCTGCCAGATCACATCACTGCACACCTTTGCAGCACTTAAGTATTTCTCATCTCGAAAAACCTGCAAAAAAAAAAAATGTTTTATGCAGAAAGTTACAAACTTGGAGGAACATGCACAGCAAAATCAATAGAAACAGAAAAGGAGTTGTATATTAGGTCAAATTTAATATCAGCGAGAAAAGTCTGTTACAATGGTTTTACTTTTCTGGTCTAAACACTTTTATTTATGACTAGCAGCATACCCGTTCTTCGTACGGAGTATATAATATAAAGAAACTTATAATTCGCAATCATGTACAAATTCTGTTAAAATATTAAATTTATTGCTCCTAAAGAGAAGTTTAAGAATATCTGTTTTCACAATGCAAAATTATCTTCACGGGCAGATCTGAAGAATAAAACATCCTGGCCCCCTTTGTATGCAAATTTACAAAAAAAAAAGGAATTGAATCAATATATGCAATCTCGTACTACTTATATTGTCGCAGAATAGAAAATATGCCAGTGTGTTAGTAGAAGATTACCCGTATTACAATATGAGTTTCAAAAATCTCTGCCAAAATTGACATGACATAATACATTGAAAATATCAATAATCCTGGTATTCTTTATACCAGAAAGTCGTATTTGATTCCAATATATGCCAATATATATCAAAACATATGCTAATATACCTGTACTACTTATATTCTCTTAGAAGATATACCTGTGCATTTGTAGAAGATTACTCGTACAATGTACAATATATGAGTTCAAATAATTTTTGTCATAATAAAACAATGGCATAATAACTTGAAAATATCAATAATCCCTGCATCAATAATCCCCGAAAATATCAATAACAATAAAGCTTACACCTGAAGACCGTAATTGATATTATCCAGTCAAAAATGCTATAAGAAAAATCAAATCATTCTTTTCTAAAATATATTTTTATATCCATTTATTTATTATTCAAATCGAAAAAATAATTAAAAATAACAGTTAAATTTAATTTAATTGCGTTTCTGAGCAACATGATATAAGATAGAATCTTCCTATAAACTGTGAAATTAAATAACCATTTTGATTTCTTTATACTTTTCATTGTTCAGTAAAAGCTTGTGCAAAATAAACCATGGAGATAGATTTCCCATTTAAATCATGTTTCAAACAATTCATGTTTTCAGAAAGTGACTAATTAGCGCAAAAAATCTCCCATCAAACTCAGAGATAAGATTTTAATTCACTTTCAAACGATTTTCAAGCTTTTCGTTTGGATAAACCACGGAGTTAGAGAGTAGAAGAACTCCTCGGAAAAAGTTTCGTTTTTCATTAATATGTGGACAACCCCTGGTGAATACTTGAAACTTGAGCTAAATTTATGGAGGCTACCCACAAAATTTCATCAAATTCGGTTCAGCAGTTCTCCCGTGATGACGGAACAAACAGACAGACAGACAGATTTTCAATTTTATTTATATAGATTCTTCCTTTCTTGGATTGCTGGCAATTATAAGCACGTTGCAATTGTTGTTACTTATCCCACTTGTTTGGAACATGGTCAGGTCAGAACAAACCCATAATACAGAAGTCCATGGCAAAGGGGGAGGAAATGCAGTTTTTATTGGTCCAAAGGCACACCATGGTAGAAGTTTGACTATCATAAGTATAAATATATTAAATTTAAATATTTATTAAAAATATGTACAGACTTAATTTACAGTAATTCTCTCTAAATGATTCTAACCCATCTCTCTCTAAATCTCTCTAAATGACTCTAACCCATATAATCATAAATGATTAAAGCTCAATCTAATTATGTAATATCAAGGAAAAAAAATATAAAACTTTCTAAAAGAAAAAATATATTTCATTATTAAAAAAAATTGTTTCCAGATATACTAATTGCCAGGTATCAGTCATACCTTTCTCAGGCACTTACTGAATAGACAGAGACTTGCAATTTGGTAAACGAGTCAATTGTTCAATACCCCCCCCCCCCCCCCCTACTGACACCATTGCTTTGTACTTATCCCAAGCCATTCTTGAGATATTACAGTTTTTAGTTTCTTCACAGTGAGCATGAAAGAATGGAATGCTTTCAGGTTAAATTGCATATATTTATCGCAATAGACAGAAGTGTAGCTTAATTTTCAGCTAGATCGAATCATGAAGACTTTAATTTACATCATTTTTTCACAAAATTCAAATTTGCAAGGAAATTTGTTGGATACACTAGATTTTTTTTTATTCATGCCCAAATGCATTTTCTAATTTTTTATTTGCTACCCAAAATAGCACTTACCAGGTGCTTGCTAATTTTCTCAAAAGTTTTTCCAAAAAGCATTTGGGAAGTCAGTTAAGCAGCACGTTTTTAATATATTTTGATTAGCAATAGTTAGAAATTGAGCAACAAGATAATATCTAATTAGGTTAATAATGATAAATAAAAGAATTACAACTTAAATTGCTATACAAATAAAAGGATAAAAAGATAATTTTGATTTTTTTCTTCAGTGTGAAGCAGCCAAAAGCTCAACTGTTTGCTACTGAAAATTCTATGCCACAGTAATTTACTATTTTACTATTATTTATGTTCAGATTTTTTTATTTATCATTATTGCAGAGTCATGTTCTGTATTTAAGACAAGATTTCAGCAATAGGTTATTCAGAGTGCTAAGATTGGAGTTGTTCTAGCTAGAGATGTAGTAGACCACCTAAACCAAACGAGCCCCTGGGTCGAAATCTCCAAAAATTAATAGGACTCGAACATTTATGGATCGAAATAACTTAACTAAATTTCAGTCGATTTGCTCAACTTGTTTAAACTTTCCGGATCAGCACTATAAAGTCCACAACACGTGAAAACATGGTCTCCTTAACTGAGAACCATCAAAACTACTAAGTTTAGTTTAAATATCCGCGTTCACCGATAAACACTTTATCGTAACTTTCGACAACATCGAAACATGACTTTACGAAGATCCGTCTGCCCGATCTAGATCCTTCTAGATCCTTCCATCGATCAGTATAAGCAAGCTATCCAACGAGCTTTCCAAGCGATCGATCCGTCGATCAAAACGATCTACATTAAACCAGAGCGATCTACTGACAAAACGATCTCATTTAAAACTGTGTGATGGGTTTCGTCCAGAAAAGAGCACCAGGCGCGAAGCGCCTTTAATCTCCAATCTCTAGGTGTGGTTCTTATCTTCATACTGTGACATTATTTCATTTGCCCATAGTTGGAGGTTCGAGGTTTTTGATTTACTGTTTTTATTATTTGACTTAGCTCCTAGTGTGGCAGTTTGTTGCACATTTAGAGTTTGAGTAATTTTGGGGAGTTGATGCAGCTCTAAGGATTTCCTATCAATTTGGCAGTTTAAGGTTTAAGAACATTTTTTAGAAAACATTGATCGAGTTTTAATTTAATATCAACTATTTAAGTTGGGACTTACCTAATTCCGATTTTCAATATTAAGTACCGCGCGGGGTCTCTTACGTGATTTGGCTTTGCGATGATCATAGTCATGCAGATTGAATAGTAGTTCATTTGGAACAGATGGCAGGTTTTTATAGAATTTAAGCGCTAGCTTTTTAATTTGGGCTCTAACAGTTTTTATTTTGAAGTCTTTCCTAATTACCGAGTTTCTTAAGTATCTAGGAGCTTTCCTTATAATCCTTAGGGTTTTGTTTTGTTTTGTCTCTAGTAAGTCTATAGTAGTTTTACAGGCATATCCCCATACGGGTGCTGCATACAGCATTCCCGGGCGGATGACCGATTTATAAATTAGGAGTTTATTTTGATAACTTAGATTTCCATTTCCTATCATTGGGTATAAGGCTCCTGTGGCCATATACGCTTTTTTGATTAAGTTCGTTACGTGCTGTTTCCAGGTTAGGTGGGAATCTATCGTTACACCTAGGTATTTAGTAGATTTTTCCGCTTTTAAGGGAAAATTTAGGGCTTTTAGGGGCATGGTTGTTTATGTACAGAGGCGGAGGAGGTTTACGTTTTCTAAAGAAATAAATCCAATGACATTTATTGGGGTTTAATTTTATTCGCCATTTTTCCAGCCATGTTTGAAGTATGTCTAAGTGTTGTTGTAGCTGTCTGTGCATTACTGAGACGTAAGGATGTTTTGCAAGTATCGCACTGTCGTCTGCATAGAGTGCCAGCTCCGTGTCTAGGGTCCTGGGGATGTCATTTAGATATATGTTAAAGAGTGTCGGGCCCAGGATGGATCCTTGCGGTACACTACTTTTAATGAGCTTGGGTGTAGACAAGTTATCTTTTACTCTAACTTGGAAGTGTCGGTTATTTAGGTATGAGATTAAAAGTTTGACAAGTGCGTCAGGGACTTTTAGAGTGATCAGTTTGTATGCTAATCCACAGTGCCACACTTTATCAAATGCTTTTTGTATGTCAAGAAAAATCGCAGCTGTGGGTGTCTTACTATTAAGTCCAGAAGATATGTACTCTACCACTCTCAGCAATTGATGAGTGGTGGAGTGTTTTGGCCGAAATCCAAACTGCTCCGGAATGATAATATCATTCTCACTAAGGTGCGTGTTCAGTCTATTAAGAATTATTTTCTCAGTAATTTTACTAAGTGTCGGTAGTAAGCTGATTGGTCTGTAGTTGGCTGGAATGGTGGCATCCTCACCAGGCTTATGGATCGCTATAATTATCGCTTCCTTCCATTCTTTGGGGAAATAATTTAGTTTTAGTATTTTGTTTATTAGGGTGGTCAAGTAAAATATTATATTTAGGGGTAAGTTTTTGACCGCAATATTCCTGATTTTGTCGTGCCCTGGGCTTTTACGGTTTTTAAGGTTTTTGATGATATCAATTATTTCTTGCGGGGTGGCTGGGTTAATCTCGGCCGTGACCGGGGAGTTCCTGAAGTTGTTTAGAGTTTGCCTAACCATTCTTAGGGTGTCTTGACACATTAGATCGTGGTTTGGTTCAAATTGCTTTTCGTAATGCCTAGCAAGCGCCTCTGCTTTTTCTTCGTCTGAGTACGCGATTTTAACGCCATCTATTAGTGGCGGGAGTTTAATTTGAGGTTTTCTGAGTCTTTTAGCGAATTGCCAAAGCGATACGTCTTCCGGGCTAAGGGATTCAATTAACTCTTTATACTGTTGCTGCTTTTCTGCGACAATTTTATCCCTGACTTTCCACGTGAGTCTGTTAAGCTCCCTTTTGAGGGTAGGGTCTCTATTAGCCTGCCATGTCTTACGCATTCTGTTCCTTTGCCTAACTAATTGTTTGACATGGTGGGAAAGTGTGGGCATTTTTGGTGACTCACGATGTGTTGTGGCAGAGGCAATGGCTCTCTTGATTTCTGTTGTGAGTGTGTGTGTGGCAGAGTCAATATCCGCCGTGCTCATAATGTTGGGTACTGCCAAGTGCGGCTCAAAAAGTGCTCTTTTGAAAACGTTCCAGTTCACCCTCTCTTGTCCCAGAGAGGCTGGAAGGGGAGTGTTCAGATCGAATGTCACCAATACCGGTAAATGATCCGAGTCGAATTCTTCCAGGGTATCGATAGTGTGAGCGTATTCTATGTTTCTCGTTAGGACAAAGTCTATGAATGAGCCGTTGGCACCTGAGAAGCAGGTTGGTCTCGACGGTGCAATGATGTTGGTGTTTGTTGTGTTCAGTAGTCTGTGTATCTGTGTACCGCGTATGTTGGCTCTCCTGCTGCCCCACGCTCGGTGGTGTGCATTGAAGTCGCCCGCGAGTATTGTGTTTGGATATCGCGAGAAAAGCAGTTCCAGCTGCGCAGCTACATTTATACCACTCATGTTTTTGACATATATTGAAGTTAGGATAAATGGGTTTACATTATTTATTTTAATTTTTATGCTAGTATTTTCTACTCCTTGAAGATTTATGTTCTTTATTTCCTCGTGGGGAATATTTCTTTTGATATATATTGCTGTTCCTCCATGGGGGTTTCTAGTAGTTGTATTTGAGCTTAGGTTGTGATAGCCAATATAGTTTGCTATATTTAGTTTTTTATTTTCTCTAACTTTAGTTTCCTGAATTAACAGGGCATCTACATCATTTTCATTTACGTAGCTCCTAAGTTCATTTATTCTTGGAGATATGCCGTTCGCATTCCAAAATATTATTTTAAAGCTTTCTTTTTGGGACCTAGCCATGGCAGGTTTGATTCTCACTGTTATTTTTAAAATCCGCGATTAATTTAAAAGCCTCAAAGACCATTTGCATTGGATCACTCTTTTTTTGTATTAGCTCTGCGAACTGCATCAACAGGTGTTTCATTGCATCTAGGTCGAACATGGTGATAAACCCTCTGATGAGGTTGAGGATTTCATCCATCTTTTCATCATTGGTTTTACCAGCAGGTTCAGTCTCAGCTTCCATATCCTCAGCCTCAACCGCGGTTTGGTCATTTTTGTGAGTATCCTTTTGGACCTCAGTAGTTTTTTGCCTTTTTTCAACCGTTTTTTCTAACAGCTGGGTTTGCGCGAGCTCTTCCTCTCTGACTCGTTTAGTTTTGGCTTCACGTGTTCTGATTTCTTCTTTTGATTTAGCATATTGATTTACAATTTTAGCTTCTAGTTCCGCCTGTCTTGCCTGTCTGGCTTTTTCGGCTTCCTTTCTCTTTATAATGGCTATAGTAGCCAGTTTTACTTCTTCCGGAGTCAATTCTCTGGAAGACAAAGGTTTGGGGGCCTGCTCTTGCACCGATCTGGTGGGTGCTGAAGATTGGTATCTATTTTGCTGTGGCACAGTGTGCGAGGAGCCCTGAGGGGGTGCCTGGGAGTTTAATCCGAGGGCCTTTTGCCTCCAAGGGGGTATCTGATTTTGGGGAGGGGGGCATACCCCGGTGCCTTTCCTCTGTTCCAGGGGTTCTTCGGGCATTGCCTGAAGTTCGCTGGGTGGTCTCCATTGCAATTTGCACACATAGCCTTCTCAGACCTAGGTCTCTGGCAGTCCCGTGTGAAGTGTTCTTCAGCACACTTAAGGCACTTAGGTGGCATACTGCAGTTCTCCGAGGAGTGATTGAACTGTTGGCACCGGTAGCAGATTTTGAAGCCCCGTGCTCTGAAGGCTTCTACCTTCACAGCCAAGTAACCTAATCTTGTTAGTCTGTAGACCCTCTGCCAGTCTGCCGTAGGCCTAAGGCTGACTAAGAAGATAGGCAGGGGTAATCTCGTTTTAGTGTTCCTCAGTTGAGAAACCCGGACTACATCTAATCCTTCGGATGTTAAAGTGATTTTTATTTCCTCCATGTTATAATTTGTTGGTAGCCCCTTCAGAACTACCTTTTTTGGCCTTTCCGTCTTTAGATTTAAGCTGTGGAAGGGGATTTTCTCACTACTTAAATGGCGCTGTACAACCCTGTAGGTGTCAGCGTCATTTGGAATCAATTTTAGCATGTCTCCTGTGAGCTTGCCAGATACTTTATTTCCTGAGATATCATTTAGTTTTTTAAGGAGAACTTTGTAATTATCATTGAACTTTATGAAAAAACATTCAGCTTTTGGGTCTTTTTTCTCAACTTCAACTGTTGTTAGCCTGTCACTATTTTCGACCGTTTTAGGTTTAGGTGCACTTTTAAACACAACTGGTTGCGCGGCAATCTCAGCGTAAGTCTTAGTTTTAACATAATCATTTTCAGTTACATTTACAACATTATCAGCTATTTCATTACAGTCCATGTTATCATGGACATTTAAGTTTTCTTCTACAATCTGGCTTTTAGTAGGAGCATCCTTAGTGGATTGCCCCTCCATCTTTCTTTTTTTATTTGGATTTTCAACCGTTTTAAGTTTATCTTCATCTTTAATTTCCTTAATTAAACCTAGCTCTATCATTTTACTTTTGATTTGAACACTGGAATTACATCCCTCACATTTAGAAATCTCATAATTATCACAATCAATAAACCTATCCAATTTCCGGGCAAACAAAAAAGAGTTCACAGAAAGTAACGAACCTAGAATCTTGGAGACTTGATCCTCTTCCTGTCCCAGTAGTCCGTTCATCAGCAGCTCCCTGATGTGAAGAGTCATCACGTAGACTGCCAGGGTGCAGAAGTTGACGGCGGTCTTGATTTCTTCCTTCAGTCCAGTCATCAGTCCATCATCAGGTAGAGTTTCGCAGTAATTCATCAAGGCACCCTTGAGAGGCCCGAATTCTTCCTCGTCCAGCTCACCAGCAAGTTCGTGAATAGCTGCCACGTCGCCTCGTTCCAAATCCATAACGTCAGGGTGGAGAAGTTCCAAAAAATAGCACTACCACGTGGTAACAACACACGTGGCACTCCAAAATGGAAAGCACGAAATCCAAAATGGCGAATCGCCCGTACACAACAAGCTGTAGAATTGCTTTGCCCGACGTACTGTATCGTAACTAGATATAACACGCCCAAGCGGAAGCAAGAAGATCACCAACTGGTAAAAGCAGGAGCAATACAAAAGCACGTCCACACAACTCGAAGTCTAAGCTCCGAATGGCCACTTAAAACCAGAAAAGTGTCTAGCCTTTATATCCGAAGATGGGTGCGTTCCGGAACATAACCGTTGCCGGCAACGCCCTCTGGATATGCAAAACAGGATGCGTGAGCGGCGAGAAAGGTGATTTGCATGATCAGCCAAGTTTTGTCCACATCGCGATTCGTTCACGAGAACGGAATAATCATTTTAATAATGACGTCACGCTCCCGCGAAACGAGAATCGCGATGTAAACAAAACCAAGTTTCTAACAATTTTTCAGCAAGTGTTTGTTCTAAAGAGATGGTGTTCGTTTTCTGCAAGTTTTTGTTCTAAAGAGGTGGTGTTCGTTTTCCGGAAGTGTTTGTTCTAAAGAGGTGGTGTTCGTTTTTCTGCAAGTGTTTGTTCTAAAGATAAATTCCATATCCACCAATATGCCTACTGCAAGTATGTTGTTGTTGTTATTGTTGTTGAAACCCAGACCGTCCGACCTACCAGAAAGGTGTAAGGTACTGCAAGTATGTGTCAAAGAGTACCATTCAGAGTTGTTCATAACAGGCTTTTTCAAATCTACATTTTTATCAAACTGTTACTTGTTTTTGTAAGACAACAATTAATAAGTATATATATTTTAAATGGTGTGAAGCTTTGTGGGTATATTAGAAGTGTGCGACATCATACGTGTACAAACGAGAATTTTACATTTTTCTATTTAGTGTTTGTTTTTATTATTCTGAATTTTAATCATTTGTAACTCTTTGCGGTCAAAATTTGTGTTTGTTTTTATTAATTTGAGTAATTCATTTAACATTTTTAGTGGTGGACAGCTCAGGCAGAACAAACTCTGGTCTTCAGACCAGAGTGGAATCTGAGCCTGGGGATTAAATTAATAACTGGGAATTAAAATTGATAACTGGGTTGTTTAATTTGGGTTTTAATTGTTCTTTTCTAATCATTGCAATGTAACTTTAACTATCTACTATACGAATTATTAGTGTTAACAATTTGGAAGATGTTTTTGTTCGTAAATTTAAAGTGTTAATAAAGAAAGTTTTAGTTTATCATATAATTGAGTTGAGTTTTTCTTTTGTGTTTCTTTGTTGGCTGTGCTCTATTTAATTCTGGGTTAAAGGTAAGTGAAGTTTTAAAGAATTTGTTGATTGTTGATGATAATTTTAAAAGATAAACAACCAAGAAATATGCACAGGCCAAACTGTAGGAAAAGCAATTAGTAAAAGAAACATTATTAAAATAAGTTAGAAACTCTAATATTGAAGTGTAATAAGCCAAGGTAATAATAAATATTAAATAGTAAAAAGAAACAGAGAATATTAATACATTCAAAAGAAACTTTATTATCTTATATTAATATTAAAATAAAATTAACTTATATTTACGTTAAAAGTAAAATAAATCTTAGAAGTAAAATATGAAAAGTAAATAAATAAGCTTTTTATTCCCAACATAAGTGTGATTGAAGAGAGTGAATTGATGGTAGCCTGTGAGTCAATAAAGATTACAATATTATACTCTCGTCCCTTGCCAATTTCGTCAAGTGCCAAAGACACAGCTGCCACCTCACCATTGTAGCTGTTACAGAATTCCCCTATAGCTTTGCTCAGCCTGAAACATTTCGAGTACACACCCACACCAGCATTTTTAATGGCATCCATAGCAGATCCATCAGTGTATACATGTAACCAATTTGATGAGGGGTATCGCTCTTCAATAGTAGCAAGGGCAGCCATCCTTAGTTCAGTATCCGTAGAAAAACTCTTGCTCACTGGAAGAACAAGGTCAAGGTGGAAATCAACTTTATTGCTATGTCTGTGATAAATGGAAGGAGCAAATAAAGGCTCCCTTTCAACATCCGGAATATCAAATTTATTTAACAATTCGTTGGCCATACTCAAAAAGGTTCTCTGAGTTTTTAACCTAGTCTGGGCAGGTGTATGTCTTCCCCAAACCATCAGTTCTCAAAAGTTTTTCAGAAAGTTTCAAGGCAGCTCTTTGTCTCCAATCCACTACTGGTTCCAGACCAGCCTGAATTTGCATGGCCTCAATAGGTGTGGAAAAAGCCCCACCAGTAATAAGTCTAAGGATATTATTTTGTACAATCTCCAATTTCTTCTGGATAGTTTCAGATGCAGTTATCAGCAGCTCAGCTCCATATTCGACTGCAGGTCTGATGTAGGACTTATAGGTGGTGCAGAGTAAGTCCTGTGAGGTGAGGTGCCCTATCTTACTCCCGCAAGCCTTTTTAAGTGCCTGATTCTGGAGTTGCCAATGTCAATCATTCGATTGGCTTGATTATTCCAACTTAGCCTGGGATCTAAAGTGATCCCCAAGTATAAAGCATTTGCCGTTTTAATTAATTTATTGAGTCCATAAAACAGATTAACATCAGAAGGTTTTGTACTCAAGGTAAAAACCTGGTAATTGGTCTTGTTAATATTGCAGAAAAAGTAAAAATATGTTTATAATTAACAAAAAGTTATACTTATCAAGATGCAATAAAGAAATGCATCCATTTTTTTATATATAAACTCTTACTTGATAGTCATTTACCATTATACCATTTTCTTATATACCATTTTTTATATAGAAACTCTTACTTGATAACCATTTACCATCATACCATTTTTTATATAACATATATTATATACTACTTTTTATATATAAACTCTTACTTGATAGCCATTTACCATTATACCATTTTTTTATTATACCATTGTTTTATATATAAACTCTTACTCTTACATGATCAATTTTTTTATATCTAAACTCTTACTTGATAGCCATTTACCATTATACCATTTTCTTATTATACCATTGTTTTTATATATAAACTCTTACTCTTATATGATCAATTTTTTAACACTTTACAACAAAGTTGAAAAGTGTTTATGATTTTGTTTATTCTGTCTGTCTGTCTGTCTGTCTGTTAGCACGATAACTGCCGTAAAAATGACTTAATCAAAATGAAATTTTAGTATGTTGTTCAGACGGTCTGTAGAACCTATGGGAATATAAATGAATAATATCACCGTATTAGTTTTGGATTGAACCCGGGTCGAAAAAATGAAATACATTGAGCCCTATGGGACCTAATTTTTCAAACATTATACCTACTTTTTTAAGCGGATTTAAAATTCACAAATTGCTTCGAAAATTTTAGGTAATATTCAAATTGTTCCATAAAATATATAAAAAAAAATTCAGCGAAATATATTCAGTAGTTTTTTAAATAAAAATTAAAATAATAATTACACCTCTTATATGAAACGATCACGTGACTATGATATGAAACGATCACATGACCCACTTCAAAATGATATATGGCATCCATCTTGTTTCAAAATCGTGATTTTTTTAAGTTCTTTTTAATTCATATTGAGTGTTGTATCCATCCTAAAACTCCTTTATTTTTGCTTAAATTCTATGCAGATACATACTGAAACAACGCAATGACAATATATTTGAGTTTAAATGCTCATCTAAATTTGATTATTTCTACAATTAAGCCTATTTTTCACCAATGTAAAATGTAAACAGCAAAATATATAGAATGAGTTGTATTAGAATTCCTGTATTTTTTTAACACAAAATAATTTACTCCATGGAGTCTGCATGGCTGATATGAATGAAATATTAATTGATTTCATAAAGAGAAGGACGATTTTTTTCGATGAAGTTTCAAGCATAGAGTTTAATTTTTTGTAGCTCCATGGTCTTAAACAAAATGTTTAAATAAAATAAATTATTATAGTATTGTGATGAATGAAATGAATGGGAGAAAGTTATAAATGAAATCCGTTTTTATAGAGAGATCCAGGCGTGTTATTTTTTCTATGACGTCATTTGAATTAATTTCAGTTGTTTTCGATGAAGTTTTCAAATATAATAAATTATCGTAGTATTATGATAATTCTAAAACTATTACCGAGGAATGTATAACATTTTAGAGATGTTTAAACCAGGCAATTTATATTTCAATGCCGTCATTTGAATGAAGTTCATTTTTTTCGATGAAGGTTTAAGTTTTCAAATATAATAAATTAATCACAGTATTGTGATAAGTTTCAAAATATTACCAAGGAATGTATTGCATTTTAGACTTGTTTAAATAAAATTGCATTGAAGTTGGAAAGTGTTTCATAATCAATGCTTTAAGCATGATTGATCTTTTTTGTTTATATATAAACTCTTACTTGATAGGCGAGTAGAAGCAAGTGGATCACACCAGGAGCCCCATGGCACCAATGAATTAGTCTATCAGATGGGTTTTCGAGAGAAGATGGAAAATTCCCAGATGGAAACTGAAGATTCAAAACCTGCTCAATGCAAGGTTTAACAAATTCATCAATTTGTTCCTTAGACAGGTACTCTTGAGCCTAAAATATTTTTAAACATTATTACAAATACCAACTTTAGATGTATAGAATCATAGCACAGGAATAATAAGCATCCCTGTTCAGAACCTTTTGCAAACCTAAACTTAATGAAACTTTATCTGAATACTATTCAAAACAAGGGGAAATGATTTCCTAGAAGAAAAAAAAAATCAGGCATAGAAAAAATTTTGAACCAATTCACGAACCAATTTAGCACTGTAAGTGGGGAAACTGGGTAAAACTGGCACGCAATGTAATTTCTAATCACAATTTATAAATTTACTAAAATGAATAATCTAGCATTACCTGGGTCCTAAATAAGCACCCGCTACTTAAATAATATGTTTACAGATAACACGACTCAAACGATTTCCAAATAATTTTCTCCTCTCATTTCAAACCAAATCCCCACACATACACTCTGCAACCCTGGAAATAAAAGAAAAAAAAAAGAAACAAACAAACAAAACAGGACCCTTCTAGAGAGAAAGCATAGCTTAAACAACCACACCTTGAGTTTCATGAGTGTGTTTCAAAGTTTAAGAAATCCATTAAAATATAGTTTTAACAAATTTGAAGGCACCCTATATTTATATATTTTGCACATATTTCCCGAGATACTTTTTAAACTGAAATTTTTTAATATGAATTGAATATATATTTTTTTGTTAGATTCAGTCATTTCAGAAAATTAATCAAAAAAATTTGATTTTATAAATTACTCAATTACTCTTATAAGATTTGTAGATCAAGAAAAAAAATTGAATGAAAATATATCTTTGCTACACATTAAACAGTTTTTTCCCAATGCAATCTGTAGTCAAAACAAATAATTTTGTTAATTGGTTCCGGTTGCTATTATTCAAGCTTATTACCCATATGATGTTGGGTACATTTAATAAACTGATCTGAGAGGATATATTAAGCAAGGATTTGGCCATACTGTCAAGAGGGATATCCTTTATACAAGACAAAGTAGACCTATTCAGGATATTTAATCAAGTATGGAATTTAATCAATTATCTCAATAAGAATCACTCACTCTATTTTGAAAAAGCACTCAATTAGAAATGGCACACCATATTTTTTCCCCCTCACCTGTAACAACATGTACAATATTCCAGCAAATCCATGAGCACTTCCGACATACGCTTTTTCATGCCATTCATAAAATAGTGGCATCTTCTTTGCATTTTTTGGAACATGAGAGTGCCTCTGCCCGGATTCTAAGACAGCTGCCACAACCTGGAAAGTGTCTAATAGTTAAGTCAAATATAAATGTAAAATTAAGATCTACATAAATTTCAAATATGAAAGTTATAATATTTTTGAAAATATAATCTTATTTGGAAAACTAAGATACGATGTACTTTAAAATAAAGACAACCAAAAAATAGGTTTAAAAGTTCTTTATTAAAATCTCCTTTTTATGACGTATAAAATCACATGGCAATAGTGTTTTCGGGCACTATTATGCTTTCATCAGTGGCGAAGTCACCACTGATGATGAGCATAATAATACCCGAAAGTGCTATGGCCGTGTGATTTTATATGTCATAAAAAGGAGATATTAATAAAAGACTTTTAAACCTATTTTTTAGTTGTCTTTGATTTTAAAGTATTAATTAATTGACATGTTTCCATACTATTTTATTAAGGTAAGATGATCTAAGAAAATGATACACTAATTAACAGTATGCTTCTTCAATAGGAGTACACTTCCTACAATCTGGTTTGATAAAGTATGACTAGGAAATATTTTAATCCTGACATTTGCATCCACTTTGTAAAATGAAAAAGATTTCATTTATTATCATTTATTCATTAACAACCTCAAAGTTACTCTACATGTCAAAAGATTTTAAACTATTATTTGCACCCTGTGCAGGTCAGTTAAAAAATTCACATAAAATAAAAGGTTACTAATTTTTTTTATAAAACAGAGTTTGCATCTGACAAAAAGTTATATGTTAAAAATCTAAATTTAAGTTTTTCATTCATTCATACATTTTGAACACTATCAAAGATGAATCAACCATTCTAAACATGACATGTGCATCTGTGCAATATATTGCATATATTTTATAGTATAAAAACCCCTAAACATATTTTCTAAATTTGGCAAGTTTCATCTGGTGTCATGGATAGTTATAGATACAATGGAAAAAATAGAAGTGAATATTTTTAGTAAAATGCACTGCAAAATTTATATACAGGGTGTTTCACAAAGGACTCCCTAACATTGAAATGAAACAACTCGGAAATGGTGATTGATAGAAAACTGAAACAAGTGATATGTTTATTGGGAAAGCCGTAAAAATCTGATACAAAAGTTTCAAAATTACTTACAAATGCTTCTGACAGATGGCGCTGTAAGCTGTAGTCATAGTACGGATTCTTATAAAGAGTGCGCTGAAGCACAGAGTGATCAATCTTTGGACAGTTCGGCTGTTGAAACGTGAAAGGAGGTTAGCGTACTGAAGGAAGTGGATGAAGTCATGTATTCCGTGGAGCAACATGTTTTTCTGGTACTCGAGTATCGCCGGTTAAATCGCAGTCCTACAGCAACAAGGTGCAGTTTTCAATCCCGATTTAAAGTTGCCAAAGATCCTGATGCAAAAACAATTTGCACCTTTTCAACAAATTTTAACGGAAAGGCAACATAGCTGATGAGTTAGTGTAACATGTTGGTCCCAAGCAATCTGCAGTTACACCTGAAAATGTAGCGACAGTTGTTGCAGTTATTCAGTCTAATCCGAGGAAATCCATCCAAAGAGTTAGAGCTGAATCTAGATTAACGCCATCCAGCACATACAGAATCCTGAGGAACACCCTAGACATGCTTCCATTCAAGATCCAATGTCACCAAGTTATTGCTGGAAGAATGTAAACAAAAGATCAATAGTTACGATTCCCCTGAGTGATGTTCAAAAACACAACTTTAATTTTTGATTCATTTACCTCATTTTTGGGAGTGACTCACGGCATTCTTTCAGCAGAAGTAGTCATGCAGGTTGAATATCCGACATGTACACAAACTCATTTGCATATTTTGGAACGGACCCCAGAAATCATTCCGGTTTGTGCCGATCGCCGTGTATTTAGGAAGCCCACACTGGAATCATCTTCAGACAGTTCAACAGTCAAATAAATTGACTGACATGTCATCAGTAACAGTACTGGCAATGGTAGCACTAGTAATTGTAGTTACTGTATAGAATGAAACGTTGTTGGTTAAGTACGCCATTGGTAGTATGCATTCTACTATGTGCTGATTAAAAGGTAGATTCATAGTAAGTCTTTGGAAGATTACTTCATGACAGTATTTTTGAAAAGATGGCCTTAGTTTAGAAAGCATGTCCGGTATAAGAACAAAATGCTATTGTGATAGTTTGTGTTCTGTGAATGAAATTCAAACTGGTAATTTAATCTTTTTAAATGTTTCTAACCCAAGTGTTTGAACTGTGCATGAAAACTATTGAATCAAGTTACATGTCAAGCCTGTATTTTCCTGAAGTGTGACCATATAGAGATGAAAATTGAACAACATATGACGAAATGTTCGTAACTATTTCTGATTCCAACGTGGACTTTCTAAATATTTTTTTCCAACTCAAATCCTGTAAATATGTTTATGCTGCATTCTGTTAAAGCAGCCACTAAGTGTTTAATGGCAAGATTCCAACATCGTCAATAAATGTGGACTTTGTTTATCAAATGACTCTTTCTCATTTTACTCCAACACTGTGATACTTCAGCTTATTATTACAAATTAAGTTTAATCACATGGCTTAACTGTAATACGAGAACTTGTCCAATTAGTCCCAACAGGGACCAATAGGTTATAAGTCACCGGCAGCTATAACAGTTTCAGTTGTGCGACAAAGAGAAGAGTTCGCAAACGATATGCTCACCATGATTGATGGTGATGGATTTGATGCTGACTACATATGGGTTCACAGATGAGGCCCATTTTCACCTGGATGGTGTCGTGAACAGACAAAATTGGCATTTTGGAGGTACCGAAAACTAGCGTTTGTGTCAAGCACGACCACTACATTTCCCAAAAATTACCATTTGGACTGCAATATCGAGCAAGGGCATCATTGGCCCTTTTTTCTTGCGAGAAACGATTACTACTGAACAGTACATTGCGGTTTTGGAACAATTTGTCGCCATACTACAAGCATTGGACGATTGCCCAGGCACTTCGTGGTTCATGCAAGATGGGGCCTGACAACACCGTACCCCAGCTGTTTTATCCTTTCTTGAGGAATACTTCGGTAATAGAATCATTGCTTTGAACTATTCCACATTTACTGGAAAGGGGAGCGGTAGCTCAGTGGTCAGCATGCGGGAATTGCATTCGGTAAGCCCGAGTTCGATTCCCACCACTGCCAAAACTCCCGCCGTGTTCACGTGGAGTACAATCACGTTAAACATGTGGGTCCATAAGTCCTTCCGAGAGGTTGGTGGTAGGGGACGGAAGGTACGGTTCCTGTAGATGCCTCCCCCACTGGATTCCGGTCTAAATTGGGTTAATAAAAAGAAAGTTATAGAGATTGTCGCGGAGGGCGAGGTAACCTAGTGGTTAAGAGTGCGGAAATTGCACTCGTTAGGCCTGGGTTGGATTCCAGCCACTGCCAAAACTGCAGCCATGTTCACATGGAGTATGATTGCGTTAAACATGTGGGTCCGTAAGTCCTTCCGAGAGGTTGGTGGTAGGGGAAGGAGGGTATGGTCCCTGTGCCTCCCCCATTGGGTTCGGGTCTACATTGGGTGGCACTTCCCGGCCATCCAAATTGTTACCTTACACCTTTCTGGTAGGTCGGACGGTCTGGGTCTCAACATTTACTGGAACAGAAGTGGATTGGCTTCCATATTCACCCGATCTTACGCCCTGCGACTACTTCCTGTGAGGCACACTGAAGAACACTGTTTTCTGCAACAATCCTGCAACACTGGATAAGCTTGAAGAGTTGATCTGTCAAGCATGTGCGTCCATTTCTGTTGACATACTACAGAAGGTGACTGCCAATTTCATTCGTCGTTCACACACCATCTCTGTGCTGTGCAAGGTATACATTTTGAATCGATTTTGATATGATTGCAATGACTGCTTTACCAAGGACAGTCTCACCACTATTTATAGCCTATTTCTCAGACTCAGTACTGTGACTACAGCATACAGTGCCATCTATCAGCAACATTTGTAACTAATTTTGAAACTTTTGTATCAGATTTTTACTGCCTTCCCAATAAACATATCACTTGTTTCAGTTTTCTATTGATCACTGTTTCTGAGATGTTTCATTTCAAAGTTAGGGAGTCTTTCGTGAAACACCCTGCTGAACAATATAAAGTAATTACAAGTAATTTTATATGACAAAGCAAATAGCTGAAAACAAGAGTTGGGTTAAAAATTAAACTGTCAAGCTATTGTTTTAGAGCATTAGTGAAATACTCGTTGAAAATCAACAGTCTTCAGAAAAGCAAACTCCAAACAATGTGAACTTTTGAACAATTTATTCATCCAATTCAGCATTTAGTGTATGCCCCCCTAAAATACCAAATATTACAATGCAGTAATTTTCTTTATTTTTTTCATCATAGAACAAACATATCCTGTTAGTTCTACCTTATAGCAAAGTATCTTTTTCTCTCATTTTGTGTTTTGAACATTTTGGAGTAAAGCACACCCTCAAATAAGCATTTTTGAGAAGTTCAATTTTCCTCAATGGTTTGCCAGAAAGATTGACCCATGAATCAAATTTCAAGTCTCAATCTCGATTAAAAGAAGACATTTATTTTTTAATTTGCAAATAGAAAATTTTGCTATGCAGCAACCTAAAGTTAACAAATATTGGAAAACCAAAATTGACTGCTTTTTCCTTATCAAAGGATCTACCCCTGTACCAACTTTTAAGCCTCTATCTCATCTCAAAGTTTGTTTATCTATCATTTTACATGTTGAATGTTTTGGTGTAAAGTATCCCATTAAATGTACATTTTTGAAATGTTCAATTTTTTCTGATGGTGTCATTGAAAGATTGGTCCATATACCAAATTTCAAATCCCTTTCACTTAAAAGAAATAGTTTATCATTTACGTGGCAATTCGAGCATTTTGGTGTGTGACATCCATAAAATAGCAAATATTGGAAAACTGAAATTGTACATTTTCTTTTTTTCAAACTATCTACCCTTATATCAAATTTAAAGTGTCTATCTCTTTATTATGTTTTCTATCATTTCACCTTTCGAACATATTGGTGGAGCCTATCTTATAGTAAACATTTTTGAAAAATTCAATTTTTCTCGAGAATTTTATTGAACGATTGACCTGTATAACAAATTTCAAGCTTATATCACTTAAAATAAAGAGTTGCTCAGTTATTCAGCAGATCAAATATTTTTGGTGTGCAACACCCCTAAAAAAAGCAAATATTTGAAAAATTAAATTGCCCACATTCTTTTTTTTGAACTATTTACTTATACACCAAATGTGTCTCATTGCAAAGTCTCTATCTCATTGCTAAATATTTTTTTTTCTATAGTTTCACATTTCGAACGTTTTCGTGTAGAGCCACCCCCATCCCCTCCATGGGCATCTTAAGGGTACAGCAGTTCAAACGGTGGTTTGGGGTCTCATGTTTGCAGTGGACTCCAAATTTTGTACATTTTTTTATAAGGTCTTTCTTGAAATATTATTTATTTTTTAGTGTATTCAAATGGAAATAAATGTAGTACTTTAGATATCAGAGGCTATTTGTGGGAAAAACCCGAGTTGTTTAAATCATACATCTTTTAAATTAAGAACTTAATATTATTTTAAAAATTAAATACAACCAAAATAGGTTTAATAACATAAGTACATAAATTTAAAAGTAACATAAGTACATAAATTTAAAAGTAACATAAGTACATAAATTTAAAAGTAACATAAGTACATAAATTTAAAAGTAACATAAGTACATAAATTAAAAAGCCATTGGCTTCTTAAATTTATGTACTTATGTACGGCGAGGAAAGGAGTTTTTATTAAATGAATTTTTAAACCTATTTTGGTTGTCTTTAATTTTTAAAGTTTATTAAAATTGACGTATATCCATTCTATTTATTAAAATATTATGTTTAGATGCAAATACAAACACAATATGAGGGAAAATTACAGTATATTATATTTTACTCTATAAAATATACCTGGTGTTGCCCAAGAGTTAAAGCAGGGTAGTTATATAAAATAACACAAAATATATAAATTTTATTCATATAAATAAGATTGAAAATTGTATACAATCCATGTATATGCATGATACGACCCCCTCCCCCTTTATTCAAACCCATCACTTGCAGAGACTCTATGTTGACGGATACTATTTATATCTTAATTTTAACAGTCTCAGCACAATTAGATCAATTTATATATTGGCTAATGTAATTTTTATATTTCCAATAAATAAGTGCCTGCGACTTAAATAATACAGGTAACACCATACTCAATTTCCAAATTGCCTGTTTTGAACTAAAATCATTCTCACGCTACACATAACATCTCCAAATCTCGATCACACATCAGAACATACATATCTATCATGAGCATGCACAAATAAACAACACAATTCCTCTGTATGTGGGCATAGCTTCAGTAGGTAGAAAAAGTCCAGAAAGGGTCCGATCGGAAATAGGGTAGCTCCCCTGATTCAAAAATTTGAAAGGTTCATTCAGTTTAAAAATTTATAATCGGCTCATGGACAGTGTCTAGCTACCACTAGACAATGGAAGGCAAGCAACAACAAAAATTTATAATTAATTTATGGATGGGTTTACAAAATGTTTTTCTGGAGCAATGTTTGATATTTTAAGAGACTACTGTTAAATTATAAACGCCTGATGGTACATGTATTTTTTTATACAGTAATATAAAAATCAAAGAGATTAAAAATACATGAAAAATATATATTCTTGAAAAATTCACAAAAATTTGTCTATTAATTGTATGGATTCCATTCAAAATTTGTTTGAAAGAGAATTTTTCGATCTTTCCAATAGTATTAAGATGAAAACTCTATGATAATATTTTAGATTGCTAAGAAATCGATTTGCATGATTATCACCCAAAATTGGGCTTAAACATGAAATAATTAAAAAACTAATTCGAAATTTTAAAAAATAACACTGAGGTGCACCCGTTTGGGCCCTGAAGTACCTGTGTGCCAAATTTCATGGCTGTACGACATTTAGATTTCCCATTACAGACTGATTAGATATACATACACTCATAAGCATATTCATTCTTCCTTTACTGCACATACTCACCCTAAATAAGCATCTAATCACTCCTTAGTACATATATGTCCTAGTCCTTGCACTGAGCACATCAGATGCTGTGCCCTAACATGACTGCATATTATACCCTACACCTTCTGCCCTCTGCACAGTTGCCCTCTGCATAAGCGCTTCTGATACTAAATGAGTGGCAACTAAAAGACATAAAAGTTCAGTGATTCGGGAAAGTAGCAACACTAAAGTATCCACTTTTTACCAACATATTGTGCCAGATAAAAATGACATGAGCATTGCTCTTCAAGAAGGAACTTTTGCTTTTCATACCATGAAGCATTACCATAGTTTCAAATCCATGGACTGTACTTCCAGTTTGATAAAGAAATTCAATGAACCAAAATTCACGTGTTCAAGAACAAAAGTTGAGGCAATAGTTAAATCTGTGATTGCATCTTGGGCTATGTTAGAAATGTTAGAAGAAATTAACAGAGCATCGTTTGTTACTGTACTTTTCGATGCTTCAAATCATGCGCATATCAAATTATTACCAATTCTCATTCGTTATGTGCGTGTGAATTCCAAAAAAACTGTATTCATTCAGAATAAACTGGTGGAATTTAATGGAATTTGAGGTGAAACTGCTGAAATAATATACAACACTTCATTTCAAACAATTAAGGAACTGGGATTGGAAAATAAGGTTGTAGCCATTTCAGTGGATAACATGAACACTAACTTTGATGGCTTGAAAAGAAAAGGCACAAACAATGTGCTCACCAAAATGAAGGAAGGGTTGGGCAGAAATGTTATTGGATTAGGATGTGTTGCACATATGATACATAATTGTGAACATTCTGCAATTAATTTAATTCCGGTTGATATCGAAGGGCTTGTTGTGAAAATTTTTGGCTACTTTCATATATTTACCATGAGGGTAGAACGGTTGAAAGAGTTCTGCGAGTTTGTGGGACAGGAACACAAGAACATACTTAGTTACAGCAATGTTAGATGGTTGTCACTGCTACCAGCCATCAGAAGAATCTGCGAAATATATGCGACGTTGAAGTCTTTCTCCTGAAGAAAAATGCCCGGTTATGTTGAAAAAGTGGTTCGATGATCCCTGCACCTTGTTGTGGATGACTTTTGTTTCCTCAACTTTGCCACTGTTCCATGATACCATAATCCAAATTAAAGCAGGGGAAATATCCTCAGTAGAATATTCGATGATACTAAACAACTTGATCGAGAAATTTAAGTCAAGAAAAGAAGAACATCCCATCCTCAGTAATGAAATTTCTGCCGTTATTTGAAGAAGATGGTTCCTGAACAACTCAAGAATTTTTAAATGTATCCGGAGAATTCTATAGTACAGCTATTGACTATCTAACTGTATAGGGTTCCAATCCTCAGGATATGAGATGTATGGAGTGCATCTTGCTTAGAATCTCTCTACAGAGGGAAAGTTTTGAAGAGTGTTTTCAGTATTTTTCATCAAAAGTAGATGGGACTGATATTGATGAGGGCGATTTCTTTGATGAAATTACTTCATTGAAGAAGTATACAACTTCAGATAAAATGAATAAGTGGAATGAAGATTGTGCTGATGTGTGTTCAAGATGGAGTGAAATTTTTTCATTCTTTTTGGAGAAAATGGTCCCTTATTCACAGATGCAAAAGTTGCTTGAATTGTGCCTCTGCTTACCAGGAAGTAATGCTTCAGTGGAGAGAGTGTTTTCTTCCATGAACATGATGTGGACATCTCAGAGATCTAGACTAAATGTTGACACTATTAAATCTATGTTAATTGTCCTAAATAACTTCAACATACCATGCCAGGAATTTTTGACCAAGCTTGAGTCAAGATCTCCTCAATAAAGTTCATTCTTCAGAGAAATATAACTAAATTGTGAGTTATAAGAATTTTGTTTTATTTTATTAGCCTTAGCCTGTTTACTAATTTTGAATGAACAGTAAGAATGATTGAATTATAAACTAGTTTCATAAACAAAATAAATTACAATAGTTTATAAAAAAAGTTAACTCATGGAGTTCATTATTGAACGACCTTTTTATTAAATACGTCTGCAATGTGTTACAAGTGTAAGATGAGGAGTTCAATTTAAGCATGCTTTCTATTCGATATCTTTCTATTGGAAAGTGTTTCTGGATCGGATTCACTGAAAAAAATCTGGTAACCTTATCCTAAATAACCTTTTTGATATACCCTAAAACAATGTGGAATTTTTAGCCAAATTATTAAATTGTGCTAATTTTAGTTTTTCGGATAAGATGATATATATCCAATCACATAAAAAATGCAAATTTCAATGCATTTAAAAAAAAAGAAATAATAAATATGAAGGAATTGTCCTAAGTATTTAGTTCAAACATTGTTGGGAAAAAAGAATGTTCTTTGTGATCTTTCTGATGGTTTCAAAATAAAAACTCTGTGATAGTATTTAAAGTCACTAAGGAATCGATTTGTGTGAATATCGGCCAAAATCATTGTAAATCAGGCAGAAACATAAAGTAACTAAAAACCTAATTCGAAATTTAAAAAATAATACCAAGGTGCACGTATTTGGGTCTTGAAATACCTGTGTACCCAATTTCATGGCTGTTTGATGCTTAGATTCCCACGACAGGCATTTCCTTTATTATGTCAGACGACATAGAAACAGCATGTACATATTTGTCTAATAATAAAAAAAAAAAATTATGATGTCTGATTTTCAGCAAAATGGTGAATTTTACAGGATTCAATAAAGGTAATAGAAATATATATTGGAGAAAATCATAACTAGAAAGGGTCACTACGAATGAATGACCCATACACACTAGGCATATCTCATAAATAAATAAAAATGTTGGCATACTTCTTTCATAGTATGATCTCTAATCTTGTCTTCCTTTATATGTTTTTCTAGAAACATGAGGGAGTACAGGTAACCCACACGCCCGAACAGAAGTTCATCAGGACAGTCTGTCGTGTGAGTAATAACATCTGGTCCAAAATTTTCTACTCTAATCAAAATAAACATAATTAATGTAATCATAGTAGTATATACATTTACTGTCAATCAAAGATTTAAAAGTTGTAGAGACATTTAAATATAACAAGCCATTAGAAAGAACCATATTTAATTATAATGATATTTCTTAATCGCTCTCTCTGAATAATGATGCAGATCCAATGAAGATGATTATTGTAAGTTGCAAGGATGCGAAACATGATAGGTATATTAATCCAATACTAGGACACATTGTTACTGGTGACTTAAACCTTGTTAATGATGAATCCTTAAAAAATGCTACGTCATTTTTGTACTAAATTTAGGCCAGTTTCCTTTCTAATATATTTCAATCAATTAATTTAGACCTAGACAAATATATTTATAAATTAGCTTGTAAATATGCACAGCCATTAGAAGCATTCAATATGTGGAAATATACTATATCTTAAATAATAAAAGGCAATGTCTGTGTGTCTGTCTTATACACTATACGTTTCGCTATCGCACGTCGGAGAGCTACGAAATTTGGCAATCGGAGACCTGGGGGGGGGGGGGGGGGAGGTAACACGTGAAAACCGATTTTTAAAATTTTAATTATTTTTTTTTGTTATTTAATGTTTTATGCGATTTCGACTGTTTTTTGCCCTTTTTTCTCCACGATCCAGACGTCGTAGAAAAAAACAAATCACACCACTGGAAAGAGCAGACAATTGCGAGTAAAAATATATCAATTTCAAATCTCAATTTCGATTTCTAATATTTTTTAAAGATTTTAAAACAAAAGTCACTTTTGGCTAAAAAAAAACGATTTTTGGTTTTTAAATTCTCGCATAGTATAAAAAGTACTCATAATTTCGACTAATAATTTACATTTTTAGAAAGCTCAAACATCTGGCTTTCTTACAAGCCCAATCTGGTCAAGAAATAATTAAAATTGGCCGCTGGATCGGAATTTTAAAGAAGTCATGATTTTAAAATTCATCGGCGGGCGAAAGAAGTTCCCATTTCCCATCGCCCGTTTCCCCCAAGCACGCATTTCAATGGCGCCAGTTTGTGTCTAGGTGGAGGTGACGTCACGGTTCTGAATATGCATAGCGATGGGTGGGACAATAAAAAACGGAATTAGTGTTTGCTTTCTGTTTTTTTAAAATGAATTAAGAGCTTAGCATATATATTGTAGAAATTATTATATTTTAAATGATGGAACAATATGGATTTAATGGATATTTTAATTTGTGGATATTTTAAATAGATATTTTAATTTTATGGATATTTTAAATGATGGAACGATGGATATTTTAAAAGATTGAACAATGGAACAATGGAATGAGGATGATGGAATTAAGAGCTTAGCATATGGTCATTTAAAATTGTAAATTAGCGCACGAGAAGTTAGCGGTAGGTCCGGGTTCGATTCCCGCCACTGCCAAAACTGCCGCAGTGTTCACGCAGAATACGATCACTTTAAACATGTGGGTTCGGAAGTCCTTCCGAGAGGCTGGTGGTAGGGGAAGGAGGGTACGGTCCCTGTGGATGCCTACCCCACTCGGTTCTCATCTAAATTGGGTATATAAAAAGAAAGTTATGGAGATTGTCGGGGAGGGCGCGGTAGCCCAGTGGTTAGCGCGCGGGAATTGCACTTGGTAGGCCTGGGTTCGATTCCCGCCACTGCCAAAACTGCCGCCGTGTTCACACGGAGTTCGATCACGTTAAACATGTGGGTCCGTAAGTCCTTCCGAAAGGTTGATGGTAGGGGAAGGAAGGTACGGTCCCTGTGGATGCCTCTCCCACTGGGTTCCCGTCTAAATTGGGTGAATAAAAAGAAAGTTATAGAGATTGTCGCAGAGGGCACGGTAGCCCAGTGGTTAGCGTGTGGGAGTTGCACTCGGTAGGCCCTGGTTTGATTCCCGCAACAGCCAAAACTGCAACCATGTTCACGCGGTGGCCATCCAAATAGTTATCTTACACCTTTCTGGTAGGTCGCGTTAACGAGTTTTCCACGATCAGAATTTTCAAGGGCAGCGAACAGGCTGGTCGCCAAAGGCGGCTAGTTAAAAATAATAAAAAATACTATTATTAGTATTAAAATGTTTAAGTCAATATATATTACCAATAAATTGAAAACCTCAATTTACAAAAATCTTTTGTAATTACATATATAGATAAAACCTCTTATAATTATTTAATTATATGTAAAAAAATTTATATACAATATTTAAAAGATTATTTAATGAATAATAATATATTTAAACTCAACTCACATTCTCTAATTAGTATCAAACATAATTATTAATATTTATAATGAATTAAATTTACATTCTAAATTTTATGTTAATTTTCGGAGAGGCAGTATTTCCTAAACTATTAAGTCCAAAATTCCTAGATTTTTCCTCTTTCCTTCAAAGTTCCAAATTAATTTATCATTATCTACCAGGTTAATGTGAGCTATATCAGCGATTTAGCTCACATTAATGTTAATTTACCATTCCCCCTCTAGTATTCCAATATTCTAAATTACCCACAATTAGTAGCACATGATAATTATCTCTTTAATCATTCTAAAATACACTGGCATCCTATATAAGTTTTGCTTTACCGTAAAACACTTTATTTATAAAATCATCGAAAATGTATACTTTTAAGTGTTGTGAGCTACCTTGATGGAAAAAATATCTGTTTAGGGTGATAGAGTTGCTCACTGCGGGTAGTTTTATGACGTCTTGTGAAAGCCTTACACTTTTTGTTGATACAGTGGTTTTTATCTTCTTGGAATGTACATAGGCAAGTACACCACGCACTTGTGTTCGCTCACCTAGGTTGGCGATTCTTGGGAAGAGAAAATTTTGTTGACATATTCTATGCTGAGTGACTGCTTAAAGAAGACATACTGAATTTTGGGTGTTGCAGTCCCCACCCTTGCTAGAGCAGCCCTGTCCCACAGTCTCTGGGGAAAAGATCTTACTTCCCTGTACGATTTTGTTTCCTCTTTTCTGATTTCCCCTTTTGTGTTATTTTTGACATCTGCTATGCAATATGAATATCGACTTCTGCTCTGCAAAATTATTGTTGTTAAGTGCTAGTGCCAACTGTGTGAAAAGCAGTGTCAATAGCCATCTGTTCAACAAGGTCCATGGGCTTTAGAAATATTCCCTTCATGGATTAAGGTTCCTTTTCTCCTTCCACTCCTGCCTTCCAAGCGAATTAAGGTCCCTTTTTTCCCTCCACTCCTGCCTTCCGAGCGAATTAAGGTCCCATTTCTTCCGCTGTGATGTCCAGTGGCCTGTCATGGCAGGAACTTCAGCAAGTCCTTGAAGTTTCACTTTCAGCTTGTGACAGCCAGACATTTATAACATTTTCAGGTGTCTTAAAGCAGATTGCGTCTTCACGTTTGCAATGGTGTTAATATCTACATTCTTAAATTTTTCAATGTTTCACCAGCTTCATAAATATTAAGTTCTATTCATAAGTACTAAATATTCTGCATAATTCAAGTAGAGCAAATCAAGACCTAGTAGCCAAAAGAATGGCAGGCTATAAAAATTTGAGCTCCATATTGCTAGTGCTTATTCCCTACCATCAGCCATTCTCATTATGTGTGTAGCATCTTCAGGTAGCAATCATTTGTTTAGATGGCAAAAATTATAATACTATATGATCAGGCAAATTGGAAATGAAAAAAATCTTTATTGGTCATTAAAAGCAATTTAATTGAAGTAACATAACTTAATAATAGTTTTAAAAATAATAAATAAATAAAAGTAAACTTAATTAGAAATAAAATATCTCTCAAATAAAATAAATAATAATAATGTAGTAACTTATAAGCTTCTCAACACTTTTTAAAATTTCCATATATTGTTTTAATTCCAATATTTCATAAAATTTAGAACTCTCACCAATTATATTATTCTACTACTAGTAAATTACTACTAACTTATTTAAAAGAATTAAATGATAATCTACTGTGTTATTTTATTCAAGAAAATAACAAATAATTAATTAATAAATTAGATATAATAAACAAAGATCATAGTTTTTACACACTTTTTTTTTTCCGGCCATCCATTAAATTGCTCTATGTCTTTGGACGAGTCGGATGGTCTGGGCTTTCGACACTTTTGATTTTAAAGATCTTTTTAATAATAACCAGATTTTTAATCTGAAATACCCAAAACCTGACGGACCCTAAATCCGGAACTCAAAAATTTTACAGGAAATCTGTGTTGTAGATGATATTGTTCTGACATGTCATATGAAAGTTAGCTTTGCCCTTTCAAAGGAAATCATCGCTTTGTTCTTTTCTCTCTCATTCTAACTGTATTTTCCATTTTGATACTCATTCGGAGGGGGGGGGGGGTATTTCTTATGCTTTAAAAACAGGAGAGTCTGGAAAACATGGGACTGAAACCCAAAGTAGCTGAGACAAGAAGCACAGATGTAGAAACACTATGGGGGAGATGGCTACTAAAAAGGTCGCCAAGAACGGGCCCTGAGAAAACAATAATTTTAGGCCCAATGACAGAAAAATAAAACAGCATGCAGCCAGAAATTGTTCTTTATTAGTATAGGCCTTGCAAGCCAGGGGGTTGCCACTCCTCTGCCACGAACACTATCTGTGATGTCAGATGGAGTGAACTTGCAGAACGCGCCACCTTGTGGCGCGGCAACCGCCGCCTGAGAGTGCCGGCGAAATATTTTATTATTTCTATTTCAATCTGATACAATGTTGTCCTTGTTGATCTTTTGTTGTTTCTTACATATCTTTTTACGTAAACTTTGGCTAACTTTGGCTTAAACTTTCTTGAAACATTAGTTTAGTTCATGAAGTTCCATTATGTAGGATTTTTAAATCTTAAAAAATGAAAGTACAGTATACTATTTATTCATTTCATTTTACAGCAAGTTATTTGTATCTTTATATTTTTTCTAATGATGTTCTTGTAATTTTTGAAAAATCTAACAGGATTTAATCTCGCACATTTTATATTAATTAAATTTTATTACATTACATTTTATTAATTAAATTTTATTACATTCAAAAAATGAAGGGAGGGGGTACAATTTAAGAAAATAAACAGGCGCTTGCTCGTATATTTTTCATCATGAATCAATATACTATAATACATTTAATTTATTATTCTGAAAGTATATCATAGTGTGTGTGTTAAACGATTAGTTTCTATATTTTTATATGTTTACATTGAATTTCGATTTGATATAAATTCTGTTTTTGATATAAAAAAAAACTAATAAAATCAAGTGTTTAGCAATAATATAAGTTCTTCACTATAAAAGCATCAATTAAATTGTTTACTAGTTAGGCATAAGTACATCCCTCCCCCCCCGAAAAAAAAAGACATAAAACTCTTAGTGTTAGCGTTTTAATTATTGTTTTGATTTAATCTCACACATTTTATATTAATTAAATTTTATTACATTACATTTTATTAATTAAATTTTATTATATTCAAAAAATGGGGGGGGGGGGGGTACGATTTAAGAAAATAAACAGCTTGCTCGTATATTTTTCATCATGAATCAATATACTATAATACATTTAATTTATTATTCTGAAAGTATATCATAGTGTGTGTGTTAAACGATTAATTTCTATATTTTTATATGTTTACATCGAATTTCGATTTAATATAAATTATCCTTTTAATCTAAAAAAAACTAATAAAATCAAGTGTTTAGCAATAATATAAGTTCTTCACTATAAAAGCATCACTTAAATCGTTTACTAGTTAGGCATAAGTGCATCCCCCCCCCCCCCCCCAAAAGACATAAAATTCTTAGTGTTAGCGTTTTAATTATTGTTTTGATTTTCAATTATTAGAGATAACATAATCGAAAATAACTTTATTTATATGCATTTAGAAAGAAATTACGTGATATTTATTTGTGTATAATGAAAATTTTAGAATGATTGCTTGTTTAGAAAACTTTCCGAACATATTTCTGTAAATTCGTGTATTTAAAACAAAATTCATTAAAAATAACATCGCCTCCTGTAATAACATTGACTGGTTTCAAAAAGCGAAATGAAACTTTCAGATGATTTATATTTTTCAGAAAGGGAAATACAGTTTAATTATGTATGTACCCTTCCAAAAAAAACCTGTACTGCATATTTGAGTTGTGTTCAAGTAAAATTAATGTTATTTGAGTATTTATTTCATATTTTAAATTTTAAAAAATGATTAAATTAATTTTGTTAGCGTCCTTTAACATTGGAGTCTACCGGGCCGTTCCTGACATTTAACTCCAAGTGACATTGCGTCTTTACGTGCTCTTATTGGCTAAAGCTGAAGTGGCGCAACCTTATAGATATAATAACCTTGCTTGCAAGCTGCACAGGCCTTGAGCATTTGTCCTGACTTCCCACACCCTCTCTACAGGCCTGGTTACTAGAAAGTGAGGACAATTCCACTTGGATATTTACTTCCCGCTGGTCTATCAGTAAGAAAGCAAGTCTGTTTCTTAAGAAATTGGTAAGGCATCAGTGGTCGGCATGTGAATAAGATAAGTAAATCTTGCCTTTCAATAAAGAGTGAGAAAGTGGGACTTGTAAAATTAGTTGATAGGTTATCAACAGAATTCTGGGTGGTCTAGAGTGAAAGAGGCAATCTCTAATCTAAGAGAAGCTCAGAAATGCTGCATATGATAGAAGTGACCAGGGTCATTTTTGGGAACTACAATATGTTTATACATATCCCCTCCCCCCTACCCTTTCATTTGCCTTTGGAAACAGTATCATAACTCCAATTCATCAATTTAATTTTATGACTTCACAAAGACTATGCTTTTCTTTCCGGAAATAGGTTCCAAATTTTCACGAACATCTATGAGCACAGAAAGAGAAGAGATAACTGATTCTGTCAAGAACAAATAGAGACAGGCAGCTGGTGCAAGCAAGGAGAATAGGCTATATATACCGTTTGAAGCCTCATGTTTGCAGAGAGGCTCAAAATTTAGTACATTTTTCTTTACAGCTTTGCTTTTACAGTGCTTTGGCTATGACCTTTTTGTCAGATTGTATTTCGGCAGATTGAGGTCATGATAATATAATCCCTATGGTGTGTTCTCCATGTGATTGGATGGTTTGAATGTAGGTTTAGTAGCATTTTTTTTTTTTTTTGTCTCTTTGAGATTCAGTATTTTGTGTTCTCGGGAGAACTTAATAGACATCAGCCTAAAAGCATTTGTATAATCAGTATTCCTTCATACAGTCTGAGCTATAACTATGGTCTAACTACTAGTCTTAGATAAAAAAAACTATGGTATACAACCAGCATCAGATTATCTACTGGGGCAAGGTAGTGTTGGACCTGGGAATATATTTATATCATAAACAAAGGTTCTCAAAATATTGTTGACATAGGGGGCCCAAAAATTCTATATCACAAGCTACAGTAAAAATACTGACATAATAAATCCATATTTATTTTTGAACTTGTAAAAACAACATAAATAAATTGTTGGATAATCAATTTTGCGAATAACCAATTTTCAAAATTGTTACGTTTTACTGCATTTAATGTTCAGATGGGGCCTTTCATGAAAATTCGCTCAGGACTTCAGAAAACCTTGGTATGCTCAGGGCCTGAGTAACACACGGGCCATAGCCCAGGGTCCACAAATTTTAAGGGGCCCCTAAATTTTGCATGTGATAAAAATTTTAAGCAGAAATAATTTTGTAATTAATTTACATCTGGTAATATTAGTTTTTATTTAAAATTATAAAATATGTTGTACTTTTAAATATTATATATCCTTTAAAGTCATATATTACTTTGAAATAACATGCTTGGGAGTTTTCTACATGTAACAAAATTTGGGGTTGTGATCCTGAGATCCCAAATTTGTTATGTGTTAATGTTTTGCATGTGTTTCGTATGTGTATGGGGGCCCCAAATTAACATCAGTCCCTGTGTCCCACTTTGGCTTGATCAGGCCCTAGGTATGCTACTTAATTAATCTGTGCTTTAAGATATATCATTAACATTATACAATGTTTAAATTTTAAAACCAAAAATATGTAAGTAATTTGAAATATGAATGAATACTTTAAATAATTGAGTAACATTAAAATGTTTCTATGTATTTTAATTTTAAATTTAATGAATTTAAATGAAAGCAATTAATTTAGAGTTTTTGCAGGAATAACTACATTTACTTTTTATAGTTTTCATGGCAATAGCTACATTATATAAGGCACATGCAAATTGGGCATAAAATTTTAACATCCACATTATTAAAATAAACAGGATTAAATCACTTGCTTAACTCATCAATAACAAAAATAATTTGTAAGAATCAGGAGCATTCAAATGAAGAATTTTTCTTTGATGCAAAAATAAAGAATAAATTTATATGTATATTGTATTGTTCCTGTTTTAACAAAATACTAGAAAATTTCTCAGAATTTCTTTTTTGTAACTTATTAAACAGTTTATTTTACCTACTGTACCATTTTTACAAAAACAGGATATTTCTATACATTCAGTTTATTAAACTCAGAAAGGCATAAAAAAAAATACATTTTGACATGAGATAACAAATTTTCTTTTTTATACCTTTGGGCCAAAACATCACTTATTCCTTGATTTCCAGCTCGGTGTTGTAAAACAGAACAAATGGCTAAAGGACCCGTAATGCCGCATAAAAATGAGAGTTTTTTTTTCTTCAGCTGCGACAACACTGGCTCAATATATGATAAAGCACATTTCAGATAATCTCTCTTTCCTTGGCACTGCACAATATCCATAAAACGCATATATAGCAAAGCTACACCTAAAAAAAAAAAGAGTTCATAATAGCATGCACTTGTTAAAACAAATTTTTAACAAGTTTATGGATTACTGGATCAAACCCTCTACTTTATATTAGAATTATTTTCCAGGGAAAAATATTTACCAGATAAATTAATAAGTAAAAAGTAAGGTAAATTTTTTTGATTTGAAATATTATTTATGCAGCTTCTTAAATTATGAATTTCTTCAAATAATACCAATATACAATTAAGTGCCATGTATTAATCACCGAAATTAGTATGTCAAGTAAAATCAAGATTCATATCAGTTTTGCAGGAGGTAAATCTAAGTTCAGTGTCAGTTTTGTAGCAGACCAATGCACAATGCATATCATTTGCAGAAATGCAAATGCATTCAAAGTCTTTTTTGTCACAAATTTATATATATAAAAATTCTGTCTTGATCTTAATTTTTTAATGAGCATAATAAATTTGGCGTCATTTACGATAAAATACTTGATAACTGCTTGGCCAGCTCATAAATGACTTGTTCATAACTCTGAAATTGAGTTATGATCAGATTTTTTGTTAATCAAGTATTCATCTTCGAAGTTAGATATGTTTTTGAATCCACTTTATACTGGTTCTGACATGTTTAGAAAGAAATTAAACTGGATGAAAATAGATCCCAAGGAAAAATATTTATATATTTCATTCTCATCAAGATGCTTGATCTCAGTGATTGGAAAAGTCACTTATGCTTAATGGTGAACTACAACTATATTATGATAAATGTAGTTTACTACTACAGCTACAACCATTTTTTTAAAGTACTGACAACTACTTTAAAAAATCCCTTTTCAGGTTATTTGTCACCTGTTTGGACATTCAAAATTCAGTGTGTTGACCATCAAACTTATTAAAAAACTTATTTCTACACATGACCGCAGGGTCAACCAATGCATATCTACAGTTATTATGATTTTTGTATTTTAAGTTTTAATGTGTTGAAACTTTAGCTATATATATATATATATATATATATATAATTAAAGAATTTTAATTTACTTGTATTATATATACCAAAAATTGATTATATATATATATAATAATAGTTTGAAATTCCAATGATAGAACAGAGAGAAGATGCAACTCAAAAATCATAACTTTAAATAAAACCTACATAATAAAAAGAAGTATTAAATAGCGAATTAACAAGCAAATGGAAAGAAATGCAAATTTAGAGTCAACAAGTTAAAGATAATCAACAAATATCAAAGATATGGAATCAATAATAGAAAAACAAATAAATTTCAAGCAGTAATGCTATAAACGTGGACAAGGACAAGGCCTAAATAATTGAATTGTTCATTTAAAAAAAACTCGTCACTGGGTCCAAGTATTTAATTAAAATGAACACAAAATATGTATGTTTCTGAAGAAATAGACAGATTATATCTATAAACTATTTCTACTTGGACAACACACATAAAGATAGAACAATTATAAAGGAAACAAGAATACCTGGATTATAAAACACTGAAAATGTGCTAACCATAGGAGCCTAAAATGAAGAGACCAGTGCTGCCAATCACAAAATTAAAAAGTAGAGATCCACTGTTGCCAATCATGTGCAACAAATAACGGTAATGCGAAAAAGCAATAAAAGGTGATATTCTACAGTAAGAGTTACAAAATGGTAGAATGGAATACTAAAATGGTAGAATGGAATACTAAAATGGTAGAATGGAATACTAAAATGGTAGAATGGAATACTAAAATGGTAGAATGGAAGTAGTAACTCATAATACACTAACTATCTTAAAATTTGCCTACAAAATACAATGAAATAAAATGAAATTCAACCAAAATGAGGAAATTAAACTATATATTACAGGTCATAAAGCTAAAGATAATCAACAAATATCAATGGTGTGGAATCGAAGAAAATAGGAATACAAAAAATATCAAGCATTAAAGTTTACACGTGGAAAAGCTCTACACTTAAGAATTTCTCACTCATTTCGAAAAAATTCTTTTTCAAGTCCAAATATTTAATCGAAATGAACACAAAAATGCTTGTTTCTGAAACACAAGATAGATTTTATCTATAAACTTGTGTTATTTGGACGACAAGCATAAAGATTGAAAAAATAGATAGGAAACATAAATACCTTAAAATACACCTCAAATGTACAACCATGACGAGCAATAAATGACAAGACCAATGTTGCCACTCACTAAAGTATAAAGAAGTGATCTACTGCTGCTAAAATGAGTAATAAAAAACAGTACTGCATAAAGGCAGTAAAATGTGATATTCTACAGTAAAAGCTGCAAAATAAAAGGATGAAAATATATTGTAATGTATATTCAAGAGAATGTAGATGTATGGCTAAAATAAGATACTAAGGAGAGATTATTAAGAATTTTCGGCTAATCGAAACTTATTAACTATACCATTTACTAAATATGCTGGATATTCATATAATTTACTGGTAATTTTGAGGTTATTAATGTGCAAAGAATGATATTTTTTATCTAATAATCTATAGATTCTAAAAAGTTGATTAAGTATAATATTTTTAAACAATTGAATCGAGTTGCAGGAATTAAATGGTAATATTCTATTAATATTGAATTAAAAAAATCTTTTTTATCATATAAATTAGTAACTATCCCTTTAGTAGGTTCTATAATTAGATTTAAATCCAAATAATTAATATTTTTACTAATAGTAGTTTCATTAGGTAGTATTAATTCCAAATTATCCGGATAGAAATCTATATCTATGACATAATTATCAGTAAATACTAAACAAATCAGATCATCATATCTGTAAATTTTATAATCTGTTGAAGCAAAGGATTTTTCATAATGATATAGGTATATATTAGCCAACATACTGCTACTACAACCACCTTGTGGAATCCCCTGACACTTGTAAGTATAATTTATTACTTTGAAATATATAATTATTGAAAAGAACAAAATGGAGAAGTTTGGAAAAATTGGTAAATTTAGTTAGATGAGATTGATTAGTAATATAAGCATTATATAAAGCTAAAATGACAGCATAAAGATCAGTGATCTTAATACTATAAAATAGCTCTTTAAAATCAAATGTTTGAAATCCTATTATTTTACCTAGTGATGTTAATTTATTTTTTAATTCTTTACTATTATTTAGAACTAGCCGCCTTCAGCGACCAGCCTGTTCGCTACCCTTGAAAATTCTGACTGTTGCAAACTCACTGGCGCGACCTACCAGAAAGGTGTAAGATAACTATTTGGACAGCCAGGAAGTGTCACTCCATTTAGACCGGTACCCAGTGGGGGAGGCATCCACAGGGACCTTACCCTTTTTCTCCTACCACCAACCTCTTGGAAGGACTTACGGACCTACATGTTTAACGTGATTGTACTCCGCGTGAACGTGGCGGCAGTTTTGGCATCGATGGGAATCAAACCCGGGCCTACCGAGTGCAATTCCCACGTGCTAACCACTCGGCTACCATGCCCTCCGCGACAATCTCCATAACTTTATTCACCCAATTTAGAGCGGAACCCAGTGGGGGAGGCATCCACAGGGACCATACTCTCCTTCCCCTACCACCAACCTCTCGGAAGGACTTACGGATCCACATGTTTGACGTGATCGTACTCCGCGTAAACATGGCGGCAGTTTTGGCAGTAGTGGGAATCGAACCCGGGCCTACCAAGTGCAATTCCCCTGTTTAAAATATAACGTAATATCACCGCGACAATCTCCATAACTTTCTTTTTATTTATTTTTTATTTCTTCAGTGTTTAAATTTTTTCATTGTGGTCCCAACCACCACCCGATGTAAACGATACATCGCCACAATTAAATCCAGCATAATGAGCCAAAAACCTTATAAAAAGCAAACACTAATTCGGTTTTTAATTGTCCCTAGGCCAAAAACCGTACAATCCATAATTCAATCATTTAAATTTTATAATGACCATATGCTAAGCTCTTAATTCCATCATCCTCATATTCCATCGTTCCATCATTTAAAATATCCATTTAAAATATCTATAAATTAAAATATCCATAAAATTAAAATATCCATTTAAAATATCCATTTAAAAATCCATATCATTTCATCATTTAAAATATCGCATAAAACATTAAATAACAATAATAATTTCACCCTTAAAATATTTCCATGGAAACAGCGTGATGTCCCTTGCTGCGCGAGCATGTGGTAGAAAAATCGGATCTTCACCGTGAAGTCGTCGAGAAATTTAAAATCAGGATCGGGCTGCTATTTATAATTATTTCTTGACCAGATTGAGCTTGTAAGAAAGCCTGATGTTTGAGCTTTCTAAAAATGTAAATTATTAGTCAAAATTCTCGATACTTTTTCGGATGCGAGGATTTAAAAATGAAAGTTCGTTTATTTGAGCCGAAAGTGACTTTTGTTTTAAAATCTTTAAAAAATATTAGAAATTGAAATAGAGATTTGAAATTGATATATTTTTACTCTCAATTGACTGCTCTTTCCGGTTGTGTCATTTGTTTTTCTGCGGCATCTGAATGGTGGAGGATAAAGGGGGAAAAAACAGTCGAAATTGCATAAAACATTAAATAACAAAAAAAATAATTCAAATTTAAAAACAGTTTTGACGTTGCACCTTTTTGGACTTGCACCTTAAAATGTTTTTTTTTTTTTTTTTTTTTTGTTATCATACTTAACCAATGTCATTTATCATACTTAACACCATGTTACTTACTACATTTACACACATCCAATATTTTGATGGGTAAGTGTGATGGTGCTTTCATACTTTACAAAATGTAAAATAATAAACTAAAACAATTTTAAATATCTAACCTAGACTCTTTTCACTGACATAGAACCAAAAACTAGATAAATTGTGTAAAAAATGTGACATGGCAAATTTGAAAGGAAACCTTCAAAATTTGGAAAAAAGAAGAAAACTGCACTCGAATTAAAAGCCAAAACTATTACAAAAATATTATTTAATGTCATTATTTATTTTTAGTTTCATAGAGTGGGTCTGATTAATACATTTTTCCAAACTTCAAAAATTTTTGATCGATTGGCCAAGTTGTAAGGACTGTTTATCACACTTACCCCACTTGTTTCTAATTGCTGTAATGATAAATATTGGTTCGATGATAGTTTTTAATCGCACTAGAAGCAACAATTCTAACATTCTTTATATATAAGAAGATGGCAATAATATTCAAAATATGAACCTCATTATAATCATTTGTATATACATATATTATACAGCTTTAGGAGACAATTTACATGTAGACTTCTGCCCCTGCATAGTTTTAATTGCAATTTCAAAAAGCTACAGAATTTTATACAATAATAACTTGAAGATATTGTCACTATGGTCATTTTAGATTTTGTAAAAGTTTGACAGCTTTGTGAAGCATATTTAGCATTGCAATATAAATTTTAAATTGTGATCATCAATTGTTCTTAATCTCAACTTTGAGTAAACCAAATTAGATGTTAAAATATTATACACCTAGTTTGTGATTAGGTACCTATATAATATTATAACATCTAATTTTCCGGAAGTAGTTTTTCCTCCTCCAAATTCAAAATGCATTAATGTGACTGTGATCCTATGATTTATCAAAATATTTCTACACTCCTTGAAAGTTGGCATTTTTAATTTTAAAATTGTATTTGAATTACTTGTTTTGATGAGTCAGAAAAAATATTAAATATAAAAGATCATACATCACTTTTTTTTTTTTTAATTTTATTTTGAATAAAGCTCCAGAGATATAAAATATTAATATTTTATGGGTAGAAGAGAAGTTTTTATTTTATCTCGTGTTTAAATATACTATTGTGCCTCATAATTTTATAAAAGATCCAATACAAAAACGTGCTGGAAAACATACATATCCTTGATTTGATGTAGAATTTCCTAAAACATTAAATTTTTGAGTGGATTGTGGCAAAAGAAAATTTTCCTTTTCAAAAAAATTTAAGAGTTTTCATTCACTATTAGTGATGCAAATTTACCAGGAGTTTTAAAAATATATATTTTGAAATAACATCACTTAAGTGATAACATAAGAAAATAAGATTGATTAATGATCCAATTTGTTACCTGATGTTCCAGTATAGACACTTGTATCAGACCAATCTATTACTTCAGTGCTCAAACGCTTTTCTAAAATGTCAAGCAATATAAACACATTCTCAAGCAAGGGGCCCTCAATCTCACTAGACAACTGAAATCAAGAAATAAGTAATTAAAGTATATATATATATACATTTTACCAAATCAGGTATTTTAAACAAAATATAAATTAAAACATTCTTTTTTTATATGATTTTTTAATCACACATACAATTTTTTTTTAATTACTGGATATATTGGAAATTTATTTAAATATAACAAGATGTCTACAGGATATTCAAAGTAGAATTTCTGGACTTTTTCTTGACTTCACCAATAATTTAATGAGAATTGCATACAAAATTAGTCTTGTACAATGCAGCTGCAAAATAGTCCCCACTGATAATATACACTCATTGACATAAAAATTTGCGCACCAAGAAAGAGTTGTCAGAATCGAACAAAATTTTATATATGTGAGTGCAACATTATTATATGTAAGGGATTACAAAATCAAAGCAAAAGGATCATTTATCACAGAAAAACTACAAATGAATGGAGGTTCTAGTACCCTGTTGGACAACCTCTAGCGTGAATACACAATGGGATACGGTGGGCATTGAGGTATACAGGTCCGTACGGTGTCCTGCATCATCTCATTCCACAGTTGTTATAAGCATGCCTCTAGTTCGACCAAACTAGTAGGCTTTCTAACTTGCTGTCCCAAGTGATCCCAGACATACTCGACCGGAGACAAATCTAGGGATCGGGAAGGCAAGAGAAGGGTGGTAATGTAGTGGAGGCATTCCTGTGACACCCTTGCTGTATGTAGCCGAGCATTGTCCTGTTGAAAAATGCCTCCTGGAAACCCTGCCATGAGTGGAAACACACGTGGCTGAAGGATGTCACAAACATACCACTAGGCTATCATGGTTCCATAGATCAATATTAGAGGTGACCAGATGTCATATGCAACGGCACCCCATACCATCACACCAGCTGTGGAAGTAATGTGCCACTGTAAAGTGAAGGCAGAGTTGAGGCGTTCACCATGGGACCTCCACACACGTACACAGTTATCATCACTGCCCAAATTGAATCTTGATTTGTCACTGAAGATGACCTAGTTCCATTCGGTTGTGGTCCAATCCCATCGAGCACAACACCACTCCAGACGGAGGGGACGGTGAGTGGATGTCATTGGCAGTACACGTAATGGACACTGCGATACCAAATGTCCTTCAGTCTTCTCGGCTATTGATCTGCTGAGGACGTCCCGAGCCTGGCCACTAAAGGTAGAGATTAGCAGTCGCCACATCACCAGTGGCGACTAAGGAATTATTCTTGGCGACCGTAAAATGTAATGTCTATCGCCAAAAATGGGGACCTGCAAAATTTGCATGTTTCTGTACCAGAACGTCAAACATCTAATCTCTTTTGAGTTTCACGAACACCCGCACGTATTAGCTTGATCCCTCTGAGCCAAACCCAAATTAGACAGTCGGTAAACAAGACCAGTATCATAAAGGGTTGGAGAATATTCCGTACATATCCTATTTATTTCTCCCCAACCCAACCGTTAAAATTCCTACTCACTTATGGTGATTCATAGTTAAACGAGCGATTAACGAAATCGTGATCGGCCTAACTGAGATAGTCTAAAATGACTCTTTCCCTAAACAATCCCTCTGGGGAGCAAGGGCAGATCCAGGGGGGGGCACACAGGGGGCAAGCACCCTCCTCAAAGACGATAATGTGTCAGATTGGGTTCCAGGGCAAAATAGAAATATAAATTAATATAAAAATAAAAATTCCTGTATAAATATTTAGACATTTTAAGAAATCATGGTGTGTGTGGGGGGGGGGGGGGGGAATTACCAATAGCAGGTGTAATTTATTTTCACAAATAAAATATGATTGTTTGAAGTTTTTTAAAAAATCCGGACCAATCCATGATAGCCCACTGAGAGAATGGTGACAGGGAAGGAGGGTACAGTAGCTATGAATGTGGCCGCCCTAGGCAGTGTTTCTTTCTAGACTTTTTGGCCGGGGGGAACAAATGAAATTTTAGGGGGATTTCTTTTTGCCATACATAAATATATCTAAATAATGTGTCACATGAATAGAAACTAGGTTAACATAAAATGTCTAACAGGGGGGGGGGGGCAAATACTTATCTCCGGGGTGCTTCGCCCCCCCCTCCCCCCGGAGATATGCCTGGAACACTGCCTAGGCTCTGGTCCAAATTCGGTGACACTATCTTGGAAGCCCGAACAGATAAATACCTTTCACAAAACACATACCTTATATATAAACAGAACAGATTCTTTTGGGGTTTTCGTACTTTTTGTAAAGTTGCAGCAACAATGTAAAGTAAAAGTTAATATTCAGTGAGTATCATTTTGAATATATTCTCTTTGTTTAAATTGCTTTTAGCGATTAATGCCATTTTGAGACACAAGGTCGTAACGAGGTGGGAATCGGCAAGACAATTGTCTCAAACTCCATTTAATAGTGACTCCAAAATCGAAATATTAGTCTATAGTTTTAAAATATGAAAATTGGCATAAATATTTTTTAAGACTTACTTCTTTCAAGATTTAGATATCACTGAAATTGGGCTACACTAAAACTGACGTCATTTAGAAAAAATACATGTATATACTGGCATTATATCAATTGCTTTTCTGAAGTAAAGTAAAACAAAAAAAAGTGTAAACACTTTAAAGATGCTATTTTAATCAGAACATCAAAAGTTAAAAACAATTCCCTTAGTTGCTTTTTATTATTACAGAAACTAAGTCAGATGGCGACGAAATGGATAAAATGTCTGCTAATACGATAATATCTTTGCTTATTAACGGTGCCAATTGAATCAGAGGTGCTGAAAAAAAAGACAAATTTCAGATAAACAATTATAACTTCAAAAATTTCTTAATAACTGAAATACCCTTCGCACTAAGATGCCTACATAAAAAAAATTACATTTCTCAAAATACCCTCTCCACACGCATGTACACAGTACATCTGTACACATGTACACAGTACTTAATCATGCTCTCATGATATAATTACTAGCATATATTTTTAGTGTTTCACTTTTTATTTTTTTAACATTTCTATCAGTATTTAGACGATTTCGAATCGAATCCACCAAAACAACCTCTTAAACATAAATCCTTCTGATCATCTTCTACTGGAAAAATACTATCATTCTGACTATGCCATATAAATGGATCTAGTCGTGTAATGGGGGATTTTAATACAAGCACAGTATGATGTGACAGTCTAAGGTCCATGGACAGATGACAAAAGAGGTGGTTTGTTTTTTGTTCTTTGTATTCAATGACAGATTTTATACTAAGTACTTCAGCCTGCCCAGGCAGCACTGCCGAAAACAGATTGTGCCACTTCCGACTAGATTCAATTCTTGGAAACCTTATCTGAACGGCAGACATCTCAAACTATTTTTCGCTCTGAAAGCAATAAATCAACAGGACATAGTGTACGTGTACTATGGTTCCCTATCAACATACAATTGGTCACCTATGATAAGAAAGATGCGACATGTGTCTTTTAGGCCAGACGGGTTACACAAATCTTACAAAATCAGAAGACGGCCAAGGGCCAAGTGACTGTACTTGACAAAAATGATCTGGGGGAGATAATACGGGGAGAACCATTTTCACACAAGCTGGTTGGCTGAATATTCTCTGAAAATTAGCTAAAACTATCCAAACTTGGTAACCCATTTCTTAGCCAAGCCATACCAACTTCTAGAAGGTATAAGCAAATGCAGTATATTTTTGTTGTTATTGGATAAAGCAATTAAAAATAAGAAAGAGAAAGCGAATAAAGTGATATTTAAATAACATATATTTTTTAAATAGCAGTGGACTAACTTTTACGCTAATCCTCATCCCTGTACTCTCAAATCAATATCTCAATTTGGTAAGTACTATCTATTCTGTTATCAATGTACACCTCGTACATTCGTATATATATATATATATATATATATATATATATATATATATATATATATATATATATATATTGTAAGAAATTCAATTACTTGTATATTTTAATTAGCTGTGACTTATCTTTTATTGAAAGTTGTATGAAGAACACACACATATATATATATATATATATATATATATATATATATATATATATATATATTATATACATACCCTCACAGCAAAGATCGTCACATGTGTGACAGTGATGTTGTAGTCACGTGACACCTGGGTCACAATGTGACATCATATTTGTGACTTCTATGTGACGTTACGTATTAGTAACTTTGCAACTTCATTGTGACTATATTCTGTGCGATGTTTCCACAATTTAATTAACACGTAACAATGTGACGACATTACAATGGCAATTACAATGTGACGTCACAAAGGACCATGAAAATGACCAAAATGACTTCGCTGTGACCTCAATATGACATTGCCGAGACGTACTGCGACGTCCCAAAGTCACAGTGTGACGTAAATATTACGTCACTGTGAAAAAAAATGCTGTTAGGGTATATATATTAATCTAAGGGTGTAGTTAAGGGATATTTTAACAAATCTATACCACATGTCATTCTTTTCAATTCCTTAACTTATATATAGAACAGGGAAAAAAGGGTATTTTATACCAATTTAGTACCTGTGTTATTTATAATGTTTTATTTATAATGTTCTCTTTATCATCTTCACAAACATGTCGTACAGTCACTATTGATTTAAAATAATGACTTAAACATTTTTTTTTTCATTTTTGCTATACAGAACTTTTCAATAAATGATCAATCTCAGGTATATATAATAAAAGTAAATTAAAATTCTTCAATTATATATATACAGGGTGTATCATATTGAATGGGACAAAAAGAATAGCATAGTACAAATTCTGTAATTAATTTATTGAGCCGAAACAAATTAATTCTGAAACTACAATTATACAAGTATTATCTGGCAATAGAAAAAAAATCTTCCGGTTACGAAATCGCCGCTAGAGGCACTGTTAATCAAAATGGCACCATCCATGCAGGAGAAAGCGTACTGTGTTTTGGAATATGCCAAAACATCATGGTTTATCGTCGTTCAAAGACATTTTCGCACAAAATTTGGTAAAGAACCACTGCATCGTCACAACATTGAACAGTGGGTGAAGCAGTTTGAGGACACGGGTTGCTTGTGTAAAAAACCAGCCCAGGACGACCAGGAGCCCAAACCGAAGTGGTTGAAAAAATTCGTGAAACGTTTTTACGAAGTCCCACAAAATGAGCACATCGTGAGAGTTCTGAACTCAATGTGCCTCATACAACGGTGTGGCGTGTGTTACGGAAATGTCTAAAATTCCGGCCATACACCTTTCAGATGGTGCAGGCGTTAAAACCTTCCGACAAACCGTTGCATAAAGCTTTCTGTGAGAATTTGCAAGATAAGCTGGAGATAGATGGTTTCGCGGAACGACTTGTGTTTACGGATGAAGCCACTTTTCACGTTCCTGGCAAAGTTAATTGCCTAATTTAAGATTTTGGGGCATGGAAAATCCACATGGTGTAATGAAACATGAGTGTGATTCTCCAAAGGTGAATGTTTTCTGCGCCATTTCCAAGAGCTGTGTGTTTGGTCCTTTTATCTTCGCGGAAAAAACAATTAACGGGTACATTTACCAAGATATGCTATCAGAGTGGTTGTTCCCTCAGTTGGAGGAAGCGGTTCCCGGATTCATTCTGTAGCAAGACGGTGCTCCACCATATTGGCATACAAACAAACATATGTCAGTACCTGAACGATAGTCTACCCCATCGCCGGATTAGCCGTGCTGGGTCAAACGATATGCCATTGGTTTGCTGGCCACCGAGATCCCCAGATCTAACCCCATGTGATTTTTTCCTATGGGGTTTTATTAAAGACAAAGTGTTCGTACCTCCATTGCCCCAGGACTTACAGCAACTGAAGCAGTGGATAACAGAAATGCTCGAATCATTAACAAAGAATATTCTATCACGAGTGTGGCAGGAAATGGAATACCGCATAAATATTTGCTGTGTCACCGGAGGGGAACACATAGAACATCTATAGAAACTTGGATAACTATAGTTTCACTTTAAATTTGATTTATCAAAATAAAGTAATTACAGCGCTCACAGGTATTCTTTCTTTTTGTCCCATTCAATATGATACACCCTGTATATATATATATAAATATTAGTATTTATCAGTGTTGGATATAGAGGAGTACAAGTAGGTGTAGCAAATTTGCCCAAGAGTGCCTATAAAACTTTTTCCTAGAGGGGGGCTAAAAAAAATAATTTATTAATTTTAATTTCCAGTTAAATATATCAGTTTTCTAAATTTGTAAAATTTAAAGATAGGATTTAGATTTCTTTTAATATACGACTATTTTATCCATATAATTATTTTTCAAATATGACTGGAATCAGACGTAAACTTGAGTTATTTAAATTTTACTTCTCACACCGTATTTTTTCTTTTTATATTTTCCTTCTTATGTGGCACCCAAAAATTTGATGGGGCCCCAATGCACCGCATTGGCATAGTTATGCAAGCTACTGCAAAGTATATCCTGAGAAGCACATGCAATTTTTTATCGGACAGCGTTCAGAAACGAACTCCACCTGTTAAATATTAACTTTATGTAATTCCAGTATTTGTGTCAAATTCATTTTTTATTGCCAAATCAATTTTTTTAATTCCACCTAAAATAACAAGATTTTTTAACAGCTTTTATTATCTAATTTTCTATTCCAATTTATACATTATATTTTGACTAGCTGAAAAGACTGAATCTTAAAATATGAATATCGAAATCTAAATATCGGAAAATATGAGTTTTTTATTTCACTTGAAATAATGTGTTCGACTAATTGCATTCACCTCATAAAATTTTACATGACATTGCCAACAAAATAAATTTCAATTTATTTATCAAGTATTAATTCTTTACAACAAACTCAAGTGATGGATCATTTATGTAGTTATTTACGATGAATCTAATGCCGATTATTTTGGTGAAGCAAGCACATACTTTTTTCGAGATATATAAAATTTTATGGTGCATTGTCTTGAAAACTGGAAATTTGTCAATATCCTTAATTATTAATTTTGATCAACGCTAAATAGAAGTTTTATCACCGTTATTACTTTCCTTATATACATAATGTATAAGGAAAGTATTGTGAAGGGGTTGAAAATTCGAATTCGAGTTTTCGACGGGTGAGCACGTTTCAAGCATCCCTGATCACGAATCAAACATTTTTAGATGTCTGTGTATGAAAGCATATGTGTGTGTGTGTCAGTGAGTCTGTGGAGACGATATCTCAGGAACGAATGGAGCAATTCGAATGAAATTTGGTACAAAAATCACAATCCGTGAATACTGGAAGCCTATTGTTTTTAAACGTAATCAAACGTTCAGAACCCCCCTAAATTTTTGAGTGAAATTTTGAAAACATCATCAAAAAATCAAAAACTTTAATAAAGTTATGCAAATAGACATTTCTTATGTAATTTTTCCTTAGAAAACGATTGACATAAACTTTAGAAAGCTAGCATGAACCATTCTCGAGATATTGCACATTTTTCAAATAAATTTATCGAAATATCCCATAAATTAAAAAAATATATATTAAGTGTTGAGAAACATGTTCACTTTTCATATGTAATATCATGCGACAAATTTAGTGACATCATTCTCGTGAATCTAGCTCATTCCATTCATGATAAAAGATACTTTGAGTAATACTTTTGTATTTGAACGCCAATAGTCATTTATCTGCTATAAGAATAACTTATTTCTTCGTCCATAATGCTTGGCAAGATTTGGGCGACGAATTTGGTGGAATGTGGCCAACTTGGTGACTTTTTTAAATGTTGCCAAAATAACGAAAATCTTGCCAAATGGATAAAAATGACGCTAAATCAATGAAAATGACGACTAATTGTCGAAAATTCAATATCTTGGAAAGAATATAAGTATCTACTATGAGAAAAACCTATTTTTACTTTTTTTATATACATAATGTATAAGGAAAGTATTATGACGGGGTCAAAAATTCGAATTCGAAAATTCGAATATACAATCAGATATATGTCATAAATTCAACACCGAACACAAAAAAGACAGCTAAGAATCACAAAAACGTTAAACTGATTATTTATACAACAGTATTTTTTATAGGCTCTGTCTGTCTGTACCACTTGGCGATAAATTTAGAGACTTTTTTTTAATGTTGCCAATTTAACGAAATTTCCCAAGGTTAACTAGAAACTTTCTAGTTAACCGTGGGCTCTACCATTGAGCTACAAGGAAGGAATTGTCTCTTATGATTGAAGTGGACTCTGTAGTATACCGCAGTGATATTTATATGTTGATAAATAATATAGTCAGGCATTTAATACTTATTTATTCTTTAACATGCCACCAGAATATAACAAATTGATAATGATACCTTCTATGTAATGCTCAAAACGCATGACATCATCCTTATAAACCTCACAAAAAATGGTATCCTCTAAATAAACTCTGTAAAAAAAGGGAAAAATCCTCTATATATGCAACATTAAAATGACTTGCAATGAGTTGATAATCTGCATTTGTGTCGAGATTCTGAAAGCGATTCTGACACAGGTACATGAAAAAATGTTACAGTATAATATTTAGTAAAATTACTGATGAATCTCCCAAGTTACAACTCTGTTTATTAGTGCGGTATTGCTCAAATAACATTGTAAAAGAAAGTTTTGTACGTTTTATGGATCTTCAAGAAGACATTTGAGTTAAGAGGAAGACTGGGCAATTAGAAGTTCTGTTCTTGGGAAAAGTATTCTTAAATTTATAAAAAAACTGGAACTAGATCTGAATTCTGGCATAGCAACTTGTTATAATAGATAGACTGTAAATGTTTAGCAACTGTGTAGGATGTGATGAAAATTAAAAGAGAAGTTGTGAACGTCTCTCTCTGTCGTTGCAAAAATCATAATCTTAATTTGGTAATTTCTAGTTACTGTGATACATCTTCCGACAGGAACGCACTAAGAACTATAGAAAAAATTATCTCTTTTATCAACGCCATGTAAAAAATCATGCAGTACTGAGAGATCACTTGGGTCTATTCCTTTGTCGGACACTGTTGAATCCGCTGGGATTAGTACGATGACTCAATTCTTCAGTTAAAAATTCATTTACTACTCAGTTCACAACAGCTTTAGTGAAATTAACGCAATGCCGTGATATGGGAATAGCAGTCAAAGCAAATCTTCTCAAAGGTATATCACATTGTGAATTCATAATGGCCATTATAGTTTTTGCAGAAGAGCTTGGATACACACGAAGCCACTGTAAAAATTCAGCAAAAAGTCAAAGTGCTACATGAGAGATATACCTACACTATAAAGTTCTACACTGAATTAGCGATAGAGGAGGAAAACAGGAATTGAGAGTCGAATTAACCATCCCAAGACTAGCTGACAGACAGCAGCACCAAGTTAATAATTTAGTAAAAGGAGACTCCTCATCAACAGCGCACTGGCAGTGGACTGTTTGCGTTCTTTGGTCAAATATATCCTATGATTTTGAGAAAATTTTCGCTCGCCAAATAGTTCCAAATTATTTAAAAAATTAGAGCCTACGGATGTTAAATCATACTTCAGAAGGATCACCAAAGCATTATGTCACCTCATGGCACTACACGATTCAGACCAGGACATCCAACAATAAATTGTTGCAGAAGTAAAACTCCTTTGTCTGAGGCCAAACTTCAGTAAGTCTTTTTCGCTCGGCGTAGTGGAGAAATTGAGGGAAGATGGCGATATTTACCTGTACCTCGTTAAAGTATACGAGACCACACTTTGGATGTCAATTGTTTATGTACTTTGCGAGGGCTTAAAACTTGGTTGAGGTCTCAAATGACCGAAGACCAGTTGACAGGACTCGCTCTGACGAATGATCATCCCCATATTTGAGTTGATGTAGAGGCGGTAATATATTAATTTGCCACAAAGGAAATTAAGTTTATTTTATGAATACTATTGGCCGGGATATGAAAAAATAAAGATATTAAAAGATGTATGAGATATAAAATGATAGAAATAAAATATTAAAATATGAAAAGTGATATTAAAATATATATCTATGAATGTGTTCTGGTCATTCTTTGACTTGTCAATGTTTTTTGAGTTCATTCAAGGGCGTGACAAAACACACCATAAATTTAACAAAATAGGTGTGAATTAGCTTTCTAACTTTGCACCCCACACGAAAAAAATTTCTGGTTCCGTCCCTGCTGGGGAGCGAGAAAACTCTGTCAAAAATTACCACAATACTCCCACGGCTGTTAATTTATTGCACCTGCAGCCAAGAATGTGTGCTATCCACATTCCTATCTCCTTCCTCCCCGTGATCACGGATATGTTTACTTTTGAAGCATGCCCAGGCACAGTGCATCAATTGACCCCAACAGCATCTTACCAAAATTCAGCGTGCCCCCCACTTTTACATACTGTACTAATACAGCTTTCATTATTTTTACACCTGCCTCAAATTTTAAACTGTTTCCGAAAGCGGATGCGCAAACGGAATTAAAATCGTGCATTAAAATAAAAATGCCCCCGCTATTTTCGACTTGTAAATTTATTTATTGGTTAAATATTCATAATGTATTTTGCATCATGATAAATTTAAAAAATAATCTATGTGCAATAGTTTCGGGTATACACTGTAGCTGGGGATGCTAGGCGCTAATAAAGGGCGTCAACCTTGAGGTTGCTTTTCGAAGCTAAATGGCTGATATTGCGACATTATGTATAGTTCTATTTCAACTTACATACATATGTACGGTTCATTAACGATCATACAGTAAATATGAACGACGATGGATAAAATAGCACATTTAGAGGCTTCTATGCTGCCTAGATATAATCGTAAAAATTTCGCAATTGTTAAAGTTTCGGTGCACAATAGTTTCTAGATCCGAGAAATTTCAGATTACCTGTTATAAATGATACCTTGTTTTAAGTTATTAATCTGTCATCGGTGATATAAAAAACTAAAAATGTTTGTATTCTTAAACTGTTTACCGCTTAGTTGTATTTTCATTAGTGCCAACGGTAAATAATTATTATCAATTCAAAGTTAAATCGGCTCGATTTTCAACTTATCCGCAGCCAAATTTGGTTCATGCCCCATCCTGTTGATTGGAAAATTCGAGTAAAGCAATAAAAAGGTTTATGTTTTAAGCGATACAAACTGATATTTTTTAAATTTAAAAACATCAAAATATAAAATAAAATCCAATTTCTTCAAAAGGATAAAGAATTTAGTTGTTATAAAATAAACATATTGGGGAAATTTTACAATAAAAATGGTTGCCAAGTTTATAATGTCCGATAATGTAATGGGAAAAATGACTGAAATATTGGGATCGCGATGATTTTAAAGTTACAGATTAAGTGATCAAAAAGTAGAAACAAGAATATTTATTATTTAAAAATCGCAGAAACTCATTGGTAAAATCCCATAAATTAAAAAAAAAAATGAGTGGTTGCCTTTCTTAATAAAAAAGGCATAAATATTAATAGTAAATGCTTCATCAGCTGTAAAAAAAAAAGATCAAGATAAGAGAATTTAAAAACTTATAAAACAGGCATATTCAGAAATAATCTGTAATTTCGGCAAAAAATTAAAGCTGAAAAAATGTTGAATAAGTAAAGTGTTATGGGAAAAAAGGAATTTAAAATTAACCCCCAAATCTATTTGAATGCTTCATGGTAAATGAATTTTTTTAGATGACTTGGGAAACAATTATAAAGCACTGAAAAATTCCTATAATAAGAAAAACTTTGGTAAGATTTAAAACAAAGTTAAAAAATGAGTGACAATAAATGTTTAAAATATTCAGAAAATGATAAATGAAAAATCAAAATTTTAAAAACTTTTACGAAATGGAAAAGATGGGGATACTGACAGTGACTTACAGAAAACTTTAATTTAGAAAAAACACCTAAAATAAGTTTTGAAAAAATATTCAATGTCGAAAATGAGAAGTAAGCAATAAATGTATGTTAACAATATTACTCATTAAAAAAAATATATATATTTGTAAATTTGTGTTATCAGAAAAATTAAGTTTTGTATTTTGCCAATCTCTTAAATTTCCCCTAATTTTTACCCTACCCCCATAGGTGCCAAGTTTTCAAAATCTCAGGGGGGGGGGGGCACAATCCAATAAAGTTATATAAAAGATTCACAAAGTCGATTAAGATATAACAACTTACAAGGCCGCCTTGAAGAAAGCAAGCATAGGCCAGTTAGGTGACTACAATTGGTTCGAGGTCATTTTAAACCCCTACTTCAGGCCAAAAGAACAGTATGCACCCTTAACAACAGCCAAGAATGAACTGCCTAATGAACAGCAGTAGTGGTTGTTAAGAGCGCATATTGTTATTTTGGCCTAAAAAAGGGAGATTATAATGCCATTGAAGCAACTGTAGTCACCTAACTGACATATATATGATTTCCTCAAGGAAGTTTTGCAAGTTATTATCTTACAAGCAGTAATTTTGAAGTGAGATAACCGTGTGTCACGGGGATTGTACTCGGAGGATTAGAGTTCGATTTTCGGCTTTTCCTAAACTGTCCCCGTGTACGAGCACGCTACATTTGTTGGTTTGAAAGTCCTTCCGAGCATTTGGTAGTAAAGGAAGGAGGGTCGGTCCCTGTGGATGTCGATCCCACTGGGTTCCAGTCTAAATTAGATGGCATTATCCCTTCGGGTAGGTCAGACGGGCTGGGTCGAAAGAAAGATATCAGCAGTTTTATTTATTGTATGTTAAATATTTTTTATCTTTTCAGACCTATTTATATTTATAAGTTGATTAGGAAAATCCATATAGTTACTATGCATCAATATTATAATATATAATAATTACAATGGATTTTAATATAAGAATTAACTAGTTAACTAGTAGCAAAGCTGTTAATTAATAAAAAAAAATAATCTGAAAGTTAATACACGTTAACGCTTAATATCAACTCTTAAATACCTATCAGCAGATTTTGATACAATGAATTAAAACAATGAACCCAGCAATAATACAAAAGTATCCAAATACTATTGACTTAATATTTAAATATTTTTAAATTAAATATGTATATAAATTGATCATCACTATAACTACGCATTCAGCTAAAAGATTTTTAAAACAAAGCAATTTATAAAAAAAATATCATAAATAATATTTTTATGCAAAATTTTTATGGCATGTTGGTTGACATTTCTTATCACAACTAAAACTTTAATATTTTTATCAGGGGAGTGGGCTGAGTATAGCTCTTCGGGGAGGGGGGTGGGCTTAGCTCCCTCTGACTCTTGCCTGACTATGGTGCTATGCCAAATGACTGATGCTCACCAGGAATAAAGCTACCCGCGGAATTTGCAACTTCAAATGGAATAGATGCCACCTGTAAAGACAGCACTGGTATATAGAATCGAGGAGTAATTACAGATAAGTTCTCTTTAGGTAGTAGGTAGACAAAAGAGTCATCTCTACTTCGTGGTAATCATTTATAGTTATTACTGGAGGGAAACAGCTATTTTTTGGAAATGCCAATAACGTGGCTGTAAATATTCCATTTCTCTTTGAATTAGGTGGTCAGGTGAAAAAGATCTGGTAACCAGGTGTTTTTGTCATTAGCATAAACATGTTTCCTGGGAGCAAAGATGAGCTTGGTGTGCGTGCGAGATAGTTTAGGGAGCTATGGTAAGGAAGATGTGAACAAGATTGAACTGAAATGTGACATTTGCATTGATAGGATTTTCTTTCAATTATTTTTATGTTTAAAAAATTTCATTTTTGGTATTTAGTAAAATATGAAGTTAGAAAAAAATCTTGAAATTTCCCAGAGGGGGCAATGCTCCCTCTGGAAAAGTTTAGCGGGGGCTCGTGCCCCTCTGCCCCCTCCCCATAGTCGGCGCCTATGCCCACCCCCTCACCAAATAATAGATCTTACAAAAGTAGATCTATTATTTAATTTTCCTTGTTAACAGACATAGTAGTGTCTTTCACCTAACGGAAGTACTCGCCAGCTTAAGGTATGGAGAGAAGGATCTGTTGTTTGACTTATGTCTACCGTATAATAAACCTGTAAATAAGTATGGGTAATATATCTGTAAATTTTTTAATTATTATATAAAATATTTAAACACAATTTTGCATAGCATCATACAAGTTGAAAAAAAAAAACATCGCACATTTTTCAGTTGTTAACAATTGGCCTCATCATCAACCTACCAGCCAGTAACTGACTGCTTTGAACCCAGGCATTGTTTCCAATGGGTTTTATTCCTTCCCTTTAATTAATGTTCATTATTGTTTCCTATCAATAAGAAGTGTATTAGCACTTGCATTACACATGAATATTTAATTAAAGCAGGGTTGTTAAGCACCATTGCCACACAGATTAGAAAATAACTTACGAATAACCATTGTTTTTTTTTATGAACCCCTTATAAATATCCCCCCCTCCCCTCATATTATAAAAATTTATGTTTGTGTATATAAAATGATGCATAAGTAATTAAGTATTTCTATCTACTTTTCTGATCTTACGTAAGCGGCCTAAATTATGAGGATTCTAACTATTATCTTCAATTTGTGCAGTTAGAAAAATAAATTTATCAAGAATATATTTTAAAGTAAGAGATATGTAATTATAAAACTTTCTGTATATTTGAAATTTTGTTTTATTAATTATTTATATGCTTTGAATTTAGATAAATTATCTGCATATTTTTTACTACATGTGGGCCACATTATGCAATGCATTCTTTAGCTGAAATTTATAATTGTATCCTTTTGTATGTAATGTGCCCCTTTCGTATGCAATGTGTCCCTTTTTTAAAGTCAGCACCCTGCCCTTTTGAAATCCTAGAATGAACCCTGTATATATATATATATATATATATATATTAGAAAGAAGTAATAATAAAAATAATTAATTCAAGTAATAGTGAAATATTAACATCACGATAGAAGCAAAACCACTGCCATAATGCCGATAATAGAAAAGATCAGCACCGGTCCAAATTCGAAGATTAAAAACAATTAAATTCATCTTCAGGTCTGAGTATTTAATTCTAATTAACCCAAACAAATACCTATTTCAGATTAGACAATAGTACATTACTATAAATGTCTAAACTCAGACTACAGGCACCAAAAGATGAAAAAATGAAGATAAACATTAGGAAAATGTGTATTAACATGTGGCAAGAACCCTTCTTCTTTCACCACATGTATATGTTGTTGTTGAGACCCAGACCGTCCGACCTACCAGAAAGGTGTAAGGTAACTGTATGGACGGCCGGGAAGTGCCACCCAATTTAGACCGGAACCCAGTGGGGGAGGCATCCACAGGGACCGTACCCTCCTTCCCCTACCACCAACCTCTCGGAAGGACTTACGGACCCACATGTTTAACGTGATCGTACTCCGCATGAACACGGCGGCATTTGTGGTAGCGTGCAAATCTAGCGCGCAAACCACGGGGATACCGCATCCGAGATGGCCAACAGCACGCGGTGTTCCGAGGTGGTCACCCACCAAGTACTAACCGCGCCCGATGCTGCTTGACTTCGGTGATCTAACGAGAACCGGTGTTTTCAGCACGGTACGGCCGTTGGCCTACCACATGTATATGTGACCAACCTCAACAGTATAATAAATATCTAGAAGCACCAGAATGAACATAACGAAATATAACCTAGGAGGCAGTACAAACGTTCACAGCGACACTCCCAGACCCGTCCAGTGAGTTAGAGCAGGAGACAGGACTATTACCCGTATAAGCAAAATAGAATATGAACATGAAGCAAAGATGAAAATTCTTACTAAACAAGAGGTTCATAGAAGAAATGGATAAATGAGAATGCCACTAAACACCATTATAAGGTTGCTCAAATTGTAGTTTCAAACTGGCTAAAGTTACAATTTTTTGGCGAAAATAAAATGGAAAACATTAATATTAATGTATCTTATTTTCAGATGTTTTTGATATTTGTAATTTTTTTTAGCTTATTTTATTATTTTTCATTTTTATTTATTTATATAATTAATAAATAATTATAATTTTATTTATATATATATATATATATATATATATATATATGCTTGGAGCAAATGGAATGTGTTTGTGGAAGGAAAAATTGTTAGAAGATGGGGGAGAGGGGAGGTCAAAATTGAGTATAAAATTATGGCCACTAACATCATCAAAGTGGCCATTGAGCTTTGTGATGTCACTGGCCACTGATGATTTTTTTTTAATTTAAAGCCTTACTGGCCATCATGTATGCGACCTCTCTCCCATTCACTGGTCCCAACACCTCCTCACAGTAAAATCTGAATGGCCTAGGTGAGGACTACTGGCTGAGCTGACCACCCAGCTTCTATCATCCTAATGATTCTTCCCCTATCAATCTCTGATAGCTGATCATATTGTCTTCAATGGCGACATAATGGCATCCCTAATGAAAAGGCGTCCCTCTGCAACAGATTACGTATAAGCAAAAACCCTCTGCGTATCTTTTTTATGCGCCAGGGAGAACAAAGTACAATGCCCTCTTGTGGTATTATGCAATGCACAATCATGCTGTATTTCTAATCATTTGCATATCTGCCAGACACATACCTTCATGCCAAGTTTCATTACGATCCCACAATTACTCCTTGGTGCGCAAATTTTTATGGCAATGAATGTATTTGAAAAATAGCATTTTTGTATGCACCACTTAATAATCTATAAAAATTCTGTGGATGCAAACAGATTGCGCAAGTGGAAAATATTTTCACATTTAAACAAAATATATGGAGGATCATGCACAAATGCAGTTTTTTGCAATACTACTGCAAAAAACTTCTTCAGATCATTAACAATAAGTCTGAAATATAGTTTTCTTTTGAATAATATTATAAAGATTCTAGTTGATTCAAATAGATTGCAAAAGTGGGAGAAAAATAATCATTGATCATCTCTCATTCCTCCCAGAGTCTGTGTCTCTCCTCTTGACACAGTGGGAATCACAGCTTGCGAGTGCCGATTTCACAATTGTAGGGAAATGGATTTTCCATATATAAGAATGAGAAAACTCAAAATTCATGGATTTGTTTCCAATTTCTTGACTTTTTGAACCTGCAGACATCTTGAATTATAATGAAATTTTGAATTATATTAATTCAACAGGAAACCACATCTGCTAAATATATCTTAAATCTCTGTTAAAATTGTTATTATAGAAATGCAAAAAATTCTATATATCTTTCATATACAACTTAACCAATTAGAAAAGTTAGAATTATGCTCATATTACAAATAACAGCCTCTATGAACAGTTTTGTGCCCAATATGCACTCGTCATAATTGATATCTGCAATGGTTGTAAGAAAACTTGTAATGACAAATGCAAAACTTGTCTATGAATGATATTTACAATGGGAGCATAATACTAACTTTGGGAACACCTTCTGCAGGTGAGTTCTGTGATGATTATGAACTTAGTAATTGCAACCATGTATAACCAGAGCTAAATTTTCAAGAATTTAAAGCCAGCTAAATGGTGGGATTGAATTTGCCAGTTCCCATATAAAAGTTCGCAAAATTGTAACATATAGCAGATTTTCTTGCTGCCACTGCAGATATCGACTATTCCATGCTAAAAAGCACATATTAAATATGAAATTGGTCCATAGTTGCTATTATCTGCAATGGGAATTGAATCCTAACTTTGGATATACCCTTAGCAGACAGATTTTGTGAGTATCAGCTACAAAAATGTTTAAGCTGTAGCTAAATCTGACCTATGATACAGCTATTTCATCATATCATTCTTAATTCATCTCAATGATGACTAAGAAACCGTGAAATGAGTCTAAATTTTGATTTGCATCAGTAATTCTATTTTCTCAAAATTGACATTGCTTTATTTTTTGGAAATAGAGCTGAACCTCTACTTAATGAAGTTGCAAAATCCTGTCTAAAAGCTTCATTAATTGATAAATTCATAAAAGTTTTTGTTGAAAAAAGTTTAATTTTCTTACATTATTGTCGATTGCTAAAGAAAATTGGAAATTTCTATAATAATTGCAAATATTTCCATAAATATTGTAAACATACCTTATTTGTTTTAAAATCAAATATGTTAGTGTTGACATCATAGTCTGGGTATGGATTTTTAAATTCTCTATCCGACATAATGAATCTTGGGAATCTAAAAAAGATACAATGAAATAAGATGACCAAAACAAAAAGAAACTAATGAAAACATGTCGAACTACAAGGCACTGCTATGATTTGGAGAACATTCCATTCTGGCAACCCTTTCCGCGTCTTACAGTTTCGCAATGACAGCATATTTTTGTTGCCAAGGTAAAAATCTTCAAAAGCAATTATACTAAATCTGTCCTTTGTTTTCACTCCAGTTACTCCAACCATAGAGTTTACATCAAATATAAAATTATTTTACTAACTTGCTTGGCAGTATATAAAAATTAAACGGAACAGATGCAATATAATCCCTTTCAGCAATTTTTCCCCGCTGTCAATACGAAATAGTAAGATGCAGAAAAAGTTGCCAAAATGGAATGTTCTCCAAATCATAACAGGGATTGCCAGAATCTCACCGAAAATCCCCAGAATAAAAAATTGCACTACATCTGAGCCAAAACGAAGTGCTAGCTAGTTATAAGCATTTTGCTTTTGAAAACTTGTAACTGAAACTAATTGTAACTGAAAAAATCCACTAAACGTATTGAACTATTATTGGAGTTCTCTTCGCGCAAAACCATTTTAACTTCATCGGACTGTATTCATCGCCAATTTCTTTCTTTTCCACGATTATGGAGCGGTGTACTTTTGTGTACACGACTGTACATCTGCTTTAACGATTTCGAGAGGATTTAAATTGAAACTGATTTGGTGATATCTGTAAATGTATAATTCAAGTAGCGGTTTTTTTTTTTACTAGTCTTGATCCCAATTTAAAGCTGGAATTCATTTCTCTAATAGAAGTTCTGTCGTCTTTTGCAAACGTGAATAATTAAATTAAATTAATCTCTGTTTTCACTCCCGGACAACGGGTTTCAGATTATATGATTATCCCTCATATAAATATATTGTTTGAGGAAGTCAGTGATGTTGTACTAAATGTACATTTCTCCAAAGTATCAGATAAAACGCAATTTAATGACATACCAGTCAGTGCTACTGAAGGTAAATTTTAGCGAAATTCGAAAAACACAACAAAAATCACACCTATAATGATCGAATTGTCAGTTAAAAAGATCAAAATTATTGTGCGACTCGAATATATTCGGTTTGAACCATTGATTTAGAAAAGAAACCAGATGAATGAACGTAAGCCCCAGGACTCAATGTGTGTAGCATTTCATAATATGCGTTAAGCTCACTGAATCCCCGGCAAAGATATTTTGAGTTATTCGTTCAGATATAATAATTTTGATTCGTTCACTGTACTGGATTAATTTTACGATTTTCTTTATCTGGTTTCAAATGAAAGATCCTTGCCAGTATCTAGCATGTGAATTACAAAAATGTTTACAATGTTCGTTGATATTTATTTATTCCCACTAATTTGAAATTATATGTATGTGTGTGACTATTTTATATTGTACGAGTTATAGCGTACAAGTTATACAAGTTGTACGATATATATATGGGGGTGAATGTAATTCATTTTAGTATAAACAGTTATCCAAAACAGGAAAAAATCCCTTTGTATATATTAAGGATGTCACAAAAATTATAGAACCTACTAAATATCTGATTACTGGAGATCCGATACTTAGTACAACACCAATTAGATTGATATTACGTATTAAAAGTTTATAACTGCTTTAAAATTATGTATGAAGGTTATTTCAGGCATTATTTATAAACTAGCCACCTTCATAAATATTCTAAAATGAATATGTTACCCATGGTAATAATTTATATGCTCTTCCGGAAATCATACTAAAAGAATGATCCTGTGTGTTTTGTGCGGCTATGTTGCACCTGTTCCAAACTGCTACAAAATAGCTGTTTTCCAGCTATTCTACATCAAACCTGCGACAAAAGCTAATTTATTCCCCACCTTAAGAGAACAATGCTCATCGATTGAATAGTCACCCGTTTATTTTTGTTTGAATAAATAAGATTTTCTTTCTTATAAATCCTGAGAGATGGTGAGGCTGGCTGTTGTTTCCTTTTCATGGAATGCAATAAATAGAAGTTATTGTTTCTTCTCAGTAGCAGCACCGGCACTATGACTCCAATCCATTACAGATTGTGTAAGCTCCTTTTGCCAGTCCCCACCTCCAATTTTCAATAATACCTTTTGTTTATATGGAGTGTACCATAAAATGTCTCATGTTCCAGTAATAGTGTTATTATAAAATAGGGGAGACTGGGAAAACAGCAGCCTACCATATCAGAATTTCAAATTTTCACCTATGACATTCATTTGTACTATGTTTATACAAGTTTGTATGGTAAAATTTTTCATTTGTACCAATTTGGTACAAGGTTATTCTTATTTCAAGTGGGGCAGAGGTCGGGGAAATGACAGTCAGCACAGAAAATGATTAACACCAACTTTGGAATGCTAGCATGAACTGTTCTCAAGATATTACACAGTTTCCAAATAAATTTATCAAAAAATCACTTAAAATTAAAAAACATATTAACTATTGTGAAATATGTTCACTTTTCATATGTAATATGCAATAAATTTGTTATCATTCTCATGGATCTAGCTGTTTTCATTCACGAGAGAAAATAAGCGTAATAGTTTTGTATTTGAGCACCATTAGTGATTTATCTACTATAACCTATTTCTCCATCCATAATGCTTGGTGAAATTTTAACGACGAATTTGGTGGAATATTGCCAACTTGGCGAGTTTTTTAAATGTTGCCAAATTGATAAAAATGATGACTAATTGATGAAAATTCAATATCTTGAAAAGAATATAAAAATCTGCTATAAGAATAGCCTATTGCTCAGTCTAACGTGTGCTGAAATTTTGGCAAACTTTTTAAATGTTTCCAAATTGACTAAAATATCGCCAAATTAACAAAAATGATGCTAAATCGATGAAAATTCAATATTTTTGAAAGAACATAAGAAATGACTATAAGAATAACCCATTTCTTTGCCCATCCATAGCTTGGCTAAAAATTTGGCAGGATGTCGCTAACTTGGCAACTTTTTTAAATGTTGCCAGATTGACTATGTTGCCAAATTAATAAAAATGTCACCAAATTCATAAAAATGACGCTAAATAAAAGGCAATATTTTGCAAATTTTTAATTCTGTTATATGACAAGCATACCTTCTAGTTTATAAGTAATGCACTTCTCTCTGTTTGTTTGTAACACTTTACGATACATCTGGTGAACTTTGTAAATAATCTAGTGATGAATGTATCATCAAAATTGCAAAAATGATGCCAAGTTAATGAAAATGACACCTAATTGATTGATTGATTTTTAAAATATTTTAATATATGGTCTATATTGCTTATTGAGGATGCTATCAATATTGATAATAGTTAATTTAGAGTTGCATGAAATGTAAGTTAATTGGAAATGAAATAGTTTTAAATTCTGTCATCCGAAAAAGAGCCAAATGTACAATTCAATGTTACAAACAATTTACCGTGGATCTTTTCTTCATTTTTTCACTGTGAAAAAAGTATATTCATTGCATTATATCAAGAAAGTCATGCTGCCCACATCAGATTTTTTTAAATATCAAGTTTTATATAGTTTTGTATATTATTTTAATGAGGCTTTAATCTATTTCTGTGAAATAAGAGGGTAGGTCACACCACGAATGATCGAACAAAGGAATATATGTTGGGGGAAAGTTGTGTAAATGAATCTTGGCATAATGAGTGCAATATCAGAGAAATGACATTTCTACTATGGGCATTTATTTTTAATGGTCAACTAATGAAATTTTTTCTGCAGAGGTTAAAAGCCAATCTGCAACGTATATCATCTGTCACCCTAATTTCTGCTATCAGGGTCCTGGCTCACTTCTTTCTTCAGAAATATGTGCTAATACTTCCTCCAGAATTTCATAATTGTGAATTATTGACTGCAAATCTTTATTTCTTACAGTTGTTATGAACATAACCTCTAGAATCATGGGTGTATATGCAGGATACAGAAATGAGTCCAATAAACTGGATAATTTACGTTTATTCACAAAGTAAACTTGAACAATATACAATCAAACAGCACTTAAATGCTTCACTAATTTCATAGAATAAGCGATATTATTCTCAAAATATTGACGAAAATACTTTCACGAAACAGCAGCTACTATTTTCTAAACATTCACAAAAATCACAGTCCAATGTAGCTCGTGTCACATTAATTTCATCAACTCCACTCCAACGGAAGGATGAGTCTTTTTATAGTCTCCCTATAGAAACTTCTGGAAATCTTTCCATATCTCCTAGACTAATCATTATTTTGTAAAGTTTCTAGAATATTCTGGAAGTCGCCAAATCTAGAAACCCTTCTTCTAACTGGGAAATCCTGGCAACCCTGGGCTGATATCATGGACGTGTGTCTTTTTTCACCTGGCCTTCGAGACAGACGAAAGAGGAAGTGCCAAAGGGAATATTACACTTTCGCAACAAAGTCCATCTTGTGACATAGAGTTTAATGATTATGTCTCAGAATTGAAGTCTTTAGTGATTTCTTCAAAAAGAGCTGATCATTTCATTGAAATTTTAATTAAACTTTGAAGATTTGAAGCAGTAGGGCATTTCATATAGATATACATGCAGCAGCAGTATCCTGCAAACACAGTTGTAAACTTTGAGCAATGCAGTGCATAGAAACTACAGCAGGTATTTTGCTTTTTACGCTAGAGGAAACACCATATAGATTACCAGTCATATTTAAAAAGCAATCACATGCTTGTCCCATACAGTTTTTAATATCCAACCCGCATTGGATAAGTAAGTCAAAAATAATAGATGCTAAAGCTAATGTTTCAGCTACAGTGTTGAGAACATTAACAATTTTGATTATATCTTTGTGCATTTCATATTCTGGGCTTACCTGTCTGATTGCAATGCAAAATGGTCTATGATGAGAACAGTCACTTGTTTCATCTGCTGTCAAGGAAAACCATTTTGTCAGCTGAATAGGACTAATAATTTTCTTAATAAGTCTATATAATATGTGATAAATAACTTTTATCATCCAACCACTTCAATATTCTGGGATCATCTCCACATCTAGATTTTACTAACTGTATTAAGTTATTGCTTTCTTACTCGTCATGGCCTCACAGTTTTAGTGCTAGGTCTTCTCAATTGCTAAGTATCCTACAGATGTGATTACTTTTAAAAATACCTTTTTTCTTTTTTCGACGGGACAGTACCACTCAATTTAGACAAACTCAGTGGGGATTACATCCACAAGGATCATAACCTTCTTTCCCTGTCACTAACCTCTCAGAAGGACTCCAGGCCCACAGTTTTAATGTATCCATACTCTTCGTAAACTTGGGGATAATTTGGATAGTGCCAGGAATCAAATCATTCTGATTTGTCTTGAAAAAAATTCAATATATAGAAACAGTTTTCTATATAATGATCACAGGAATTTACCGAAACTTTGATGTATAGAGAATTTCAATATTTGGAAGTCAGACTGTAATTAGGTATAAGACATTTGAAGTAGATTAAATTATATATATATATATAGGTGTATGTATTTTATAATTCTGTCTTATCTAACCACTTATCTCATATACATTAAACACTTATGCATAAGATAAAAGTATTTTATCAGATCTAATAGATGGTATTCTGCATTTATGTCCCTTCACATGTTGAACTATGTTGTCTGCAATAACCTTCTGATTCTTGCCAACATAGCTAAAATGACCATAACTTGCTATTTGTACCTTTAAATCATTGCTTTCTTGTATGGAATCATCTGGGCCAGTGTTTTTCAACAAATGGTACATGTACCACTGATGGTACTTGAAAAGATGACTGGTAGTACATGGATAATTTGTACAATATATTTTACCATCCAAAAGCAGCACCTTTCAATATCAACAGATTGTCAATTTATAATTAAATCCCTTGCACTAAATTCAAGAATGTTTATAATTTTATCGAAATATTTCACGATAAACTACTGTTACATTCTAAAATTCGGTGGTTATCTAAAGGCAAGGTACACATTTATTTCAATCTCAAAACCAGAACAACTGAAAAACTTCCAGTACTTAAATGCATAACATAACGGTTACAATTGTGTACAACACAGTTCCAGTCCTATACGATCTGGTTAGTATTCATACAGCCAGTGTTACTTACTGCAAAGAACTGTAATGATACTTTAATTAGGATCACATTATATTTATGAAGTTAAAGATTCTCAAAACCTTTGGTTTGTAACTTACTAAACTAATCTTGAGATTCTTCAAATTGTTATCGTGTCAATTAACTAGTGTACAACTTACTTCCATCTTTTTTATGTGAACACTTGTTGAGGTAAATTATATTAAAAGAATGATTTCTCTTATCCTCTTATAGGTATGTTTCTCTTTTCTGTTATTCGAATTTCAATTAATTATTTTATTTTTATTTATAGCAAACAATTACAAAGAAGAAAAGTGTAGCTCTGCAATGGAAAGATTGTTAAGCTGTTGTGAAAAATGGAAAACTGAATCCAAGTGTTGCTTGGGTTTTATCAAAACAAATGCTGAAACTAACTAAAAATCACTCTATATAAAATTAAATGTACATGAAACCTAGCATATCTTTTGTGCTAATTCAAAATAAAATTATGGTATAAAAATGAATATATACTTACATAGTTTGTTTGCTTTTGCCATTCGTATTGGATTTTTATTGTATGGCAAATTTCAAGATCTTCACTATGAAGTAAAATACACTGATATTGATTATCAGGTTTTCACTGATGCATCAACATATATCTGGAATAGTGAATCACCTTTCAAGCGTCATACTTACAGATATTCCCCCATTTTAGCTTATTTGTTGACTCCTAATGTATTTTTCCACTGTGATTTTGGAAAAGTTTTGTTTTGTGTCCTAGATATTGTCACTAGTTTATTAATTTATCATATTCAAAGAAATTATACTGATATTGATACATGTAAAAGATGTGCCTATTTATGGTTATATAATCCTTTAGTTATTGTTATATCCACTAGAGGTAGTTCTGAGTCAATTATGACCACTTTAATTATGCTCTTACTATTTCTTTACCACCGTAAAAGGCTCTGTGCATGTGGTGTAATATATGGTTTTGCTGTTCATATGAAAATATACCCATGTATTTATGCAGCATCATTTTACTTTGTATTGTCTAATTCTGTAAAAACCATAAAAGGTTGGGAAAAGTTCAAGCATTTATTTTATCCCAATAAGCAAAAAGTAATTTTTGTTTTCTCTTCTATATTAGGCTTTCTGATACCCACTATTGCATCTATGTGCTTATTTGGATATGAATACATCGATGAATCTTTACTTTATCATTTAAAAAGAATAGATGCACGCCATAATTTTTCACCTTATTTTTATTTTTTATACTTGTCCGATTCTGTCAACCCATTGTTAAGTTCTGTCATTTCTTTTTCTTCATTTTTAATTCAGATATTTCTATTAAGTCTCATTTCTTGGATATATTATTTGCCACATACTCTTACTTCATGTTTGTTTATCGAAACATTCACTTTTGTCACTTTTAACAAAGTTTGTACCTCACAGTATTTTTTATGGTACCTGTGTTTATTTCCCTTATCCTACCCACTTGTATGTAATTATACAAAATATACTTTATCTGCCATTGGTATTTGGCTTCTGGGTCAAGCAGTATGGCTCACTGCTGCCTACTATTTAGAATTTGAAGGCAAGAATACATTTTTCTTGCTGTTTCTCGCCAGTTTATTTTTTTTCTTGATCAATGTTTTCTTAATTGTGATATTTTCAAAACTGGTATTCAATTCTAGCAAGTTTGCTTTTAAAAGAGTTGCAAAAGATCAATAGTTTATTATTTTAACCATGTTTAAATATATGTGTAAATAAAATGTCACTTTATTGCTGATTGTGTTTATTTCATGTATTAATTACTAGTAAAGAAATAAATATAGTGTCACATTTTAGGATTTTATATTTTATTTCATTAGACGAAAAATTAAAGGAAAAAATCTTTGTCTAGTAATATACCAAATTGAACAAATCATTTTTTAGTAAATATATATTGCTCATTTGATGTATCAATGATATAACTCAAAAATCATGATTTTACATAAAAGGAGTTGGGACTAAAAGTATAGATAAGAACTATCCTTTCTACACCAATGACTCAAAAAATGCCAAATTTTTAGTTATATCATTGTTGCAGCAAATGAGTCGATATACATGGTTCACACAAAAAGTGACCAGTGGAAGATTTTTTGAACTATTGTAGATACATAGTTCCAATTGCAAAAATGCTTTAAATAAGGTAGGAAGTTATGAATTAGTAATTTAAATGATATGCAATATTTTTGTGAAAAGTAAAAATATTTACTTTTTATACAACCCCTCTAGTGAAAAAAGTTAAATTACAAAAATATTGTTAATATTTTATTTATTCAAACTAAAGAAAAATTGAATCTCAAAAGTTCAAATTTAGGACGAAATAAATTATCAAACTTCCTGACTTATACCACTTTCACTTGACTTTTTGATTCTCTTATAATTATCAAAATTCATGAATCCAGAGGCTGTTTACTAATTGAATTGATTCATAGAAATTATTTAGTAAGCCTGAGGTTTTGAAACAATTTTTTTTCTATGGTTTATCTATAAAACTATTAAAGACAGATACTGGTTAAAAGTCATTTTAACACTTAAATAAGGTAAATAAAACAGATTATTGGGATTTTGTCAGGCTGTCAGATATTTTCCTAGCAAAATCTGTGGAAAAATAATCATTCCTTTCGATAACACTTTTAGTACTTTCTTAAAGAAAGCAGACACATGCAAATTACATTACCATTGCATATGTGTGCTTTCTTTAAGGAAGTACTAAAAGTGTTACTCTCACTCTCACAAGCAGCAGTTTTATATTTATGTAATTCTCTTCAATTTTTGAAAACAACTAAGATCATAAACCACTGTTTTCAGTTGACTCAATAAATTTCTAACACATTTTTGTAGCTTTACTTTTTCCACCAGAATGAGAGCCTTTGTAAACGAATTGGTAAGATCTCTTGCATTCAATACAGCAGATGGCTCGTTTGGAGAGACTGGGGAAGATGTTCAGTACTTTTGATCTGGACACTTGCATCTGGATAGCATGAGAAATATACTAAAATATCTATTTCATCATTTTCCATTAGTACTCTTTGTCTTCCTGACCCATATCGACAATAAAATTAACCTTGTAGTCGTCATATCAGCCACAGAATAAAAACTCTAGAAGGATGCTGGCTGTATGAGAAACGATGACAGTATTCCCTCTTTGTATCATTAGGAGATCAGTTGCAGTCACTGTAAATCAAAATTATCTCAGAGTTTGACATTGATGAACAATACCATAATTCAAACTCTAGTTAGGTAGTACAGTAGAATTACTTGGATTCGTAAATACAAACTGTGAATCAACATATTGGTGATGTCATAGCTTTACTAAATATCTGCATAAAATAAATTTGAATAAGCGGTAAAAGTTTTAGAAACTATTTGCAGCCAAAGTTAATTTGTAGATGCCTCCTTATTTCCCAATAAAAATTTTGGTCAATGATAAAATGATGTCAAATTCTATCATCTTACAGCCAATTTTTTTTTTTTCAGTTTTATTGAATACGGTATAGGTTAACATTTTTGTAATTTAATATTTTTTTATAGAAGGGCTGTATAAAAAGTCCATTTTCTTAACATATTACAAAATTAGGGTACAGTATTTCAATTACTATTTCATAACTTCCTTATTCAAAGCATTTTTGCAATTGGAACTATGGGTCTACAACCAACTGGTCGAAACATCTGCCACTGTTCACTTATGTGAGGCACCCTGTATATTGTATCTCATGATTTACTTGATTACTCTAAAGAATACAAGACAGAACAGTTAAAATATAAATGATAAAATTTATATGTAATATTGCTAAATTTTATTAGGGAAATATATTTTTTAGATTTTTTTTAATTTAATTTTCAAATCTCTTTGAATACAATTAAAAATTTATTTGACATACTTATCAGTTTTAATATCAGGTATATATATTTTTTTCAAATTAAGCTGTAATTTGTAATTAATATTTCTTTTTAATATTATTGAGGTGCAGATTTCCAACCCATTGAATTATAGGACTCCACCTGGTTATTTCAACATTTGTCACTTTTTTCATCTGGCTGTAAATTGCTCTAATAATTCCTGAAAAGGGATACGAATGTTTAAGATTCCTGGGTGAACAAGATAGAAGGGGGGGGGGGGAATGGATAAATTGTACAAGAGATGAATGCAAGAATATTGTTCTTTCACTGCAGTCTGTGTGCTAAAACAGATGCGTTCCACTGAGGTCAGCAAGGAGAGTGGCGCTGATTCTTGCTCCTTGTCAACAAGGTATTTCTCGCTGTGTGGAGGTCAACAAGAAAAGTGGTACTGGTTCTCACTCTTTGTTGCCAGGGCATTTCTCACTGTGTGATACAACATGATGACCATAGGTTAGCCTGTGTTATAGGAGCTCTGGGTCCATGGTTATCTATAATGGAAGTTTTATTTTGTATTGCGTTTTCAGATTTATTTCGATTTAAGGAGTCAATCCCCTCTTATCTTTTCAGATCCCCATCATAATAATAATTTCAATTTATGTATAGCTATGATTAAAAAGTGCCCTTTGATTAGGCAGACCTTTTGAGTTTAGCCTTTATTTTATTGCAGGCTCTTCTAAGTATTATATTCTATTTTTATTTATTTATTTGCTTTCCCTTTCTTTAATGTAAAATTGAATTTTTTTTTTTTAAATTACTAGTTTATCATATAAAAAAGTATAAATCAGTATTTCAGAACTTAAATAAGGCTTATTTTATATAATAAAACATACTTGTGAAGATATTCTAATGGATTACTTTCTTACAGGAAGGTAGGATATCCCTTAATTTTTTGTTCCCAGCATTCTTAGATCTTAATCACATTTTGGATTTTTGCCATATTGCTTAGTCTGTAATGCACAAAAAAGTTTACTATTTTGTAAGCAAGATGAATTTTAGTACTGCTGTTGTTCGGAAATGCATTATATTCAAATGCTCTCTATCAGGGTCAGACTAGGACGATCAAATCAACCTAGTAACTTTCAGTCTTTTCCAGCTCTGGTAGTTCTTTCGTTTATTAAATGGAATACTAAAATTGAGAGGATGGTATCGGATTTCAATAGACTTTGAGTCAACCCACTGGTGACTATGGCCGCCACTATGGTCAACTTGCCGAAAGATACGCATGTTCTGTCTCATCTGAAATTTGATTTTTCAAAAATATTTCGATTCCAATTAATTCCAAAGGAAATTGAATAACATCAACTTGTCATATAGTCTTTAAAAATTCCATAAACCCACCAGTATTTTGAATGCCCCTGAACTTCAGTCAATTTCTCGTATTAGTGCACTGAATGTGGAAGCTAAAATCTTATGAGAAAATTAAATTTGGTTCCCTGCCTACCAAATACAGACATTTATAGCCTAATATTTAAGAATTAATTGACAGATATAACACAGAGGATTGTTATTTTATTCATTGTTTACCGGTCATCATAATTATTTATCTTCTCATGATTCAATTTGAAAAGTGTAATAGTTTTCTTGTTCTAGAGCTGGATATATAGAGACTAAAATTAATTTCTTAAAGCTTAAATAGACCATTTTTTTTATATGTTTTTGATGTGAATAACATCTATGCTAGGGATATGTGATGGAAATCGGAGCATTACAAAAATGTTGACACTTTGGACGCTTATAATAATGATGTTAAATAAACCTTGAGATTCTAGAGATGTTCATTGATTGATGGTGCTTGAACAGAATAGATGGAAGTAAACGTATTTATGTGCCACCAGGCAAGTTTATAAACTTTAATCTAAAATTTCGTCAGATATACACCCAATTCTTTTTTTACTCGAATTTGAAGTTACACTGTTCAAAAAGGTCTTCCTTTTTTGAAAAAATTATTTGATCTAACACGATTTCAAAGTCATTGTCTTATACTTATGTATACTTATTTTTTACACAAATTTCTGAAGAACATGTCTACCGTGTAAAAAAAGAGTTGTGTTATTGTATAAATTTAATTTATACCACTGAGCAAGTTAGCAAAGTAGCGTGATACTAAGTTTTAGTTTGTTCAACAATGTCTTGCGCTTAGCGTCAAAAATAGTCGTTTTATCCAAACATTGGTTCAGTTCGGTTGTGTTCTGTGTCGACATCATAAGTGTTTGATCCTTTTGGGTCAATAGGAGGAGTCTGACGGATTTGGAAATAGTTTTCGTGGGAGAAACTAAAAATTCAATTCCGTTCGATTCTTATTCGTGCTCGATACTATGAAGGGACAAAAATTCAGCCTTCTAAGTTACATGAGGTTTTCTGTCCCTGGGAGTAAATCGAAAATTCAGCTCTGTTATGTTCTGCACTGCAATTGATACTATAAGTGTGCAAAGATTCAGCCTATAATACTATAAGTGTGCAACTTCAGCCTATAATACTAGTGTGCAAAGATTCATTTCTAGTCAACAGAGGGGCTTCTAGAAGATCTGACAATATTTTTCATCCACTCACCCCATTTTTTTCACTTCCGGGGGGAATATCGAAAGTCCGGCTCTGTTAGGTTCTGTACAGTAGTCTATACTATAAATGTGCAAAGATTCAACCTTCTAGGTCTCCCGGAGGCTTCTGCAAAGTTTGGAAAGATAAAAACTCGTTAGACAATTCCATATAGTGATATGTATATTTTAATATATCTTTTTAACTATGTATTAAGCTCGAATTGTGTCATAGACGTAGCCATGATCTCGGAAGGGGTGAGGGGACGAATACTAAATTTATTTTCTCAATATGAGCCTCTTTGGAGAATTAATGCAATTTTTTCACCATCGGGAGAGGGGGTTATGACTCCACCCCCTAGTTTATGCATTATGGGCGTTTTAAATATGTATTTCTAATAACTAAACTATTTTTTGTTTCAAATATTGAAATATTTATTTCACAATAGTCTGAGTTTAAATATTCGAAAATAACCCCATTTATGACTGCTTTCATGTATAAATAAAAACTTGCATTCGCCAACTATTTTTGTATTACACTATTACTTAATTATAAATGTGCAGTAATAATCTTCTAAAATTTTAAATCATCTATATTTTTTTGTCTCTTGTTGAAACATTACTATACAAACTATTTATTAGAAAGTGTACGAAAACTTTGCAAGAAAGGTACCCCAATAAGGCCGCCATCCTGTTTTTCTCATGCCAGCAAGCATATTTCTAAATGACACACGCTTGTGCTATCGAGACAAGCTGCGCTCGCACTGGAACCTTCTTTTTCTGATCGGATTCTCAGAGTACTGACCCCATCGAGAAGGAATAGGAGGAGGATTCTATTCCTTCTCGACTCTATAGAGCATGGGCACATGACGTCACATGGACCATTTTCCCCTTACATTTCCAAAATAAAAAAATCTGATGTGGGCAGCACATGTACTACTATGAATTTTCCTTATATGTACTATACTATGAATTTACTACTTACAGTAGAAAAAATAGGTTATTCTTATAGTAGATGCTTATATTCTTTCCAAGATATTGAATTTTCATCAATTTGTCGTCATTTTCATTGACTTAGCATCATTTTTATCCATTTGGCAAGGTTTTCGTTAATTTGACAACATTTAAAAAAGTCGCCAAGTTGGCGACATTCCGCCAAAATCTCGCCAGGCGTTATGGACGGAGAAATAAGTTATTGTAGCGGATAAATGACTATTGAGTATTGGCGTTCAAATGCGTATTACTCAAAGTATCTTTACTCATGAATGGAACGCGTTAGATCCATGAGAATGATATCACCAAATTTGTGGCATGATATAATCGCCAAGATATATTGCTAAGTTGGCGACATTCCGCTGAATTCGTCGCTAAAATCTCGCCAATCGTTATGGATGAAAAAATAAGTTATTCTTATAGCAGAAAAATGACTATTGGAGTTCAAATACATTACTCAAAAGTATTTTTTTTCTCATGAATGAAACGAGCTAGATCCTCGAGAATGATGTCACCCAATGGATCGCATGATATTACATATGAAAAGTGAACATGTTTCTCAACAGTTATTTTTTTTTTTTTAGTTTATGGGATTTTTTCTTAAATTTATTTGAAAAATAAGCAATATTTCGAGAACGGTTCATGCTAGCGTTCTAAAGTTTATGTCAATCGTTTTCTAAGGAAAAACTACATAAGAAATGTTTATTTGCTTAAGTTTTGATTTTTTGATGATTTTTGCAAAATTTCATTCCAGAATTTAGGGGGGTTCTGAACATTCGATTGTGTTTAAAGCAATAGGCTTTCAGTATTCACGGATTGTAATTTTTTTTACCAAATATCATTTGAATTGCTCCATTCGTTCGTGAGATATCGTCTCCACAGACTCACTGACACACACACCACCTCAAAAATATTCGATTAGTGGTCAAGGATGCTTGATACTTGCTCTCCCGTCGAAAACTCGAATTCGAATTTTCGACCCCGTCACAATACTTTTCTTATACATTATTGTATATAAGGAAAATAATACTTGTTTGCTTGACAGTATGAAAATTTTCATTATTTCTGTATTAAAAACGTTTACTTTAGAAATTTACAATCGTTTAAGCTCTCATTTTACTAAATTTATCTTGTTTGATGGATATTTTTAATAAACCGGAAAACAAAATATTCACTTTAATAAAAATATATACAAGAGTTTTTTCTTAAGAAAAATCATTACATATCTTTCCCTTCACGCTCGCATATACATGCAGAATTTGCTAGTCAATGTATACATCTTTAGAACGCTACTTAGTGACTACGCAATAATAACAATAACTAAAGGTTGATTTATTCAACTAATTCAGGTTTTTGTCTCTGAAACTGGAAACTAATGAAGTATTTTAATTTAGGCCAGCAGTTTGGCCTCATTCACAATTCTGAATGCAAAACTATTTATTCTTAGATTGAAAAACGCAGCAGATTTTTTAATAGTAGAATACAACAAAATTCTTAATATTTATTTGATTTTATGTAACTTGATATATTTATTTGAAAAATATGACGGTTTACATCAGCATTTTTGGAGTTGTTGTTGTTGAGACCCAAACCGCCCGACCTACCAGAAAGGTGTAAGGTAACCGTTTGGACGGCCGGGAAGTGCCACCCAATTTAGATCGGAACCCAGTGGTGGGGCATCCACACCCTCCTTCCCCTACCACCAACCTCTCGGAAGGACTTACGGACCCATATGTTTAACGTGATCGTACTCCGCGTGAACACGGCAGCAGTTTTGGCAGTGGCTGGAATCGAAGCCAGGCCTACCGAGTGCAACTCCAGCGCGCTAACCAATGGGCTACCGCGCCCAGAATTTTTGGAGTGTCATTTTTAATAATAAATGACGTTTAAAATGAATGTTCGTGTCTGTTCTAATTATGTACAATTTTTAACTTTCTTTGTAGTCATTTGCATTCAACTTGCTCTCTCAGTTCTTGATATTGAGTCAGAAGACCCACACACATCGCTTCAAAACGTTTGATTCACATTCCGGGATCTGAAAACGTGTGAATGCTACTAAAACTTGATTATGAATTTCCAATCCCGTCACAATCCTTTTCCCATTTACACTCTGTTGCAAAAATTATATATACACCCATAAAAAATAAGTTACAGCTGCGAAACTCGACGCGGCGAATGAATGTTAGCGTCAGTGGTGTTATAGTGCTCATGCAACGCGTAAGCATCGTGCAGTGGTGTCACGGGCAATTGAAACTTGATTTTATGCTTTGATACTGCAAAGTGTAAATTGTGTACAAAGATACCTTTAAGATATACTAGACGGCGCTACGAACAATTGTCGCATTTAGATAGAGGTCGTATCATAGGCCTAATTGAAGCTGATGGGTCTAACAAACGTATCAGTCGCCATCTTGGTCGGAGAGATATGGTAGTTGCTCGGTGTTAGCAGCAGTGGATCAGAGAAGGCACATGTAACCGTCGCTGAAGCTTAAGACGTCCTAGACAGACAACTGCTCGAGAAAATAGTGTAGTCAAGATAGAAGCCACGTCCACATCAATGGCGTCTGTATCAGACATCCATTCGAATGAATTGCCATCCTCCATGCATCATGTATCAAGGGATAATATTCGGAGATGACGACTGTCAGAAGGTGGGATTAGGTGTCTGGTGCTTATCACTGATCCCTCAATATAGGCAGAGCCCTCTAGATTGGTGCTGAGCTCAGTCAGTCTGAACAGTGTTCGATTGGTGACATGGTGTCTTTACCGACGAATTTTCTTTCTCAATGCTGATGAACGCATCACACATGTTGTTCGACTCAGACCGTTTGACTTAGTAGATGGTGTAAGGTATTTGTTTAGATGACTGGAATAGTGCAACCCAATTTAGACCACAACCCAATGGGGGCGAAATCTACAGGGGTGGTACCGTCTTTCACCTACCACCAACCTCTCAGAAGGACTTACAGACCCACATATTTGCAGTGACCGTACTCCGTGTAAATACGGAGGCAGTTTGGGTACAGCCGGAACTCGAGGCGCCCGAGTGCAATCCTCGTGCCTCGAACACTGAGCTGTCCCCCTCATTGCATATGTGTGTTGAGAAGGACTGACCAACGTTCCGTTCCCGCATTTGTTATCACGCGCACACGGTCATCACACATGGGGCAGCCAATCTTCTCAAGCTGTCCTGAAAGGCCTGCAAGTCAATCTGACAGCTCTTTTGTACTTCAACGATATTCTGCAGCCGATTGTTCTGTCTATGCTGTCAATTCACCCGGTTCAATTTACCAATAAGACAACGCTCGATTTTCTCAACAACTTCAAGGATACCCTTTCATGGCTATCCAGGTCCCCAGACATATCGCCAATAGAACACGTTTCGGATATGTTGAGACAGCAATTGCAGCCTTCTCAGAATACCAGCCACTGAATTAGCTGACTAATTGCAATATCTGTAATAGAATCTTTCCCAGAGGGACACAAGCAACTTAATTGATTGTATGCCGCACCGAACATCAGTTTGATTAGTTGCCAGGAGGAGATTTACTACTTACTAAAATGTCATCATCTTCTTGTTGCTACCAACGTTTTTCTGCTCACAAATTCGATTAATACGGTACTTACATACTGAGTTTCATGGCTTTAGCTCAATTTCTTATGGGTGTGTATATATATATATATATTTGCAAAAATAGAAAAGTAGGGTAAATCTCATTACATGTTGTGTCTGCTATTTGAATACATATATTAAAAGCATATCAATACAGCAAAATTGTCCGTTATTTAGAGTTGTCCGCTATTTAAAACTGTTCGTTAATAAAGGTTTTAGTGTTATTCTTTCATAATTCTTGTGTTATTTTATTATTAACTGTGCGCTTTAATATCATTAGAAATGATGAAACAAACTTTAGTTCTGTAAATACCATAGATGCTCCTTATCCGCTAGTGCCAATATTAATTTATAAATGAAAAACTAAAGTAAAATTGCCATCATTTTGCCAAGTAAAACCTAAAAATGGGAAATGAAACACAATACACTGTTCAGTAAAATGGTACAAATATGTACTGTTTGGAAATGTTCTGTCAATTTACCTACAATATGTCTACCGAATGGGAAGAAACGTCAAGTGTGACGCCATATGGAAACTAAAATTCAGATATTTCTTTTGTGTAAACGTATCCTTAAGAAATAAAATAAATTTGTTAAAAGTAATAATTACAGTAAATTGTTCTATTGTTCTTTATTTTATTATTATTATCTAGTAGATCTTAGCGATTTCACCTCGTAAATATAATAAATTATGAATATGGCAACAATTTCTTTCTTCGTTTCTTGCAGCGAAGGTGACGGCAAGATGTGAATCTGGATTTGTGCTCCGTTAAAGGTAAACTCAAGTTTGCGGCATTTATGTTTATGATGGAATGTTTTCGTTAGTTTTATATTTACTTTCAATTTTTTAAAGGTTAAAACCGTATACCTGTAAGTAATTAATTTTTTTCTTATTAAAATGTATAAAAATGATTATTGTTTCCAATCAAATACAATGTTTTAAATATATTTGTAATATTTACATTTCATTTTCATAATATAACTTCTAAGATTTTATGAAAATAGTAGATATTTTTATGAATTGAACTTTAGAAGAATTGCATCGTTTTACGAATACATTTAGCTGAATTTTATTTATTCTAATATGTATGTGGAAAATCCAAAAGTGCCGATGTAATGATATTTTTTTTTAACTTAAGTGCATAGTTTTGCATTGTTTTAAAAATACATTCAAGTGTTATATTTTTTTATAACATGTCTATCAAGAGAATGCAGTTGTTGGCTTTTTGTAAATATTCGCATATTTAAGTAATAGGCGACTGTTCCAATTAATTGAGCTGAGTTAGTAGTGGACATCTATTCACTATAAATTGCGCCACATCACACTATGTAATGAAGCATTTTAATATTAGGGAAAGGGCGCACCTCGGGATATAGCCCACTTTGGGGTAGCATTGATTTCAGTCTTCTAAGTAGAAATTATCAATTAGTTCTAGTTACTGATAGATTGAATAAAATCTATCTCCAGATGTGTTTTGGATAAATGCGAATAAACTGGTTAAAATTTATTCATATTCTTTTATTTTTGAACATGTCTAATAATTCTCATGCTTAACATTGGTAATTGTAACATCATTTAATGAAATATGTTGAAAAAGAGGTAATACACAACAATGATGAAATGTAGCTATTTAAATCAAACTGCATGACTTGTTAGAATTACATGATAGGTATTATGGGGTATATATTGGGACAGATGATTTTGGTCCTCATTGGGCAGTATGTCATGACTTCACTGTAACTAGTTAGAGTGAAGTCATGAAATTTGTGCCCCTCCCCCATACACACATACATAGAAAGTCAAATTTTGAAAAAAAAAAAAAAATTAAAAGAGTAGAATTTATAAATGTATATAATCTAAATTAAATCATATATAAATTTGTCCTGCCAGTTGCTGCAATTTAGATCCTTGCATTCAAGTCAGAAGAAAATCGAAACAAATAATGACAAAAAATACTAGAATATTATTTTATCTTAATTTTATTTTACAAAAATTCATATCTAAAATCAAGAAAACATGCAATAAATATTAAATATCAGTCTATTCTAAAAAATTATTTGGCTTATAGTATGTTCTTTAATTTGTCCTATAGTAATGGTGGTCTCTCAAATGTGGCACCTAATTGTCTGACAAATTTTTGGTTCTGCAGGAGCAAATTACATAATTAAGATTTTGTTTAATTAGTGATGTATATTTTTAATTTATTTATAAGTGAATACATTCTGTTCTTATACTATATTCTAATGACCATTTATGTTTGGAGGACCCCTTAAAATATTTTGTAAAATCTCACAAAACCCTAATTGTCTGATTATTTTAGGTTCGGCAGGAGCAAATTACAAAATAGTGTGTAAAGTAGTAGAGTTTATAAATAATAACTAATGCATACTTTGAATAAATTATTACAAGAGTTATTTTTGCTTATTTTTATTTGTTAATTACTACTCTTAATAAAAAAGTGACAAACATTTGTCTTGCTTAGTAGTTACAAACATTTTGTATATATTTTGTAATGATTTTGCATTGATGTAATAGTTCTTCATAAAATTATTAATAAAAACAAGTTACATTTTATTGTTTTGATACATATGTGAAAATGTATTTTAACTTGTTTGGGCTTTTTCTATTATCATGTAGCTTTTTTTTTTTCAAAATTTTTATGTGGCAATCTTATGAGTAGTTAGCATGAGTATTGGTAATGTTTATTACTGCCAATTGAATTCCTTTCCTTAAAAATAGTTCTCTGCTTCAACCAAATTTTTCTTATCAAGTAAAATCCTTTTTGCTTAAATTTGAATTATCCTGTGAATATCTAACCAAATTAAATTTTCAAAATACTTCATTGTTTTATTAGTAGATCATGTGAAAACCTTATTAATTTTAATTGTTTTAATCAATTATAAAAAGGTGGCAAGTTGTACTTTTTTCGCAAGTTTCTTTAAATTCTCGATCTCATAGGTTCGTGTAGCCCCAGGGTACTGTAGAATTATTGTGGTTGGAAATTACTGCTATATATCATGTCATATGCATATTCTGGTGTTAATTCATTAAAATTGAAGTAACCACTTTATAATTTGCCAATCGCACTAATTAGGAGAACTTTTGTTCTTGAGAGTTGCCAATTATTTGTTCTTGCCATAACAATTAAAAATTATTGTGTTTACACTTTTTCTTTTATTCTACATAACCACTATATATTTGAAGTATATTTGTTCAATTTTGGTGCAGTGATTAGGTTTAAAATGGCTTGAAATAGAAGTAAAGATAATCATAAATATTAAGAAAATAGTGTAGTATAAATAATATGAACTTGCCTGACCATTCCTTAAGATTGTACCTCGAAAGGTAAGTAACCAAGGGAGAAAAGTGAAAGATCAGCAATATTAGTTTTCGAGATGAGAGAATTGATAGATCCTAATAAATTTTTTCAAAAATTTTATGGACTGTCACTGAATATCCTTTAGGCTTGTTGTATTTGATCTTCAATTGATTACCATGAAACATAACCTGTATTAATTGTAATTATTGCCATACTGGAGTTTTATGTACATTTTTTAAGCAATAGGGCTAAGAATTAAAAAAATGAAATGGAATTCTAATTTATTATGGTTATAATATTTAGCAATTAAAATATTTTTCTATTTCCTTAAGTATTCTGTAATTTTAAATTTAATCATCAAAATTTTAATATCTATTTTTAAGTCCCTAGGTCATACCCCAGCAAATGGGATGGATACCTTGGGATAAAGTAGAGGTTTGCTAAATTTATTTTTTTGAATTGTGTACGATAGATACAGCATTGAAGAAATCTATTTTATAATGTAACAGATGTTGACAATATAAAAGTAAAATTTTCATAAAAATTAAATGATAGATTAGAAAACTTAGAAACAAAGAAGTGTCCAAGGTGCCTCCCTCCCCCATCCCCCATATCTATATCATAATTTTATTTCTATGGGCAGGATGCCATCTGGAGTTGATTAGAGCAAGTAAGATGTTATAATAATTTTTAATTCAGTGTCATTTTATTTCAAATTAGCCAAGTCTTTCCTTTCATCTCAAAGAGAGACAACACATTTGTTATTTTAATTCAGGTCATATTTGTACTGATGCATGTAGTGTATTCCTTTGTGTTCTTTAGAACTAGGTAATAAAATTATTTTTACAATTTTGTAGATTAAATTTGTGATGAGGTGACTACTACTAGAATTCAATAATATTGGAAATTTCAGTAGTGGACAGACACCTCATGTGTCCTCTGCAAGGTTGCCATTTTAGTAATGAATGATATAACTTTAGCTATTTTACAATTTTTTTTTTTTTTCTGAATTCATTTAATTAAATTTAGTTTGCTGTTCTGATTTAGTAATTTGACTTACTTTAGCAGTAAATATTTTAGTCTGAATTTGAGCAGTTTTTTTGGGGGGAAATAAATCCTTACCTGTTTCAGAGAAATTAATTTTTTATATGACATTTTCCAAAGATTGTGTATTAAGCAAGTTGCCAAGGCAATGCAGGGGATGAACTGTGAAACTCCACACTGTAGTAGTAAGGGGCACAGATGTAAATGGATATATGGGAAAAAATCGTGGAATACACATTTGCGAAATTATTAGTAGCAGGGTTTATGTTAAGCAGTGCATTACATTTTACAACATAAAGTGCCTTTTTGCAAAATAATTAGAAAAATACACAGCAGAAGTATTATTCAAGAGAAATTCACCCCTTCCAAAATAATTAGAAAAATACACAGCAAAAGTATTATTCAAGGAAAATTCTCCCTTCCAAAAATTTTGTTTGCGAAATATCAATTGAAAATTCAGTCACTCTCGTTGATTTTGTTCTTTCAGAAAAGCTACATCGACAGTTAGTTTCTTGGTTATAGCACCTCACTCACAGCATCTGTGCTTTCATTACTTATTAGAAATAGTGTTCCACATCCTTGTATTGATTGATTATGTGAAACAATGCTTCTCATATATGAACAGAATCAAAAATGATTGGCACAATTGTTTAAGAGAAGAAATTTTAGATCAGTGGGTCCATATAAAAATGGCAGCTATTCATCTATAGAAGTGCAATTCCTCTGATGCCATGAAAATGTTTTTTGTAAAACCACGGAGAACTATACGTTTTTAAGCCTTATGTTTTATTGATTAATCCTGAGGTTATAAATGTGTCAAATAAAAAATTTGTCATTTTTCATATCCTTTTGCTGAAATTCTATTTAATTAAGAATGTTTAAATTTAATTTTTTGCTATCTAGAACAAGGGTCTGTAGCCTTTCATCATCAACAAGCACTCTCATATATATATATATATATATATATATAAAATCCTCTAGAAGTATCAGAGAAAAGAATTAAAGTATATATGTATATGCATTTTTACACTTATGAGAATGCAGGTGGTTGCAGGCACCACAGACTAATATTATTCTAATATAGTATTCTGTGGCAGGCATTATGTTCAGACACACTCTGATCTACAGAAATATTAGTAAATTGGTCACTGTTTATGTAGAATAAGACATAGGACATAAAACATATTTAACCAAGAGAGTTTTAGCCAAGAAAATGGTCCGTTTATGATGAAGGTACTTAACCAAAAAAATTAGCTAGTTTATAGCGAGTATTTTTTATTGAGTGTCATTTTGAAAATTCTTTGTTAATCTGAAAATTGTTATTCAAACTTGTTCAATTAATTGCTAATCAGCTTTGATTTGGATGAGCAATTTTGCTAATCATTTTCAAATCCTTATAGAGATCCTTGGATGGTAGGGAGCCTAAGCCAAAATCTCGTAGGGTGTCCATGGTTTTTATTCATTTTCTGTATAGGTATATGACTGTTTTCATTCTGGAGTAACAAGAAGGCGAGAAAATTGCAAAAAAAAAAAGTAATTGTTAAGAAATCAATTGATTTTTTTTTTTTTTTTTTAATTTGAGGGTGATGAAATAGAAAAATAAGTTTAAGAAATAGTTAGCACAAAAGAAATGTATAGCTCATAAATAGCATCATAAATGAATGAATCAATCAATGAATATATAAAAAAAAGTTTGATGGGAAGTATATTAAAATTCGTATGCTCGCCTCCTTCCATCCATTTATTCCATTATTTTATTCTTGTGGAGCTAAAGCAACTATTCTTCTCTTTCTTCGTTATCTACATTAAAAAATCTGATACAATGCAATGAATGTACTTCTTTTACGGTCAAAAAAGCAGTTTACAGAAACTCTAAATAAACAATTATCAATATGGATAGCATCCTCAATAAGCTGTATAGTCCATATATAAAAATATTTTAATAATTAATTAATCATCATTTTCATTAATTTAGCGTCATTTTTGAAATTTTTACGATATTTTCGTCAATCCGGGGCGAAACTAGATTATTCGTTAAGTTCACCAAATGCATCACCAAGTGTTGCAAACAAACGGAGCATTTTTATTATATGCCAGAAAGTACGCCCGTCACAAGACGGAAATCAGAATTTGCGAAACATACTTCCCATTTGGGGTAATTTTTATCAATTGGGCGACATTTTTGTCACTTTGGCAACATTTAAAATAGTCGTCCGTTACATTTCTCGCCAAGCATTACGGACAGAGAAATGGGTTATACTTATAGTCTAATCTTATGTTCTTTCCAGGGTATTGGACTTTATCAATTTGTCGTCATTTTATTGATTTAGTGTCAGTTTTATCAATTTGGCGAATTTTAATCAATTAGGTGACATTTTCGTCAATTTGGCAATATTTAAAAAGTCAGCAAGTTGGAGATATTCAGACAAATTCGTCACCCAATTTTTGCCAAACGTTATGGACGGAAAAATAGGTTATTCTTATAGTAGATTTTTATATTCTTTCCAAGATATTTGATTTTCGTCAATTAGTTGTCATTTTCATTGATTTAGCATCAGTTTTACTAATTTGGCGGCATGTTCGTTAATTTGGCAACATTTAGAAAAGTCGCCACCTTGGCGACATTCCGCCAAATGCGTCGCCAAAATTTCGTGAAGCGTTATGGACGGAGAAATAAGTTTTTTTTTTAGAAGAACTTATTAATGACTATTATCGTTCAAATACGAACGTATTACCCAAAGTAATTTTTCTCATGAATGGAACGAGCTAGATCCACGAGAATGATGTCACCCAATGTATCGCATGATATTACATATGAAAACTGAACATATTTCGCAATAGTTAATAATTGTTTTCTATTTTATGTGATTTTTTGATAAATTTATTTGAAAAATGTGCAATATCTCGAGAACGGTTCATACTAGCATTCTAAAGTTTGTGTCAATCGTTTTCTAATAAAAAATTACATAAGAAATGACTATTTGCGTAACTATTTTAAAGCTTTCGATTTTTTGATGAATTTTTCAAAATTTCACTCGAAAATTTAGGGTCTTCTGAACATTCGATTGCGTTTAAAAACAATAGGCTTCCAGTATTTACGGATAGTAATTTTTGTATCCAATTTCGTTCGAATCGCTCTATTCGTTCGTGAGATATCGTCTCCACAGACTCACTGACACAGACATCAACTCAAAAACGTTTGATTTGTGTTCAAGGATGCTTGAAACGTACTTTCCCGTCGAAAGCTCGAATTCGAATTTTCGACCTCGTCACAATACTTTCCTTATACATTATACTATGTATATAAGGAAAGTAAAAAAAGTAGCTGACGCCGCCGCTGTTTGACAAGTTTCTCGTTCCTCTTACCGTAAAAACTCTAGCATACAAAAATATAAAATTGGGTGCACTTGTACAGAAATATTTGGGGGAATAAACCTTTTTTCGATATATATTATAGTTTAAGAAATGTTCAAAATATTTTAGCTGCGCGTTCGCGTCCTGGATAGGAGACCTTTATTCAAATTTCGATGTCATTTACGAGATATTTTACTTTTTATGCACTTCTCAAGTGAAAATTGTTCTTTCGTAGTGGCACGTCCATCGATATTCTCTGTCTCGTCCCGCAGAAACTATAGCGTACAAAAATCTGAAATTGGGTACATTTATAAAGAAGTAATAGGGTAATAAAATGAAATAAACCGTTTACAGATTTAAACTTTAGTTTGACTTGAAATAGCTCGCGAAACGAGTTACGGGGGTTGGCGAAGTGTAGCAAGCACGAAACATACATTTAAAGCAAGTCTAAGCGTAACTTACTACTTTTCCTACATGGCAATGTATTTGTATAGGGAAAGTATTGGAATCGTGTCCAAAATATAGCAACTCGAGTTTTCGACGAATCTACACGTTTTGGGACCTCTAGAACTCATTTTAGCGCAACGCATATGCAATGTATGTATCCACTCTAATTCAAAAATGAATTGACCCAATTTCATAAAATTTAAAGGGAAGTCATCTGTGGATGATCCCTGTGATGCTGATTATTTGGGTGCGATTCGGGAAAAAGGAACCTGCTTGTTTTTGCGAAATGGCCGCAGAAACGGCAAAATCTAAAATATAAGAATACTTATGCTCAAATGTATCTATTAAATGCTTGTATTATGCGTAATTTTTGACGATGAAATGAACCCCCTTACTTTAGGACTAGCCGTTCTCGAGATATTTTAGTTTATTTGCATTTTCGCTTTGTCGCTTTTGAAAATACGTCCAGTCCTATAAAATTTGATACAGTAGACTCTCATGTATTTGGACTTTGTTTAATAGAAGGGGATATCTACGGGGATTAGAGGAATCAACTAAAAATGGATATGCTAAGAGGATGGTTTTTTTTTCCCTATCCAGTTTGGGGAAAATCGCGTTAGACAACCTTAAAAAAAATCTTATTAAATTTTTACTCTGATTACTGCGGGATTAGAAAGTTATATGATACGATTGCTCTTGTTTTGTTCTGGGAAATTCACGTGTATCGTACAACATGAAAACCATCATGCTAATCAAACGCGGTCCCCACGGTGAAGATGGATGATATAGACGTCACTCGTGTAGAGAAAGGGGCGTATCGGGCAGTGGGGAACGCACGTCAGAGAAACGTAAGCACACTCATCACTAGTTCGAATTTCCATCGCAATGAGTGACCATGTTTACGCGATCTCGATTTGCGCCTTCTTGCATTATAAGTGTGTAAACAGTCTGTAGTGATAAATCTAAGCATCGTACGGCCATGAAAGTTGGTACACAGGTACTTAAGGACCCGGGAAGGTGCCTCTCGGCTTTTTTTTTATATTTCAAATTAGTTTTTTAGTTATTTTATAGGGACGAATATCCTTTGCGATCGCTTAAAAAACCGTAAAGCGCATGGAGAAAAATGCGGCTCGAATTTCATTCGAAGCATGTCGGCAAGATGGTGTTGTAGTAGTAAAAATTAAAATCCCGAGTTTTACAGATAGAGATTAGAATTTTTAAATATAAAATTTTTACAGTATTATAAGCATTCGTGAGAGAAAAAATATCACTTTCCTACGATAATAACTTCTAAAGTTAGCAATTAAGATTTTTAACTGCTGTAAAACAAATACTTTTTGATGTACGATCTTGACGGGAAGAGAGGGGGTGGGGGCTGTTTAAAAATCTTTAGTAATATAGTAATAATAATAAAAAAAACCCGATTTCATAAGTGAGTGTATTGCGCATAATGGATGGGTTGGTTCTTAGTATTTGGGAAGAAACTTCCAGAGAAAGGTTTTGAATCAGTTTTTTTTTTTTGCTTTGCGGATAGCGTGCTTGGTGAATTGAATAGTCATGGGCGTTTATTTACGACCCGGGCAATTGAAATGGGTCTTACCTCACCTTTGGTGTTTCAAGTTTCTTCGTAAAGGATGGGTCCCTTTTGTTCCTTCTACAGGCCTAAATGTATTTGTAAGTACTTTAAAATTTTAATATTTATTGATGAAGTTCAAATTAGAACCGGAATGGTGGTAATAGTTTTGAAAATTATAACACAAGACCGTTTTAAGCTCCAGTAATAATGCTGTATGTTATTGGTGTTGTGAATACATAGTTTGTCTCTGGTCTGTTATGATGCATGGATGATTATGCCATTTATTGCTTGTGTGAAAATTAAATAAAAGTAGTATATGCCGGTAAAAATTTCAAGAGTCACTAATCTACCTCCACCACATTGATGATTAACTATCTTGAATTTAACTGTTGTTTTGTTCGAGCCCATGTTTTGGGCCAATCCCTAACCTGGAATTTTCACTATTTAATCACTTGCTGTATTGGATGATTGCAAATAGGCGTCGGATTATATATCTTCATTGATGGTTGCATTTATAATGTATAATTTTATGAATATAATATTGGACCATCCTTTCTTTGCCCCCGGCACTAATATTCAATGATGACCCACGTTCTGGCAATAATACCGCGTTCCGACATCAGTTTCTTTATTTGAAAGTCCGCCATTTTGAAAAATGCTGTTGAAAAAGTTTTTATTATGTAGTAAAGGATTCGTTTTGCGTGTGCTATAGTGGCTGTAATATTTTTTCTAATTCATGCTAACAAGGGCGTGTTTTGTTATTTCAGTGCTAAAGGCGTGAATTAAAAATAGAGAAAGGGAACTTCTTCCATCGCAGCCTTTGTTCAATAAATGTTCTTGCCTCTATACCGCCCCCCCCCCCCATTGATTGGATAATGAACACAAATTCACATCCGCGAGTTCACAAATTCACATCCGCGAGTTCGGGGCGCGGTAGCCCATTGGTTAGCGCGCTGGAGTTGCACTCGGTTGGCCCGGGTTCGATTCCAGCCACTGCCAAAACTGCCGCCGTGTTCACGCGGAGTACGATCACGTTAAACATGTGGGTCCGTAAGTCCTTCCGAGAGGTTGGTGGTAGGGGAAGGAGGGTACGGTCCCTGTGGATGCCTCCCCCACTGTGTTCCGGTCCAAATTGGGTGGCACTTCCCGGCCGTCCAACAGTTACCTTACACCTTTCTGGTAGGTCGGACGGTCTGGGTTTCAACAACAACAACACCTTTCTGGTAGGTCGGACGGTCTGGGTCTCAACAACAACAACATCCGCGAGTTCATGCGACGTATTTATTCTTCATAACTCCCGCGGGCGGTTCAAGTACCCGAATAGACACTTCATACTTTTTATATTACCATAGTTAAGCATGCTAAAATATTTTGTCAGCTGCTTTATTGATGATCTGAAATTAACATTTTTAAACGTGATTTGTTTCAAACTTCAATTCTTTATAACTTTTTTTTTTTTTAGATTTGCTATAGATATATTTCTGAATAAAAGTTACGTTCCAACGTTATGCACTTTTTTTTTTACAATGTTGAAGTCAATAAAATGGAGTATTTTGTTTTATTTCAGTCTTCCGCAGCTAAAAACGTAATAAAAAAATAGAATCGAATTTTCCAATTTTATTTTTTGTTTATTAAAAGCTACGTTACAAATGTATTCAAACAGTTTATAGGTGATTTATAAAGAAAAGCAGAAACTTGAGGGCAGGCATGCGAGGAGAAGAAGACGATTTTGAACGTAACTTGTTCTGTTCATTTCCTTGCATTAAAAAAAAAAAATATGAGGTATAATTATGATTACATCGTAAATAGTAACGTTATGCAAATTTTTAAAAGTTTGTTTAAGAGGTTATTATCCAATTTGTTATGGAGAACTTTTAATGTTTTCCCCGTACTTTGTTCGTACTCGCTCAGCTTGGAATCCTAATAAAACTATTTAATTTCAGTTATGGATTCTTTTTCTTAGATAGTAGTTTTTAGTATCTAGTTATATTGGATACGTGTTTCAAAAGTTGATAGTTCACCTTATTTCTCTGAATGGATCAATTGAATTCACACAGCCTATAAAATGGACGGACTCAGTAGGCGAGGTTTGTCTGACGACTCTAAAAAATGTCTAAATACAGCCTTGATCAAAAGTATTAGGCACCCTACTGAATTCCATTTATTTTAAATTACTATGTGTTGGGATAAAATAAAAATGCAGAGATTCAAATTAATCATTTTTTATTGGAACTTATATTTAGTTGGACCTCCTTTCGCCTTTATGACGGTGTGGCGATTGGGAGTCGTCGGGGTCCTGGCTCGGGACTGGCAAAATCCTTTCCGCCACAATGATGACTGAACGTTTGAAACACGCAACCTTCTCACGCCAACGATTTCACCTCTCAACACGAGATGGCAGCACCACACGGAGTCAAAGGCCTTGCCACTCCCTTCCTGGTTGACCACGACTGACGTCAAGCCCGAGGCGACACGCCTCCCGGCCTTCAGTCCTCAACTAAAATTCGGACGGGGACACGGGGGGAGTTTTCGAGGCGGCCCCCCTCTTTGCCGAAATTCGACCCAGGCTCCTCATCAGGTAGGGGAGTGTGCGGCAGCAAAGACATCTGATCAAAGATGCTTGGAACCTGTACCCGAATTATAAGAACGGAGCCGACGATAGCGTTTGCTCTATGATTATAATGTCGGTCTTGTAAGCACAAGGTCCCGAGTTCTGTCCTGGCGACGCTCAATTGCCACAACGGCATTAAGTCTTTTAGGCATAGAGCGTACTAATCTACTGCATTCCTCTCTCGGTGTCTTCTTCCATTTCTCTTGCAATATGAATTTTAGGGTTGTTTTTGAAGTAATGAAATGCTTCCTGATCTTGCGTTTGAGAAAACCCCACAACTGTGTAATGGGCTTGAGATCTGGAGACTGTGGAGGAGAATGCAAAAAATGTACACCATTTTCACTGAACTACTTCATAGTCGCAGCAGATGTGTGACAAGTTGCATTGCCTTGTTGGAGTCGGATCCCATCCATGTTTGTATCGCCGAAAATTAATGAAAAAGATGCTTGCAGTGTTGTTTCTGGTACATTTATGTACGCCAAAGAGTTCATTCGTCCCTCACAGATGTACATTTCGCCCACACCGTCGGCTGCCATGCATCCCCAAATCATTAGGGTGCCACCACCATGTTTCACAGTGGGCACTATGCACTCTTCCTTATATTCCTCACCTACCCGTATCCTCACATAAGACACACCAGGTGTTCCAAGTACTTATAGTATTGAAATTATTTTACTAACATCCCAAAGAGTTTTACAAAGAAATTTGCTATATATTGACAATTTCACGCTAATTTTGAATAAAAGCAAGTGAAATGAAACGTACCTGAACATTTGATAAATTGGACCACTGAACTTTCACCCAATCTTCTTCAGTAAAATGACGATGTTTAAGAGCCTATACCAACCGTTTCTTTTTGTTTATTTTGGAAATCCATGGCTTCTTCCTGGCCTTACAGCCTTTCAATCGAGCTTCTACAAGCCGTCTTCTAGTGGTTAGAGCAGAGATTCTTTTTTTTGTTGCCCTGACAATTCAGCAGCTAATTGAAATGAAGATTTACTACGATTTTTCAATGTAAATCGTTTCAAAAGTCGGTCATCTCTGGGTGTAGTGATCTTTTTTCACCCACTTCTTCGACGATTTAAATGACTACCAGTATTCTTAAGACGTTTGATAGTGTGTATTGCACCGCGTATCTCGAACATTTCACTTTTCTGGCAATTACACATTGGCTATTGCCTTGTTCGTATAAAAATTGAATTTTCAACCGTTGTTCGTTGCTAAGCTCCTTATTTCTCGGCATGTTATACAGACAAGACCTCAAATTTAGATGAAATAAGCAACAATCGAGTGCACGTGTACAAACCAGAACAGCGAATGCAACCGACTTCTTCCATAAAAACCTGGAATTTCCAGTTATCATCTTGGGAATGTTTTATTGGCTGTCAGTTGAAATGACGTTTGGATTTTCATTTTAACTTCCTACTACGTAAGCAGTCATAAACAAATGAGGTGATTTCAAGTAACACACCCGCAGTTAAAGTAGAAAAATGAGGTTGCCTAATACTTTTGATTAAGGCTGTAGAATGTCACTCGAACTGTTGAAACTAAAAGCCAGCTGACCATTTTCTGGCTATATTGTATCCCCTATTAAGCAATGCTGTACTTAAAAAAAACATTTCCCATAATAGGGAAGCTGAAAATAAATGCACAATGAAATTTGTTTCCACACAAAATCCTTTCCACCTGCCTCTGATGTTTTGTTCCATTCGGGTCTCGAATGGAACCGATTCCGGTATCGATCGGAAGGTCCTCTCGGAGAAACAGGTGGATGCAGATTTTTCAAAATTTCGTTTCTCAGCCATTTACACATATTCGACCTTCATCGGAGGTGTGGAGCTGGGTGATTGGAGGTGTTTCTTTTTCCCAAGGGATGACACGATTTGTCTGTGTGTGTTTACCCTCCTGTGAATTTGCAAATTAAAATGTGACTTTTGTGATTGGAACAATTGAATCCAGTGACAGACTAAATGCCAAATTTAATAATGCAATGGGATCCGGTAATAACGAACATTCAGGGACTCACTCCATAGGGGAGAGCAAGAAGGGGGCACTTGCATCCCTCTGGACGTTCAAGGTCACAAAGGTGGACGTCAAGGTAGTCGGTGTTTTACATTGTATCATTGAGTTTGCCCCACTGCCATCAGTGGTTCGTAAAAAGTTCTATGGCATCTATGACTAACTCATTTGCTTGTTAAACCCATTTTGTACATCACATCAAAACTCTATATAATTTAGGGTATCGTCTGTGAGGGCGTACCGGGGACAATACCAGAAAGGAAGAAACAAGGCGTTCTATACCAATCTGTATATTTGCTAACCCACAGACAACCATCGACATACTCCCAAGATGAAATTTCGGTTCAGACTAATGGTTCAAGTGTCAGATTCTAGGAACTTGTATATTTTTTTGTGTATTCCATTCCGTAGGAACAGAAGGAAAAACCACTTTTCGGGAGCGTTATGCAATATTTTTGTTTTCACAGCTGCTATAGCCCAAGAGTCCCGGAGTATGGCTATAGCGGCCTGTCTGACAAATGCGTTTTTCCAGGGTCTTAAGTTACTGAATCGATCTTCAACCCACACCCATTTACGAATGACGCCAAGATTTATTTCAGATTTCCATCTTATTTTTTCGGTTTTGTTGATTTGTATGCTCTCAGCGTTAAATCCTAGGATCTGAAAAGTAAAGTCTGTATGAAAAACCAGATGTTAGTCTCTTTATAACGGTGAGTGATGAAGGTGATAGAGCAATCGGGTTGTCCTAAAAGAAAATGTCAAAACTAAAAAATTCTCTTCATTCTTAGCGGAGAGCAACATTTTCTTTTCTTTGCCTATCACTGCCAAAAATATTGCCATACTATTGCTTTTACTAAGAACTTTTCTGAAGCAGTTATTTCTCAGGATCTGATAATGACTGATACGGTTTCAGTATCAATTTCGGGATTTCAACTTCCGGTTCTATTTTTTATTTCCGGCTCAAAAAAATTCTTAAGATTGGCTATAGATACAACTTAGTTGATAACCGATATGAATTCAACATTAAATTGAGGGGGAGTAGGAGGTTCACTAAGGTTTTCCACTTCCTGTTCAGTTTTTTCCGAAAATGTGTATGTCTGTATAAAATATGTATGCAAAAGAAAATAAATATTGTTCATAGTTTCGTCGAAAATGAAGTCCACATCGTGAAGACGCTTTCTTCTTACCAATGAGTCCATTTTATGAGATTCTTTAGTAAATCCTTTTATTGATTATCGCTTGTGTGTGAATCACCCTCCCCCCCCCCCCCCCCCCTCCTTTTCAAAGTCATTTCTAATGAACCGTATTCAAAATGAATCGAACCCACTCATTTTATCCCACTGAAACGGTGGTTAGAGGATATTTATTGAGGGAATGTGCTATAGATGGAACTGTATTTTCTTAGAAGGTCGAAGGAGAATTGTCACCGTAAAAATCTATATCAATAGAATTGAAATGCTGTCTGTAATCAGTGTTTCTTTCAGGACTTTTTGGCCGGGGGCGAACGAAATTTTAAGGGAGGGGCAAGTTTTCTATTTGCCCTATATAAATATATCTAAATGCTGTGTCACATAAATAGAAACTAGATTAACATAAAATGTCCCTCGAGACATTTTATATTAACCTCATAATTAATCAGTATCCAAATGTCGTCTATTTTTGAAAGATTTAATTAAATCCTAAAATACTTTATATAGATCTTTTGTGTTAATATTGTTAAATAGGTCCCTAAAATCATAAGTTTGAAATCCCAATATATTTATAGTGTCTAACTTTGAATGAAATCATAACTGTTATTAATAATATGAGAAGATGAATTAATAACAATATTAGAAGTAATTTTATTAAGAATGGCTAATAGAGATTTACTAGTAACTGTTGCATGTGATTTATGTCCGATAGTTACAGATCTAAAAGAGATCGGGTTTTTATTAATTTTTGGGATCATAATAATATAAGGGAATCTTAGATTGTTGCAAGGTAATTTTAATAGTTTATGAAATGCAATAATTTTCTGAAATATAGCTGTTTGTGAAGAATCAATGCTTTTACATACATTGTGATTTAGAAAGTCGTTTAAAATTTGTATGTATATATATATATATATATATATATACATGGTGTCCTAAAAAGATTGAAACACGCTTTAATTCTTTATCTGTTGGAGATAAGTGGGCAATGTAAATTGCAAAAATGTTGAAAGTAAGGTAGGAAGTAAGACTACGTTAATGAAATAGTCCTCCCATTCATTTTCAAAAAGTTACACTTTTTAAATTTTTATACGACCCCCTTAGACAAATTAGGTCAATCAGAAATTTTTCATTTTTAATGCAGCACGATCGTTAAAAAGACCGCTTATCTGTATCTTTAAAATTGAGCGAGTTATATTTAATTGAATATTGAACATTGTGAATGGGGACCCTATATCCAATTAAAAATGTACATTTATGACATATCACAAAAAAGATAAAACTGGATGATAATACATAGGATATCCAACCGCGTAGTGAGTACCACTGCTTTATATGATCTCTGTCTATGTAATGTTTTATTTAGATGCATTTGTGATAAAAAAAAATTTGCACATATTAACGTATTTTTGATCTAAACAATTTCCATCGTCAATTTGTTTATAATCCCTATTTTCACTGATGAAACACCCTTTCGCATGGTACGGAAAAGTGGCATAAGTCAAATTTCTAAATAAGTCGAAAGATAAATACATATATATATATAAATAAATAAATAATTTCTAGCATTTTATATTTGAGACAGGCGCATCCTCTCTGGATGTTAGTGACTGTCATTCTGGCACATTAAATGTTCCGTATCGTGCATACCCGAGTTCCGGACTGGTATGGGTTTGTATTGGCAAGCATCCACTCTGCATTGACTTCAGCTGTATAGGACTGGCGGCCTTTCCTCGCCTCTATCGATCCGGCCCCAAAATATATTTTTCTCCCCCCGTCCCCTATCTCTTGCTTCCGCCCCCAGGCAGAGACGACGCTTTTTTCTTTTCTTACTCCATATCTCAGAAGGCCGCCTAAAGTCTTTTAGAACGAGAGAACCCAATATAACTTCCTCTTTTTCTTGTATTTCACCCGAAGTATGCGAGTGTCTAGTCAAATTGAATTTCAAGCTTTTAGCTCCGCACAAGCGTTTTTACGGATTGTCTCGTTTCATTTATAATTACGGCCAGAAAGAGTACCTTCGATGATTTTTCCCCTGTGGCTGCATTTATGGAGGGACGCGTTTTGACAGGTATCTATCTAGCTGAGTATTGACTGCTAAAAGGCCATTCAAAGTCGTCAGAATGTCATCCGTGAAGCGCTGCGCCGCACCGTACTGGGTCGTAACCGGATGATAAAGGTGCTCGGACGCAATCTCATGGAGGATCTCATTGTAAAAAAGTAATTGGAGAGTATGGCTCAACTCGACATTCTCATATTAGAATCCATATTTAAGTAGCTTGTAACATTTTTTCCCCTTTTGCAAGAAAAAATTAAAAAAAAATCTGTATTTGTTGGTCAATCATAACATGTTACCCTTTATTTTAAAGGGCTTAACAGATATTTCGACTGATATCAGGTTGGACAATGTACACCTCGTACATTCGTGTATATATATATATATATATATATATATATATATATATATACATATATATATATATATATATATATATATATATATATGTATTCACTCGTGTCTAAAAGTTAAGCATAATTCGTAAAATGAGAAAAATTCGGAGTTTATGGATACAATGGTTCACAATCAGTTGTGGAGAATGGTGGGACGAAGGTAAATCATTGTGCATATGCAAAATAGTTCAGTCGACATGCGCAAAGCACTGGCGCACGTTGGAATGAGTATAAAACGGCCTCAAGCGGCATATGCAGCTGAGGCAGAATTTCGCAATTGCGGTGGTACGGAGCGTTTAAACAATAAAAAAGGACGAAATATGTTAAAGATGCCAACTGGACATGTTTTTTGAAGGGACGAGTTATTGGAATCCGGTCGATCCCACTCCGAAACGTCTCGAATTCTGAATGTGCCTCAGTGTGTGATCTCTAGATTGTGGCAAAGGGTCCAAACCATTGAAGATGTTACCCGACGACCCGTACTAGGTCGGCCAAGGGTAACAACCGTTCAGCAAGACTGATATTTGGTGATAACTGCGCGACGTCAGAGGAACCGTTCTGCCAGACAACTAGATTCAGCCCTGACAGCCGCCACAGGAGTCACTGTTTCGAGACAAGGCAAACTGTTTACAGGAAACTCAGACACGTTGGTCTCTATGCCAGACGACCAGCAGTTTTCATCCCCCTGACGTCTGCACAGAAACGCGCATGTTTACAGTGGAGTTTAGAACATCGGCAGTAGAGTGGACAACAGTGGGGCAATGTGATGTTCAGTGACGAGTCCAGGTTTAGCCTGCAAACTGATTCTCGTCGTACCACGATCTGGAGAGAACGTGGAACGCGTTTTCACCCGGGAAACATCACGGAAAGACATCGTTTTCCGTTTGGGGTAGTCATGGTCTGGGCAGGCATCATGATGGACGGCCGCACAGACCTCCCCATCTTTGACACGCGGTCGGTTACCGGTCAAAGATACAAAGACAAAGTCCTTGAGCCAACCGTTCGATTATTTGGAGGTGCTGTTGGTTCTGATTTCATATTCATGGATGATAATACGCCTCCTGGCCGTGCGGCCTTGGTCGACGACTTCCTTCAAACTGAAGATATCCAGCACATGCAGTGGCTTACCAACTCTCCTGATCTGAATTCAATAGATCATGTGTGGGATATGCTCGGGAGACATCTTGCAGCCCTCCTCTACCCACCAAGCTCCGTTCTGGGATTGAAAACTGCTCTCCGTGAGGCTTGGAACTCCTTAAGCACACAACTCATCCAAACTCCCATCGAAAGTATGAGAAATCTTTTTGCAGCATGCGTGGCTACCCGAGATTCCCACACACTGTATTAGACTGCAGCTTCACATTGTTTTAATTATTCTGTTTCACTGAGGTTGACACTCGTATTGTGACCCTTTTTCTTTCAACCCTTTTCTTTGAATAATTTTTTTTTTTTTTTTTCAAATGGCCAGGCACTTTGATTTCTTTGAATAATAAAAGTCGTTATTATCCTTGTTTTGTATTGTTTTCTTCTATAATCTTATTACACCCGCATACCGCGTTACCTTCCATTCCGATGTAGATTTCCTGAAATTTTCACATAAACAGCAACTATGCTTAACTTTTGGACATAAGTATATATATATATATATATATATATATATATATATATATATATATATATATATATAAATAAATATAAATTAATAAATCCAATGTTAGAATGTATGTAGTAACTCATAATACACTATTCCAAAATTTTCTACAAAATACAAAGAAATAAAAGAAATTAAGACATAAAGAGGAAATAATAAAGCGTAATGCAGGTCATAAAGACAAAGACAATCAACAAATTTCGAAGATGAGGAATGAAAATAGGAAAACAAAAAAATCAAGCAAAAAAGCTTGCACATGGAAGAGCTTTAGGCTTAAGATAAGTTCATTTCGAAAAAATTCTCTTCAAGTCCATATATCCCTTCGAAATGAACACAAAAATGCTTGTTTCTGAAACACAAGATAGATTTTATCTATAAACTTGTGTTATATGGACGACAAGCATATAGATTGGAACAATAAAGGAAACATAAATACCTTAAAATACACTTCATTAGTGCAACCATGACGAGCAAAATATGACTAGACCAATGTTGCCATATGCAGAAATGAAAAGATGTGATTTGCTGTTGCCAAAGAGAGTAATAAAAACTGTACTGCGTAAAAGCAATAAAATGAGATATTCAACAGTTAAAGCTGCAAGATAAAAAGATGAAAATATAATTTCAAGAGAATGAAGAAGTACGGCTAAAATAAGATAATAAGGGGAGAATATGAGAATTTTAGGCTAATCGAAACTTATTAACTATACCATTTACTAAATATGCAGGATATTTATACATTTTACTGGTAATTTTGAGGTTATTAATGTGCAAAGCATGAAATTTTTTATCTGATAATCTATAAATTTTAAAAAGTTGATTAAGTATAATATTTCTAAACAATTGAATCGAGTTGCAGGAATTAAAAGGTAATAATTTATTAATATTAAATTAAAAAAAATCTTTTTTATCATATAAATTAGTAACTATCCCATGAGCAGGTTCTATAATTAGATTTAAATCCAAATAATAAATATTATTACTAATAGAAGTTTCATTAGGTATTAATTCCAAATTATCCGGATAGAAATCTATATCTATGACATAGTTATCAGTAAATACAAGACAAATCAGATCATCTACATATCTGTAAATTTTACAATCTGTTGAAGTAAAGAATTTTTCATATTGATATAGGTATAAATTAGCTAACATACTGCTACTACAGCCACCTTGTGGAACACCTGAGACTTGTAAGTATAATTTATTACCTTGAAAGATATAATTATTGAATAGAACAAAATGGAGAAGCTTAGGAAAATTGGTAAATTTAGTAAGATGAGAATGATTAGTAATATAAGCATTATATAAAGCTAAAATGACATCATATAGATCAGTGATCTTAATATTATTAAATAGATCTTTAAAATCAAAAGTTTGAAATCCTATTATTTTACCAAGTGTTTTTAATTTATTTTTTAATTCTTTACTGTTATTTAGAATAATGTAGTTATCACTAGAATCTCGTAAATTACTATTTAGTACATTTAAATAATTTAGTAATAATTTACTAGCAGTAGTGGAGTATGAATTATGACCACTCGTTACAGTTCTAAATTTAATAGGATTTTTATGAAATTTAGGTATAAGCACAATATATGGAAATGTCAAAAATTTATTATTAATATCTAAATCACTATACATATTGATAATTTTCAATTTGATACTATTAAGAGAGTGTGAATCAATTTTAAATAGACTATTATTTTTTAAATAATCTAGCAGATATTGAATATAGAATTTTTTACAAATAATAGCATAATTATTAGAGGCTTTATCAACATAAGTAATAACAAAAGATCTATGTAAATCATTAACAGAATGCTTTATATTATCCATATTATATATAGATCTAGATAAATTAATACTACAAATGGCATGTTTAATAGATCTCAAAATAGTAAATTTCCACATGTTAAATGCCTCTAAAGGCTGAGCATATTTAGAAGCTAATCCATAAATAAATTTATCAAGGTCCAGAATGATTGACTTTAAGACTTGTTTAGAATTATTACATGAAGGTAACCTGAATTTAGTGCCAAATGGCATTATAGTTCTTAAAGATTTATCTTTTACAATGGCTAAGTCTCCAGTAACTATATGACCCAAGTGTGGATTTATAAATTCAGCATAATTATCAACACTACAAATACACAGCATAATTATCAACACTACAAATGCATTTGCGCAATAAATTAAATGTATATTGTATTGTCATTCACATTCTTATACTACGCAGTTTAGTTTCTCTAACTTTTCATTTATGAACTATACTTATTCCTAATTCCTTTTGTATGCTTTGTATTAAAGAAACTTTCTATTTGCTAAGAAAGTATTCCCATACATATATATATATATATATATATATATATATATATATATATATATATATAATGTATGGGAAATTTTCAAATGAATTGCCTTTATTAGCTTTACATCACATAAGCATGTGATGTAGATTATAAATAAAATTATACTCTGTTATTAATTTTTTCGTAATGTTTTTTTTATATTAGACTAGCAGCGATTACCCGCCGTTGCTCGGGATTTACCATGCAAAACTGTGATAAAAATTACACCGGAACATATAGGGCCGTGAATCTTATACATTGTTTTTTCACTGTGAAAGATGTCAATTCATTGCATTATGTAAGAAAAATAAAATCATATATTATATAACTTATAGCTGCATAAGACAGAATCTTCCTCATAAAATGCTGATAATTAAATAACGATTTTTAACACTTTACAATTACATTCGTATTTAGTTGAAAAGTGTTTATGACTTTGTTCATTCTGTCTGTCTGTCTGACAGCACGATAACTACCGTAAATATGACTATCTAAATGAAATTTTAGCATGTTGTTCAGACGGTCTGTGGGACTTATGGGAATATAAATGAAGAATATCACCTAATTAGTTTTGGATTGAACCCGGGTTGAAAAAATGAAATACATTGAACTCTGTGGGACCAAATTTTTCAAACAATTTTAAGCGAATTTAAAATTCACAAATTGCTTCGAAAGTTTTAGGAAATATTCAAATTATCCCATACAATATATAAAAAAATGTTCAGCAAAATATATTCAGTAGTTTTTTTAAATAACAATTAAAATAATAATTAAACCCTTTATATGAAAAGATCACGTGATCATTATATGAAGAAAGCACTTGACCATTGTATGAAGAGATCACGTGACCCATTTCAAAATAAAATATGGCATCCATCTTGTGTCGAAATCGTGATTTTTAAAATTATTTTTAATTTATATTTAGTGTCGTATCCGTCCTAAAACCGCTTTATTTTTGCTTAATTTCTGTGCATCTGTATTCTGAAACAGCACAATTAGAATATATTTGAGTTTAAATGATCATCAAACTTTGATTATTTCTGCAACGAAACCTAATTTTTACTTATGGAGAATGCAAACTGATTAGACTGTAAGATGAGTTGTACAAGAATTGCTGAATTTCTTTAACGCCAAATTGTTTTGCTCAGGAGTCTGCAATATACATGATATGAATGAAACATTCATTGATTTTACATAGAGAAGCAGACGATTTAATAGCAGACTTCTTCGATGGAGTTTTATGCATATAGTTAAATTATTTTGGCCTCCATCGTTTTAAGTTTTTAAGTAGAATAAATTATTGTTAGGTTGGTGGTAGGGGAAGGAGGGTACGATCCCTGTGGATGCCTCCCCCATTTGGGTTCCGGTCTAAATTGGGTGGCACTTCCCGACCGTCCAAACAGTTACCTTACACCTTTCTGGTAGGTCGGACGGTCTGGGTTTCAACAACAACAACAGAGAGCCAGGCGGGGGCGCGGTAGCCCATTGGTTAGCGCGCAGGAGTTGCACTCTGTAGGCCCGGGTTCGATTCCAGCCGCTGCCAAAACTGCCGCCGTGTTCACGCGGAGTACGATCACGTTAAACATGTGGGTCCGTAAGTCCTTCCGAGAGGTTGGTGGTAGGGGAAGGTACGGTCCCTGTGGATGCCTCCCCCACTGGGTTCCGGTTTAAATTGGGTGGCACTTCCCGGCCGTCCAAACAGTTACCTTACACCTTTGTGGTAGGTCGGACGGTCTGGGTCTCAACAACAACAACAGAGAGGCAGGCGATTTATATTTCGATGACGTCATTTGAATCAAGTTCGCTTTTTTCGATGAAGTTTTAAATTTTCAAATGTAATAAATTATTGCAGTATTGTGATATATTACCGCTGAATATATCGCATTTTAGACACGTTTAAATAAAATTAAAGTTGAAAAGTGTTTCATAATCAATGCTTTATGCATGGTTGATCTTTCTTGTAATTTCCTTATACTTTTCGTTGTTGAGTAAGCCTGTGAGAAATAAACCATGGTGATAGTTTCCATTTAAATTTATATTTCAAGCCTGCGATTTTCGAAAGTGACTAATACGTTCAATAAACTCCCACAAAATTCGAAGACTTCATTGATTTTCTTAATAGGCTTTATGTTTATATGAAAAACCAATTCGATTACCTACAATCAACTGTTGTGTTTGACAGATAGAATAAAACCTGCTGTGTTTAAAAAAGATAAATGAAGACATAATATTTAGTTTAAAGAAAATTAGTTTATTAAATTGTAACTTCAATTATTTCAAATTAACAAATACAAAAAACACAGCTCACAGGCAGGCAACTCAGGAAGAATTAACATTAGAATTTTAGACATTAGAATTTTAGAATTTATCAACTTGGTTAAAATTAAAGAATTAGCATAAAACTTTACTCAAAACAATCTATTTTAAATTCCATCAAAAAATCATTAACAAAAATATTAAATTTAAATAATTTTAGAATTTAATCCAGGCTCTTAAAAATTATGAAGGTTTAGAAATTTGCTCTCAGAATACAGTTTTAGAATTTTAAATTTACAGAATAAATTTTGATTAAATGCATTTCAAAAATATTGAGAATTTAAGAAATTAGGAGTTTAAATATAACAGTAATATTCACCAGCTGGGTCATCAGACATGGGGGGGGGGGGGCGAAGTTCCAATCATTAGAGCTGCACTGGTTGGAGACAAAAAGTTCTAATAGTTGAGCTGACAGGAATAAAACTACACTGGTTTTCTGGAATTCACCCAAACTTGAAACAGGAGAGGATTCAGCATTTTCTTGAAAAGGATTGCAAACTCAGGAGATCAGACCTAACAACTACTTCTGGAACACTCGGATCTTTTTAGAACGGCCGTCCTCGTCAGAAACTACGTTCACGCAGCTCGCATAAGGAATTTTCACCACGTACTTTTCTGGAGAGTTACGTCGCGAATTCCGCGATAAAAGCTTGAAAAATGCATAATTTAAATTAAAACAACTAATGAAAAAAAAAAAAAAAGAATAACGCGAGGAACTTAACGTTCCATTAAAAGGTCGCGTGGAACATAAGTTCCATTCGAAAATAAACAACGCGCTTCTCGCGCTAACCACAACGAAGGATTTCAACAAAAAACTGAAACTGAAAAGTTCTGCGCGCGTATTTATACTTGCGGCAAAAGGGCGAGTTTAGATAAACGGCAGCAATTAAAATTCGCTTACCGAAATTAGAATTGCCAAAATAATACTCCTAATTCCGAGAGCAGACGATCCGAAAAAAAACGCGAACCAATTAAAAAAATCCCAAATTCCAAAGGGGCGCGAAAAACGCTTAGGTGGCGCCTTTAATCGCAGTAAAAAGCCCGCAAAACAGAATTCCGAAAATGGCCGCAACTGAAATTTTTGAATTACAGTGAGACATGGAAATAACTTGAAACTGTAGAACAAACGGAATTTCTAACCAAAATGGGAAAATGAGACATCAAATTAAAGGGAATTTTAAGGGGAATCAAATAAATAAATAATTTTTAAAATTTGCAAATCAAAAGTAATATTAATTTAAGGAATGGAACATTTTTAACTAAGAATATTATAAAGAAAATTAATTTAGAAGATTAAAAATATTCTAATTAAAGAATAAATGAAAAGCCAATAAATATTATTTAAATATTACCAAATTAAGAATATTGAGCCAGGGAAAAAGAAATAAAAGTAAATTTTCAAATCCCCAAATTATCTAAATTCTAAAGCAACCCAACACATTCCTTCCACCTATCCCCCAAAAATTTTTCATTTGAAAAATGAAAAATTTTTGATAATAAAATAAAATATCTATCAGAAGTTACCAATTAAGCATAACAATTTTTTATCCGAATTCAACCTCTATTTCGGAATAAGCAATTTGTTAACAAACTATAAACTAAAACAAGAATTATATAACAATGAATAAATTTTTGTACATCAGATCACTAAATTTGTGTAGACAAAAGTAAAGGTAGAGGATTTGATATTGATTCTCATTAGCTATAAATAAAAATAAAAATTTTTACGAAAACATTGGACCAGCCAAATAGTTTTCAAAGAATCGAAACATTGAATTTTGAAAAGGTACCTTGAATAACCAATGAGAAACAACTCTCACTTCCACTACAAAATATAAATACCAGCTGGAAAGAGAAAAAAAAAATGTGTAAATAGAGTGATCTAAAAAAATAAAACAATGTACATAAGTTGTATAAAATAAATAAAATTTCAATAGAAGTGTCAAATGACAATTGACACAATAACAATTATTATCAATAAGTAACAATAATATACTAAAATTTCAAAGACACAAGTATCTATTCATGTCCATTCAGAACTACACATAATATCATCTGCATTCTGCAGTTGTTTAATATACACTGCCACTTTTATCTTTGCAGTACTCTAATACTTTTACCGACATCAAATATATACCAAAAAAAATATCAACATATGTGATCAGAACTCATGTCATGGACCACGTAATCAAATATTTGCAGAAATCTGCACTCTCAATAACAATAAATAAGTAACTATATATCTCTCTATAAATATAATCAATTCATATAATCCAAATTAATCTTTTCTCAATCACCATCTAAATCCTGCAGTAATCTGCAATAACAATAACAAATTTTATCTTAAAATCAACATCAATTAAATCCAGTTTGCAGCATTCTGCAATGTATCAATAACAAATACACACACATAAAAATTATACATTAAAAAAAAATTATGTTGCGCAACAATAAAAAAAAAAAAATGTCATTCTAGTTTTTCCTTTGTCGTAAATTATATCTTTGTGTTGGAATTATATCATTCTCATGAGATGTATTACTTGCTGAATTATCAGATTGTGCACAAGAAAAGAACACAGAATCTCTTTCTGGAATTTTTGTTAATCTGTCAATGTGCACCAACTGAATATTTCGTGTGTCATTTACATGTTGAATTTTAAAGTTTACATTAGATGTTTTTTGTATAACTTTAAAAGGACCTTTATTAAGTTTGGAGAGTTTCTTACAATGTCCTCTTGGAAAAACAGGAATGTATAAATATACTAAATCTCCAACTTTTATATCTTTTATAACAGCAGACTTATTTCTGTATGTCTCTTGTGTTTTAGCTGCTTTAAGTAAGTTCTTCTTTACTATTTCAAAAGATTTTTTCATACGAATTGCCAAATCCTGACTATAATCACTAACAGTGGTAAAATTTTGTTCATTTAAATTAAAAAGAAGATGATGTGGCAAAATCAATTCTCTACCATAGAGAAGATTAGCTGGAGACTCACCAGTCGAGGAATGGATTGAAGTTCGGGGGGCCAGCAAGGCAAAAGATAAATGTCGATCCCAATCCTCTTGTGTTTCAGACACTAAATGACTAAGTGTGTTAATTATTTTACTGTTTAAACGCTCGCAGACTCCATCCGATTGTGGGTGATAGCTAGTAGTGGTATGTTTTTCAATACCTAATTTTTCATACAACTTCATGGCAGCATTCGAAATGAAATTAGAACCTTTGTCAGTGATAATGTGTTTTGGCACACCATGAAGAGAAAAGAAGTTTTCTAAACAATTTAAAATAGTTTCAGATTTAATATTGGGGATAGCATAAGCTTCTGGCCAACGAGTAAAATAGTCCGTAATCACCAGTATGTACTTATTGCCAGAGTAAGTTAGAGGCATGGGGCCAATACAATCCATAGCTATTCTTTCCATAGGGTAAGTAGAATTTGGAAACCTCTGTAAAGGAGCTTTTTGTTTTTGTTTAAATCCTCTTTTCTGTAAACAATCAGGACAACTCTTAACATAATTTAAAATTTGAACATACATCCTAGGCCAATAAAAGTGTTGCTGAATTTTCCTCAAAGTCCTTCTAAAACCACCATGTCCTGCAGTGATCGAATCATGACAATAATTTAGAATATCAGAGATCAAATTTTGTGGAACAACAATACGCTCTTTTCTTTGATATTTTAATTTAGGTTTTCTATTAGTACAATATAATACATCATCTTTTAAGAAAAACATTAAATTTTTAGGGAATGGGTCAATATTTTTATCTAAGCATGAGCCAATTCTTATACAATTAGGGTCAGAATTTTGAGAATTACGTACTCTTAAAAGAAGGTTTGTATCAACATCCAAGTCTATAGTGTTTACTGTTACATTATTTACACATCTAGATAGATAATCAGCTGTTAAATTTAGGCGACCAGGTTTATGAATAATTTTGTAATTAAACTGGGTCATGGACATTATCCACCGTGCTATCCTAGAAGTGGGGTCTTTTAATTTTAAAACATTTGAAAGGGAGGCCTGATCACAATAAACAGTAAAATGTTTTCCCAAAAGGTATTGCTTAAAATAGGATGTTGCCCAGACAGCTCCTAAAGTCTCTTTCTCGACTGTGCTATAGTTTATTTCTGCATCTTTTAGTTTTTTACTAGCATAAGCAATAGGGTGCAAAAATCCATCCTTTCCTTCTTGACAGAGAACTGCTCCAAGAGCAAGATTTGATGCATCGGTACATACCGAAAACGGTTTTGAAAAATCAGGGAGATGTAAAATGGGTTCTTTAAGTAATTCGGATTTTAAGGTTTGATAAGAATTTTCTGCTTCAGGGGTCCAAGAGAATTTAATATTTTGCTTAGTTAAATTAGTTAAGGGAAGAGCTTTTAAGGAGTAATTTTCAATAAATTTTCTGTAGAAGCCAGTTAATCCTAAAAATTGGCGAATTTGTTTTTTAGAGGTGGGTTTTTGAAAATTTTTAACAGTTTTTAAATTTGAGGGGTCAGGCTGGACAATACCTTCAGAAACTTGAAAACCCAAATAATTTATTGAAGATTTAAAAAAATTGCATTTACTTGGTTTTAAACATAATTTATGTTGAGATAATCTATCAAATACTACCTTTAATTTCATTAAGTGTTCCTCAAAGGTTCTAGATGCAATAACAATATCATCTATGTAAATAGAAATTTGTAAAGGGGAAAGCTTAGCTAGGACGATGGACATAAGTCGTTGAAAGGAGCTGGGGGCATTTTTCAAACCAAAAGGGACTCTTTTCCATTCATAGTGGCCAAAAGGTGTAGAAAAGCCACATTTGTGTGTGTCGTCTGGGTGCAATTTCATTTGATAAAATCCAGATGTTAAGTCTAATGTAGAAAAATATTTCGCACCACTTAAACTATCAATCAATTCAGTGATATTTGGCAGTGGAAAAATATCATCAATAGTTTTATCATTTAATTTTCTAAAATCTGTTACTAATCTTAATGTTCCATCTGCCTTTTTAACAAACAGTACAGGTGCGGAGAATGGTGAATCACTTTCTTGTATAATATCATTCTCAAGAAGTTCATTAATTTGTCTATCTAATTCATCTCTTACATGATAAGGAACTCTATAAGGTTTCTGTTTAACAGGAATATCATCTTTTAAGTTAATGTTATGAAAAACTGTATCACACCCCTTTAAATCTGGAATAGAATTAGCAAAAATATGTTTATAATCATTAATTAAACTCTCTATTTGTCTTTTTTCATTATAGTCTAAGTGTGAAAGATCAAAATTTCCTCCCCAAACATCAAAATTATCACCACTCTCTGCACTTGACTCAGTAATATTGTTAACTGAAAAGGAAGATACTACTGTGATAGGAGCAATTTTTGCTAAATTTGAATGCTTATTTATGTGCAACTCATCAGTTGACAAATTCAATACTTTTACATTATATATATTAGATCTAGATACATTATTTACTGATCTAGCGACCAGAATTTTACTGTTGTTTAAAGGCTCAATCATCACAGTAGGTGAATTAAATTTAACAATCTCTTTTAATTTTAGCTGTATGAAAGCCTCCGATAGAGGAGGAATTGTGTATTTCCTAAGTGCATAGCACAAATTATCCCTATATTTTTCAGAATTCAAAGTATTTTCTCTGTTAATTTCATAATTATTAAAGAATTGAGTTGCATTAGATAATGAAAATGGTACAGATTCATCCTTAATTGCAAAAGGCACAGTTACAATATTATTGTATAAAACATTATTACTAAAATCTATTGACATCTTATAACCCTTTAAAAATTTCACACCAAGTATTGCTGAATAATTACAAGAATCACAGTCCATAATATAAAAATCAACATTAAATATTTTGTTATTTAAATTTAAATTAATATTCAATTTTTTGGAAACTTTTATAATATCACTAGAGATGCCTTTTAAATTTATATTACATTTAGTTAATTGACTGTCAGGTATATTTAAATGAGATAATACATTTGTAAACAACACATTAATAGAAGCACCAGAATCAATAAGTATAGGAATATCAACATTATTTATCATACCAGAAATCACTGGTAGAGACAAATTCTGTAATGAAATCAAATTTGAATTTTTCATCACAGGTAACACCCCAAGGGCTTCAGAAGGTAAGTTGGAGTGAAAACTCCCTTCACCCTTACTTAGTTTAAATTTTGTTTTTCACTGTCATTTTTATCACTCCTAGGTGTATAAAAAGTGTTGTAACTCATTTTAGGTTTAGTTTCATTTATGTCAGGCTGAAAGCTTTGATTTGGCTGATGGTAAAAAAATTGAGTAGGTTGTTGAAATCCCTGCGTTTGTTGTGGAAAATAATTATATGGATAGTTTTGTGAAGGTTGTGGAAAAGAAAAAGGTTGTTGATACATTCGAGTAGGCAGAGACCTAGAATTTCTGTTGAACCTGTGTGATTGAGGATATTTCCTACAATCCACACTTATGTGACCTAATAGACCACATGAAAAACACCTTCGGCTATCCTTTGTCACTCTAGTTTGAGGCAGCTGTGGTTTGGTGTTAATCTGAGTTTGCAACTCAGCAAGCCTTTTAGTGAGGTTCTCTACCTCCATTTTATTTCTCTTAAGCTCATCATGGAGCTGCTTATTTTCAGACTCTCCAAGACTCATAACATATTGGGGATCATCCCCATGTTGCTTGCTCCACACCTCTTCCTCCGCCACAGCATGCCTTTTTGCAGAGTCAAAACTCTTGTGGTTTTGAGGTAGGATTAGCCGTTTGAAATGAGGCTTCAAGCCTTCAATGAAAACCGAGCACAAGACATCAAGTCTTTGCTGGTTTGCCACTCTGTCATTTAGTAAGCCAGGTGAAACAGTTTTGTATGAGGAAGCCTCAACTCTAGCAGCAAACTGACGCACAGATTCATTTGGTCTCTGATAACTCTGCAGAAATGCTCTCAAGTTACTGTGTAAACATTCTATTGAGGAAAATCTGTCGCGTAAAGCTTTAAGAATTTGAGAGAAAGATTTCTCTTCTTTTAACTTAGGATTATCTCTAATAAATCTTGCAGCTATGCCTGACAGTTTTAACTTTAAAACTAAGACCTTGTCTGACTCAGACCAATTTGCATGGTCAGCTAACATTTTAATTCTATCTATGTAATCCTCTAATGGGAGGCCAGATTCCTCTCCTGAAAATACTGGGATTGAATCCAAAAAGTCTCCTATTGAAGAGACTGTTTTAAAATTACTCATTACATTACATTTAGAAGAATCTATTTTTAATCCCTGTTCATTTAAGTCATATTGTTTACTATTAACATTTGAATCAATATTTTTGTTACCAACAGAATTTACATTATCAGAGGTTACCTCAATGTTTATTTTAGAAGGTAAATTTCTTTCCAATAAGGATAGCCAAGTTTTCTTGGTACTAGCAACCTGACTTCTGGGAATTAAATCCCAATCTTTACCATCATTTGAATTAGTAAGAAATGAAGGAAATGGCTCTTTACCAACAGAGAACATAGCATATAATAAAGTTTCAAAAGGCTTATCTTTAGAGCCATCTCCAGTTTCATCTGACCCAAATACAGAAACATACATACAGTTACTTTCTCTAACATCATCCATAATTGCAATACAATTGAAAGTTTAATACTACTAATAAATATTATAAAACATGAGAGCAATTTCTAGACTGGTACACGGCACCAAAACTACTGTTGTGTTTGACAGATAGAATAAAACCTGCTGTGTTTAAAAAAGATAAATGAAGACATAATATTTAGTTTAAAGAAAATTAGTTTATTAAATTGTAACTTCAATTATTTCAAATTAACAAATACAAAAAACACAGCTCACAGGCAGGCAACTCAGGAAGAATTAACATTAGAATTTTAGACATTAGAATTTTAGAATTTATCAACTTGGTTAAAATTAAAGAATTAGCATAAAACTTTACTCAAAACAATCTATTTTAAATTCCATCAAAAAATCATTAACAAAAATATTAAATTTAAATAATTTTAGAATTTAATCCAGGCTCTTAAAAATTATGAAGGTTTAGAAATTTGCTCTCAGAATACAGTTTTAGAATTTTAAATTTACAGAATAAATTTTGATTAAATGCATTTCAAAAATATTGAGAATTTAAGAAATTAGGAGTTTAAATATAACAGTAATATTCACCAGCTGGGTCATCAGACATGGGGGGGGGGGGGGGCGAAGTTCCAATCATTAGAGCTGCACTGGTTGGAGACAAAAAGTTCTAATAGTTGAGCTGACAGGAATAAAACTACACTGGTTTTCTGGAATTCACCCAAACTTGAAACAGGAGAGGATTCAGCATTTTCTTGAAAAGGATTGCAAACTCAGGAGATCAGACCTAACAACTACTTCTGGAACACTCGGATCTTTTTAGAACGGCCGTCCTCGTCAGAAACTACGTTCACGCAGCTCGCATAAGGAATTTTCACCACGTACTTTTCTGGAGAGTTACGTCGCGAATTCCGCGATAAAAGCTTGAAAAATGCATAATTTAAATTAAAACAACTAATGAAAAAAAAAAAAAAAGAATAACGCGAGGAACTTAACGTTCCATTAAAAGGTCGCGTGGAACATAAGTTCCATTCGAAAATAAACAACGCGCTTCTCGCGCTAACCACAACGAAGGATTTCAACAAAAAACTGAAACTGAAAAGTTCTGCGCGCGTATTTATACTTGCGGCAAAAGGGCGAGTTTAGATAAACGGCAGCAATTAAAATTCGCTTACCGAAATTAGAATTGCCAAAATAATACTCCTAATTCCGAGAGCAGACGATCCGAAAAAAAACGCGAACCAATTAAAAAAATCCCAAATTCCAAAGGGGCGCGAAAAACGCTTAGGTGGCGCCTTTAATCGCAGTAAAAAGCCCGCAAAACAGAATTCCGAAAATGGCCGCAACTGAAATTTTTGAATTACAGTGAGACATGGAAATAACTTGAAACTGTAGAACAAACGGAATTTCTAACCAAAATGGGAAAATGAGACATCAAATTAAAGGGAATTTTAAGGGGAATCAAATAAATAAATAATTTTTAAAATTTGCAAATCAAAAGTAATATTAATTTAAGGAATGGAACATTTTTAACTAAGAATATTATAAAGAAAATTAATTTAGAAGATTAAAAATATTCTAATTAAAGAATAAATGAAAAGCCAATAAATATTATTTAAATATTACCAAATTAAGAATATTGAGCCAGGGAAAAAGAAATAAAAGTAAATTTTCAAATCCCCAAATTATCTAAATTCTAAAGCAACCCAACACAACTATTGGAGGAATTTTAATATACTCCAAGGAAGAAGATTACTCAAGACAGGGTACTTCAGAAAATCATGAAATTAAAGATTGAGATGGATTTGCCAAATAAACCAGAAATCCTGCCTGGCCCTATGGACCCTATATTATTGAGTGCGATGGGAAGAGAGTACAAAAGAAAAGCACAAGTGATGTTTTTCTGAGGCAATGGCCTTAGAAACTATCTCACTTCTCTACCCTTTGACGGACTGGATACATATTTATACTGATGGGTCCCAAAAAGCACATGGAGAGAATGTCGGGGCCGGTGTTTACTATTGAATATACGATATGTTTTCATATCTTATATCTCTTGGTCCGCATTCATCTTCCTTCGAAGGTGAGGTTGAGGCCATCAGAATAGCCACGCAACTTCTATTGTTGAGTACAGAGGTTTTTATTAATGCAGTGATTTTGTCTGACTCAAAGGCTGCAATTCAAGCGGTTACCAATTTCAATTGCGTGGATTCCTCAAGAGTTAGAGACTGCATTCTGAATCTGAACATTTTGAGAACCAAACTAAAGATCATTGTGCTTCAGTGGATTCCTTCTCATTGTGGAATTTTTCGTAATGAGAGGGCTGATTTGCTGGCGAAGGAAGGAACAAGAATTGTTCAATCCCCAAATAGCTCAATCCCTTATACAACTATGACAAGAATCATTAAGCATACTATGAAAAATAATTTTGAATCTGTACAGTCGAGGCTAATCGAAAACAAGACTTGGAAGTCCACCCTTAAAAAGATCCCCCAGTTTTCCGAGATGTCATGCAGTTGCAGCGTTTCGTCTGGAAACTGGTCACGACTGTTTAGCTAAATATCTTCATAGATTTAATCTAATATCAAGCCCAAACTGTGTAGTGTGTGGTGCTAACGCAGCTATGGATGCTGATCATCTAATGAACTGTCCAGGACTCTCTGGTGACATGTACAATAGGTATTGGAGTGCGAGGGAGAGGATGCGGGCCCTTCAAGCTGTCTGACTGTTTTGAAATTGTGTTTTTGTCTACCGTCCGTGTATTTCCTATATTTGTTTTATTGTTGTTATTGTTGCTTGTTCATGTTTCTTGTTTCTTGTAATAGTTTTTCTCCTGTATTTTTGGTGTTGTGTATTAGTACACCAGTGAATGATTTGTATCAAGTGCTGCTGCTAGAAATAATTGATTTTCACGTTTTAAACCAACTATTTCCAATCTTTTTCGTTGGGAATCATGGAGTTAAGAGAGTAGAACTATTCGGAAAAAGTTTTCTTTTCCATTAATATATCGACAACCCCTGGTCTTAGAAACTCGAAACTTGGACTAAATTTATGGGTGGCTATTTCAAAGCTTCCCACCAAATTTCATTAAATTCGGTTCAGCCGTTCTCCCGTGATGATGAGACAAACGAAAGTGTCGTTTTTTACTAATATGTCGAGAACCGTTGGCCGTAGAAACTCGAAACATGGACTGAATTTTAAGTGAGGTTATTTCAAGACTACCCACCAAATTTCATCCAATTCGGTTCAGCCGTTCTCCCGTGATGTTGGATCATACATACATACCTTACATACATACTTTTCTTCTTTATATATATAGATAAGAAGGAACAATATGGCTGCCATTACCTTTGTTACCAACTGCAGAAATCAAAACCTATTTAAAATAATAGTAGTAACACTCCTGAGGTAACACTCATGAGATGTACAGGGGACACATATTAAATTTAAAATTTAAAATATTAATTATTATATTTTAAAGGAATCACTTGCAATTTTGTTAATTAAAATGTAAAACCATATTTTTTAATTCATATACAAAAGCTAATCTAGTTTGAAAGCATGAAAAGAGACTTCCTTGTGTTTGTGTGTTTTGAGTTGGGACATGCAAATTTATTACTTGAAAACTAAAAATAATAGAAAATAGCTAATATTTTTAAAACATAAACACTTTAAGGAGTGCATTTTATTAATAAACTAATGGTACCAATATATGTTCTAAAAGTATAAAAGAAATAATTTTATTGGTATCAAATATGGGCTCACAGATTAAGACATCAAGCAGGCGGTCATTTTGAAGTATATATATATACAGGTAAATATGTATATATATGCACTCATTGCCATAAAAATTTGTGTACCAAGAAGTAATTGTGGGATCGCAACGAAACTTGGCATGAAGGTACGTGTCAGGCTGATATGCAAATGATTAGAAATACAGCGTGATTGCGTAATGCCACTAGAGGTCGTTGAACGTCGTTTGTCCTGGCGCAGAAAAAAGATACGCAGAGGCTTTCTTGCCTGTATTTAATCGGTTGCGGAGGGACACTTTTTCGTTAGGGATGCCGTTACGCCGCTATCGAAGATAATATGATCAGCTGTCAGAGTTCGAGAGGGGAAAAATCATTAGGATGATGGAAGCCAGGTGGTCAGCTCGCCCAGTAGCCCGCTACCTAGGCTGTTCTGACTTTATTGTGAGGAAGTGTTGGGATCAGTGGACGAGAGAGAGGTCGCATACACGACGGCCAGGCTCAGGACGCCCTCGGCAGACAGTGCCGAGAAGTCCGTCACATCACCCGATACGCACGCACAGTGCTAACTGCATCGTTGTCTGCCATCCGGACACAGTCAGCACCTTCACAACGGGTTCCTATGTCTATCCGTGCCAGCGAGAGGCCCCTGGCTGAAGGATATTTGATATCGCTGGCCCATTATGTAATCTGCCAATGACACCCACCCACCGTCGCCTTCGCTTGGAGTGATGTCGCGCTCGACAGGATTGGACCGTAACCGAATGGAACCAAGTCGACTTCAGCGATGAATCGAGATTCAATTTGGGCAGTGATGACAACCGTGTACGTGTGTTGAAGTCACGTGGTAAACGCCTCAATCCTGCCTTCGCTTTACAGCGACACACTGCTCCCACAACTGGTGTGATGGTATGGGATGTCGTCGTATACGACACCTGGTCACCTCTAATATTGATCCACGGACCCATGACAGCCCAGCGGCACGTTTGTGACATCTTTCAGCCACATGTGTTGCCACTCATGGCAGGGCTCCCAGGAGGCATTTTCAACATAACAATGCTGGACCACACACAGCAAGGGTGTCACAGGAATGCCTCCGCCGCATTATACCACTCTTCCCTGGCCTGCCCGATCACCAGATTTGTCACAGATCGAGTATGTCTGGGATCACTTGGGACGGCAGTAGACAACCTACGAGTTTGGTTGAACTAGAGGCGCGCTTGCAACAACTGTGGAATGAGATGAAGCAGGACACCATACGGGACTTGTATGCCTTAATGCCCGCTCGTATCGCATCGTGTATTTATAGGTGGCCCAACAGGGGTACTAGAACCTCCATTCATTTGTAGTTTTTCGTGTAATGAATGATCCTTTTGCTTTGCTTTTGTATCACTTACTTATATCAACGTTGCACTCACGTATATAAAATTTCGTTCGATTCTAACAACTCTTTTTTGGTGCGCAAATTTTTATGGCAATGAGTGTATGTAATAGTGTATAAGTGATTTGTTACTTTCCCTGCAATACATGCTATGGTATAGGGAAAGTATTGGAATCGTGCCAAAAATCGCACTTTGAGTTTTCGACGGATCTACACGTTTTGGGACCTCTAGAATACGAAGAAACTATTTTCAACGTGTTGTCTGTGCGTGTGTTTGTCTGTGAAAATTTTGTATCCACTCTATCTGAAAAACTAATGGACCGAATTTCATAAAATTTGGTAGATAAGTCAACTGTGGGTGGCCCTGCTACCCCCGGGTCGGGTCACTCATAGAAGTGGTTACGGATCTTAGCTCTGTAGCTCTGCTCCTCCAACCCGGGGGGCATAATAATCGGGTTACCTGGTAGTCGATGTTGAACTGTTCGTCGAACTGGTCAGACTATCAGGCTGGTTAGACTCTTCCGGGTGACTGTGACCACTTGACTGTGCCTATTCATGGCCTGAGCCAAGGTCCGGTCGGTGGCTGGGGTCGGGCTTGGCGGGTGTTCTTCGGGACCCTGCTCAGTGAATGATCCCGTAGAGAACTTGGCCCCTGGCTGCGGCTTTGCCGGATCGGAGATTTTGCCTCCGTGCCTTCTCCCCTTGTAGTCGGCGTAACCCATAGGTTGCCGCGGGAGTTGGACCTTACTCTCTTACTCCTGCTGCTGATTAGATTTTAAAACGATTTGGGATAAAAGAACCTGCCTTTTTTTGTGAAATGGTCCGCAAAAATAGCCTGTATCCACTCTAGCTGAGAAACCAATAGACCCGATTTCATAAAATTTAGTATAGATAAATCACTTGCAGGTTAATCTGGTGCTGATTAGATTTTGGTACTATTTGGAATAAAAGAACGTGCTTTTTTTTTTGCGAAATGGCCCTCAAATATCGTTAAATCGAAAAATAAATAACTACGTCGTAAGGTTTAACAATTATATTCTCTACTTCTTAATTTTGAAGCAGCATCTTCTCCGGGGAAAGAAGAGTCTAAATTTAAATAGGAGGCGTTCAGATTCCGGACATGAGAGGATGCTGGTGACCAGGTTATCGAGCTGTGAAGCACGAGAGATGACACGAGAAAAGGCGGACCCTGTACATACTGATGTATTATGTGTAAATTACGTTAATGTAGTTATTTTTATGATTTTTAAAGTTTTAAGAATAAACTTGTTGTTTTTATAAAAAGATGCCTGCGTGTTCATACCGACACCTTCACAAAGTATGCTCAAATGTGTTCATTAAATGCTTATTTTATACGTCATTTTTGACGACGAAAAGAATAAGACCAACCCCATTACTCTAGGACCAGCCGTTCTCGAGATATTTTAAATCTTTTCGCATTTTCGCTGCGCCACCTTTGAAAATAAGTCCAGTTATCAAATGAATACAAAAATTGAATTAAAAGTGTAAATTCAGTGTCGTTTAAAATAATGATGGCTGTTATTTTGCGCCATTGAATTCAATTTACTGAATTATTGAAGAAAGAAAGAGAACTTGAATATGAGGAAGGCATGTGCTGTCCACATCAGATTTTTAAATATGTTTTACTAAAATCGTGTTACCAAACTGAATTTGAATATTTCCTAAAATTTTCGAAGCACTTTATGAATTTTAACTCTTCTTGAAAAGTGCCATAGGGTTTAATGTATTTCATTTTTTTGGCCCTAGTTAAATTCGAAACTAGTTCGGTGATATTATTCATCTTCATTCCCAGACATCTCACAGACCGTCTCAACAACATACTAACATTTTATATAGATAAAGTTATCTTGCCGACGGACAGACAGACAGAATGAACAAAGTCATAAACACTTTTCAACGATGTTGGAAAGTGTTAAAAACGGGGCCCTGGTAACTCTTCTACTCAATGAATATGTCTTTGCGATTAAAATTTTGTTAATAAATTTAAATGAATTAAATTTTAGTGTTTTTCCGAAGTAGTATTTTTTCTTAAATCTGCACACTTTCATTGATATGTGGTAAAAATTGGGTAGTGATACTTAGATTGGATACAGAGATATGAACTTTTCCTTCAAGTGCTGCCTCTAAAAGCGGAGTCTTGGAAAAAGGTAATTTATGTGCCATTTTCCAAAACTTCGACATTTTATGTTTTGGAAACTCTAAGGTCTAGAGAGTAACCTGGTGGTAGCAACAAATTAAAAAAATCTGACGTGAGCAGCACATGACTTTCCGTACAGACTCATATCCATGTTCTCTTTATTTCTTTCATGACTCATTTAATTAAGTTTTATTGCATAACATAACAGCCATCATTATTTTAAATGACACTGAATTTGCATTTTTAATTCAATTTTCGTTCTCATTAGGTAACTGTACATTTTCAAAGGTGGCGTAGCGAAAAAACTAAAATATCTCGAGAACGGCTAGTCCTAGTGTAATGGGGTATGTCTTATTCTTTTCATCGTTAAAACTGACGTATAAAACTAGCATTTAATGGATATATTTGAACATACGTAGTTTTTTTATTTTAGGTTTTGACGATTTTTGCGGGGTATTTTTTTTTCGAAATCTAATCAGCACTAGGGCCACCCACAAGTGACTTATCTACCCAATTTTGTGAAATTGGATCTATTAGTTTTTTAGCTAGCGTGGATACAGGCCATTTCGCAAAAAAAGGCGAGTTCTTTTATCCCGAATCAGCACCAGGGTCACACACAAGTGACTTTACTTACCATTCGTGTTTGAGTTAGAGTGGATACATACATTATACAGACAGGCACACACACACAGACGTCACGCTAAAAATAGTTTTCTCGTATTCTAGTGGTCCCAAAACGTGTCGATCCGTCGAAAACTCGAGTTGCGATTTTCGGCATGATTCTAATACTACCCATGCATTGCAAGGAAAGTAAAAAAATGAAAATCCAAGTGAGTGGGTCGAAAACCCAGACCACTCGGCTTACCCTAAGGTACGAGCAGCAGTTTGAGTGGCCGGTCAAGTTAGTGGGTGTCATTTCCAAATTTAATTGGGCGATTTGTCATTGAACGACTCGGCTTTTATCCACACGCAACTAGCAACAAACACCCTGGCGAATGGAACGCGAATAACTTCCGAACGTTGCAAAAAAGCCCCATAACCGACACTTTATGTTTTCAAGAACATTTTAGACGAAGAATTGAAATAAGAATGACGCGAAAGCAACGAACCGCATATGCATCGGAGAAATCTAGCGAATAATAGTCGGCGAACGTGGGCCAAAGACCAAAATAAGAATGAGAAATGTAAAGAAAGAAAAAAAATAAAAAAGGCGCGGCGAGAAAGTGAAAAAGAATGGAACGCACCCGAAAGTCGTCAAAAAATAAGAGTGAGTCATTTTTCTCGGGCGTTGAAAAAGGTTAACGTGTGTTCGGAAACTGTGTCAGAGAAAAGAACACACAGCGGCCGAAAGACAGGTTAAACGTGTAAGAGTTCGAACACGAATGATTTCTGTAGTACGAATATGGAAATCACTCGATGTTGAACCCGTCTTATAACGGGATACTCAAACTTATGTGAAAAGGTCTCTTCCCCCGTCTGCAACACTTGCGCTCCTAAAATTCTCGGACTCGCACTTTCCCGACTTACGTTACTTACGACCCTCGTTACTTACGTATGTACGACCCCTTGACATCCTCTAACAAAACAGACCCTCGTCAAGGATAGCGAAACTCGCTCGATTTTGTATCAAAAATATTGAATGAATGATTTCCACGAAGTAACAGGTATTATCTAATCCATTTAATTTAAATTTCACGTATCGAATGACATTTCTCAAAAGTCGCCAAGTCAGCGATATTGTGACACATGTATCGCCGAGCGTGACTGTCAGACAGAACATCTACGTACATAATGTAGGTAAATGTTCTTTGTATACCTAAATGTTACTATTGAAAAAGAGCCCCCATTTGACGTATTATAGGATAATAATGGATCGAAATGGAATGCTTCTTGTGCCAAGACACGGCTACTGTATTGCGGAACGAACTTTATTTTATATGTACATGGATGCCTGAATGGTATGGGTGTGGCAGTGGCGGAAACTATTTAAACAATGAACACTGCTCGCAGTTGCATACTTAACAAGGATTACATATATTGATACGCACAATGTAATCTCGTTTAATGTCATACACACAATGCAGTCTCTTCAATTATTTGTTACTTTTTCATACTATTGCATATAGTATAGAGAAAGTGTTCAAGATTTTGGTGCATATTAGGACCTCCTGAACACGTTTTGACTATTTTTAAAGGGCTGACCGTCAGTGGTCAATTTTTTCTATACACGATAGCTGTCACACATATTAATGGATGTTTTCGAAACTTTTTATCTGGCTTGGTGGACGAAACATTTAGAAGCGGATTGAATTTGTTTTTAATTCGACCGAAAATTTGGAAATGTTGTATTTTCTTAACATGGCTGTATAGGACAAAATGGGACATAATGATGCATAAAAGGGCTGATTTAACACAAAAGGTAACAGTTTTCATCATTGTAATGAAAAATAGCCGCGATACAATTTTTGTATTCGTGACATCACGACCCCCCCCCCCCCCCCTCGCGAAAGCAAGACATTTGTCAAACTGGGCATCGATTGAAAGGTTTTTGAACCCTTTAAAATGAGTGGTAACATGTCATAATTGGGATTATTTAGACCGCCGATACACTTTTTTCAATGTTTGGAAAAGAAATACTTAAAAATGGAGCCACACTCCAATTCATTTTAAATTGCTAAAAGTTAGGTTATTTATTTTTGGCAACTGAACATTCCGAAATAGGAACCAGGGATCCAATTTAAAAAATGTAATTAACTGGAGTGTGTCTCGATCCGGCTGTCTCATACCATTTTTGAGTAGCTCGTGGAATTTTTTTCTTTTTTTAAGCAAGTTTTGCAAGAACATTTTTTTTTTGCAAGTTTTGCAAGAAAAGTATTGCAAATTTTGTATCGTTGCTCCAAAAATGATCACACTTGCAGCATGTGGCTCTTCATTTTAAAGGGCTTGAAAAAAAAAATCTATTATAAAAGGATTTTGTCAGCGGTTGCACCTAGTTTGTTTTGTTTTTAATATAAAGAGATGTTTAACATTATTTAAAATAATTACTTTGTATAATTTCCTACCATGTTTAAAAAATTTTCGTAATTCGATCTATATGTCCACACATGATGATTCCGAAAAAGTTCCACTGCCCACTTTTTTTGAACATTCTGTACACCATCCTTTTGAACTGAATATAAAGAGAAGGAAGCTTCGAAAAAGCGTTAGCCGTTTGTCTTAAATGGGCTCTACCTGTTGTGTCTCGGAGCATCGATCCGCAGCCCGAGGAGAGGAGGGGGTGATCGCGAGAGACAGTGACGGATACCTCCTCCTCCCTCTCCCGAGCTTCATTACGGGAGAACCATTTCCCAAAGAGCTAAAAGGTACAGGTAAGCCTGCAAAATTTGGTTAGGAGTAGAAACTCACAGACAGACCTTCACTTCTGGCACGGTGATTTAATGTTCTTTGTCGGACGAGCTTTTAGCGCGGAGAAAAGAAATCCAACGCGTCATTTTCCTTACAGATTCAATAGCCCGAATGACTTCTCGACTTCAAACAGCAGGGTTATGATTGCAGGGTGACCACATACCTGGAATTATCAGGGCATTTTATGCCTCTGGAAATATTATGGAAAAATCAGGGAATTCTATTAAAAGTCGGGGAGAACTGCGAATTTCTGCAATTTTTTTTTTTCATTTTCCGACCGTATAGTTTTCTTTTAGCAGAATGAACAATGTTTGCTCATTCCATGATGCCACAAGACCCATCACTCATCTCCTTTAAACATACTTCTGAGGGAGAGTTTTCATCAACATCCTTCGAGGGGGAACGTTTTAGGGAAAATATCAGGGAATTTCTTGCGACCCCTCTCTATTGCTATCGATTCAGATCGCACTCGACTGTGGAAGAGTAACATTTCTGGTATTCAGAGCAGTCCTGACAACTTCTAACCGTTTATTTCTGATTAAAAGCGTAGACAGACTCATTGGACATGATTTGAGTGATATTTTAATTATTTATTATTTTCCTTATATACATAGTATAATGTATAAGGAAAGAATTGGGACGGGATCGAAAATTCGAATTCCAGTTTTCAACGGGAGAGCACGTTTCAAGCATTCCTGATCACGAATCGAACATTTTTGAGGTGATGTCTGTGTATGTGTGTCAGTGAGCCTGTGAAGACGATATCTCACGAATGAAATTGGGTACAACAATCTTAATCCGTATATACTGGAAGCCTATTGTTTTAAAACAGAATCGAATAATCAGAATCCTGCTAAATTTTCGAGTGACATTTTGAAAAAAATCATCAGAAACCAAAATCTTTAATAAAGTGACACAAATAGACATCTATGTAATTCTTCCTTAGAAAACGATTGACATAAACTTTAGAACGCTAGCATGAACCGTTCTTGAGATATTGCACATTTTTCAAATAAATTTATCAAAAAATCCTATAAATTGAAAAAGAAAATATTAACTGTTGAAAAACATGTTCACTTTTCATATGTAATATCATGCGATCCATTGGGTGACGTCATTCTCGAGGATCTAGCTCGTTTCATTCCTGAGAAAAAAAATACTTTTGAGTAATGTATTTGAGCGCCGATAGTCATTTATCTGCTATAAGAATAACTTATTTTTTCATCCATAACGATTGGCGAGATTTTAGCGGAATGTCGCCAACTTGGCGACTATTTTAAATTAACGAAAATCTCGCCAAATGGATAAAAAGGACGCCCAATCAATGAAATGACGACTCATTGACGAAAATTTAATATCTTGGAAAGAATATAAGTATCTACTGTAAGAATAGCCTATTTTGTTTTTACTGTAAAAGTAATCAATTCGTTGTATTGTATAAGGAAAGTCACGTGCTGCCTACAACAGATTTTTTTGGGGTCTAAAAAGGTATCGTATCTCGAGAGGTTAAAGGTCTGTAAAGGATGACATTCGCTTGTAAATGTTAAGTGGCTATTTCTGTAGCAATTTTTTAATATAGCATTTTTTGTCGGGAAAAAGAAATGGCGGTGGCTCCAGTCCGATGGAGCCCAAATGGTTTTGCGTCATTAGCATTTTGTAATATCAGAAAAATAATCTCTATCCAAAATGTTATTATATACACTTATAGATTTGGTATATAGTTTCGATCACATAAGTTGCGATCTTTTTTGCATCTCTGTAAAATTTGGCGTGGATTAACGTTTTTTCCAAAAATTGTAGAAATATCTTCCTAAAATTCCATAAATAAAGGAAATTTTGTATAATCAGAATATTTGCACCGTTTACCGGTAGAACGGTACACATTGTTATCTCCTGTAAAAATCAGGAGGTTAGCAGCTATTGCAATAAATGTCGAAAACCGAACTTGGTCCTCCCTTCGAGTGTACTAACTATGGGTGTACCCCTGCCTCGCCTCTGTCGTCACCTGCTTGCTCTACGATGGTATGCTACCGGTCCTCTGATGCATTTTCCAATTTTTTGAACAGGGGTAAAATTGGGCCCCCAAATTTCAATATGAGTTCTAAAGCTGTTTGGATTTTTTTCTCGTTAATGCAGCTAACTAGTCATGAAATATTTCATTCCTTTTAGTTATTTTGGTGTATTGTATCGTTTTAAAATATTATTTCATTAACACTTTTATCGCAGTTGCGTAGCTGCTAGCTTTCTGAATTTTATAGGAGATGACAATGCGTCCCGTTCTCTTGGTAAAAAATGCAAATATTCGGTTTTTTTGCATATTTACACAGAATTTCTATATTTATGTAATTTTAGAAAGATATCCCTAACAAATTTTGAAAACAAACAAACAAAAAAAACCCTTATAGCGCGTAAATCACGCAAAATTTTGCCAGAGATGCAAGCATAATCGCAGGAGAAAGATTTTTCTTCCGTACATTTGTGGGAGAAAAATTTGTTTTGCAAGACCTTGTTACCATCAAAATTCTTGTTGAACATCAAAATTAGAATTTTAATTGATACTCGAAATTTAATTAGCCTATAATTTTTGCCAATATACTGAGAAAAAAATATCATTGACTGTAAAATGTAATTTAAGACTAACTTCTGCAAATACTAAACCCTAGGTTATGCAAATTCACTTCGCTAAATTGTACTATTTTATACTGTATTTGTTAAATTTTTGCATATTGTGTAAATAAAGGCATTTTTTGTTAATTCTAACATTATGCAAATGCTTTTACATTAAATTGTTTCATTGAGGTAAAACATTTTTAAATTCTCATAAGGTTTTAAAAATTCCACTCTTTTTTTTTTTTTTGTTAGAGTGACAAAATCTCAATTTTTATAATGGGAACCCTGATTTGGCATTATTATTACATTTATTTATTTTTTGTCAAAGTGATCGGCCTGCTGCAGTTTGGACCCTACACTGAAAGATATTCATTTTATACTTTTTGAAAGATATATGCACGGAGATAATTTAAGTCGATCAATTGCTCTACAAAATTTATGCTGCTGAACACAATCTATATAAACAGGATAGATCAATCATGCATAAAGCACATTGATTATGAAACACTTTCCAACTGCAATGCAATTTTATTTAAACATCTCTAAAATGCGATACATTCAGCGGTAATATTTTTAAAATTATCGCAATTCTACAATAATTTATTATATTTGAAAACTTCATCGAAAAAAATGAACTGTATTCAAATAACGTCATTTAAATATAAATCGCCTGGCTCTCTATGAAAAAGCACTAAAAATTTAATTCATAAACTTTTATTCTATTCCTTTCATTCAGCACAATGCTACAATAATTTATTTTACTTAAAAACTTTAAACCATGGAGGTAAAAGTAATTTAACTCTGTGCTTAAAACTTCACCGAAGAAGGCTGCTATAAAATCGTCTATTCTCTATGTAATATCAATGACTGTTTCATTCATATTAACTATATTATAGACTCCAGCGCTAAATAAATTTGCGTTAGAGAAATTCAGCAATTCTTATACAACTCATCTTACAGCTTGATGTGTTTACAATCTCCATAAGTGAAAATTAGGCTTCGTTCTAGAAATAATCAAACTTTGATGATCTTTTAAACTCAAATATATTGTAATTGCGTTGTTTTAGAATGTAGATGTACAGAATTTTAGAAAAAATAAAGCGATTTTAGGACGGACACAACACTAAATATAAATTAAAAAGAACTTTAAAAATCACAATATTGACGCCATATTTTATATTGAAGTGGGGCACGTGATCTCTTCATATAATGGTCATGTGATCTCTTCATTTAAATGGTGTAATTATTATTTTAATTTTTATTTACAATACTACTGAATATATTTTTCTGAAAATTTTTGTATATATTTTTTGGGATAATTTGAATATTTCCTAAAATTTTCGAAGCAATTTGTGAATTTTAAATTCGCTTAAAAATGTTTGAAAAATGAGGTCCCATAGGGCTCAATGTATTTCATTTTTTCAGCCCTGGTTCATTCCAAAACTAATTAGGTGATATTATTCATTTATATTCCTATAGGTCCCATAGACTGTCTGAACAACATACTAAAATTTCATCTTGATAAAGTCATTTTTACGGCAGTTATCGTGCTAACTGACACTGTGAAAGTGTTAATAAAATTGAAAATCTGTCTCTCTATCTGTTTGCTTTATCATCATGGGAGAACGGCTGAACCGAATTGGATGAAATGTTGTTATTAGCCTTGAAATAGCCCTACTTAAAATTGAGTCCATGTTTCGAGTTTTTAAGACCAGGGGTTCTCGAGATATTAATGAACAAGTAAGATCAATCATGCATAAAGCATTGATTATGAAACACTTTCCAACTTCAATGCAATTTTATTTAAACATCTCTAAAATGCGATACATTCCTCGGTAATATTTTAAAAATTATCATAATACTACATTGATTTATTATATTTGAAAACTTAAAACTTCATCGAAAAATTGAACTTCATTCAAATGAGGGCATTGAAATATAAATTGCCTGGTTTAAACATCTCTAAAATGCGATACATTCCTTGGTAATATTTTTAAAATTATCATAATACAATAATTTATTATATTTGAAAACTTCATCGGGAACAAATGAACTTTATTTAAATGACGTCATCGAAATATAACTCGCCTGGCTCTCTCTATAAAAGCAGCATTTCATTCATAAACTTTTTCCATTCCTTTCATTCATCACAATACTATAATAATTTATTTTATTTAGAAACTTAAAACCATGGAGGTACAAGTAATTTAACTCTATGCTAAAAACTTCATCGAAAAAATTGTCTTCTTCTCTGTGGAAGACCCAGACAACTCGACTTACCCAGAGGGCTTTCAGTAGTTGTTTGAGTGGCCAGGTCTTTTTCTCTTCTCTGTGTAAATCGTCTTCTTCTCTGTGTAAAGTCAATGAATGTTTTATTCATACCAGCTATATTGCAGATATATTCCATGAGCTAAATAATTTTGCGTTAAAGAAATGCAGTAATTCTTATACAGCTCATTCTACATCTTTTGGTGTTTACATTCCTTTTAAGTGAAAATTAGGATTTGTTGTAGGAATAATCAAAGTTGGATGGTTATTTGAACTCAAATATATTGTAATTGTGTTGTTTCAGTATGTAGATGCACCGAATTTAAGCAAAAATAAAGCGGTTTTAGGACGGATACAACACTAAATATGAATTAAAAAGAACTTCAAAAATTAGGATTTTGACACAAGATGGATGCCATATTTTATTTTGAAGTGGGTCACGTGATTTCTTCATATAAAGGGTGTAATTATTATTTTAATTTTTATTTAAAAACTACTGAATGTATTTTGCTGAAATTTTTTTTATATATTTTATGGGATAATTTGAATATTTCCTAGAACTTTCGAAACAATTTGTGAATTTTAAATTCGCTTAAAAAGTGTTTGAAAAATTAGATCCCATAGGGTTCAATGTATTTCACTTTTTCAACCTGGGTTCAATCCAAAACTAATTGGATGATATTATTTATTTATATTCCCATAGGTCCCACAGATCGTCTGAACAACATACTAAAATTTCATTTTGATAAAGTCATTTTTACGGCAGTTATCGTGCGGACAGACAGACAGACAGAATGAACAAAGTCATAAACACTTTTCTTCTATGTTGTAAAGTGTTAAAAACGAGACTTTTTCCTAGGAGTTCTACTCTCTAACTCCATGGTTTTTTCAAACGAAAATGGTTGGAAATCGCTAGTTTAAAACGTGAAAGTGAATTAAAAAACTCTATCTCTGAGTTTGGGAGTTTATTGCGGTTATCAGTCACTTTTGAAAATCTCAGGTTTGAAACATGAATGTAAATGGAAACTATCACCATGGCTTATTTTTCACAGGGTCGACAATGAAAAGTATTAAGAAATTTAAATGGTTATTTAATTATCAGCATTTTATGAGGAAGATTCTTTCTTATATCATGTCGCTCAGCAACGCAATTAAATCAAATGTGTTTGTTAATTATTGTTTTTTTGATTTGAATAATAAATAAATGGATATAAAAACATACGAGTATCTTATAAATGAACGGTTTGATTTTTCTTTTAATTATATTAATTGCGGACTACGTACATCCCTTTCATTTATTTTGGCAAAGAGTTTTTAAACTTATATATTGTGTTTAGCTAATAAACTCATTTAGCCGATCGTTGAAACAGAATAAGAGTAGAACGGGTATATCTTCTAATACAATTTTAGTGTTTTCATTTAATATATACAAACGGGATCAGAATGTTTTATTCTTCAGATCTGCAAATTCAGATCTACGAATTTGGCGGGATGTCTCTAACTTGACAACTTTTCTTAAACGTTGCCAAATTGGAAAAAAACTGCGCTAAATCAATGAAATTAATTTTGTTCTGTTAGAAGAGAGTACTGAATGTTTCGGTACCATTTGTCTGTCAGTCCAACCGTCCTACTTAGTAACACATTTAGCAAATGTTTAAAATGTCGCCAAATTGATAAAAATGTTTGTAAATCCATAAAAATATATTGAAATTGATAAAATTGCGCTAATATATGAAATTGTGTTTTGTTAGGGTATAGTATTGTGATGATGTTTCGTCAATTTGTCGCCAAGTGGGACTGTCAGTTCTACAACCCCACTTGGCGATAAATTTCGCGATATTTTTAAATTTTGCAAAATTAGCGAAAATGTTCCGAAATTGGTAAAAATGACACTGAATTGATGAAAATTCAATATTTTGTATAATTAAGTAAGATTTTTTGTCGTATTGTGAGAATTAAAAAATATTTTTTACTAAATTTGTTTACAAACTAGACCAGGATACTTTATTCTTCATATCTCCTGTTGAAGATAATTTTGTATATCGAGCCCAAAGATTCTTATACATTATAATTAAATTAAATATTTTAACATAATATTTTGAATAACAAAGTCATTTAGAATAGTATAGGAATTTACACATAATTGTGAATGTTACGTTTCTTTATATTATATTTTCCGTACGAAAAACGGGTATACTGCTGGTATGTAATACTGTCATCTAAAATTGAAGTTACAATTCAGAATAGGAATATCACAAGTGTAATTTTTTGTAATTTGCAAGATTTTCAAAATATTATGTCCTGTGGAGAAACAATGATACTTCCCAAAACAATGACACCGTGGATGTAAATAATATTAAATATTAACACAAATCAGACGAATTTATCAAATTGAATGGCGTGAGTGAATTGTTGTTAGTTAATTCTATGCATAAGTTCACTAGGACTCATATAAGGACGCAAAATCCAGAACTTTAACCTCCTATTCGATTGTTCACCCTGTCTCGCCTATGCAAGCAACGTACGCCCGCCATCTTGTTTCTAAACATTTCCCTATTCGCGTTTTAAATTTTAATTGAATTAAGCCATCTTCAAAGTGAATAAAAATATTTTTTGTATGTTTAATATAATGTAAATATTAAACTTTGCGATGTTTTTTAATTAGTTTAAATTAAAAAACATTTCGTTTAATTTGAAATAATTTGTATTGCAAAATACAAATTTTTTTGTCGTTTTTACTTGAGTTTAAATAACTTTGTAAGATACATTCTGTTTTCCCAAAAGGACAGTAGATGGCAGCACTCAACCTGTCTAGAAAACATTCGAAGTGGAGTTCGAAATGGCGATAGAAAGCATGTAGCCAACGTGTTTGTAATATGTAGCTAATCCTAGCTATGATTTGTAAAATATATGTAATTTTTATGTATTATTAAATGTTGTGAAGTCTTAAATAGCGATTGAGTGTTTTCCCAACCTCATCTCCAAAAGAAGCCTTATAAGAAAGTGGCGACCGAATCCTCGATAAGGTTTAGAACATTCTGTCTTCATCTCGAGTAAGTGAAAGTTAAATAAGTACCCTTTTAATTAGCATAACCATGCTTTTGAGAATTTAAAATTAAAAGTCATCCTGGCATAAATGAAATAAATTAATGTACTGTTCTGTAGAAGTCGTAATGATGAAATAATAAGTTGAAGTTTTGAAACTTAAATGGATCAAATTGATATATACTAGTGATTTTAAGTAAATTAAAGTGGCATTTATGAAATATTGGAAATAAATATGAATTTGATATTAATGTTGTTCTTGAGCCATTCAAAGACGAAAATTCTATTTTTTTAATTATTGAAGTGAAAGTGATTTTTACCTCTTCATTTAGAACAATCTAATTTTAAATCATTTAGAACAATTATTGAATTTAATAGAAGTAGACATTCATATTTGTAAAAAATAATAATATAACGATGGTATTCTTAGCGAAAGGAAGAAAAGCTGATCTGAAACAGCTAGCGACTGAGTTAGGAGAAAACGGAAATGGTGACCTGAAAGTCATTGAACTCAGGGATATTATTCTAAAGAGCAAGGCGTACAAGGAGGATGAAGAATTTGTAAGAAATCTTTTTGAGGGTATTATTTCGGAAAGACTGGAAGATGAACAAAGAACAAGAGAAAACAAACAGAGAGTAAGAGAAAACGAACAGATAGAAAGGGAACAACTAGAAAAGGAAAGGGTGGTAAAGCAAAATAAAGAATTTGAGATAGAAAAGCTAAGGCTACAGTTGGCCAGTCAGAAAGAAACTGCATCCGCGGTTATTCAACAGGAAAATTCTCATATGAAAGTAGACCTAAAGAAAATTTTGCCAAGTTTTAACCCTGAAATAGATGATATGAGCTTATTTTTAGTCTTATTTGAAAGACAAATGAAGATCCTAAAAATTCCGAAAGACCTGTGGGTGACTCGTCTCATAGGAGTACTGCCGAACAATGCTTCAAAACTTATTGCCCGAAGAAAAATTTAAGGATTATTTTCACATCCGTGGCATCCTTTTACAACGGTTTAAATTGACGGCATAAGGGTTTTGAAAGTTATTTTCTCAACATAGAAAAAGCACTGATTGCACGTGGAAAGATTTCTATTTCGAAATCCGAAGTTTTTTTGAAGGATGGATATCGGAATTGAACATTTCCACTTTTGAGCAGTTGCAGAATTTGATAATTTCTGATCCAATGAAAAAACGCTGCACTCCGGAATGCAAAGAACATTGCTCAGATGAGTGGGAACAGATAATTTCTGATAAATTGGACGCCTACGAAAACTTCAGAAATTCCTTGCCTAATGGACAGAGAAAGATAGCCAAACCAAAAGAAACGCACACAAGTGGAAATTTTGATTCCGTTAAGAGAACTGTACCTTTCAACATAGGAGATAAATTCAAGTATATTCGAGAAGAAAGACCTTCGTTAAGATGTTATGGATGCGGAAGATCTGGATTCATTAAAGCTAAATGTCCTGATTGTTCCCCAATCAAAAAGGAAGTTTTTCAAATAGCATAGAAGCATTTTCAGCATTCACTAAGGGTCCTCAAGTTACCCTGGTAGACATAAGATTTTGTGGAAGAAGAGGTAGAGTGTGCTGATACAGGATCTTCGCATTCCATTGCGTGAGAAAAGATGTTTAAAGTATTCAAAGAGCATAGACAAAGACAAAGTTGACAATAAGTCTGACAGATGGTCAGCAGTCTCTTGTTGATTGTTACACTACCCAAGTGATGATAGAAATTGAAGATGGATTTCATTGTCCTTCCAAACGCTATTGGAAAATCTGCGGGTATTGTTCTTGGCGTAAAGAACAAATGCTGTTATTTTTGTGATAACCCAAATCACGCGTATCCATTCGGAGAAGAACTAGGCACCCAACCCAATGTAGAATCCCACGAGGATGGACAAGTTCTGATTAACGTTTGGCAGTTGCGGGAAAGTGCAGGAGAGAATCTGACAGCTATTCAGAGAAGTCAGTTCAACAGTCTACTAGAAAAATAGGATGGTATCTTTTAACCAGGGGAAGAAGCTAGTAGTCACGCTCCCATTTCTGTACCTCCTTACAAAATGCCACCAGCTCGGAAGGAGCTGTTCAAAAGAGAAATGGATGATCTTCTCGAAAAGAACATTATTGAAGAATGTGAACCGCCCTATGGAGCACCTGTAGTTTTGATCTCAAAACCAGATGGTAAAGTTCGACTGTGCGTAGGCTGCACTCAACCTGACTAGAAAACATTCGTTTTTGTTTACAAAAAAGAAACATTCGAAGTGGAGTTCGAGATGGTGATAGAAAACATGTAGCTAATCATACATTTACAGAATCACTTTTTCAAACCTGCCATTAAATCACTTCCTGGTTTCAAACCAGACTCTCCGCAAACGTGGGAAGCAAAAATACATAAATACAAAGAAAGATCATTTCTACAGAAGAGAAGATGGATGCAGCGAGTTCCGAGGCAGGAATGCGCAGTGGAGCCCTTCCGCAAACAGAATGAAAAATCACAATTTTTATGTGTTTGCTTAATGAATCACAAAAAATAAAATAATGGAGTCATTAAAAAAATGTTTTGTTGTTAGAATGCGAATATATATATATGCAGCAAAATAAGAACCAGATAATGTGAAAAAAATACAAATCTTAATGTATTAAAAAATAAATAAATATGAAGAGATTCGGTTCGAACATCGTTGAAAAGAACGTTCTTCGATCTTTTCTAGGGGGTGTCAAGATGGAAACGTTGTAAAAATATTCTCGGTCGCTAAGAAACCTATTTGTGTGAAAATTCTAAAACATAAAATAACTAAAAAACTAATTTGACTTAAAAAAAAATCTCACCGAGGCGCATCGACTCCGTTTCCTGAAGTACCTCTGTACTCAATTTCTTCTTTGTCCGACACTTAAATACAGACAGACAAACATTTTATTTTGTTGAGTAAGATTTCTAATGTATACATCTATCTTCTAACTTAGCCGTCCCCTTTAAAACACGAAATGTTTGAAAACAAAATGGCAAACGTATCTTTTGATTCAGGATGATTTTACTTACGTCCATTCGAATACGGAACCTTTTTTCAATCAATGCAATGTGTGTAAAATGTATAAAATTTTTAATTTAAAATTAGAAGTGAATCGCCATGAAGCAGTTTCCGTGATATTGAGTGCACATACAAATGGAGCGTGACCGCGAAAGACCACATAATGTGCACTCAAAATTACATTATTACGAACGTGGAAAGTGCTCTGGCGTCTCTCTTTCTCCTTTTCATTGGTGTATATTTTGAAAACCAAACGGATAAAACATCCATACAGCCATCCTTTTCCCATGACGTGTATCTAGGGTTGCTAGATTTGGCGATTTTTCGCGAATAGGGCGACTTTACGAAGGTTCGAGAAACACCTCGAAATAGCGATTATTCTACGAGATATGAGATATTTCTAGAAGTTTCTAAGAGAGATTCTATAAAAGGAGTCATCACTCAGTTGGAGAGCAGTTGACGTGATACGAGCTACACTGAACTGTGACATTTGCCAGTGTTTTGAGAATAGTAGTTGCTGTTTTGTGAAATTAAACATATTTTTTTTTAGAATCGTATCCGTTGTTTTATGAAATGAATGGAGCATTTAAGTGCTGTTTTGCTGCACATTGTTCCTGTTTGCGCTGGTCCAGAAATGTGGACTCATGCTTGTATCCCAAGTGCACACCCACGATTCCAGAGGGCACGTAGAGATAAATAGATGTGAAAAATCGCGAATGGATGTTAGTGTCGCTTCTCGGGTATTAACACTGATTTCAAACTTCTCTAGGTGAAGAAAAGTTTCGGATTTAACGAAAATGAGCGCGACTCTTCCAAGGGAATTTCTGTTGTCGATAGCTGTAAGTGTTTCAAGGAATCATCTGCCAAACAGAAAGCCATACTTCATCAGTCGCTCTCTATCTCGTGCGTCATTAATGTGCTAGACGTGTGTTTCATTGATTAGATGTTCTCGTCCAGAAACCTCTTCAAGGCAGCCTTTTTTTAGAAGATAACGCGTCAAAAATTGAAGTTAAATCAAGTATAAAAGGGCTTTAACTTTTAACAACCTTAAATATCTACAGTGACCGGATGGATGTTCCGGTACTTTCGAGTAGAGAAGTTATTATTTATATAAATGTCATAGCCAATAATCCAATTTATTATAAAACAATGGCATAATCAAAGTGGAGCTAGAAATTATATTTATTTTACCCATTGTTATTAAAAGCTTGTATTAATAGTCATTTTTCAAATTAATAAATTTCTTTGAAAATATATTTAAAGACTGACATTTTAGTCCATTTTGTAGTGTTTTCACAGATTCGAAACCTTTAAAAACTTATTTCGAAAGGATGGCTTCAGTAGTATTAACATTAATGGAGGAAAGAGAGAGAGAGAGCCTGTTCGCCCATGGCATTATGGAATCCAAATTGGCTTGACTAAAAGGCTAGTCATCGATCTTGAATGGGAATTTCTATAATTCTTCTGAACGCTATTTTTATATTATTTTGGAGTTTTCGTGGGAATTTCTATAATTCTTCTGAACGCTATTTTTATATTATTTTGGAGTTTTCGTTTTTTACTTTTCTTATTCAATTCTTATTTTATTTAATAGTTATAAATAAATAGCGAACGTATATATATTCTAATCTTTGACTTATTTAATTTTTTGCAAATCAGAAAAGGCAGGTAATTAATTCTCTGTATTGAATCGACGAGCGTTCCTGTATTATTGTTTTGCAGTGCGAGCCACCACTCGACTTTCTCTTACATTCCTATTCCATAGAGCTTAGTTATCAAAGTTTTTATTAGAATGAAAGAAAAATATGTTTTCTTCATTTGTTCGTATCAGGTCAGTGATTTCTTTCCTCATGAAATTCTCTAAACGCTTCTTGTTTCAAGTTGCTCAGTGATACCGATTTTGCCTATGTGTTAATGTAAACTATTTTGAACCGCGAATATCCATAGCACAATAAACTGGTTTTCAACGGAAAATGCAGCGCAAATCAAGATACATACGTTTTGGAAATCAACTGCATTTCCTTCATCAGTGCAAATAGTCAGGACCTAAACGCCCTAAATAAGCCGAAAGCAATGTAGGCCGAACTGAAATGGCCAAATGACATCACAATAGTGGCGCCACATAGTGGCATCAAAGGAAAATAAAACAAACTAGGTTTTTATTTTATTTTCTGTTCGTGCCACTAGGTAGCGCCACAATATTGTGATATCGTTTAGCCATTTCAGTTTGACCAACAGTGCCATGCATTTATTTGGGCGTTTTGGACCTTACTTTTTGCACTGATGGAGGAAAACTAGTTGGTTTCTGAAACGTATTTCTGCTTATTTATCTTGATTTGCGTTGCTTTATTCTTTATACACCTGTTTATTATTGATTGTGCGCCAAATCATGTGCTTTACTTATTCATAGGACAATTCAAATGGTCCATTTCCCCTTCACAATAGACTACTATCATTGTTTTCGATAGAAGATTCCATATGACGCATAGGAGCTGCAATTTTCGCATGGATCGGTGCGGTAGATGGTGGAGCGCGATTTACCAGACAGAAAAAAAAATTAGCCAGATAATTAAAATTGTAAATGCTGTCTTCCAAAGTTTACGTCCGATTCGAGTGAATTTTTCACAGAATGCTTATAACGAAGAAATAAATAATCGTACTTGAAAATAAATCAAAATATATATAAAGTTTCGAAAGTTTGAATTTTGCCTTTAAACCACAATTCCTGTTACGACCGATGTCTCGGATTCTGGATAATCATTTGTTAGAATAAATAATAATAATAAATAAACTTGCTACACAGTATCAGCTTATAAGGGAAAGTGTAACAGTGGGGCAAGGGACTGCGGAAAAAGGCCTTTGTAATAAGAGAACAAAATCAACGCTGCTCGTCGTTCTAGGTAGTTCAAAATATCCGTCGTTCTAATGTTAAAAACAATCTCTTCGAGGTGCATCTTCCCGGTGTTCAGCGACCCCCTGCACCGAATGATTCGGTTATTGGTAGCTGGGTCGGTAGCAACCTTTTCGGAATGGTGTCCGCGTGCGTTTATATGTTTCCAAGTTAAAAAAAATAAATAAAGAATTCTTAAGTAAAAATTTTCGAATGAAATCAAATACATATGTAATTTGCTTTTTTTTTATTATTATTCTAATACTAATCATGATCATGCAAATCAACCTAAATATGGAATATTAATGCATGAAATAGTCAAGTAGAGCCTGACGCTAAATATATATATTTTTAAAAGCAACCCTGTCTAAAAAAACGCACACTCTGAAATTGTGTGGCACTAGTTAATTTATGGCGGCGAAAACTTGAATGGCGCGAGAAACAATGCATGGATTCGAAAAACGTTTCATTGTTTTCGCAATTCACTCCGCAGCCATGTATGTCTCAGGTGGACAAAGTATGAGCAACGAGTCGGCCGGATTAAAAGTCCAATTCCTGCAATCCATTATTTATCCAGCTATTTTTGCATTGTGTAAAAGGGCCGGAACACATACATACTCGACCAACATCACTTAGTGAGTCTATTTTAAGTGAACATTGTTTTCAAGTACGTAGGATGAATGAGAGTTGCATTATTTTCAGATTCCTTGCTTAGTTGTGCGGACTCGGGCGTAGGCCCTGTTTTTGGATCGGGCCTGAAGCATTCACTGTTTGAAAAATGTATAATTCAAAACAGTCCATAAAATTATTTTGTTGATTTGAGTTATGTAAAGACAAACATTTAAAAAAGAGGAAAGTCCCAAACATTCATATTTCGAATCAAAATCTTCGGGCCGGGCTCGCGATTTTAAAATGTTTTCGTGCTAACGTACTGGTACTGTCCGGGTCGGGTAGAATAACTTCTTGAACGTCTCTTTTGCTTGCTAGGTGGAAGTCGGAGATTTCGGCGAAAACTTCTCGTATGTATTGTTACGAAATGTATCCTCAAGAATCGTGGGTGTAAACAAGAACGTTATACATACAATCAAATAGCACTTAAATGATCCACTCGTTTCACAGAATAAACGATATTATTCACAGAATGTTGACGAAAGACATCTCACAGAATGTTGACGAAAGACATCTCACAGAATAAACGATATTATTCACAGAATGTTGACGAAAGACATCTCACAGAATAAACGATATTATTCACAGAATGTTGACGAAAGACATCTCACAGAATAAACGATATTATTCACAGAATGTTGACGAAAGACATCTCACAGAATAAACGATATTATTCACAGAATGTTGACGAAAGTCATTTCACAGAATAAACGATATTATTCACAGAATGTTGACGAAAGACATCTCACAGAATAAACGATATTATTCACAGAATGTTGACGAAAGACATCTCACAGAATAAACGATATTATTCACAGAATGTTGACGAAAGACATTTCACAGAATAAACGATATTATTCCAGAATGTTGACGAAAGTCATTTAACAAAGCAGCGGCTACTATTCTCGAAACATTGGCGAAAATCACAGTTCACTGTAGCTCGTATATCGTCAACTGAACTCCAACGGAGTGTGATGAGTCCTTTTTGTAGTCTCTCTAAAGAAACTTCTGGGAATCTCTCTGTAGAAATTTTTAGAACTATCTCTCTAATATCTCGTAGAATAATCCTTATTTGGCGATGTTTCTTAAAGTTTCGGAATGTCGCCAAATTGTCAATAAATCACCCAATCTGGAAACCTTTCTGACCCGAAATTCTGGCAACCATACAGTGATGTCAGGAAAAAAAATGTTCGTACCGCTGTCTTCTGGAGAAAACACTCCGATGACACCGTTTGGTCTGCGATAGGGACGAAAGACAAGACGGGGGTCGCCAATGAGAGAATATTACACGTTCGCAACAGTATGCTTATTACTTTCCCTATATATCAGTCGGTTTGAAATAATCATTTATTCACATATGAGAAAACTCACCTCTCCGTCTTTCTGTATAGTTTTCGACGGAAGAGCCCGTTTCAACTATCCCTGAACTCGAATCGAATGTTTCTGAGATGCGATATCTCATGAATGAATGGAACGAAATTGGGATTTTTAACGGAAAATATCAGAATCTTCAATAATGCTACATAAATAATCATTTCTTATGTTATTTTTCATTAGAAAATCAATGACACAAACGTTAGAACGCCAGTATGAACCGTTCTCGAGATATTGTATGTTTTCCAAATAAATACATATAAAAAAAAATGACATAAATTCAAAAGGTATTAACTATTGTGAAATATGTACACTTTTCATACGCAATATTATGCGATAAGTTTGTTAACATTTTCATGGATCTAGTTCGTACCATTCACGAGAGAAGATCCTTTGTATAATAATTTTACATTTCAACGCCCCACAAATCGCCAATAGTCATATATTCATATGAGAAAAATTCTTCTCCTGTCTGTAACGCTTGGCGATCCATTTATCAAACTTGACAAATAGATCGTGAAGCGAAAATAACGCCAAATCGATGAATTAATTAAAATACTTTAATATAAGGACGCTACTACTTATTGCGGATGCTATTAACATGGATCATGGTCAAGTTAGAGTTGCGTGAAATACAAGGTAGGATCAAAAAGTTCGGAGACTGTGCTGATGTCTCCAACCCTGATTGGGGAGAGGCACATGAGACGCGAGATGTGAAAAGGAAGAAGCAGGTGTTTTCCAGACAATGCGTGTCAGTGAACGGTAGTCGTTCGTCGAAAACGAAAATGGCGTTGGAAGAACAACGTGTGAATATCAAATTCTGCCAGCGTTTGGGGAAATCGCCGTCAGAAACATTGCACCTGCTGCAGCGTGTTGTCATCCGGAAAAAGCATCCAACGTACAATTCAGCATGAAAAACACTGTGATGTGGATATTACACATCATTTTGTCGCGGTAAAAGAAATCAATTCATTGCATTCTATAGTGAAAGTCTTGTGCTGCCCACATCAGATTTTTTTTTCATTTTATTACGATGTGTCCGGAGATATTAGTTCCGCCGCTAAGAGGAGGAAGAAATGCCTTTATCAGCCTCAAGGTCGCCACCTATGAGAGACAAGACCTTTTTGTTTTCCCTCTCTTTTATGGCGAATAAATAATAGGCAAGAAGGAAAAGCCTTCCTATTGAATATTGAAGCATGGCGAAACGAAAAGCGGTGTCTTGCCGAAACGATTTTTTTTTTAATTTATCTTTCGCTATTGTGGGAGCGAATTTATCTGTGCGCTTTTCATGATGTATGTTTCCAGATGCCGTAAAGATAGTTTGAAGTTTTCTTCTTGTTTTGGGTAATATCTTAGACTGCCCGAGATTCCAGTCTTCCCGCAATGTGGAAGCCAATATTTGAGGGGGGACAGCCCAGTGGATTGCAGTTCGATTCCCGGCTCTGCCCAAACTGTTCCCGTGGTTACGCGGAGTACGGGCACGTTAAATGTGTATATGGATCCGTAAGTTCTCAGAGGTTGGCGGTAAAGGAAGAAGGGTAAAATATCCGCGAATGCCACCCCAACCGGTCTAAATTGGATGGCACTGCCCCGGCTGTCCAAATAGATACCTTTCACTTTCGGGTAGGTCGGACTGTCTGGGTTGAACAATCAAGCAATCCAATATTCGTTGTATTAGAAAACGTGTTAATTGGTCAAAGCTCTATTCATTGGTCGATTTTTCATTTATAGGATATTCAAATGCAGTGTTGCTGTGGATCTCTAAGAGCCCTCGCTGGAAATGGACCCTCTGACAAGTGAAAAAGAAAAAATTCGCAATTTGGAAAATTTTATTTTTTATTTCATTTTACAATATGGGAAAGCGTACGAACTCTGCCGAATCTTTAGCCAAGGCGTCTACTGTTCCGCTTTAGATTAGAAGCGAGTTCCCTTTCAACATAAGTATAAGGTGGGAAACAACTGCCAACGCTGCTTAAATAAGTTGGATTTGGGTCAATAGAAATTTGTAAACTGCATCTGTAGAAAAAGTGCTGTGCCAAGGTATTCTAGTCAAGTGTATTCATTCTCCGCAGTGCACTGCAGGGAATGCAAAATATTATAATACTATTTTTAAAAAGAGTGCCTGTTCGAGGGAATGCCCGCTCTCGTGGACATAAGATATATACGTCTGTCTGCCCTCTTGTGGGGTCCTTGACGCCCCTAAAAGGCTGCTGGATACCCAGAAATAACGGTTGGGAGATCCTTCAAGTGTTGTGCCGTATCTTATCACCGATTTGGAAGGTTTCCGGTGTTTCGATTCCTGGACTGGTATCGAAAACGAACATTCTGCAAGCTGTACACGGTTGTTATTCATGCATTCACTTCCAGCGTACTTGCTTTCCTTTAACTTATCCGAGTGAAACCTGCACCTATTTCTGAAAATGCTTCCAAATTAAATAAAAAAAAATCTGATGTGGGCAGCATATGACTTTCCTTATATAATGCAATGAATTGACTCCTTTTACAGTAAAAAAAAATCGCCAGGTTGGCGACATTCCACTCAATTCGTCGCTAAAATCTCGCCAAGCGTTATGGACGGCGAAATAAGTTATTCTTATAGCAAATAAATAGCTATTGGCGTTCAAATACAAAAGTATTATTCAAAGTAACCTTTCTCATGAATGGAACGAGCTAGATCCACGAGAATGATGTCACTCAATTTATCGCATGATGTTATATATGACAAGTGCTTCTCAACATTTAATATTTTTTTTTCTAATTTATGGGACTTTTCGATAAATTTATTTGAAAAATGTGCAATACCTCGAGAACGGTTCATGCTAGCGTTCTAAAGTTTATGTCAATTATTTTCTAAGGAAAAATTACATAAGAAATGTCTATTTGCGTAATTTTATTAACAGTTTTGATTTTTTGATGATATTTTCAAATTTTCACGCGGAAATTTAGGGGGGGGGGGTCTTCTTCTTCTTCGACCCAGACCGTCCGACCTACCAGAAAGGTGTAAGGTAACCGTTTGGACGGCTGGGAAGTGCCACCCAATTTGGACCGGAACCCAGTGGGGGAGGCATCCACAGGGACCGTACCTTCCCCTACCACCAACCTCTCGGAAGGACTTACGGACCCACATGTTTAACGTGATCGTACTCCGCGTGAACACGGCGGCAGTTTGGACAGTGGCTGGAATCGAACCCGGGCCTACCGAGTGCAACTCCAGCGCGCGCGGGGGGGGGGGGGGTCTGAACATTCGATTGTGCTTAAAAACAATAGGCTTCCAGTATTCACGGATCGTAATTTTTGTACTCAATTTCATTCGAATTGCTCCATTCGTTTGTGAGATATCGTCTCCACAGACTCACTGACACACACACATCGCCTCAAAAATGTTCGATTCGTGATCAGGGATGCTTGAAAGGTGCTCTCCCGTCGAAAACTGAAATTCGAATGCTTGACCCCGTCCCAATACTTCCTTATACATTATACTATGTATATAAGGAAAGTAACTAGCTGTCCGCCGAGCATCTGCGCTCTACTATTAATGCTCAGTATCTGCTGGTAATTCTCTGGCGTGGAAGCCTCCATTCGACTTTTTGAAACATTAATATTCCGTAGTATTGAGTTATGATTGTCTTATAATCATTATTAGAATGAAGTGAAGGTATAGACAGAATAGACCCGTGACAAATGAGGCTTGGCCCTTGCTTCTAGCTATGACAGAGTCTTCTTTTGAACAATATTGATAGGCGTGCTAGGTTTTCATAGTTTTCATGGCACGTCACCTAATTTTTAAAATTTTCTCTTTGGACGGCGCTCTGTAGGGGGCGACCTTCTGGTCTCCCTCTCTTCCACATCGAAATTTGAATATAAGTGGGGTGGGGGTAGTTCATTTCATAAATATCGGCGAGGGTGGGTTTGGAGCACGGGAATATTGAACTTGTCACTTGCTTTGTGAGTTGGCTCGTCTGACGCAGGGTGCGCCCGTGGTGCGACATGCTTCCTGGTTGTGCGAAATATTGGAGGCATGCCAGGCTTCATTTTTTGACGTGCTCCAGCCGAGTGGTTACCTTGTTTTCTTACCTCTCTGGCTGGGCCTTGCATTCGCCTTGACAGCCAGTCCGCTCAAAGCGCTTTCATTGTATATACGTATATCTGTTGTTTAGTTTACAATGCGGGCTATCGTGATGGGAGATAATAGTGTTTTTTTTTTTCTCGATGAATAACGCGCGAACGTCATTCGAATGTTTATTGTGGGCAACACGTTTCTCTTTTTTGATTTCTTTTCCCACGGTTTTATGATATCTGCTTAAGACTGAATCGCTCGGGAGCTAAAATTAATTCCATCACAGCGTATGTGTATTTTTGAGACCCTGGAGAACATTTTCGCAATAAACAGGAATTTCGTTTTGCGCTAATTTCAGTGAAATGGTCGTTTTCAAGAATACGTTGTCCATTTTCGTTGTTTACTTTGACGAGTTTGAAATGACATGCTGTTTGTGTGCGTATATATATATATATAATAAAAATATTATACGAAATTCTAATGATAGATTAGAGATAAGTTGTAACTCATATATTCATAACTTAAAATATAAGATAACTACATAAAAAGATGTAAAAAATAGGGATTCATTAATCAAAGGGAAAATAAAATGCATATATCCAGTCAACAAGGTATATATAATTAACAAATATCAATGGCGAGAATTCGAATATTGAAAAACAGAAAATGACCAAGCATTAAAGCCAAATACGTGGAAATGCACTAGGCGTGAAAAGGAATTCATTTTGAACATGTTCTTCTTCAAGGCCTAGTATCTATTCGAAATGCTCCAAAAAAGCTTGTTTTTGAAAACGGAGGTAGATAATATCTATAAACTCCGTCTACTTGGCCTGATATATATATATATATATATATATATATATATATATATTCTTTCTAAGATTTACTTTTACGCGTCTTCATTATTCTAATATTTCTTTCTATAGACTCCAAACTGAAGAGCAACAAAATTTCGATGATATTTTATGATAACCCCGGATGGAAAGAATGTTTCTTGAAAATTCAGTAATGTGTGTGGCAGTTATCTATCGTGTATACAAAAAAGTGACCCCAGATAGACGGACATCATTTTAAAAATAGTTAAAACGTGTTCAGGAGGTCCTAAAACATATATTGGCATTAAAATCTTGAAATCGAAAATTTACGTGAAAACAATACTTTCTCTTGAGAAAGTAAAAATGAAGTTTTGAAATTTTAAGCATTATAAGTTATTTAGTAATTTTGTTTGGTATTTATTTTTTAAATCCTATCTGACATTTTTTTTATGACGTTTTCTTTTATTTTTTTAAACATTTTTTCTTAAAGAGCAACATTCGTTTTCGTAAAAGTCGTCCAGTAAAAAAAATCGTAATTATTATGCGGTTTCAAAAATAATGATCTGCGAATAACAGCGCATTTTAAAAATGGATTGATGATATCCATTTTTAAAGAATCATGAATAGTAATTAGAAGGTTGAGCCAGAAAATGGGCTTTTAACTAATGATATTCATTTTATAATCATGACTCCATTCGCAACGTAGATTAAAAAGCACATTTTAGTATTCTTGCGTGTTATATAATAGTAAAAAAGTTGAAATGCAGTGTTAATTCTGTCAACCGTGCAGAAGGGGCATGCATAGTCAATTTATGCAAAATTCGAAAATTCTGGGTTTTTTGCATGTCAAGTTATCTTTAAATTCGTTATAATGGGATATTTTAAAATACGAATTCAAATCGCACATTAGCTGTGATATAACACAAAATAATGGTGCATATAACACGGATACATAATATAAAAATGCAAAATTTAAATCTGTGTGGACGTCAAAATGCGAGATAGACAATTCTTTTTTTTTTTTTGCAAATAATTTTGAGTCTTTATTTTCAAGCAAATTTTCTTTATTTTCGAGTTTTTAATTTTTTTTTTTATACATCAAACATACGCATTTTAAAACGCTTATTTAGACATATAAATTGTAACCCATTTGCATTTCTCATAGTTTTGCCTTCATGGGGATGTACTTTAAAAAATAACGTTTTTTGCTTTTTACTTGCTTCTATCACAGTACATATTTCATTGTTTCACATTAAAATGTATTTAAAAGGCTTATGCCATACCATTTTAAATTTACCATTAATTCAGTAAACATGCCTTAATGGGCAAAGACCTTTCAAGAAAAAAAGTATTTAAAATTTATGATTTTTAAGTGGTTTCAATAAAAATTAACTGGAGTGTGGCTCCACTCGACTTTCCGTACCACAATTCATTTTTAGTAGCTCCCTCCGCCCCTCCCCCCCAATTTTACAAGAACAATTTTGAAAAATCTGAATCCAAATGATTACAATTATAGAGTGTTACCCTTCGCTTGAAAAAAAATCTTTTGATTGATAATAAAATAAATAATACTTATAATTTAATACTTGACAATGTATCCCCCCCCCCCCCCCAGATGAGACTAATGATGCTACGTACAACAAAACTTTTGTGTCGCGCCAATTTTTCACAAAAATGATTGAAGTCTTGTGATCATTGAGCTAGCTATAAATAACTCTTCTTATGCATAATTAAATCCAATGTTGTCCTATGTTGATATGCTAAAAGAAAATATAAAATTTCGAATCCATATTGAAGTTTTTGCTCGAAAAAAAAATTCTTTCTGGTTTTAGATTTGTTGATAACAAAGCCGGATATAAAGTTTCGTGAAAATCCATTGATATATGTGGTCTCTATCGTGCACACAAGAAATCAACCCCAAACAGATGGACATCACTCCAAAAATAGTCTAGACGTGTTCAGATCTTGAAACATATATTGGCATCCAAATCTCGATATTCAAATATTTTCGTGAAAACAATACTTTATACTATACTAGAATTACTTTCGCGAGTTTCTAAAATCTTGTATATTTGTACCCACGACGATGATTTTTCAATTTTTACTTTCCTTATATACATAATGTATAAGGAAAGTATTGTGACGGGGTCGAAAATTCGAATTCGAGTTTTCGACGGGAGAGCACATTTCAAGCATCCCTGATCACTAATTAAACATTTTTGAAGTGATGTCTGTTGTCAAAATAACAATAATCCTCCAATCAATAATCCAGGAAAATATCAATAATAATAATGTTCAAACCTGAAGACCGTAATGGATATAATCCAGTCAAAAATGCAATATTGATGAAAATTATTTTATATGCATATCTTTATTATTTAAATTGAAAATTTAATAAAAATCGTCTGCTGCATGAATACATTGGATCCGTTGCTAAGTAACATTATATCATTTTCTGCAAATACATGGGTGAGAAAAATATCGTCTGCATAATGCTATCTCTATGGAAGGTTTAATTGTGCGCTTGACAATCCATGGCCCTAGAAACTCGAAACATGATTCAATTTTAAGGGGGGGGGGGGGTTATTCCAAGTCTACCCTAAAAAATTTCATCGAATTTGGTGCAGCCGTTCTCCCGTGATGATGAGACAAATATACACGCATATAAACAAATATATTTTCAATTTTATTTATATAGATTACATAGTATGAGAAAGTGAAAATGTGTAGATTTTTTTTGGGGGGGGGGGGAGGGGGGGCGAAGAATGAATTTTATTCAGTAAAATAATCTATTTAAACTATATTGAAAAGAAAAACTTCTGAAGCTCTAAGAATTGGTAAACGAATTTGAACATTTTTGGCCAATGGCGCACGGTTTTAGCTTTTCTCAGCAACGTCTTTGCGTTTAAAAGTTAATGAAAATGAGGCTGTGAGTATCATGCAAAAGGACAAATGAAGTGTGCCAATGGCTTATTCCTCATAAAGGTTTCCCCCCGGGAATAGAACTGGCAATCTGCAGGAGTGCATCATTTGTTGTTTCGATCGATTGATTCCAAGTGCGGGGAAATATTTATGCCCGTGGATTCGTTTATATTTGGATTGCGGCTACTGGACACCCAGCATTCATGAGAGCTCTCTATTTTGACGCCTTCTGTTTACTTACAGTCGTGTATTTCTTTTTTATCTCTTTGGATTACTATCGAAAACTGAATATTCACAACACACACGTTGTACGCCACTACATATTTACTTTCTTATACTATGTATAGAGGAAGTATTGTTTTCACGAAATGTTTCCAATTCGAGATTTGGATGCCAATGTATGTTTTAGGACCTCCTGAACACATTTCGACTATTTTCAAAGTGGAACCCGTTTGTAGTCTTCTGTCTGGAGTCGATTTCTTGTGTGCACGATATGTTAATGGAGTATATTCGGCTTTATTAGCGAAAAATCTAGAACGAGATTGCGTGTTTTTAAATTCGAACGAAAACTTCAAAATGGATTCGAAATTTTATATTTCGTTAACATGGCAGCATAGGACGAAATTTAACATCTTCTTCTTCTTCAGTGGCCTGACAGCCCAGGATGGGCCCTTGCCTTCCGCAGTATAGAACTCCAGGCTCCCCTATCCCTGGCCAAAGACTTCCAGTTCAAAACTTTTAAAATTTTAAAGTCCTTTTCCACACAGTCGAGCCATCTGAGTTTAGGTCTTCCTCTTTTACGGGTGCCGAATGGTCTGGCAGAGAAGATCTTTTTTGTTGTACGGCTTTCGGCCAACCTGCACAGGTGACCCACCCATTTAATTCTATGAATCGTGATGTAATTGACTATATCTGGTTCTTTAAAAGACTTCAAACAAGTTCTGAGTTAGTTCTTCTTCTCCAGATGTTGTTACAATTTAAGCCACCAAAAATACATCTCAAGATTTTTCTCTCAAAAACAGAAATGATGCCTTTAACTTTTTCTGTCATTGCCCAAGTCTCAGCAGAGTAGGTAAGAATGGGTCTGATTAAACTTTTGTAGATTATAATCTTCGTTTTTCTGCTGATGAAGTCAGACTTTAAGTACCTTTTAAGGCCGAAAAAACATCGGTTAGCAGCTGTAACTCTACCACGAATTTCGGGCATAATGTCATTGAGAGTATTAACTTCAGATCCTAAATATCTGAAGTTGCTTACAGTTTCAAACTTGTAAACCCCAATTTCGAAATAAGGACAGTCATAATTACCACAGGGCATATACTTAGTTTTATTTTGATTAATAGTTAGATGCATTTTACTGGCTGCGGCCTCTAAGGATGTGAAGGCTTCCTTAAGTAACTCGGGAGTGCGTGCTACAATGTCAATGTCGTCAGCAAACGCAAAAATCTGGACAGACTTGTTAAAGATTGTTCCACGGGTATTGATGTTAGAGTCTTTCACAATTTTTTGGAGTGCAATATTGAAAAGCAAGCAGGCCAGTGCATCGCCTTGTCTGAGCCCATTTGAAACAGTAATAGGCTCGGAGAGATTATTCTGAATTCTTACCCTAAGCTTTGTTTCGGTAAGAGTAATATTAGCCAAATTTATAAGTTTATCGGGTATTAGAAATTCTCTCATAGCTTCAATTAATAGTTTTCTGTTTACTGAATCATAGGCAGTCTTGAAATCAACGAAGAGATGGTAAGTTGCTATGCCATATTCATTAGCTTTTTCCAACACTTGCCTAATGTTAAAAATCTGTTCAATAGTAGATCTATCTCTGCGGAAACCACATCGAAATTTAACATAATCATGCATAAAAAGGGTTTATTGAGGGCTCAATGATTCAGAGACTGAATAGTGTCAATCATTCTTGGGGGAAAATGACCGCGATACAATTTTTGTTTGACCCCCTTGGGGGCAAGTTATCCCCCCGGGGGTGGGTGGGGTTGTATATTGTCAAGTATTATTACGGTATCCATCCAAAATTGTTTTCAAGCCCTTTAAAGTAAAGGGTAACACGCTATTGTTGTAATCATTTGGACCCACGATACCGATATTTTAAATTTTTTCTTGTAAAATTTGGAAAAAAATAAAATAAAATTGATTTCTGGTATGAGAAAGTCGAGTTGAGCCACACTTGAGTTAATTTTTTACTAGAATGCGAAGATATCCACACCCATTTTTGCCTCCGGCCGTCCAAATAGCTGCTCTTAGTCCCCAGGACGAGTCGGACGGTCTGGGTCTTCAACACCCATTTTTGCCTAACTCTTGAATATGTGCTAATCTTCTTTTTTCGGATAACCTAAAAGATGCAGATTTCGATGTATTTGAAAATAGATAAATATGAAGTATTTTGTTCAGTCCGAGGGTCTTCAGATGGAAACTCTGGGATAATATTTTCGGTCGCTAAGGGATCGATTTGTGTGAAAATAGCTCAACATCGTGGTTCAACACAGAAAAAAAAAAATTACAACTTTTATTCGAATTAAATATATATATATATATATATGTATCGCCGAGGTGTTTTGTCCGGGGATTTGAAGTACTACTGTAACAAATGCTACTGATTTTCCGCTACAGAAGACGCAACAGACACACAAGCATCTATTATGTACTAAATACATATTGAATTTAGATAAGGCAGACAGTGTTTTCTTTTCTCGTGGTTGGTAGCAAGGGCTGTTCGTGTATAGGCACTGCGGGAGCGACAGTGCTCTCTCTCCCTCGCAGCCTCGCGTGTAGCTTCCTATCTGCGCATGTGCACAACAGTCAAACACCACGCTTCACAGTTCCAGCGGCGTGGTGTTTGACTGTTGTGCACATGCGCAGATAGGAAGCTGCACGCGAGGCTGCGAGGGAGAGAGTACTGTCGTTCCCGCAGTGCTGCAGTGCCTATATACGAGCCGCCCCTGGTAGTAGGTTGGTGACTCGTCATGGAAGGAATTTGCCCTTGTCTCGTTACCAGTTTTTTTGACACTTTTCAGCATAGTTGAAAAGGGTTTATGACTTTGTTCATTCTGTCTGTCTGTCCGTTCGCACGATAACTACCGTAAAAATAACTTTATCAAAATGAAATTTTAGTATGTTGTTGAGGCGGTCTGTAGGACCTATGAAAATATAAATGAATAATATCACCTAATTAGTTTAGGATTGAACCCGAGTTGAAAAAGTGAAATACATTGAACCCTATGGAACCTATTTTTTCAAACATTTTTAAGCGAATTTAAAATTCACAAATTGTTTCGAAAATTTTAGGAAATCTTGAAATTATCCCATAAAAAATAAAAAATAAAAATCAGCGAAATAGGTTCGGTAGTTTTTTAAATAAAAATTAAAATAATAATGACACCCATATTATATGAAGAGATCACGTGACCCACTTCAAAATGAACTAATTCACCCATCTTTTTTTCCTAGTGTAAAAATCGTGATTTTTAAAGTTCTTTTAAATTTATATTGAGTTACATTCGTTCTAAAACCGCTTTATTTTGCGTTTTTTCTGTGTATCTATATTCTGTACCAACGTAATTACAATATTTTTGAGTTCAAATGATCATTAAACTTTGATTATTTCTACAACGAAGCCTAATTTTTATGGATGCAGAATGTAAACAAGGGATTGAACGATCAGTTGTATAAGAATTACGGAATTATTTTAACGCAAAATTATTTAACTCTTGAGTCTGGAATAAAAGTGATATATATATATGGATGAAATATTCATTGCATAGAGAGCCAGATGATTTATATTTCGATGACGTCATTTGAATAAAGTTAAGTTTTTCAATTAAGTTTTAAGTTTTAAAATATATCACCACTGACTGTATAGCATTTTAGAGATGTTTAAAAAAATTGCTTTTCAGTTGGAAAGTGTTTTATAATCAATGCTTTATGTATGATTGATCTTTTTTGTCTTTTATTTTGCGAATAAAATATTTTATTTAAGTTACGAACTAGCAGATGATTTACTTAATTTTTCTTCAAATCTAAGTATTTTGAAAATTTACTAATTTCATAAAATAGTTATTTAATTACTGAGTTATTCTTTTAATGGTCAAGATCGAATACAATTCAGTTGCACTCGTAAAAATAACAGTTCCTAATTTGATATAACACTGTAAAAATCTGATGTGGGCAGCATATGACTTTCCCTGCAGACTTATATTCACGTTCTCTTTATTAACACTTTACAACAAAGTTAAAAAATGTTTATGACTTTGTTCATTCTGTCTGTTTGTCTGTCCGTTAGCACGATAACTGCCGTAAAAATGACTTAATCAAAATGAAATTTTAGTATGTTGTTCAGACGGTCTGTAATACCTATGGGAATATAAATGAATAGTATCGCCCAATTAGTTTTGGATTGAACCAGGGTTGAAAAAATGAAATACATTGAACCCTATGGAACCTAATTTTTCAAACATTTTTTAAGCGGATTTAAAATTCACAAATTGCTTCGAAAATTTTAGGTAATATTTAAATTGTTCCATACAATATATAAAAAGAAATTCAGCGAAATATATTCAGTAGTTTTTTTAATAGAAATTAAAATAATAATTGCACCTCTTATATGAAGTGATCACGTGTCCATGATATGAAAAGATCACGTGACCCACTTCAAAATGAAATATGGCATCCATCTTGTCTCGAAATCGTTATTTTTAAAGTTCTCTTTAATTCATATTGCGTGTTGTATCCGTCCTAAAACCACTTTATTTTTGCTTCAATTCTGTGCATCTACATACTGAAACAACGCAATTACAATATATTTGAGTTTAAATGATCATCGAAATTTGATTATTTTTACAACGAAGCCTATTTTTCACTTATGCAAAATGTAAACAGCAAAATATGTAGAATGAGCTGTATAAGAATTGCTGTATTTCTTTAACGCAAAATTATTTAGCTCATGGAGTCTGCATAGCTGATATGAATGAAATATTCATTGATTTTACTGAGAGAAGGACGATTTTTTTCGATGAAGTTTTAAGCATATAGTTTAATTACTTGTAGCTCCATGGTCTTAATTTTTAAATAAAATAAATTATTATAGTATTGTGATGAATGAAATGATGGGAAATTGTTTATGAATGAAATGCTGCTTTTATAGAGAGCCAGGCGTGTTATTTTTTCTGTGACGTCATTTGAATGAATTTCAGTTGTTTTCGATGAAGTTTTCAAATATAATAAATTATCGTAGTATTATGATAGTTTTAAAAATATTACCAAGGAATGTATCGCATTTCAGAGATGTTTAAACCAGGCAATTTATATTTCAATGCCGTCATTTGAATGAAGTTCATTTTTTTCGATGAAGGTTTAAGTTTTCAAATATAATAAATTAATGTTAGTATTGTGATAAGTTTTAAAATATTACCGAGAAATGTATTGCATTTTAGAGATGTTTAAATAAAATTGCATTGAAATTGGAAAGTGTTTCATAATCAATGCTTTAAGCATGATTGATATTTCTTGTTTTAATTAAATTTAATTCATCATTCTCGTTTGATAACTGGACTTATTTTCAAAGGTAGCGTAGAGAAAATATGAAAAAACTAAAATATCTCGAGAACGGCTAGTCCTAGTGTAATGGGGTTGGTCTTATTCTTTTCTTCGTTAAACATTACGTATTAAATAAGCATTTAATGAATATATTTGAGCATGCGTAGTTTTTTATTTTAGATTTTTGCGGGACATTTTGCAAAAAAAGGCAGGTTATTTTTTTCCGAATCGTACCAAAATCTACTAGTGACTTACCTACCAAATTTTATGAAATTCGGTCCATTAGTTTTTTAGTTAGATAGCATACAAAATCTACACAGACACACACACACACAGACGTCACACTAAAAATTGTTTTTTCGTATTCTGGAGGTCTCGAAACGTGTAGATCCGTCGAAAACTCGAGTTGCGATTTTCGGCATGATTCCAATACTTCCCCTATACATTACCATGTATTGCAGGGAAAGTAATAAAAAAAAATGGGATTTTTTGGATTTTTTATTTTTATATTGCGTGAGCAGGGTTGGAATGTTCTAAAATTAATAAATGATATGGATTTCGTCTAAGCCCATTCCTTTTGCTAAATGGATCTAACTATTATTATTATACACTATCTGATATAGAAAACGCAACACCATGGAGCTAATTATGCAACTTGCGAGACAAATGCAGCCCGTCGCCTACGGTTTCAGAAGACACGTGTTGTTGAAGAGATAGATGCCTGACCGAGTACGCCGAAGTTCGTTTCAGCATTTGGACTTTCGTGCGAGGGGATTCATTTTAGGCCAGCGTACTGCTGGGTGATCGTACCGGCGTGTCGCCCCTAAAACACACGTAGAGGCGTCCACTGTGCGAAGGGTTTGGAGAAGAAGAGCATGGGAATCACCGCAGTGGTACAGGTCCACCCAGACGTACGTCAGCACGCGTCGATCGACGCATGCGGTGGCGGCCTGCAGAACTGGCAGGGTACATGGGATACTCCAATATGAGCGAGAACAGTTTCTCGACCATAGGCCCAAAACGGCACTGAAGCTATCCTTTGCGAAGACTGCCATTGACGACAAGACAGTGACGCGAGTGATTGCGATGGTGTGGGGCCCGAGCCTCTTGACTGAATGGGACAGGGTAGTGTTCAGCGACGAGTCTCCGTTCTGTTTATCGAATGACAGTCGCCTTGTGAGAGTCTGGAGGTGACGTGGAAACAGATCCAACCCTGCTGCGACTGTTCAATGCCATATTGCTCGACAACGCGGCATCTGAATAGAGTTTCGTCCAGAACAGAGCACCAGGCGCGAAGCGCCTTTAATCTCCAATCTCTAGGTGTGGTTCTTATCTTCATACTGTGACGTTATTTCATTGGCCCATAGTTGGAGGTTCGATGTTTTTGATTTACTGTTTTTATTATTTGACCTAGCTCCTAGTGTGGCAGTTTGTTGCACATTTAGAGTTTAAGCAGTTTGGGGGGTTGATGCAGATCTGAGGGTAACCTAGCATTTTAGCAGTTTAGGATTTAAGACATTTTGTAGAAAAGCAAAGATCGCGAGTTTTATTTAATTTCAACTGATTAAGTTAGGACGTTCCTAGTACCGAATATCAAAGTTAAGTACCGAGCGGGGTCTCTTACGAGATTTAGCCTTGCGATGATCATAGTCATGCAGATTAAATAATAGTTCATTTGGGACAGATGGCAGATTTTTGTAGAATTTAAGCGCTAGCTTTTTAATTTGGGCTCTAACAGTTTTTATTTTGAAGTCTTTCCTAATTACCGAGTTTCTTAAGTATCTAGGGGCTTTCCTTATAATCCTTAGGGTTTTGTTTTGTTTTGTCTCTAATAAGTCTGGTAGTTTTACAGGCACATCCCCATACGGGTGCTGCATACAGCATTCCCGGGCGGATGACCGATTTATAAATTAGGAGTTTATTTTGATAACTTAGATTTCCGTTTCCTATCATTGGGTATAAGGCTCCTATGGTTATATACGCTTTTTTGATTATGTTCGTTACGTGCAGTTTCGAAGTTAGGTGGGAATCTATCGTTACACCTAGGTATTTAGTAGATTTTTCCGCTTTTAGGGCATGGTTGTTTATGTAAAGAGGCGGCGGAGGTTTGCGTTTTCTAGAGAAATAAATCCAATGACATTTATTGGGGTTTAATTTTATTCGCCATTTTTCCAGCCTTGTTTGGAGTATGTCTAAGTGTTGTTGTAGCTGTCTGTGCATTACTGAGACGTAAGGGTGTTTTGCAAGTATCGCGCTGTCGTCTGCATAGAGTGCCAGCTCCGTGTCTGGGGTCCTGGGGATGTCATTTAGATATATGTTAAAGAGTGTCGGGCCCAGGATGGATCCTTGCGGTACACTACTTTTAAAGAGCTTGGGTGTAGATAAGTTATTTTTTACTCTGACTTGAAAGTGTCTGTTATTTGGTTTGAAATTAAAAGTTTGACCAGTGCGTCAGGGACTTTTAGAGTGATCAATTTGTAAGCTAATCCACAGTGCCACACTTTATCAAAGACCTTTTGGATGTCAAGAAATATCGCTGCTGTGGGTGTCTTATTATTAAAACCAGAAGAAATGTACTCTACCACTCTCAGCAATTGATGAGTGGTGGAGTGTTTTGGCCGAAATCCAAACTGCTTCGGAATGATAATGTCACTCTCACTAAGGTGCGTGTTCAGTCTCTTAAGAATTATTTTCTGAGTAATTTTACTAAGTGTCGGTAACAAACTGATTGGTCTGTAGTTGGCTGGAATTGAGGCATCCTCACCAGGTTTATGGACCGCTATAATTATCGCTTCCTTCCATTCTTTGGGGAAATAACTTAGTTCTAGTATTTTATTTATTAAGGTGATCAAGTAAAGTATTATATTTAAAGGTAGGTTTTTTACCGCGATATTCCTGATTTTGTCATGCCCTGGGCTTTTACGGTTCTTAAGGTTTTTGATAATCTCTACTATCTCTTGCGGGGTGGCTGGGTTAATCTCAGCTGTGACCGGGGAGTTCCTGAAATTGTTTAGAGTTTGCCTAACCATTCTTAGGGTGTCCTGACACATTAGATCGTGGTTTGGTTCAAATTGCTTTTCGTAACGCCTAGCAAGCGCCTCTGCCTTTTCTTCGCGGCATCGTGGTTCGATAGCCGGTCACCCCTGGTTCGTAACAGAGGTACAATGACGGCACGGTTGCACTGCCCTACCTTCAGCAGTTGCAAAATGCTGTTTTCTAGCAAGGCAACGCTCGACCGCACACGGCGACATCACGAGCCTTGCAAGGTGCTTCCTTGGCCTCCACTGTCTCCAGATCTTTCACCCATCGAGCATGTACGGGAGTGACTGCTCACCGCCTCAAACAGAGGACGACCTGTGAAGGATTGTTGACGGCATAGGGTCATCCATTCCTCAGGAAACTATTCGCGCGCTCATTGCATCTGTTCCTCGAAGGGTTGCTGCTTGTAACGCCACAAGAGGTGGTTCTACTGCCTACTGATCGCCCTGTCTATGCTATTACTGTATTGCATTATCCTTCTAGAATTAACATCAGTCATTTATATATGCCATCTCTGTCTGTGTGTCCTTTATTATGACATTCTATTCGCTCTTTCATGGTGTTGTATTTTCTGTGTCGGGTAGAATTTAAGTTCGAAGTGTTAGTCATTAAAGATTTGTTGCGGGTACCGAAAAAAAATATGTTATACTTTCGGAAAAACGATGTATACGAAAAATTGTAAGCCCCTGCTAAACTGCATAGTTCTTCTATTAAATGTTATTAAAAATTAAAAACTAAAAGATTAAACTGATGTTTTGAACTCAAATCAGTTGACGGGTAAAATAAATATTAAATATTCAACTCATATTTTGCCATGTTTGAACACCACCAAAAGTTTTCCTAAATTGATATTCGAAAACAATTCTCTGTTACCATGGTAACCATCTAGTTCAACGTTTCACAAACTGTGGTACATAAAAAAAAGTTCAAGGAATACTAGGCATTTGGTGAATTGTTAAATTTATTATATTATTATGATATGACTGAAATATTTATAATAAAAAAAAATAATTTCTTTTTAATGCATTGACAAATAGTAATAAAGTCAATATTAAAAACTTGTTTATTTATATACTAGCCGCCTTTAGCGACCAGCCTGTTCGCTACCCTTGAAAATCTGACCGTGGCAAATTCTGACAGTGGCAGACTCGCTGGCGCGACCTACCAGAAAGGTGTTGAAAACCCAGGCCGTCCGGCTCGTCAACAAGGACTTGAGCATCCATTTGGACGGCCGGGAAGTACCAGAAAGGTGTAAGGTAACTGTTTGGACGGCCAGGAAGTGCCACTCTATTTAGATCGGAACCCAGTGGTGGGGCATCCACACCCTCCTTCCCCTACCACCAACCTCTCGGAAGGACTTACGGACCCATATGTTTAACGTGATCGTACTTCGCGTGAACACGGCGGCAGTTTTGGTAGTGGCGGGAATCGAACCCAGGCCTACCGAGTGCAATTCTCGCGCGCTACCCACTGGGCTACCGCGCCCTCCGCGACAATCTCCACAACTTTCTTTTTATTCACCCAATTTAGACCGGAGCCCAGTGGGAGAGGCATCCACAGGGACTGTACCCTCATTCCCCTACTACCAACCTCTCGGAAGGACTTACAGACCCACATGTTTCATGTGATCGTACTCCGCGTGAACGCGGCAGCAGTTTTGGCAGTGGCAGGAATCGAACTCGGGCCTACCGAGTGCAAATCCCGCGCGCTAACCACTGGGCTACTGCGTCCTCCGCGGCAATCTCCATAACTTTCTTTTTATTCACCCAATTTAGACCGGAACCCAGTGGGGAGGCATCCACAGGGACCGTACCCTCCTTCCCCTACCACCAACTTCTCGGAAGGACTTACGGACCCACATGTTTAACGTGATCGTACTCCGCCTGAACACTGCGGCAGTTTAGGCAGTGGCGGGAATCGAACCCGGGCCTACCGATAACTTCCTGCGCGCTAATTTACAATTTAAAATGACCATATGCTAAGCTCTTAATTCCATCATCCTCATTCCATCGTTCCATCATTTAAAATATCCATAAAATTAAAATATCCATCGTTCCATCATGTAAAATATCCATAAAATTAAAATATCCAAAAATTAAAATATCCATTTAAAAAATCCATATCGTTCCATCATTTAAAATATAAATATAATAATTTCTACAATACATATGCTAAGCTCTTAATTCATTTAAAACCGGAAGCGCGGGAAACGGAAAGCAGACACTAATTTGGTTTTTTATTGTTCCACCCATCACTATGCATATTCAGAACCGTGACGTCAACTCCACCTAGACACAAACCGGCGCCATTGAAACGCGTGCTTGGGGGAAACGGGCGATGGGAAATGGGAACTTCTTTCGCCCGCCGCGATGAATTTTAAAATCATGAAATTCTTAATATCGGCATCCCGCAGCTACTTTTTCATATTTCCTGATCAGATTAGGCTTGTAAGAATGCCTGATGTTTGAGCTTTCTAAAAATGTAATTTATTAGTTGAAATTTTTCCCGACGCGAGGAATTAAAAACGAAAGTTCGTTTTTTTGAGCCGAAAGTGACTTTTGTTTTAAAATCTTTAAAAAATATTAGAATTTGTCCCTGAGATTTGAAATTGATATATTTTTACTCGCAATTGTCTGCTCTTTCCGGTCGTGTGATTTGTTTTTTTCTACGACGTCTGGATGGTGGAGAAAAAGGGAAAAAACGATCGAAATCGCATAAAACATCAAATAACAACAACAAAAAAAAATAATAATTAAAATTTTAAAAATCGGTTTTCACGAGTCACCTTCCCACCCCCGGGCCTCCGACTGCCAAATTTCGTAGCTCTGCGACGCGCGTGTATAAGACAGCCACACAGACTTTCTTTTTATTTATTTTTATCTCCATGGAAACACCGTGATGTCCCGTCTATTTCTGCACGCTCATGTCGGTGAAAAATCGGAACTTTGCCGAGAAATTTAAAATTATTACTTCTTTAAAATCAGGATCGGGCTGCTATTTATAATTACTTTTTGACCAGATTGGGCTTGTAAGAATGCCTGATGTTTGAGCTTTCTAAAAATGTAAATTATTAGTCGAAATTATCGGTATTTTTCCCGATGCGAGGATTTAAAAACGAAAGTTCGTTTTTTTTAGCCGAAAGTGACTTTTGTTTTAAAATCTTTAAAAAATATTAGAGATTTGAAATTGATATATTTTTACTCGCAATTGTCTGCTCTTTCGGGTGGTGTGATTTGTTTTTTCCTACGACGTCTGGTTGATGGAGAAAAAACGGTCGAAATCGCATAAAACATTAAATAATAATAAAAAAAAAATTTAAAAATCGGTTTTCACGTGTCACCTTCTCCCCCCCCCCCCCCGGGTCTTCGATTGTCAAATTTCGTAGCTCTGCGACGCGAGGTCGCTGAGCCTATAGTGTATAAGATACACACACACACACACACACACAGACATTGCCTTTTATTATATAGATGTACATATATTTTTTATAATATATTACATACACAATGTGCAGATAAAATTGTATCATTAAAACTTTCTTCGAACTATTCGACGGGTGTATGCCGATAAGATTGAATCCCAAAAGGGCTACATATGATCTTCATAAGTTTGGGAAACACTGATCCAGGCAATGGGCGTATGAAACCAAAACTTGGTCAATAGGCAGTTAGCTTTCACAGTTTTGCTGCAAATGAACTCCTGTTTTGCCATATTTGAAAAGAGCGTCAATAAATAAACTGCGTAGAAACGTGAGGGCATTATTTTTACAATAAGTAGTAAGGAAACAACGGTTCTGCAGCAATCCACAGTAGTAGTGGGGAGATGTTGGAATGAGATAACGCACTTTGAAAAATTTTCGTGAGGAAGAGGGAGTGAGTCACAGGTGATGGGGGAGATGTTTTGTGGAGATGCGATACTTTGTGTGGTGGGGGCATTGATAAATGACGAAGGAGTTTATATTTCCCCCTGAGAGATTGCGCAACAACTCTTGAGTTCGGAGGAACCCATAGAAGTGTGTGTGTGTTTTCGTGTGTGTCATTTAAGGTATTTGTTCTATATAATGATTGATTAAGAGTTGTGTTTGGATATTTTAAAATCGATTAGAATGATAATTTTTTAAAAAATAGTCTTTTCGTACATATGGTGCAATTTCATATCTATTTTTAAAAGAGTGTGTGATGCATAGGATGAAAGAATGCATTCGTGTTTTGAAAATATATGTTGATTATTCGTACAGACATGTTTACCAAAACTTTTAATCATAAGCTGTACTAGATAAAAATTGGGATGAGGTTTCGAAGTGTATATATATTTTTAAATTTTTCTTTTCCAAAATTTACCCGATGTGAAATACCAATCAATTAATAAGAGAAACTATGCCGTCTGTATGCGTTGCAGCAGTCAATTAGATTTTAAGGTCATCATTTTGTTTCGAGATTCCCAATGTGCGTTTCCATTGTTACCAAATTAGGAATTAATATTAACAATCAAATACTACAGATACACAAAATTTAGTAATGATCCAAATTTATATACTCATTTTAAAAATATAAATAAATGTATAATAAAAATATAATTTAAAAATATTATTTAATTAATTAAAAAAAGTAATTAGAAAAAATATTTAATTGTTAAAAAGTATAATTAACAACAACAAAAAATGTATGTACTATTATAAAATGTCGACATCATTATCAACAAAGAACTTGTACTCCTACCACAGCTCTATAAACTTGAAAAGATATTTTTCATTACTATTTGTATTTTATAAGGTTAAACATACTCCAAAAGAAAAAATATGTAAAAAAGATTTGTGAACTTTTAAAAAAGGGGAAAAAATATATGTGATAATCGTTTTGTATAATTGAAATTGAAAAAAAGAACAAATTCTGAAATTATGAAAAAGGAGATTTTGAACATGGGAAAAAAAGATTTGCGAACTTTAAAAAAAAAAAAAATGTGGTAATCGTTTTGTACAGGGTCTGTCCGGAAAGTAATGTCAATGATTTTATTCCGAAGCGATTGTACATTCCAGCGCGCTCGACCGCTGTGGGAATTGTGGTGGGTGATCTCGTGCACAGAATACTATATAGAATCGGGCGCAGAATACTATATTCAGAAGGTTCACTCCCATTGGAACCTATGGCAACATCGTTAACATAGGATTTCGCATAGACACTAGCGTTCGATGAGCCAACCATCCTCGACTGCTAGATTTGGCGACTATCGCTCAATTGGCGATTTTATGTTAATGCGGCCAAAAATAAATAAAATAAAATAAACTGTACTTTTATAATTTTTTAAACTATAAACATGATCAGCATTTAAAAATACTTTTATCTGTAATATTTTTAACTTTAAATAAATAAACACAGATATATATTTAATTCATGCAATCATAAACTAAATAAAAAAATTGACGCATTGCATCACTGTAAATCATTATACACCAAAAATTACAAGCTAACATACCCAAAAGACTAAAATATTATATAATATTTTCAGCCTAAAAAGTATACTAGCGTGTAGATAGTTAAATTGCCTAGTTCTTAATTTATTTTGGGATGCTGTTATTATATCTATATATATTTTTAAATACACTATACTAAACTATATTCTTATACTAAATAACAAATTTACATAAATGCATTATCAAAGGTGTCGAACTCAATCGTTAATTAGAAGGGGGGGGGGGATTATTTTCCACATTACGTCAGTTAGTAAAAACCATGTTGTTGTTGAGACCTAGACCGTCCGACCTACCAGAAAAGTGTTAGGCAACTGTTTGGACGGCCGGGAAGTGCCACCCAGTTTAGACCGGAACCCAGTGGGGGGAGGCATCCACAGGGACCGTACCCTCCATCCCCTACCACCAACCTCTCGGAAGGACTTACGGACCCACATGTTTAACGTGATCGTGCTCTGCGTGAACATGGCGGCAGTTTTGGCAGTGGCTGGAATCGAACCCGGGCCTACCGAGTGCAACTCCAGCGCTCTAACCAATGGGCTACCGCGCCCTAGTAAAAAGCATGTAAAATATATACACATACAATATTATATTCAACTTTCTCTAGAAAAAGCTATCCAAATATCAATTTTTATACATTTTATATAAATGCGGAAAAGGTTTTTTAACTAATAATGCCATTGCTTCTTAGAATTTATAATCTAGGCGGCAGTGATAATACTGCACCAATTTCTTATGATGAACACGTGCATAGGATGAAATATGGGATAGATAACACATAATTTTTTATTTAAATAAAAATAAATTACATGCCTTTTAAACGTAATTCCTTTTCTTTTAGTAATCCATAAAATAGCTATGTTTACCACGTGTAAACAACAAGCGATGTGCATGCGATGATAGAACAAAGTTCTAAGTTCCAAGTGTTTCGTTCAGTGCCAAATAGGGTTATATTAGCAGAACGTCTTGGCGAAAACCGTCACAGACCATCGCCAAGCCTGCCAACCTTGATATTTTGGTTGGCGGTTGAGGGCGCTGAGGTCGAGTGAAATATCTGTATATGTTAATCTGTGCAGAATACTATCCAACGAAATAGGGTTATAACATGGAAAATCGTCTTGGACTCAAACCAGACCATCGCCAAGCGCTCGGACCAAACCAGACCATCGCCAAGAGCGCGCCAACCCTCATTTTGGTCTATCTCTAATGGCCGCCGCGAAAACGAAACTATCGAGAGTGGCAGGTCTGTCACAGAATACTATATTCAGAAGGTTCACTCCCATAGGACCCTATGGCAACATTTTTAACATGGGATGTCGCTAGAGCTCGTGAGTTGAACCAACTGAACTACGATGTAAACAATATACGTCTGCCAGATTTGGCGCGTTATCGCTCGCTTGGCAATTTTTTTTTTAAACGGGAGTGGAACAAAATGTTGAGGACTGTACTTTTATAATTTTTGAAACTATAGAAATGATCAGGATTTAAAAATACATTAATCTGCAACATAAATATATTCATTAGTTTAAGTAAATTTAAATAAACATAGTTATAGATTTAATTCAAATAATCATAAAATGGATTAAAAAATAGACGCATTGCATTGTCTCACTATAAAACATAATGCACAAAAAATTACAAGCTAACATACTCAAAAGACTGAAATATTATATAATATTTTCAGTCTAAAAGGTATACTAGCGTGTTGATCGCTAAATTACTTGATCCTTAATTTGTTCTGGGATACTGATAATAGACTTTTTTTTTAAATATAAAAATGTTCATATAGTAAATATCAAATTTACATAAATGCACTATCGAAGTTGTGGAACTCAATCATTAATTACCCGAGGGTGGGGTGAATTTTCCACCATAAGGCACTTGATAAAAATTTTACATAAATATATACACATACAATATCACATTCAACTAAGAAAAAGCTATCCAAATATCAATTATTTCACATTTTATAAAAATACGGAAAATATTTTTTAACTAATTATACCACTACCTCTTAGAATTTAGTCTAATCGGCAGTAATAACAGCACTAATTTCGTGTGATGAACACATATATATACTTATATGAACACGTATATAGGATGGTGATAACTAAAATTATTTCAATTTTAATAAAAATAAATTACATACCCTGTAACGCAACCAGTTTTCTTTTGGCAATCCATTTCTATGAAATGATCTAAGCACTTAACAAATAATCCTTTTTCACGTTACTCAAACCATGTTAGTCTGTGGACTGTGGTTCTAAGTTTTCGTCGAGCGAAATAGGGTTATAATATTGAAAATCATCTTGGACCCAAACCAGACCATCGCCAAGCGCTCAGACCAAACCAGACCATCGCTAACAGCGTGCCAACCCTCATTTTGGTCTATCTCTAATGGCCGCCGCGAAAACGAAACTATCGAGAGTGGCAGGTCTGTATAATATTAGTCTGTGGTCTGTAGAATATTAGTCTGTGATCTCGGGAACGAATGCAGCCGGTCGCCAGTAGTCTCCGAGCAGCCGGAGAGTTCGGACAGGTTTTTTCGTGAGACTCGTTTTGGTAACCCGTACAAGTGAAAAATGCAGCGTTCGCTCGAGCAACGCATGGCCATCAAGTTTTGCTTTAAACTCGGCATGACCGCTACTGAAACTGTCCCGATGATGAAGAAGGCCTTTGGCAATGATTATCTTTCGGATCGACAAGTTTACCGGTGACACAAGGCCTTTGCAGAAGGTCGTGAGGAGGTGAGCGACGATGCCCGCGCTAGACGGCCATCGACGACCAACACCGAAGAAAATGTGACTCATGTGAGGGATCTTCTGAATTCTGATCATCGTTTAAGTGTTCGTTTAATTTCAGAGACATTAGGTATTCCAAAAACTAACGTTTACAAAATTGTGTCGGACGATTTGCGGATGCGGAAGGTGTGCGCGAAGTTGGTGCCAAAAGTGTTAACGGAAGACCAAAAATCGTGCCGAATAGAAGTGTGCCGGGAACTTTTGGAAATGTTTGAAGAACACCCCAACTTTTTAGAAAACGTTATCACAGGAGACGAGTCTTAGTTGTTCGAGTACGACCCCGAGACAAAGTGCCGAGTGGCACACGCCAGCGCCCCCTCGCCCCAAGAAGGGCAGGATGTCCAAATCGAAAGTCAAGATGCTGCTGATTGTGTTTTTCGATATCCGGGGGCTCGTCCACCACGAGTTCTTACCGCAAGGCACAGCGGTGACAGGAAAATTTTACGTCGTACTGCTCCAGAGGCTCAAGCATAGGGTTCAATGCGTCCGGCGCAACATCGCCACGGATTGGAAGCCCCATTACGACAGTGCGCCTGCGCACACATCCTTTGTTGTGACGGACTACCTGGCCAAGGCAAGCGTGCCAACCATTCCCCAGCCTCCCTACAGTGCCGACTTGGCTCCCCCAGACTTCTTTTTGTTCCTGCGACTCAAAACTCCGATGAAAGGACTGCATTTCGGGACGGTCGACGACATCAAAGCGGCTTGTACCAGTGCTTTAAAGGACATCCCGGAGAAGGATTACAGTGCCGCCTTCGATGCATGGAAATCTCGCTGGACCAGCTGTATAGACGCAGGAGGAATGTATTTTGAAGAATGTTGATGGGTTGTAATGATCGGATCAATAAATTCTTTGTTCTCGAGTCATTGATATTACTTTCCGGACAGACCTTGTATAATTGAAACTGAAAAAAAGAAAAAATTCTGATATTATGAAAAAGAAGATTGGAAAATGTACAGGGTTTGTTGTGATGCATTGCACCGGGTGGATGGTGGGTATAAACAAAAAACAATTAAAAAATATTTTTCTAAAAATTCATGTGTTGAAAGAACTTTATCCAAAGAAAAAAAAAATGGTCTGCGGCGGTGTATTGCACCTGGTGGATGGTGGGGACAAACCGAAAAATAAATATATTTTTTAAAAATTCATGTGGTGAAAGAAATTTATGTAAAGAAAAAAAAATGTTTTGTGACTTTGCATTGCACCGGGTGGATGGTGGGCACAAACCTTAAAAATAAAAAATTCTACTTGTGTATATTATTTAACAAGTTTCTGGTATTATAATTTTTAATGTATGTTCTGTTTTCAGCTGTTCATGGTCATGGTGAGTGTAAAAAGTAAGCTACTTTCAATTACGTGTATTACTCATGTTAACATCGTGTATTACTCAATCTTCACCAAAAGTGTGTAACACACCCTCCTCATAGGAAAGTGTGCCGTTTCCTTTTCCATCGGTATGACTCATTCCTTTATTTCCCTCCTCACGAAAATTCTGTAAATCAATTAAATACATCACCAAGTCCTCAATAGAGTAAGAGCCTATGGGTATTATTGGCAAGAGCAATCGTTCAGTACACCCGTTGGATCTATTTTGTCACGGATTCAAATCCCGCTCGAACTTAAAAAATGTATATATCTCAAATGAATCGTCGAAATATTTAATGTGGAAAAACAAATCTTTTCACGTAACAGTTTCTTATATGACTATCCGAGGACACTACCAGCGTCCAAATTTCATTTCTAAAAATATTCTCGCCGAAAACATATTCCTTCCATTCTGTAAAATTTACTAAATGCGTTATCTCGTTTGAACATCTCCCCACTACTACTGCGGAGGCTGTATATCCATACCGTCCTACCGCATTTCTGCAGAACCGCTGTTTTCTTACTACTACCATAGCGGGTCTTGGTAAACGATGATGGCCAGTAAAAATTGAAACTAAAGCCATTAAACGTCGAACTTTATATTTGGGATGAAAGTAAGTTATTTAGAATACTTGAATAATAATATATATTTAAAGATTTCACTTGCTAAAGTGCACTTAAAGTGATTTTAAGTGAATGTACACTCCTACTCATTTTGACCGCAGTCACTCACTTGCATTCTAAAGATGTATATATACATTGACTAGCAAATTCTGCAATGTATATGCGAGTGAGATGGGAAAGATATGTAACGATTTTTCTTATAAAAAACAATCTCGTCTATATATTTTAATGAAAGTGGATATTTTATTTTCCGGTCAATTAAGAGTATCCATCCAAGAAGATAAATTCAGATTTATTCTACCAAAATGAGAGCTTAGACTTTTGCAAGTTTCTGAAGTAACCGTTTTTAATACAGAAATAATGAAAATCATTACTTTTATTATATACATAATGTATAAGGAAAGTATTGGGACGGGGTCGGAAATTCGAACTCGAGTTTTCGACGGGAGAGCACGTTTCAAGCATCACTGATCACGAATCAAACATTTTTGAGGTGCTGTGTGTGTCAGTGAGTCTGTGGAGACGATATCTCACGAACGAATGGAATTGGGTACAAAAATCACAATCCGTGAATACTGGAAGCCAATTGTTTTTAAACGCAATCGGAAGTTCAGAACCCCCCCCCCCCCTAAATTTTCGTGTGAAATTTTGAAAAAATCAAAACCTTCAATAAAGTTACGTAAATAGTCATTTCTTATGTGTTTTTCATTAGAAACGATTGACATAAACTTTAGAACGCTAGCACGAACCGTTCTCGAGATATTGCACATTTTTAAAATAAATTTATTAAAAAATCCCATAAATTAAAAAAAAAAAATACTGTTGAGAAACATGTTCACTTTTTATATGTAATATCATACGATAAATTGGGTGACATTATTCTCGTGGATATAGTTCGTTCCATTTATGAGAAAAGATACTTTAAGTAATACTTTTGTATTTGAACGCCAATAGTCATTTATCTGCTATAAGAATAACTTATTTCTCCGTCCATAACGTTTGGCGAGATTTTGGCGACAAATTTGGACTTTTTTAAATGTTGCCAAATTAACGAAAATCTCGCCAAATGGATAAAAAGTGACGCTAAATCAATGAAAAGGACGTCTAATTGTCGAAAATTCAATATCTTGGAAAGAATATAAATATCTACTATAAGAAAAACCTATTTTTTTTGTTACTGTAAAAGTAGTAAATCCATTGCATTATATAAGGAAAGTCATGTGTTGCCCACATCAGATTTTTTGTTACTGTAAAAGTAGTAAATCCATTGCATTATATAAGAAAAGTCATGTGCTGCCCACATCAGATTTTCTTGTTTTGGAAACGTCAATGCAAAATGGTCCGTGTTACGTCAAGTGCCTATGCTCTATTAAGAGAAATACTCTAAATTTTACTATTAATATGTGAAAATACATGTTTATATGTTTGTTTGTTTGTATGTATGTCGGTAGGTTCCCTTTACAATTTTACGGTCTACGATTTTTGGAATTGCGAATCCAATGGACCCAGTCGCTAAACTTTGGTCCACCTGCTTTGCGGGGGCAGAACTAGCCGAAAATTGGATGCTTTTATAACGGGTTGCTATATTTTATGACTCTATTTAGTTGATTTAAAAATATATTCTGTTACTATATAGCTAGTGAATGTGTGTGTTGTTGTTGTTGAAACCCAGACCGTCCGACCTACCAGAAAGGTGTAAGGTAACTGTTTGGACGGTCGGGAAGTGCCACCCAATTTAGACCGGAACCCAGTGGGGGAGGCATCCACAGGGACCGTACCCTCCTTCCCCTACCACCAACCTCTCGGAAGGACTTTCGGACCCACATGTTTAACGTGATCGTACTCCGCATGAACACGGCGGCAGTTTTGGCAGTGGCTGGAATCGAACCCGGGCCTACCGAGTGCAACTCCAGCGCGCTAACCAATGGGCTACCGCGCCCACAGTGAATGTGTGTGTATGAAAGCAAAACTGATTCAACAAGTAGCCATGTCATGGTTTTCAAATGAACTTTGCCCGAAGTATGAGTTGCTTTTAGAGGATGTTTTTTATGCGCTGTTACGCATGTCATAGCACTACTGATTGCTATACTACACCAGGGCCGCAGACAGATACGAAATTGAAGAGGGGCTGGAAAGAAATTCAAGGGCAACACTCAATTAATTATTAGCATTTATAAACCATAATAGTTACTGTTATATATTTAAATCCATATAAATTATGAACAAATAATTGCATATTTACATTTTCAAACTAAGAGCCGATTATTAATGGCCATATATCAATATTAATATATAATAATTACATTTGATTTCAATGTAAGCAGTAACTAGTAGTAAAGCTGATAATAATTCATAGAAACATTCTGAATGTTAATACAAGTTAATGCTTAATATTAACTCTTACCTACTTAGCAGTTGGTTATTCTTATAGCGGATAAATGACTATTGGCGTTCAAATACAAAAGTATTACTCAAAGTATATTTTAGGTAAAAGTAATTTAACTCTATGCATAAAATTTTATCGACAAAGTCTGCTATTAAATCTTCTGCTTCTCTATGTAAAATCAATGAATGTTTCATTCATATCATCTATATTGCAGACTGACTCCAGAGCAAAATAACTTTGCGTCAAAGAAATTCAGCAATTTTTATACAATTCATCTTACAGCCTAATCTGTTTTCATTCTCCATAAGTGAAAATTAGGTTTCGTTGTAGAAATAATCGAAGTTCGAGGATCATTTAAACTCAAATATATTGTAATTGTGTTGTTTCAGAATACAGCTGCACAGAAATGAAGCAAAAATAAAGCTGTTTTAGGACGGATACAGCACTCAATATAAATTAAAAAGAATTTTAAAAATCACGATTTTGACACAAGATGGATGCCACCTTCCCGGCCGTCCAACTAGTTACTCTAAGTCCTCTGGACGAGTCGGACGGTCTGGGTCTTCAACAAGATGGATGCCCTATTTTATTTTGAAATGGGTCGCGTGATCTCTTCATGTAAAGGGTGTCATTATTATTTTAATTTTTATTTAAAAAACTACCGAATATACTTTGCTAAATTTTTTTTTATATATTTTATGAGCTAATTTGAATATTTCCTAAAACTTTCGAAGCCATTTGTGAATTTTAAATTTGCTTAAAAAATGTTTGAAAAATGAGGTCCCATAGGGTTCAATGTATTTCATTTTTTCAACCCGGTTTCAAACCAAAATTAATTGGGTGATATTATTCATTCATATTCCCATAGGTTCCATAGACCGTCTAAACAACATACTAAAATTTCATTTTGATAAAGTCATTTTTACGACAGTTATCGTGCTAACGGACAGAATGAACCAAGTCACAAACACTTTTCAACTGCGTTGTAAAGTGTTAGAAAAAGTCTCGGGCGTTTTTGAATCGAAATTTGAGTGACATTTAATATGAAATTTCATATCGCTATTAAAAATTAAATACTTTCATCAGCGGTGTTGAATATACCTCTTGTAGGGCTGTACTACTCGCTATACTGCCACTACATCACTCTACCACTCCTTGTGTTATAGCTATTACATCGTTGTCGGGTGTCAGCCAATTAAAAGCTACCCATTGGCGTGCTCTGCAAAGCGTCAATGAAGACCTACTAGGAAATGTTTCCTTATGCTTCTTTCTTTTCCTTTCCAGGCGATACAGCTGGAGTTTTACAAGGATATTTTGAATAAGAAGAGAACGCGGTAAGTTTGCTTCCGGTATATTTTTCTATTGCAGCGAGATCATTTGTGTTGCTCCGCTGTTCATTTATTTATAGCTGTTGAAGTAAAAAATATATTGATATGTATGAAAATAGGTTGCTGCACTATTCAGTTATATATATCAACCGTTATCGTTATTATATTAAATGCGACAGGTTGCCTTTCCATCTCTTTGGCAGTTTTACATTTTTATTTTCTTGCTTTTGGATGTCTCCAGAGAAACAGATTTTCACCTTCTCTCTACAGTATAATACGCAGAAAAAGGATCATAACTGGGCGACGTTTTTACCGTTTGACACGCTTTGAACTCGATTCAAAGTTGTTTTTGATCGATGCATGGATAAATAGACGTTAGACCTTTGAAAGCGTTAAAATGCAAATGAGAATTTACCTTGTCTTAAAATGAAACTTCCCGTATGTGCGGCAATTCGATTGATTATTATATTCTAGCGTTGCATTTTATTGCATGATTCATTCCAGTCATTGAATGACGGATCTAGAGTTCAGCATGCAAGGTGAACTCGGACCGGCTCATTCTCTGATGGGACTCGCCGAGATCTACAGGGCTGTACCTAAATAAGCTACAGCTTTCTCGGACTTCTGATAATTCCAGTATCGGTTGTATCCACTCCCCTTGACATTTTGAGTGAGACCTTTCCACAAAGTTCGGTTTGAATAAAACTTCGTCAATGTCTCTATTTTTTCGCCAGCCGCGTACTTTCGGTTTTGGAGCGAAGGCTAACGATCGAGTATCTTTGACTAATCGGATTCGCGACGGAGTTGCAATGGGACGACGTGCTTTTTATTTCCACGTAATACGTCTAAAGATTTGATTTGTCGAGGAAAGTGAATGCGAGCTGGGACTGGAGCCGCGTGGAATTCCAGGTCCGTGTTCCGGAGCGATTGTCGAGGTTTGACTCTCTCATCTTCCTCATCCGCTATGCAGACAGGTAGGAGCGTCGCTGCGATCGGAGGACTTTGATGGTCGGCGGGGGTGGCATTGACGTCATGCTCGCATTTCCCGGCGTTCTTCGTCCAAGATGGCGGCAGAGGAGAGCACCGGATCGACCCGCTCCTGACTGCCGATCCACACCCCCGGAATACTATCGTCTCGGGAGAGAAAGAGCGGTAAAGTTCACCTCCTTTATCCCCGGCATGATTTCCTTTTCTTCTCCGTCATCCCGTACTTCCAATATTCCTATATACACACCGAGAACTCGATCGCTCCCTCACCCATCGTGTGATAATGCCTTCATCCGACAATTTCTTATCGAGCATCCTCACGACTTATTTTTCTACACGATAGAACAATGCAATTTTCTTCTTCTCTCGCTGTCGTCTCTGTATGTATGTATGTTCATTTAATCTCAATTCTCCGTCATTTGGTGTTAAAACATTCAACTCGCACACTTATAAAAGGTGTATGTGTGGGATCCAGTAGGAATGAATCCGACTCAACTTTTACAGAAGTGAACGGTGTCATGTTCTTAAAGAAGTTTTGTTCCGTGTCCCATTATTTTCCTTTCGGGTTTTAGAATGGTTTTATCGGAGAGCTGACCGGTTCGCATGTTTTACGAAATATTTGCTTTCGAGTTGGCATGTTTCTTTTTCTTTCTTATATTTTTCCCGGGTAGCCATATTTGTAGTAGTTAACAGTGCCACCACGCGGCTTTCGTGTGATTCCCAAACTTTCTCTAGATCATGGTCATTGTTTGCTCTTTTCCACTCCAACCAGGGGCGCCAAGCCAAGACGACACATGACGGGGCGCCCGTGCTAAAAGCACTTATCCCCTCATCATCGGATTTTTAGAATGTGTTCATCTTGCATTAATAGCAATTTGTGAAAAGTTCGTTTGGGCTGCGCTTTTTGGATGAAACTTCTCACGTCGGGAAAATATTACCTACACGTATTTTTGTGCTATTCCTTAAGAGTAATTTTGTTATAAAAACTTGGATGATAGTCATCCCCGTCATGTCTCTTTAATGACGGAACAATCATCGCTCGGGTCTTCCGATCGGTTTCTACAGGTGCCTGGTGTGAAGGAAGCTTCGAGGAGTCATGATACTAGCTCTTTGGCGGGAAGGAGAAGGAAGCTCCGACTGTGCATGGATGCCCCCCTAATGGTTTGGCGCCGTTCCTATTCGCTTCAATATAAAAACAGGACCGTAAAATGACACCAGAAATCCTCCCTGTCGTTTCAAGTTTATAAATAGTGTATGATTTCAATTATCCGAACGAAGCTTTATCGAAATGGAACTCAATAATCGACAACTTTTTTAAAAGAATCTCTGTTAAAATAGTAATATATTTTTAGCAAATAAATGAGCTTAGTGAATGTTTAAAAATCGTTATGAGAGAAATATAGGGTTCATTATTTATCTAAAATTTAAAAAGGTTTTCCATCGGCAGAGGGAAATATTGGGCACTAGAGGCTTCTTTGAACATGCTTTGTCCATAGTGTTCAAATTTACGTGTTACGTTTTACTGCTGTGATACTCAGCCCGATTCCTTTGAGAATTTCCAAAAGTTTGTGGGAGGGGAAAAAAAACTGCTTATCCTATTTTGTTTGTAAACAAGTGAAAATATGAAATAATCGAGGGTTTAAGGTGAAAAGTATATTAACGCAACATCATTGTACAATATGTACACTCCATTGTTTGTTTGTAAAGCCAATAAGACTGGTGTAAAGGGGAACTTTTTTTTATATTAACAGTTATTAATAAATAGAAATACCCGTATATATTTTATTCAGAAATTCGAGTTAACTAGCCATTTCACCCGCTCGGGCAAAATGGTCTCTCAAGCCTTGTTTCCAGACATCTTTTGAGCAGAAAGTTCGTTGTAGCGTTCGTTTCCGATAGTTTGATTGGGAAAATAGCCAGCAAACGATTTCGGTATTCAAACAGAACTCGGTTACCCTGGTGACTACAATAGAATAAAAACTATCAATATATTCATTGAGAAAATATTGCTTGCTGTTTGTATGAATTTAAATATCTCAATATATAAATTAAAATATCTCAAAAATGGTTGATCTCAAAACGAATGGTGTGTGTGTTCGTTAAAACAGAAAATTTCGCGATTTATAAATTTTTCGAACAAAATACCGTTTAAGATTTTCGATTTTTCGATTTTAGATTTTCAAGTTTCTACCTTCATTATTTGTGTGTCCTTTAGTCAGTCAGACTCACGCAACTGTATGTATATGATTATTATTTTTTAACCCCTATATCCTCACATGTCTCTTTTGTAAGTTTGCCCTGACGAACTAATATGTGTCAGCCAATTAGGGTTCTCAGAGATTTTATGAAATATTTCAAAGGTTTCTCTACACAGAAAAGGTTGAGAATCGAATCTTTCGTATATATATATATATATATATATATATATATATATATATATATATATATATATATATATATATAATAAAAATATAATATGAAAATTCAATAATAGAATAGAGAGAAGATGTAATATATATATATATATATATATAATAAAAATATAATATGAAAATTCAATAATAGAATAGAGAGAAGATGTAATATATATATATATATATATATTTTCCGAAAATTTTCGAATTCTAACCTTTAATGAAAAAGTACATCGAATGTTCCGTCTCTCTCTCTGCGTGTGTGTGAACACAACTTCAGAACAATTAGACTTATCATTGTGGAATTTTTTTTGTGTGAATATATTACATAAAAAGCTAAAGCGGAGTAAATTTTGTTTTTTAATTCGCCGGAGTAAAACACGAATGATTCCAAATTGAAAATTTTTCCAGCTGTTTTTTCTTAGTGTCATTAACTGATAATTGATGACCGGAACAGTACTCTATGTATGGGAGGTGGGGGGGGGGGGGGGGAATGGAAGGTTGAACCACTCTATATAAAATGAAAGGTAAAGGATTAGTTAGTTTTTAAAAGGTATTGAAATGGTACATATATTAACTCCATATTAACGTGACTTTAGAAAATAAAGGAATTTGAGAACGAAAGGTCAAGAAACGATTTTTGTTTCTCATTTTGATACTAATTATGGCACAAATGGATCTAGAATGGGGGTTATGAATGTCAAATGGAAACTATGACTCCAGATAATGTCTTTATGAGCCTAATTCCGACGATGGTTTATGAAATTTTATTGCTGTAATGCTATGTTACACAACTATATTTTTCTAGAACTCTCTTTTAATCAAAACCGATAAACTCTGCAGCATACAGTTGTTTCGGCTCTCCTTCTTTAATGCTGCATTTTATCAGCGTTATTTCTTACGGTGAATCAATTTAATAATGACCCAAATATTAATAGTAGTAGTAGTAGTAGTATGTAGTACTGAAGAAGGCTATCCAGCGTATTCCCGAAATAGCTGTGTGTTGCATTATTTTACGAATCTGTGTCTAATTATGTTGCACCAGTTATCCTTATCCCCTGCTTAAAGTGTTTTGACTTATTTACTCTCTTTTTGTTCACCTTTTCTCTGTGTAATCTATCTCAATTCCAAAACAAAGAGAATGCTGTCACACCAGAAGGTAAAAACATGTTCATGTAAGAAATTTCGAAATGTGTAAATTATTTTTATTTAAATATACTAAATAATTTAATAGTTTTTAAACTAAAAATGCTTTAATTCGTTTTGAAATATCTAATGTGTTATCTATTATACTTGAAATAATTTAGATAAGACTATTTAGATGTTTAAAGTAATTAAGATGGTTAAACTATTTTGTAATCATTTAGCATTTAAAAGCTTATTTTATAATTAAAATATTTGAACGTCATTAAAATATTCATTTTACTACAATTTTTATTAACACTTTACAACAAAGTTGAAAAGTTTTTGATTTTGTTCATTCTGTCTGTCTGTCTGTCCGTTAGCACGATAACTGCCGTAAAAATGACTTAATCAAAATGAAATTTTAGTATGTTGTTCAGACGGTCTGTAAGACCTATGGGAATATAAATGAATAATATCACCCAATTAGTTTTGGATTGAACTCGGGTTGAAAAAATGAAATGCATTGAACCCTATGGGACCTAATTTTTCAAACATTTTTTAAGCAGATATAAAATTCACAAATTGCTTCGAAAATTTTAGGTAATATTCAAATTATCCCATAAAATATATAAAAAAAATTTCAGCAAAATATATTCGGTAGTTTTTTAAATAAAAATTAAAATAATAATTACACCTCTTATATGAAGCGATCACGTGACCATTATATGAAGAGATCACGTGACCCACTTCAAACTGAAATGTGGCATCCATCTTGTCTCAAAATCGTGATTTTTAAAGTTCTTTTTAATTCATATTGATTGTTGTATCCGTCCTAAAACCGCTTTAATTTTGCTTAAATTCTGTGCATCTACATACTGAAACAACGCAATAACAATATATTTGAGTTTAAATGATCATCCAAATTTGATTATTTCTACAACGAAGCCTATTTTTCACTTATGTAGAATGAGTTGTACAAGAATTGCTGCATTTCTTTAACGCAAAATTATTTAGCTCATGGAGTCTGTATAGCTGATATGAATGAAATATTCATTGATTTTATAGAGAGTAGGACGATTTTTTTCGATGAAGTTTTAAGCATAGAGTTTAATTACTTGTAGCTCCATGGTCTTAAGTTTTTAAATAAAATAAATTATTATAGTATTGTGATGAATGAAATGAATGGGAAAATGTTATGAATGAAATGCTGCTTTTATAGAGAGAGCCAGGCGTGTTATTTTCTCTATGGCGTCATTTGAATGAATTTCAGTTGTTTTCGATGAAGCTTTCAAATATAATAAATTATTGTAGTATTATGATAATTTTAAAAATATTACCGAGGAATGTATCGCATTTTAGAGATGTTTAAACCAGGCAATTTATCTTTCAATGCCGTCATTTGAATGAAGTTCATTTTTTTCGATGAAGGTTTAAGTTTTCAAATATAATAAATTAATGTAGTATTGTGATAAGTTTTAAAATATTACCGAGGAATGTATCGCATTTTAGAGATGTTTAAATAAAATTGCATTGAAGTGGGAAAGTGTTTCATAATCAATGCTTTAAGCATGATTGATCTTTCTTGTTTAAGTTTGAATCAGTGACGTAGGATCCATTGAGGCTAAAAAGCTGAGCCTCCCTTGTTTAAAATTTAGTTTAAAGAATTATTTAAACATTCTTTTATTTATTATAAATTTTTAAATAACTTCGATATATGTATTATTTAGAAAAGTGTTATCTTTTACTTTAGGTGACACGTGTCAAAGTATTTTTTCCATTAAAACGCATATTTTAATGTTTTAGAAGCTGAAATCACCCAGCCTTCGTAGTCTATAGGGAGGAGAAGCATGCTATTAAAACCACCCAATTGTTAAACTTCTCCCTAGCTGATTAACATGAAAATTAGCCTACAGAAAGGTGTGGCTATTGCTTCCTCCATTTTCAACCCTTTGTAAGCAATCAATGAATGGTTATGGGACGTCACGTTTCATCAATAATGTATAGGTGATGGTGGGTAGTTTGAAAGATCCTCCATTTTTGGTCAAACGCAGTGGCGCACCTAGAGGGGGGGGGGTGTAGGGTCACCCCCACCCCCCAGGAGCAAAAAAAAAATTAATTTAGAAAAAAACTACTGTGGAAGTATAAACAAATAGCGTGGGGTCAGTGTGCCGTCGTCCTTTTCTTCATTGTCGATCTGGGCGCCTAGATTGAGGAATGTATCAAGAAAAATAGTTAATGTACGCCGTATGTTTAGTTTTTTGGCGCCTTTTGTGATGGCCAACTTTAACTTTCAGCGTCTGTACACCACCTGCACACAGCGATTACTTTTGGGAACCAATGAGCCAGATACCGGGACGACAAAGTATCGCCCTGCTTCGGCGCCTGATAGAAAATGGTAGTACTGTCAAACTGGTGCCGCTCGTAGTGTCCAGCCTGGTCCGGTCAGTGTCCACCAGCGTCTCGCCCTTCCCATTCCGCTTTGTTTTGAGATTTCGAAGATCGCTTTGCGCAGTATGATCCATTGTAAAGGATTTATTTGCTTCCTGCCGAACGTAACAATCTGATTTTTGTTCGAATTTGTAAAACGGCAATGACAACTTCAGGCAAGAAGCGCTTACAAACCAATTTATTGAAATTTATATCCCTTAGTAAAAAACAAAAAGGGAATGATGGGTTGACGGCAGAAGACATGGTTAACAACGGAAGTCATAACTTCACTCAATCTCACTGTGATAACTCCATCGTGTCTCAGGATGATAACTCCATCGGGATTCGGGATGATAACTCCGAAAAATATGAAAGTTTGCAAATTTCTGCTGCAGGAGAGAAAAATTGTTTTCTTCCATCTGGACATGGGCTCATTTACTGAATAGCTTACTTTCTTATTATTCTTAATATATATATATATACACACACACTCATGTTAAGCATAGTTACTGTTTATGTTAGAAATTTCATTAAATCTACATCGGAATGGAAGGAAGCGCGGTATGCGGATGTAATAGGGTTATAGAAGAAGAAAACAATGCAAAACAAGGATAATAACGACTTTTATTATCCAATGAAAAGGGTTGAACGACAGAGGGTCACAATACGAGTGTCAACCTCAGTGAAATAGAATGATTAAAATAATGTGATGCTGCAGTTTAATACAGTGTGTGGGAACCTCGGGTAGCCACGCATGCTGCACAACGATTTCCCATACTTTCGATGAGGGTTTGGATGAGTTGTGTGCTCAAAGAGTTCCAAGCCTCACGGAGAGCAGTTTTCAATCCCGGAACGGAGTTTGGTGGGTAGCGGAAGGCTGTAAGATGTCTCCCGAGCATATGCTCTATTGGATTCAGATCAGGAGAGTTGGCATGCCACTGCATCTGCTGGATATCTTCAGTTTGGAAGAAGTGGTCGAACAAGGCCGCATTGTAAGGAGGCGCGTTATAATCTATGAATATGAAATCAGGACCAACAGCATCTCGAAACAATAGAACGGTATGCTCAAGGACTTCGTCTGTGTATCTTTGACCGGTAACCGACCCCATGTCAAAGATGTGGAGGTCTGTGCGGCCGTCCATTATTATGCCTGCCCAGACCATGACTACCCCAAACGGAAAACGATGTCTTTCCGTGATGTTTCCCGGGTGAAAACGCGTTCCACGTTCTCTCCAGATCGTGGTACGACGAGAATCAGTTTGCAGGCTAAACCTGGACTCGTCACTGAACATCACATTGCCCCACTGTTGTCCACTCTACTGCCGATGTTCTAAACTCCACTGTAAACGTGCGCGTTTCTGTGCAGACGTCAGGGGGATAAAAACTGCTGGTCGTCTGGCATAGAGACCAACGTGTCTGAGTTTCCTGTAAACAGTTTGTCTCGAAAGAGTGACTCCTGTGGCAGCTGTCAGGGCTGAACACAGTTGTCTAGCAGAACGGTTCCTCTGACTTCGCGCTGCTATCACCAAATATCGGTCTAGCCGAATTGTTATTACATAGGGTGTCGGATAGTGGTTATTACATAGGGTATATTGGATACGGTGTCCTCTTCTATGAGCGACTATGACTTCATATTTAACAAGAAAGATTAATCATGCATAAGGCATTGGTTTTGAAACACTTTCTTACTGAAATGCAATTTTATTTAAACATCTCCAAAATGCAATACATTCATCACTGATTTTAAGTTATCACAGTACTACAATAATGTATTAAACTTGGAAACTTAAAACTTCATCGAAAAAGGCAATGCTATAAAATCTGTAAAATCAATGAATATTTCATTCATATCACGTTTATTCCAGACTCCAGTGCCAAATAATTTTGCTTAACAACAATTCAGCCATTCTTACAAGTGCTTGATTTGTTGACATTCGGCATACGTTAGAATGAGGCTTCGCTGTAGAAATAATCAAAGCCTAGTGATGATTTAAAATAAAAAATATTGTAATTGCGTAGGCACCGAATTTAGATACACAGATATATGCAAAAGTAAATCGGTTTTATTGTGGTGTCAATACTAAATATAAATATAAACGATCTTTAAAAATCACGATTTTCACATAGCAAAAATAAAAATGGATGCCCTATTTTATTTTGCAATGAGTAACGTGATCTCTTCATATATTATGGATGTCATTATTGTTTGAATTTTTATTTGAAAAACTATTTAACCTATTTTGATGAAATTTGTTTCACACATTTTACGCGATAATTTGTATATTTCTTAAAATTTTCGATGTAATGTGTGAATTTTAACTTCGTTTAAAAATTGTTTGAAAAATGAGGTCCCATAGGGTTCGATGTATTTCATTTTTTCAGCCCGGATTCAATCCAAAACTAATTGGGCGATTCCACAAACCGCCTCAACAACATACTCAAATATCATTTTGATAAAGTCATTTTTACGGCAGTTATCGTGCGAACGGAATGAACAGAGTCCTATAGGACTTTACAATTATGTTGGAAAGTGGTTGGAATGTGGTTGGAATGGTTGTAAGAGTTCAATTAATTTAGAAATAAGGAAACATTTAAAATGTAATATTCTGTCTGTATTTATCTTACATAGGTAACCTATTTTAAAATATCGTGTATTTCATTCACTCTTAGCATTTTTATGTTATTTTAATTGACTCAGCCAGGAAATGAAACTTATCGAAAGTTCGAATTCCAATATAAATTTCACTTATAATACAAAAACCTTTCCAAGTTAAAACACCCATTGCTCAACCACCCCAGTCAAAAATATGTGGCTTCTGATTTGGATAAACATTTTAAAATTTGAGTGTGTTTTCTTCCTATTTCGGATTCAAACTTGGCACATTCTATTAAGTATCTGTTCCAATACCCTTGTCTGGAAATGTTTCGTGATTGGATATACCTCGAGTGCTCTACCTCCGGTTTATACTATTGAAGGAGGTTGAAAATAACATGGTGTGTGTATGGTTTCATGACGGACAACCTTGTTTTTGTAGCACAACCGGGCGGTTTGATAGTTCCAGTTTACCCCTGCTAATTAGAACTGCAACTGGGTACGCAAAGAGCTCGCAATATGCTGTTTGCAAATACTAGAGCGGAGGGCATCTTGCAATGAACACCGGAAAATTGACAAGAGAGAATGACGTGAATGTTAACAAGCACGTTGCTTTCTATGGATTGCAAATTCATTTCTATGCGTTTGGACATTTTTACAATTAGAGTTGTTACATACTAATAAATATTAATAAAATTATTCAGCGTATAAAGAATTGTCGTTACTTCGATGAGTTTGTGTTTCATGAGTACTTAACACACTTTGTCACTATTGGAGTTTCTCATTTAATCTAGTCCACTTATGCAAGTTATTAAACAAATCCATTACTACTAAAATTCAAAAAATTACCTGCAACATGTGAAAGTCGTGAGCCAACTTGCCACTTTCAGCAGCGTCTTGGGTACAGAATACTATAACATCCATTCCAAAAATATCGAGTGTTAGCGCACAAGAAAAGATATCGAAATAAAATGGATTTTTCTCTCAGTGTTATGGACTATCAACATGACCCCCCAAATCGCCCACAATTCCCTTGTAAAACGATTGTTCTCTTGTCAAACGGGCCATGAAATGACTCCCTCGATATGACTGCATCCTGCGATATGGGGCATACATTAAGAACAATTTCATGTGGTTATGGAGAGTGATGGATTTGCAAAGGCTGTAATGATGGGATCATTTTGACAGGCGTTTCTCATCTGTACATGCTTGGGATGATATTTTGCATGCGGTTTCTTTTTTATGGGGATACTTTCATTGCTTTAAGGGTCATCTGGACCATTTTTCGGATGGAAACTCATCCACCTTTGACCCTTCTGAAATTTTGGTAAAAAGACGATGTTCGGTTAAACGGTTGGGTTGTTACGTTGTTGCGTCGTCGCCCCTTATGCGTGAAAAGTATTGACTGGGTTGTTGCGTCGTGGATGATACCATAATGCTCGAAAAATATTGACTGGGATGCTCGAACAAAACGTTTTATAATTTGGGAAAGTCATTCAGTTCGTACAATTTGTAACATTTTGAGAACGATGCATCGTAGTTATAGATCCTCATTTGAACTTCGTTCTTTTTCTAATTAAAAATCAACGGCCTTTCACGCAGTGGTAATCACAACCCCTCCCAAGGACCCATCGGAAGCCATTAAAGTTTGCAGAGATGATATTTTGAGAAATGGCAAACAAGGTATTTGCTTACCAAAACACCCCCTACATTTTTTTTCTGGCGGCGCTACTGCTCTCACGTGACACACATTTTAAACTGCTATTGCATGAGGTGCAAAAACTTCTTCAAAGTGACGTTCTTCCCTTAGATCCATTCTTGCAAATCAATAGGGTTGTTGTGTTCGCCGATTGCAATATCCTTTGTAATCTCATTCAAATGATGATCATGGACGATATCCCGTTCTTATCGATATGCTGAGACATCTTCTGGGAAAACGTGCCATTGCATCCAAATCTTGAAATGGCAATTGCGATCTGGACTGCATATTCGCGACGCAATATTACGCACATTGTTATCCTACCTAAGAATGGCGATAAAGAATACCGTGTACCGCGAAATAGTTTTTTGGGCCGTAGTGTCGTCGGTTATTCCATTCTCTTCGTGTGAACGAAACAATAGATTCGTGAGGAATGGGTAGGTAAACAGTTTTTATACCTCTCGGACACTTAGAAGTTTCTCGTGATTTTCAGCAGACGCCTTATGATTCACGGACTATGAGCGGTATAACAGCTTTCTTAGTTCGAGTACAACGGCGTATTTTTTCGACCCATTTTTTTATTTTTTATTTTTTTAATCTATTTCACGTCCCCATAAAAACAAGCATAGGTATGCGAATAATGGTTGTTGACGTGATTCCTCTCGCATTTTTACGTCTAGATGGACAACATGCTGATTTTTACAGTTTGAACGTAACGCATTTGTCATGCCCCGAGTCTGACTGAAATTCGGAACAGCTCGCATAATGCTATCTCAGTTTGTTGTGAATAAGAAATAAATTGGTAGCAGGGGGAGTGTAACCTAGTTCAAAGTAGAGTCGGTTAAAAAAGGATCCGAACATCGCTTGGTGCCCATTGGGTCGTACCGTCAAAGCCAGAATATCGTAAGACTCGTGATTGATAAATGTCTACAGTGAATAAATGTGCAACTCACTTGCGTAAGGGCGTCGTCCTATTAAGTTTCACGCTATTTCCGAAAATTCAAATGTCGACGTCCCATTTTTATGAGATCATTGGTTTGTCACCTCGCCTATACGTTCAATATAATAATCACTGGATATATACGATAAAAACCATTTGATGCTCGTCTCAATATTTAAGATAGTAAAATACAGGTTACGTCTGAGTTTGGAAGTTTCACCATTTCCACGAAATACCAATTCTTACACAAATAATCGGCTTGGGAGCCTCTTCTGCTTTTAACATTTTCTCTGCTCTCTGGACCCCCCTGAGGTGTCGCTTTTTTGGTGGAGGTTTTTGCTTTGTTTTTGTAGTTGGTTTTGTTTATGTGGTTTGTTTTGTTGTGCTGTTTATATAGTTTCTTGATGGTTATACTACATTAGTGCTTGGGTTTTTTTCCCTTCGGGGTTTTCCCCTCTTTCCTTTTTTTTCTTTCTTATGTCTCTCTTGTATTGTATTGTATAGTTTTTATGTTTTGTTTTGTCGTTGCCATTCTTTTATTTGTCTTGTTGTAACTGTGTTGTGATTCAATTTTAACCTGTTTTGTAATGTTTTGAATCTAAAATAAAGTTCCCGGCCACACACTTAGCTACAGTAAACCTTCGGGTCTGTCGTGTGGTCTGGGTTTTCAACACTTCAACAAATAATCGTATTCAGGATGAGTCGGACGGTCTGGATCTTCAACAAACAATCGTACTGTTAAGGGGTTTGTGGAACCTAGAACATCCACAGGGACCGTACCCTCCTTCCTCTACCACCAACCTCTCGGAAGGGCCTACGAACCCACCTATTTAACGTGACCGTAGTCCGCGTGAACATGAGGACAGTTTGGGCAGAACCGGGAATTGATCTTGGGTCGTCCGAACACTCCCCGCGCACTAACCACTGAGCTGTCCCATCCATTCATCAAGCATGCTATCCTCAAAGCAATAACAATAATGAAACAAGAAAGATGAATCATGCATAAAGCGTTGATTATGAAACACTCTCTGACTGCAATGCAATTTTATTTAAACATGCCTAAAATGTGATATATTCAGCGGTAATATTTTTAAAATTATCGCAATACTACAATAATCTATATATATAAAGAAGAATGTGTGTGGATGTATGGATGTATGGATGGATGCATGCATGATCCAATATCAAGGGAGAACGGCTGAGCCGAATTTGATAAAATTTGATGGGTAATCTTGAAATAGCACGACTTAAAATTGAGTCCATGTTTCGCGTTTCTACGACCAGTGGTTCTCGAGATATTAGTGAAAAACGACACTTTCGTTTGTCTCATCATCACGGGAGAGCGGCTGAACCGAATTTAATGAAATTTGGTGGGCAGCTTTGAAATAGTCCCCCATAAATTTAGTCCAAGTTTCGAGTTTTTAAAACCAGGGGTTGTCCAGATATTGATGGAAAACAAAACTATTTCCTAGGAGTTCTACTCTCTAACGCCATGATTCCCAATAAAAAAAGTTGGAAATCGTTGGTTTTAACGTGAAAGTTAATTAAATCTCTGAGTTTTGTGGGAGTTTTTTGAATGTATTAGTCACTTTTGAAAATCACAGGTTTGAAATATGAACATAAATGGAAACTCTATCATCATGATTTATTTTTCACAGGCTTACTCAACAACTAATAGTATTAAGAAATCAAAATGGTTATTTAATTATCAGTAATTTATGAAGAAGATTCTTTCTTCTTTCTTATATCATCTATATATATAAAGAAGAAAAGTATGAATGTATGTGTGCTCCAACATCACGGGAGAACGGCTGAACCGAATTGGATGAAATTTGGTGGGTAGTCTTGAAATAGCTACTCTTAAAATTACGTTTCGAGTTTCTACGACCAGTGTTTCTCGAGATATTAGGGAAAAATGAAACTTTCGTTTGTCTCATCATCACGGGAGAACAGCTAACATACTTTAATGAAATATGGTAGGTAGCTTTAAAATAGCCACCCATAAATTTAGTCCAAGTTTCGAGTTTCTAAGACCAGGGGTTGTCGAGATATTAATGGAAAACGAAACTTTTTCCTAGGAGTTCTACTCTCTAAATCCATGATTACCAACGAAAAAGATTGGAAATTGTTGGTTTAAAACGTGAAAATCAATTAAATCTCTTAAGTTTTGTGGGAGTTTATTGAACGTATTAGTCACTTTTGAAAATCGCAGGTTTGAAATATGAATTTAAATGAAAACTATCACCATGATTTATTTCTCACAGGCTTAGTACACTCACAGCGAAAAGTATTAAGACATCATAAGAAAGATCAATCATACATAAAGCATTGATTATGAAACACTTCCAACTCTAATTATGCGATACATTCAGCGGTAATATATCATAATACTGCAATAATTAATTATATTTGAAAATTTAAAACTTCATCGGAAAACGAACTTGATTCAAATGACGTCATTGAAATATAAATCGCCTGGCTGTCTGTGTAAAAGCAGTAAAAATTAAATTCATACATTTTTATTTCTTTCATCACAGTACTACAATAATTTATTCTACTTAAAACCATGGAGGCCAAAGTAATTTTAACTCTATGCATAAAACAATCGAAGAAGACTGCCATTAAATCGTCTGCTTCTCTATGTAAAATCAATGAATGTTTCATTCAAAACATCTATATTGCAGACTCCTGAGCAAAATAATTTTGCGTTAAAGAAATTCAGCAATTCTTATACAACTCATCTTACAGCTTAATCAGTTTACATTCTCCACAAGTAAAAATTAGGTTTTGTTGTAGAAATGATCAAAGTTTGCTGATCATTTAAACTCAAATATATTGTAATTGTGTTGTTTCAGAATACAGATGCACAGAAATTAAGCAAAAATAAAACGGTTTTAGGACGGAAACAACACTAAATTTAAATTAAAAAGGACTTTAAAAATCAGAAGTTTGACACAATATGGATGGTATTGATCATTTAAACTCAAATATATTCTAATTGTGCTGTTTCAGAATACAGATGCACAGAAATTAAGCAAAAATAAAGCGGTTTTAGGACGAATACGACACTAAATATAAATTAAACATAATTTTAAAAATCACAATTTCGACACAAGATGGATGCCATATTTTATTTTGAAGTGGATCACATGATCTCTTCATACAATGGTCACGTGACCACTTCATATAAAGGGTTTAATTATTATTTTAATTGTTATTTAAAAAAAAACTACTGAATATATTTTGCTGAACATTTTTTTATATATTTTATGGGATAATTTGAATATTTCCTAAAACTTTCGAAGCAATTTGTGAATTTTAAATTCGCTTAAAAATGTTTGAAAAATTAGATCCCATAGGGTTCAATGTATTTCATTTTTTAACCCGGGTGCAATCGAAAACTAATTGGGTGATATTATTCATTTATATTTCCATAGGTCCCACAGACCGTCTGAACAACATGCTACAATTTCATTTTGATAAAGTCATTTTTACGACAGTTATCGTGCTGACGGACAGACATACAGAATGAATGAACAAAGTCATAAACACTTTTCAACTATGTTGTAAAGTATTAAAAATGGTTATTTAATTATCAACATTTTATGAGGAAGAACTTATCTTATGCAACTATGACTTATGTAATGCACTGATTTTTTTTTTCTTACATAATGCAATGAATTTACATCTTTCACAGTGAAAAAACAATATATAAGATTCACGGCTCTATATGTTCCGGTGTAATTTTTATCACAGTTTTATTATATTTGAAAACTTAAAACTTAATCGCAAAAAATGAACTTTATTCAAATGACGTCAGTGAAATAAATATAAATCGTTTGGCTCTCTATGTAAAAGCAGTAAATAGTTCATTCGTTTACTTTTATTCCATTCCTTTCATTCATCCCAATACTACAATAATTTATTTTACATAAAAAAAAATTTAAAAGCATGGAGGTAAAAGTACTTTAACTCTATGCTTAAAATTTCATAGAAAAAGTCTGCTATAAAATCGTCTGCTTTTCTGTGTAAAATTAGTAAATATTTCATTCATATCAGTTTTATTCCACACTCTAGAGCTCAATAATTTTGCGTTAAAAAATTCAGCAATTCTTATACAACTCATCTTACAGCTTGATGTGTTTACATTCTGCATACGTAAAAATTAGGCTTCGCTGTAGAAATAATCAAAGTTTGATGGTGATTTAAACTCAGATATATTGTCTTTGCGTTGTTTCAGAATATAGATGCACAGAAATGAAGCAAAAATAAAGCGAATTTCATGACGGATACTATTAAATACAATTAAAAAGAACTTTAAAAATCACGATTTTGGCACAAGATGGATGCCCTATTTTATTTTGCAGTGGGTCATGTGATCTCTTCGTATAATATGGGTGTCATTATTATTTTAGTTCTTATTTAAAAAACTACCGAATATATTTTGCAGATTTTTTTTTTTAATTTTTTATAGGATAATTTGAATATTTGCTAAAACTTTCGAAGCAATTTGTGAATTTTAAATTTGTTTAAAATATGTTTAAAAAATGAGGTCCCATATGATTCAGCGTATTTCATTTTTTCAACTCGGGTTCCATCCAAAACTAATGGGATGATATTAATCATTTACATTCCCATATGTCCCACAGATAGTTTGAACAACATACTAAAATTTAATTTCGATAAAGTCATTTTTACGGTAGTTATCGTGCTAATGGATAGACAGACAAAATGAATGAACAAAGTCCTAAATACTTTTTAACTATGTTGTAAAGTGTTAAAGAAAAACCGCTTTCTACAAATCTTTCTTTTACGGCCGTTTAAAATCTTAATTGCTAACTGTAGAAATTACCGTAGAAACGTGATTTTTTCAGAACATGTTTATAATACTGTTATGATCTTGTATTCAAAAATTTAAATCTCTTCATGTAAAGCTCACTATTTTGAATTTCTGAATTTTAAGCTACCGAAGCGCCAGTCGTCTGGCATTTTCGGTTTCCCGAGTCTTTAAAAATGTCTTTATGATCTCGCGCTCTACCATCCGCGAGCCGCACTTTTCTCCATGCGTTTTATGGTGTTTTTAGCGATCGCAAAATAAATTCGAGCCCATAAATTAACTACAAAACTCATTCGGGGGGGAAAAAAATCACTCTGAGGTAGATCTATTTAGGTCCTCAAGTATCTGTATACCCAATTTCAGGGCCGTACGATATTTCGATTTCTCGCTGCAGAATGCATACACACACAAATATCTTCTGTTATTATGTAAGATGCACACGGGATTTATGTTGTCATCATTCAAGAAAGATTTCGAAGTATAGAGAGTTCTGTGTCTCTCCCCACTGTCTTAAGTAATTTTTCTCGTGAAGCTGCTAAAAAACTTGGATATTTTTTAATTATTTTTAAAAATATATATTATGTTTCAATACAGATTGATTTATTTACATAAAAATCGTCTGCCATCTTATTGTTTAGACATAATATTAGAAACCTTTCCTCCGAAGATCAAACTGAAATAATGATACGCAATTTCATTCGATTGTTTGAGAAATACATATTTGCCCATACACAGATACATATACATCATGTAACAAGAAAGATCAATCATGCATAAAGTATTGATTATGAAACACTTACCAACTTCAATGCAATTTTATTTAAACATTTCTAAAATGCGATACCTTCCTCGGTAATATTTTTAAAATTATCACAATACTACAATAATTTATTATATTTGAAAACTTCATCGAAAACAAATGAACTTTATGCAAATGACGTCATCGAAATACAAATCGCCTGGCTCTCTCTATAAAAGTAGCATTTCATTCACAACTTTTTTCCATTCCTTTCATTCATCACAATACTACAATAATTTATTTTATTTAAAAACTTAAAACCATAGAGGTACAAGTAATTTAACTGTATGCTTTAAACTTCATCGAAAAAATCGTTTGCCTCTCTTTGCAAAATCAATGAATGTTTCATTCATATCAGTTACATTGCAGACTCCATGAGTTTAAATGATCAGCAAACTTTGATTATTTCTACAACGAAACCTAATTTTTATTTATGGAGAATGTAAACTGATTAGGCTGTTGTATAAGAATTGCTGAATTTCTTTAACGCAAAATTATTTTGCTCAGGAATCTGCAATATAGATGATATGAATGAAACATTCATTGATTTTACGTAGAGAACCAGACTATTTAATGGCAGACTTCTTCGATGAAGTTTTATGCATAGAGTTAAATTACTTTGGCCTCCATGGTTTTAAGGTTTTAAGTAGAAAAAACTATTGTAGTACTGTGATGAATGAAATAAAAATGTATGAATGAAATATTTACAACTTTTACACAAAGAGCCAGGCATGTCAAGCAGCATCGGGCGCGGTTAGTACTTGGGTGGGTGACCACCTGGGAACACCGCGTGCTGTTGGCACATTTCGGACGCGGTAGCCCGGTGGTTTGCGCGCTGGATTTGCACGCTGCCACAACTGCTGCCGTGTTCATGCGGAGTACGATCACGTTAAACATGTGGGTCCGTAAGTCCTTCCGAGAGGTTGGTGGTAGGGGAAGGAGGGTACGGTCCCTGTGGATGCCTCCCCCACTGGGTTCCGGTTTAAATTAGGTGGCACTTCCCGGCCGTCTAAACGGTTACCTTACACCTTTCTGGTAGGTCGGACGGTCTGGGTCTCAACAAACAACAACAGAGAGCCAGGCGATTTATATTTCGATGACGTCATATGAATCAAGTTCGTTTTTTTCGATGTTTTAAATTTTCTAATATAATTAATTATTGCAGTATTGTGATATATTACCGCTGAATGTATCACATTTTGGAGATGTTTAAATAAAATTAAAGTTGGAAAGTGTTTCATAATCAATGCTTTATGCATGATTATGAACACATACATTCATACTTTTCTTCTTTATATATATAGATGATATAAGAAAGAATCTTACCCATAAATTACTGATAATTAAATAACCATATTGATTTCTTACTACTTTTCGTTGTTGAGTAAGCCTGTGAGAAATAAACCATGGTGATAGTTTCCATTTAAATTCATATTTCAAACCTGTAATTTTCAAAAGTGACTAATACGTTCAATAAACTCTCACAAAACTCATTAATTAGATTTAATTGACTTTCACGTTAAAACCAACGATTTCCAACCTTTTTCGTTTGGAATCATGGAGTTAAGAGAGTAGAACTCCTAGGAAATAGTTTCGTTTTCCATCAATATCTGGACAACCCCTGGTTTTAGAAACTCGAAATTTATGGGGACTAAATTTATGGAGGGCTATTTCAAAGCTACGCACCAAGTTTCATTAAATTCGGTTCAGCCGTTCTCTCGTGATGATGAGACAGACGAAAGTGCCGTTTTTCACTAATATCTCGAGAACCGCTGGTCGTAGAAACTCGAAACATGGACTCAATTTTAAGTGGGGCTATTTCAAGAGTACCCACCCAATTTCATCAAATTCGGTTCAGCTATTCTCCCGTGATGTTGGATCATACATACTTACATACTTTTCTTCTTTATATATATAGATGATATGCTTAATAAGAAATATGCAATATTCAAAAAGTGTATCTAACATTTACCCAAAACTAGGGAGGAGGGGATATTTGTAGATACTTTGGGGAAACTTTTGGACAGGCCTCATTAGATTTGAACTGCCTAATAATTATCCTAATTTTCTACGTCCAGCCATTACCGACCAACTACTATATTGTAGATACACTATAAATGGAATATATTTATTTTTGATGTTTCGCAAGAATTGTTTTCTTGAAATGAACTTCTCGGAAGATACCTATGCTGGAACTGGTCATTGGATCCGATGGGAATAGAACAAGAAAGATCAATCATGCTTAAAGCATTGATTATGAAACACTTTCCAACTTATGCAATTTTATTTAAACATCTCTAAAATGCAATACATTCCTAAGTAATATTTTAAAACTTACGCAATACTACATTAATTTATTATATTTGAAAACGTAAACCTTCATCGAAAAAATGAACTTCATTCAAATGACGGCATTGAAATATACATTGCCTGGTTTAAACATCTCTAAAATGCGATACATTCCTTAGTAATATTTTTAAAATCATCATAATACTACAATAATGTATTATATATGAAAACTTCATCGAAAACAACTGACATTCATTCAAATGACGTCATAGAAAAAATAACACGCTTGGCTCTCTCTCTATAAAAGCAGCATTTCATTCATAACATTTTCCCAATCATTTCATTCGTCACAGTGCTAAAATAATTTATTTTATTTAAAAACTAAGACCATGGAGCTACAAGTAATTAAACTCTATGCTTAAAGCTTCATCGAAAAAAATCGTCCTTCTCTCTATAAAATCAATGAATATTTCATTCATATCAGCTATGCAGACTTCATGAGCTAAATAATTCTGTGTTAAAGAAATACAACAATTCTTATACAACTCATCCTACATATTTTGCTGTTTACATTTTACATAAGTGAAAAATAGGCTTCGTTGTAGAAAGAATCAAATTTGGATGATCATTTAAACTCAAATATATTGTCATTGCGCTGTTTCAGTATGTAGATGCACCGAATTTAAGCAAAAATAAAGCGGTCTTAGGACGAATACAACACTCAATATGAATGAAAAAGACTTTAAATATCACGATTTTGAGACAAGATGGATGCCATATTTTATTTTGAAGTGGGTCACGTGATCGTTTCATATCATGGTCACGTGATTGCTTCATATAAGAGATGTAATTATTATTTTAATTTTTATTTAAAAAACTACTGAATATATTTTGCTGAAATTTTTTTTATATATTTTATGGAACAATTTGAATATTACCTAAAATTTTCGAAGCAATTTGTGAATTTTAAATCCGCTTAAAAAATGCTTGAAAAATTAGGTCCCATAGGGTTCAGTGTATTTCATTTTTTCAACCCGGGTTCAATCCAAAACTAATTATTATTCATTTATATTCCCATAGATCCTACAGACCGTCTGAACAACATACTATCTGAACAAAATTTTTAGGCAGTTATCGTGCTAACGGACAGACAGACAGACAGACGGAATGAACACTTTTTAACTTTGTTGTAAAGTGTTAAAAACGTAGCATGCCCTCCTACACATATTGATTGAAATATAATAATTTGGGATTAAAATATAATAAGGGTTTTCCAATGTGCGTTTTTCAGCTGAAAATTAATTTAATCTAGAAATATGACTCGACATACAGCCTTTAATTTTTGTTATCAGTAAATTTAGTTTATAATATTCTGAGTAATATTAAGCATACTTTTTATGAAGCGATATCAGGAATATGTATTATGAAGCAATCATTTCAGTGAAAAAAAATACATACATATTTCATAGATCTGTGCTACCTGAAATGAATAACATTGCACACCCTTGGCGCATACACTCCATGTATAAGTATAATTAACAGAGGAGCCTATTTGTGACAAAGACATGTGAATAGTATTTGGAAGTCTAGATGTGTTGAATTAACATTTGAATTAACACACACTGCATATTTTAACTTTTGTGTGTTACTTATTTTTAATTTTAAAAGCTGTAAAACCATTTTATTATATGCTTTCATTTTATAATTATGCTTCGTTTTCGCAATGGATATGACTTTTGTAGGTAAGTAATAATAAAATGACGGAGAAAAATAAATTAAGATTGTAGTATTGATTTTCAGTTTTATTAGGATAAAATAAACTTTTAAACCTTTTTAAAATTCGAACGTTTTTGTACCAACTTGCCCGAGGCGAGCTTCAACTTACCCCGAGAGCCTATAAAAATTTCCGACGGAAAAACGTTTCATTATTTTCTTAAGATTTTACTTTAAAATAAAAAAAATCTGATGTGGGCAACACATGACTTTCCTTATATAATGAAATGAATTTACTACTTTTACAGTAAAATAAATAGGTTTTTCTTCTAGTAGATACTAATATCCTTTCCAAGATATTGAATTTTCGACAATTAGTCGTCATTTTCATTGATTTATCGTCATTTTTATCCATTTGGCGAGATTTTCGTTAATTTGGCAACATTTCAAAAAGTCGCCAAGTTGGCGACATTCCGCCAATTTCGTCTCCAAAATTTCGCCAAGCGTTATGGACGAAGAAATAAGTTATTCTTACAGCAGATAAATTGGCGTTCAAATGCAAAAGTATTACTCAAAGTATCTTTTTTCTTGAATGGAACGAGCTAGATCCGCGATAATGATGTCACCCAATTTATCGCATGATATTATATATGAAAAGTGAACATGTTTCTCAAATAGGAAATTTTTTTTTCTATTTTATATGACTTTTTGATAATTTTTTTGAAAAATGTGCAATATCTCGAGAACGGTTCATGTTAGCTTTCTAAAATTTATGTCAATCGTTTTCTAATGAAAAATTACATAAGAAATGTCTATTTACGTAAATTTATTATTGGTTTTGATTTTTTGACGATTTTTTCAAAATTTCATTCAAAAATTTAGGGGGGTTCTGAACATTCGATTGCGTATAAAAACAATAGGCTTCCAGTGTTTACAGATTGTGATTTTTGTACCAAATTTGGTTCGAATCGGTCCATTCGTTCGTCAGTTATCGTCTCCACAGACCCACTGACACACACACACACACATACTTTCACACACACACACACACACACACACACACACACACACACACATACACACACACAGACATCACTTCAAAAATGTTCGATTCGTGATCAGGGATGCTTGAAACGTGCTCTCCCGTCGAAAACTCGAATTCGAATTTTCGACCCCGTCACAATACTTTTCTTATACATTATGTATATAAAGAAAGTAATACCACGCGATTTAAAAAGCATTCCATTTCAAGGCTGTGAGATATTTTTTTTTTTAATTTTCCGAATGTCTAAAAAGCATAAAAATTTATACTTTGGAAACTTGCCTACTTGCTCCGGGTAAAAAACTAAAACTAGGTTGAAGTTGAAGTTATTTTCATTATTGGAACTCGAATTTTAATACTTTCATAGCAGTATTTCCTATGAAAAAAAGTGATTATTTTCGGTACTATGATGATCGTTATTGAGAGAAATGGATTATTTGAGCGTAGTTTTTAATGGTTATTAAAATATTTTGCATTAACACGGCGAAGCCAAGTGCATCCATCGATGCCGCTTAGCTGTTGGCAACTTGGGGGGGGGGGGGATGAACTATTTTTACGCAACATTTAAAAGGGGGTACTTGGTTTAAATTACTTGGGTTTGAAATCGGAAGAAGGATTATAATACACTGTGTATGAGAAAGCCGAGTGGAGACATATATTCCCAATATGTATCTATATTGTAGTAGAGTTCTTAAATTTTCCTATTTTGTATCTGATGTGTATGGTCCGAAGAGAATGCGTCCATTCGCGTATTTGAAAAGCGCGCCTTCTATTCCATCGATTTTCCTCTCCGTTATTTTTAGCACACAGGTGAGTTCAAGTTCGCCGGAGAGGGGAGTTCCTTCGAATGCTCTTCCCCACGCTTTTCGGTATCCCACTTCAGGGCCTGGCCTATTTGCCAGGTCGGACTCGGGCTTAGTTTATATAATATAGGCTCGAGCCGGTCCCGACGTATTCAACGTTTCAAAAATTCACAAGGGAAATTTATTATAGTATTAGCTGCGGTGCGAGCAGCTAGCGGTTACTAAATATAGTAACGAGTTTTTATATCAGCCAGTTCTTTTAGGAATTTATGTATGATGCAAATGAAAGATTAAAAGAAAAAAAAGTTTAAAATTGAAGTTCGTCACTTGACGAGACTCCGAGCGTAACAACATTCAGCTGAGGTGTAATACAGCTATCTTTGTGCCCCCGCGTAGCGAGCGTGATACGTGAGTGAAAATGACGTTCATGTTAATCGGAGCTTATAGGGGCTAAGCTAGATCAAAATGTGACAGAAAAAATAGGGGGCATTATAATTGGAATGACTACGACGGATTAAATTGCAATTTCAACAATCGTAACACAATTAGGCCAATGTCAATATTTTCCGCAAACAACAGAGTCTTTACATTTCCAATACCCATTGCCGGATAAGTCTCAATCCGTTGACATCACCCGTCAAAGATAACGAAAGTCTCAATAACAGCTTTAGTATTAGAGCTCCGAATAATAAAAATGGGTTTTACAGGTTTTGTTCAGGTTGTCTTCTCTGTTTGTTAAATGTTTACATGATTTAAATATTCTTTCTTTGAAAAGGCGTTTGCAGCAACCACACTTTAGATTTTGAAGATAAATGATGTAAATAATAAAAATTAAAACTTCAAAATTGTACATACATAAGATGGAAATTGGAAGTTATTAAAGATATTGAAGTGTTATAGCATTTATGCGCAAAGCAGCTACACATACTATGCACGATATAAATATAAAAAGTATGAAAAGAATTTAAAATTAAAGATTTTAAAATTTTGTAAGGTCACAACCCCTTACCGCCATTAAGTAAGCTTCTCGCTAAGCCTTCCTTCTTTTTTCAAATTTTAAATTCTTTTTATACTTTTTATATGTATATATATATATATATAAACTAAGGTGTGTTTCGAAGTTTTGGCACATGGGACAGTGTTTAGCTGTAGTTTGCGACAAGAAACAAAAGATCCTATTACGAAAATTGTATTAGAAGATAGATCAATTGAGTGATATCTATCTCTTTACGATATCTGATTTAAAATATTTTTTTCTCCGCTTTGGAATAAAATCTCTGTAACAAAGAAACTACCCATTTTTTAAAAAAAATTCGATACTTCAGCAACAAAACTTAAACTTCAGGTAAAAAAAGAAAAACTTCTGCGTCAGTTTAAAAAAAAAAAAAAAATGGCGATCGCAGCAATAAATTTGGGGCGTGAGTTATATTTTAACAAGAAAGGTCAATCATGCATAAAGCATTGATTATGAAACACTTTCCAACTGCAATGCAATTTTATTTAAACATCTCTAAAATGTGATACATTCAACGCTGATATATTTTAAATTATCAGAATACTACAATAATTTATTATATTTAAAAACTTAAATCTTCATCGAAAAAAATGAACTTCATTCAAATGACGTCATTGAAGTATAAATTTCCTGGTTTAAACCTCTAAAATGCGATACATTCAGGGATAATATTTTTAAAATTATCACAATAGTACAATAATTTATTATATTTGAAAACTTCAGTGAAAACAAATGAACTTTATTCAAATGACGTCATCGAAATATAAATCGCCTGGCTCTCTCTATAAAAGCAGAATTTCATTCATACATTTTTTCATTCCTTTCATTCATCACAATACTACAATAATTTATTTTATTTAAAAACTTAAAACCATGGAGGTACAAGTAATTTAACTCTATTCTTAAAACTTTATCGAAAAAATCGTTTGCTTCTCTTTGCAAAATCAATGAATGTTTCATTCATATCAGTTATATTGCAGACTCCATGAGCTAAATAATTTTGCGTTAAAGATGTGCAGCAATTCTTACGCAGCTCATCCTACATCTTTCGGTGTTTACATTCTCCATAAGTGAAAATTAGGCATCGTTGTAGAAATAATCAAAGTTTGATGATCATTTAAACTCATATATATTGTAATTGCGTTGTTTTAGAATGTAAATGCACAGAATTTAAGCAAATATAAAGCGGTTTTAGGACGGATGCAACACTAAATGTAAATTAAAAATGACTTTAAAAATCACGATTTTGACACAAGATGGATGCCATATTTTATTTTGAAGTGGGTCACGTGATCTCTTCATATAATGGTCACGTGATCTCTTCATATAATGTGTGTAATTATTATTTTAATTTTCATTTAAAAAACTACTGAGTATATTTTGCTGAAATTTTTTTTATATTTTTTATAGGATAATTTGAATATTTCCTAAAACTTTAAAAGCAATGTGCGAATTTTAAATTTGCTTAAAAAATGTTTGAAAAATTAGGTCCTATAGGGTTCAATGTATTCCATTTTTTCAACCTGGGTTCAATCCAAAACTAATTGGGTGATATTATTCATTTCTATTCTCATAGGTCCTACAGACCGTCTGAACAACATACTAAAATTTCGTTTTGATAAAGTTATTTTTACGGCAGTTATCGTGCTAACGGACAGACCGACAGACCGAATGAACAAAGTTATAAACACTTTTCAACTATGTTGTAAAGTGTTAAAAATGGATCTGCCTGTTGCTTATTAGAGTTTATCTGCCACAACATTTATCTGCCATTTTTAAAAATCTGTAGGGGTGGGGGGCGATGTGCTAGGGTAATTAGTGGCTTCGGAAATAAAGAGGACATGCCTACACGGGTTTTTCCTCGTAATGGTATAGATATGAAATTATTTTGATGATTTCAGCTATAATCGTTTAATTATTGTACTACACTCTATGACCATTGGACCGGTTTGAGATTTTCTAATTCGAATTCTAGAAGTGCGTCGTCATCAAGATAAATCTTTAGAAAAATATCTTTCATCTTCTGTACAAAATTGTTTTGGACGCACGTGAATGAACTTCATTTCGAGCCGGACCGGGCCAAGACCAGACTCGGTTTCTATACTTGAAAATTCCTGTGGGCCTGCGCCGGGCCGGGCACTCGTCTGAATTTTCATCCCGTGCAAACTTCTCCAAGCTCGCGAAAGGGTCTGCAACGATTGCTATTCCAAAGGACTGGACATTTTCCCAAAGGACTGGAATTGTGTTATGAGTATTGAAAGCGAGCCTTCGAGAAAAATGGGTTCTTCCAATAATTCCTTCCAATAGAGTCGGAAAGAAAAGATTCCCATTCGAAATAGTTTCACAGGGTAAGCGCCCAATGTACAATTCGACATTAAAAACAGTGTGCCGTAGATCTTATACATTATTTTTTCCAAGACAATTCATTGTATTATATAGGGAAAGTCACATTTTTTAAAATTCTTATAGATCCAAATTAAAATTCTTAAAAGATACTAGTCTCTTTAAATGTAAAAACTTTTTTATGAATAGACATTTTTGTGGCACCCTGTTTTTCTCTGTGTGTACAAAACAAAAGCAAAATTGTTTCCAACCTCAATTCAATTTTTCAAGCAAATTTAGATTTGGCACCTGCCCTACGAGAACTCGATAACAAAAGTGCCTACAGTGTGAGTCTCTGATGAGTTCCACACTCTTAAATCATAATTCAAAAAAAAAAATTAAAAAAATTCTAGCTTTTATAAGCTTTTGTTTTGCATTTGAATATCTGTTGTGTAAAAAATTCTGTGAAAAGAATATTTATTCATTTTCGCAACAGGTCTGTCATGCCGGTGAATGCATAAAGCGAATTTATAATTTTAAAAAACAGCCTTCTCAGTCATTCGCATTTTATAAAGGATATTTTCCCATGAAAACACTACAAGTTCTACTGTTTTGTGACGATCGTCACTCAATGCAAAATAAATACAAAATACGCGAGAATTAAATGAATCCAATTTTTGCATAATATGGCGTATGAAAAGTCAAACTTTTTAATGACACTAAGATTATCTTGAGAATGGTTCGTGCAAAAATAAATACCATTAAAATAAGTACTATGAATATTAAAAAAAATAATTTTCCAGGACATTTTTTAAAAATTTTCTTTGATAAGTAAATAAAAGAGAAGAAAGGCAAAAATCAAACGTTTCATTCATATAATACGCTGAAATAAACCGTTTTTCGATTTAAACTTTAGTTCAAGAGGTGTTTAATGTCAAAGTCAAAATATTTGAGCTTCGAGTTCGCTTCCTGGATACGCTAATAATAGCAAGGGCGCGAATTTCCGCAAGCATGTATATCTACAATATAGTTGAATTTTTGCAGGACGGAACCCTCTTTTTAATTTCGAGTTATTCTACGTTTTATGCATTTCTTGAAAAATGTTCTTCCGTATCGTATCGGTGCACCGAGTTTCTCTGTCTCGTGCCGCAAGAACTATCTCATACAAAAATATGAAATTGTGTACATTATAATTTATTGTATACATTATAATTAAATAAAATTACATTTCTGTTGGAAAGTGTTTCGTAAGGAGTGCTGATGCATGATTGATCTGTTGTTGTTTCATATGGCTTTATTGGAAATGAATCCATTACATAATTGGCATCTCACAATGATACGAAGGTAGATCTGTGCTGATGAATTGGATTTGATTGATGTTTCTTGTTTTAATTTTGAGGAGATCACGCCATTTTGAAAGGCATTTCAGTTGCCTAATGAAAAAGACGTCCATTTGAGCCGTATTAAACTCAATTGAATTGTCATGTTCTGCCCACATTAGATTCATTTTATTTTAATGTTGTTATTGCTTATAGGTTTTTTGTGACTCGTAAACGAATCCATGCTGTGGGAACATTTCCACAGGACGGGAAAATTATTTGGAAAAGAATATAAGAGTTGAGAAAAGGGGAATGAGTGATAACAAGGTCCTTAATGTATACAAATAACTGTATATATCAGTACTATTTTTACTACTTTTCCCCATGTGCTAACAGTATTTTTTATACAAAATGTATACATTTTTCATCGATTTATCGATCATTTATCTGACGTCACTGACTCGAATCGTTGTTTGTCAAAGGCATGAAGGTATAAATAGAAATGAATATTCTTTTTAGCTTTATATTTCTAGATGAGTGCGAGCGGTGCCACTATGGTAGAAATAAGAGGCACACAGTCAAGATTAGGGTACTTTGCATATCTTATACAGGTACATTTGCTTGACCTGAGCAAGGCAAGTGAAAGGTGCTTCGTTTTCTTTGGAAGAGACGGGAGCATCTGCTACTTCACTCCATTTGCGTGTTTTTGTTTCGGTTTTTGCTCGTGACACATCAGCAGGCTAAGGAGAGGAGGGGACTACTCTTACCGATACCTGTCGCCGAGGGACTCGATCAGTTAGGATTTTTCTTTCTTTTTCTTTACATCTCGCTCAAATCTTTGGAGAATCAAACTGTTGCATTAAAGTGATTTGAATGCACAGTTGCATTAAAATGAAACTGCGTATATCCATAGGGAAAATTCTATACATGACAAAACATTTCTCTTCGTGAATCCTGTATGTGTGTGGAATAGTTCACAAAACGAAACAACCCAGTTCAACAAGTCCAATAAAAAAGAGCATATAATACATTATAGAGGAGGCCAGATGCTGCCTTTTGTCTCGAGACATAGTGCGTTTTTATTTTAAATGGAAGAAAAATAATGAAATAGATTCACTATTATCAAATAAGCGGATGCTTAGAACACAAAATAAACATCCACGTTTAGGAATTATTATGAGGCATTCTCGAGATATTATGCATTTTATTTTCCCTCAAAATGTGTATGTTTACTCGGATCGATAACAACATAAAGTTTATAGATTTTCAGTCAGTTGGAGTATGAGACTACGTGTTATTGTTTCCCCAGACTATCGAAATTTCTTAAAAGGTAGGTGAATGATATGATTTTGACCCAATCGACACCCAGCGAAATGAGTCGAGGTTCCCTCTCGAATGAAATATTCGAAGGCTTCTAAATTATAGGCTGGCGTAACAGCGGCCATCTTAACTCTCGGTTACAGCGATGGATTTACATAAAGAAAAGGAAAATAAACTTTTTCGTTTTTGTTTTCTCGGGATCTCTAGAAAATTCAAACATTCTAAACTACTATATTGAATGATAGGTACAATCTTTTAAACGCAGAAGCACCTATTTTACAGCTAAATTGCATATCAAATCACTAAATCAGCCATGCACGCGCGCCATAGCACAAGCAGACGATAACTGACTAGACCGGTTGGATTCAAAATGGTGGTTGCGCGGCCTGTCTGTTTAGGAGCTTTAGATTATTCAAATGACGGGAGATCAGGGCCTTTACTTTCTAACTCTCAAAATATAATTTTTTTTTTCGTCTATTGCATGGCCACCTTTCAGTTTCGACCCTTTCTTCCTCCGTACCTGTGCTGCGCACCTGTTTCCCATGTTGCGCAACACGTGTCGGAGGATCGAAACGTAATTAGGCAAGAATAATGACGATGTCGTTGATCGTTAACAGCACTTGCGGATGGAAGTGCTGGGGATCTGATTAGATCTCGTTCCTTACAACCACTACCGTATCTTGAAGTACTTCTCTTTCATTAAAGTACCGAATTTGTTTTGAAATTCAAAGTAAGTTTCCCTTTTCACGTTTGAATGTCTGCAGTGGAAGAACTTTCTCAATCATTGATATTCCACTATGGCATTCCATTTTGTTGAAATTAAGAGATATGACAGTAATGGGGAAAACCTTTCTTATATTATGAGAGCGGTATGGTGTGGAAGTTATATATATATTATATGAAATCCCCAATGATAGGTTGTTATTCGTATATAAAACCAAATTTAAACGCTTACCGAACAGTTTATAACTGCGGAAAAGGAAAATAGTGCATAGAAGCCAAATTACACGCTGATTCTTACATAACAAGGAATAAAAATGCTTTATAAAAACCAAAGATATATTAAAGTTAATATAGAAACATTACTGATAGATCATTTGTAACACATACATAAGTACATTACTAATAAATAATAAAGCCAAAATTAAAACAGCATTGAAATGAAATTGAATCATTTTCCTATCATTTGCTCATACGGAAAAGGAGAGTTAGGCAAATAAGCACTATGGCATTCCATTTTATAAAAAATAAGAGATATGAGAGTAATGGGGAGAACAAAACTAATACAGTTCAAAACAGTCATCAAGCAACGAAAAATAATATTAAATCAATGGTGAAATTTCGAAAATAGAAAAATTGAAAATAATAAAGCAATAAAGCCTAATTATATATATATATATATATATATTAGAAAAATATAATAATAACCAATTCCAAGTAATCATGAAATATTAAAATCACCAAAGCAGCCAAACCACGGCCACAATGCCGATAATAGAAATGAACAGCACAATTTCGAAGATTAACCAGAATTAAATTCCTCTTCAGGTCTGAGCATCTAATTATAATTAACCCAAACAAATTCCTGTTTCAAATTTGGCAATAGTAAGTTGCTATAAATGCTAAAACTCAGCCTACAGGTACTAAAAGAGAAAGAATTGAAAAAAAGAAAAAATAGAAAATAAAGTATTACCATGAGGCAGGAACCATCATACACGTGTAAGTGCGATCAGCCGCAACAGAATGAAAAAAGTCGAGAAGAAGGATGAAGAAGATGACGAAGGACACCAGGAAGAAAATGACGAAATATTTCATCGGAGGTAGAATAAACGGTTACAGTGACCTTCCCAGACCCGCCCAGTGAGTTAGAGTACGAGATAGTACAATTACCCATATAAGGAAAACAGAATATGAACATGAAGCATAGTTGAAAATTCTTCCTAAACAAGTGATTCATAGAAGAAATGAATATACGAGAATGCCACTAACACCATTATAAGGGAGCTCAAATCGTAGTATCGAACTGGCTAAAGTTACATACTTTTAGCGAAAATAAAATTCAAAACATTAAATGTTAATGTATCTTATTTTCCGATTTTATTATTTTTCAAATTTTTTTAGTTTATTTTATTATTATTCATTTTTATTTAATTATATAATTAATAAATAATTATAATTTTCTTCTTCTTTTTTTTTTATTTAACCACCATAATTGGGAAAGTTGTCTTGGATGTTATCGAGTCATAGTTGATACACAGAGTTGATAATTTTGATTATTTGGGAGGATATTATATGCATTATTTATCGTTGTATTTAATAATTATTTAAAATGTGCTAATTTATCATTTTCATCACAAATTTGATTGATTCTAAGAACCTGATTTGATATAATATTTCTAAACACTGATATGTGTAAACAAGAGTCAAAGTGTTGAATTTTTTATGTATTAAAATTAAAATTGTGTCTTTTATCATATAAGTTTATAGCCAGATTACAATTTTGTAAATCTAAATTTAAATCTAAAAAGTTTGTAACATTAAAGTCATTATTACTTGTATTTAATTGTAAATTATTAGGATAAAAGTTAAATACTATGAGATTATTATTATGGGATACACATAATATGTCATCTAAACATGTGCTTATTATGCAACCCTGGATTAATGTTCTTTTCATAGAAGAATAAATACAGATTAGCCAATAATGATGAGGTAAGGTACCCTCTCCTTTTGGGATACCAAACTGTTGCTTAAAAAATAATCACCATGTTGAATATAATTCTTATAGAGAGTGAAATTAAGTAATTTTTTAAAATAAAACGTTGAATATTTCACGTTATTATATTTTTCAAAAATTTCTAAAATAATCCTATACAGATCATCTATATCAATATTATTGAACAAATCCTTGAAATCAAAAGTATAAATACTATGGATATTAGTAAGAGTTTTTAATTTCTTAACTAATTCAAAGCTGTTTTTCACAATATGACAATTATTTGAGATATCATCTGACAAAGAAACTTCATTTAATGATAATAATTTACCAGTATTAGTAATGTAAAAATTATGCCCACTAGTAATTGTTTGAAAAGCTACTAGGGATTCATGAAACTTGGGTACTAAAACAAGATATGGAATGTTATTACAACTATTTTTTAGATGGATTTGCTTATATTTAGCTGATATTCTATTGGATAAGATTTTAAAGTTAGTATTATGTAAATTATTGATTGAATTATATTAAGTGTGACTGGAGGGTACTTATATAGTAATATTTACAAATGATTGAGTAGTTACTACTAGCTTTATCGACATAAGTAATAACAAAATCATTTCGAATTTCTTTAATATTCTTTTTAATTGAATTACGTTTATATGATTTATTAATTTTCTGAATATAAATATAGGGATCTAAGTATTGCTCTATTAAGATGCTCTGTACATAGATGACAACACAATATAATTAAAGTATTATTCTTTTTCACTAAAGTCCATATTGACCATTTCAAGAGTTTGACTATGTTCTAGCTATCATTCTGTGCAGGGAAATATTATACAATTGAACAATTTTGGGTAAGTATTTTTTTTCCTGTCATTCACCTGTCTTTAATTATTCTCAGAATAAAAAAGTAAATAATTTTTTTTAACATATATGTGTGCCGAGTTAGTGTAGCAAATTGAATACCAAGTTAGGCTTAAATGAAAATAAAACTCGTATGCTCAAAAAGTAAAATCACATGATTTGTCATTCCCCTGTCTTCTTGGTAGACAAGGAAATGGCATTAGAACAGGTGAATTACATTTAAAAACTAGATTTTCGTGTTAGAAGATAAAACAAATAAGAAGTTTGTTCTAAATATAAGATTGCAATTAAAGCAAAACTAATTTTTTATTTTTCTAAATATATATATATATATATATATATATATATATATATATATATATATATATAAACAAAGCAGTTGTCTATATTAAGTGTCATTCCCCTGTCATGCTGTACTTACTTGTCTTGAAAATAAAAATTTGCATTTTCTATTTAATTCCCCCAAAATGATCACTGCTACTTTTTTTTTTTTTTTTTTAGCTTAAACCGCCCATGTTAAAATATAATGCAGAAAACAGGTTGAAAAATAGAAATATATATATATATATATACCATACAAACGTTAGTAAAATATAACTATTACAAGAAATATTAAAACAGAAAAATGCCCATATTACCATATTATATTGCCCATATGCCCATATATATATATATATATAAATAAATAAAAATTGAAAGATTTTAATCGAAAATTATGCATAAACTACTGTATGTACAAAAAACCCCATCTCTAGCATATCTGTTACAAATGAGTAACTATAGACCAAGACTAAGGATAAAGATAGAAGGTAACATATCACTACAATGGAAAGGGGAATCAGAAGAATATTAGGATACAAAAATCACAATTAAAAGTATATAAATATAAATAAAAATGAAAAAGAAAACACGGCAAAAACAAAAATGAGAAAAGGCAATAATAATTAGCTAAAAGATTAGATAAAAGATTAAGACATAATATATATATATATATATATATATATATATATATATTGTAACAAGAAAGATGAGAAAGCCCGTTTAGAGAAAATGACCCATATATAGCTTTGAGTCCATTATCAGGTTGACCAAAGACCTGGAAAATTTGGAATTATCAGAGAATTTTATGCTTCTGAAAATATTATGGAAAAATCAGGGAATTCCGTTGAAAGTAGTCTGGGAAAACTGCGATTTTTTTCTTTCATTTTCCGACTTTATTGTTTTCTTTTAGCTGAATGAACAATGCTTGTTCATTCCATGATGTCACAAGACCCATCACTCATCTCCTTTAAATATACTTCTGAACAAGTGGCAGGAGATAAACTTATCTTTCGAGGGGGAGCCACCAACACATCGTAAATCTACTCGGGTTCGAAATAACCGGTTATTCCGCACGTCAATCAAATTTTACGAAATGTGGTACCAGGAAGTGTTATTAGGGTGCCTAAAGTTGTACGAAGGTTCGTAAAAACCCCTCTTGATAATTTCACCCTCTTAAGGAGACCGTGAAATCTGAAATAAAGTACTTAATAACAGTATTCAAGATGGCGGTCTTGCATTTGCGAGTGATCGTTTTTGAAAGGAAGAAAAATTCAACCACAGAGATAAATTAATTATGCTAATTGACAATGCATTTGTTTCATCGTTCAGGTTAAATTACCATCAAGTTTCCGACCAAATTAGTATCAAATGCTTCAATAATAATTTCCTTAGAATATGTAAAACGACGATCTTGAGAAATTTTACAAGCACCTATTTTTCACCAAATCTGAACATTTTATTCCACATATATTAAAATACAAGCTCACTTCAAAGGATCTGCCCTATCAATTTTCAAAATATTTCTTTTCTTTTTTTTCTATTTGGAAGTTCGTATAATTATTTTAGCGTTATAATATGTTGCAGCTATGTTAACGTTAGCGAACTCAACTAGCTCTCTTTCACGAATCGTTAAATCTGACAGAATTTAAAAAATAAAATCTTTATTTTCTCTATACAATTTTTTTCCTCCTGAAACAATATTAAAACAACTTCAAAATGTATTTTACTTTTAAAAGAACATCCTGAAATAGCATTGTAAGTTTTAGAGCATGTAATTTCTTATTTCACTGAACATGGCATAGCACTCTTGCTTAGGAGAGACGCTCAGCAATCGGGAGGTCTCCAGTACGAATCAAAGCGGGTTTTATTTTTAAAATTTGTGCTGCCATCTGTTACTAAAATATTCAGGTGAAATGTTTTGTAATAACATGCAGACTTTCTGTTTAAAGTTTTATCCTCAAATTACCTAACTTGAATAAATTATTAAGTTTACGTTTTTATAAAAATTTATTTAAGTTAATTTGAAAAATTTTTATACTTTAGTTAAGTATACTTTATACCAACCAAACATGAAATTTTCTACTCCAGATGATGTTTACTTTAAAATTAATTTTCTTGTAGTCGGTAGAGAGCTAGCTCATCGACACACGCAGATGTAAAATTTTGTTCAAATTAAATTACTTAAGAAAAAAAATAACATATTGTTAAATATATTTCATTTTTGTTTTAATATTATAATTTTATTTATCCGTGTTTTACTTTTGTAAATTATTTTCACTTCTTTATGTTGTTTATACTTGAGAAAAAAGCTGTAAGATTTTCTCTAAGCATTTTACATGAATTTCATCATACTTTGTGAAAGCCCCCCCCCCCCCCCCCCCACACACCGCGCCCAATACTTTTCAAACACTAAAAGCACGTACAAGATATATATTTTACTACTCATCACATTTTCAGAAAAATTTTGTATTTTTTAAATTTGTAAAATTAAGTACAAATATATATATATATATATATATGAGTTACTACATACATTCTAACTTTGGATTTAATAATTTATATATATATATATATATATATATATATATATATATATATATATATATATATATATATATATATACAGTAAAAATTCTGGCATTTAAAATGTATTTCTTAAATGTGAAAGAATTTCAACAGCTTAATAAAAACTGTTAAAATATTTTTAATTTGCTTTTCTGTGGCACTGACATCAAAACCAAACCATAATATATTAATCCTAGTTTTATCTTTTAGATGAGCAAACGATGAATAACTTTAGGTAATATATTCCTTTATTAGGTGTATTTCCTTTTTTGGGACTTGGAAAATAAGTATATTATAGTTTTCTCGAAAATTGATATCAAAAGCATGTAGTATATTTAATATTTGGTAATTCATTTAAAAAATGTATTTCTTTTCCAACCTTTTGCTTATTTATAATAAAGGCAATTATGGTTAATATTATTGTCAATCGAAATCACACAGTTCTATTAATCAAAATATTCTTCATCTGCGAAAAGGTAATCGGTGAAAAAAAAGTCTTTTTCGATTGGTCCAGTGAGGTTCCGCCTTTACTCCCCCCCCCCCCCCCCCCCCCCCCTGTCCACCAAAGTATAACGAAACCGAATTCCGAGACTTCATAGTACGGTTATCGCAGCCTTTCGTAAATGACAAGGTGGAATAATATGGATTTCCGAACGGTGAGAAAATAATTCCGGGCAGTTGGTGGTGGGGCCACTGGCTATAGGGAGTATTCACTGTAGCAACGGGTAAGCAGTTTCGTGCCGGCGAACAAGCAAACATAATGGCTGCATTAGCTACTATGGTAAAGATTTACAATTTATGATGTTTTTAATCTAATGAGAGAAAATTGCAAACAAATGCTTATATTTTGCGTTGCCGAGGATCTTTTTGCTATAGATAGCAAACTTTGTAGTAAAAGTATTGATATTTATGACCGAAAATGAGTTAAGAACATTGGCATGGCTAGTGTGACTGTATTTAAATGAAATGATCTACAGCACACATGTAAAATTGAAGTTATTTTGTTTGGAAAAGACATATATTTACAAATGAGGACATAATTTTTCAATGCTATACCTATTTTTGACAGCATGGGCTGCAATATAACGTTTGTATACGGCTAATTGTAACTGAAGAAATAAATTTATATATTTCTTTTTGGTTCTCTTTAAAAAAATATACCACTGCTATATTTTATATATTTGATGAAGTACTAATAGAACGTCGCTTAAAGTAAACACCGATATTATTATCATATTATTTTTTCCGTGAAAATAAGAAGGATTATGTTAAAGGATAAATAAATTTAAAATGCTAAACCTTTGATAAAGTTGTTGAGACCCAGACCATCCGACCTACCAGAAAGGTGTAAGATAACCGTTTGGACGGCCGGGACCTTTGATAAAGTGTAAACTGTTTTTTATTTTCTCATCTGTTAAGTCCAGTTGATGAATGCGAGACAAGCATTCACTCCTTTCATTTTATGGTCAGTTCTTCAATTTTCCTACCTTTACTGCTTGCTCACAATTCTTGGAAATCAGTAAAATGATATACCAGTATCTCGGCTTGTGCGTTTACCGCACCCAAGCAATGCACACATAACCATAATTATTAATTATTTTGTCTATTACGCTTACACGACTGTATATATAAACCTCCCGGTTTGCCACGTGCTTAGTTCGTGACGTCGCATGAATACGCACTCTATGTCTTCGATCTCTTTTCTTTAACAGAACCATATATTCCTCTTTTATTCACGTTATCAAGTGCGCCTTTTGACCGTAGCAATATTTCGAATAGACACACTACTGTAATGCAAATTCTACACTTTTAGCTCCCCCACTTCATTCGACACTTTTCCTGGAGACATTTAAAAATTGTCTGCAAACAAAGAACTATAAACTTTGAATCATACGCAGTAGATTCACATCTATCAAAATTTGCATGCGGAACTAAAGTCTAATGGTCTAATAAAGTATATGAATCTAATAAACGATGCAAATTTTGAAGGCTTTCTACATTTTTCCATGATTTATTACATAATGCTGTACAAAACGATTTTTAATAACTAAATTGTTGTATATTAATAAAATAATGTTCTTACGTTCATGTTTTCAACGTAATTTTCTGGGGAAAATGTCATTCTAATGATGAGAAGCAGTGTCTAACGTTCCTTAACCAGTTGCACAGAGAAACGCACAACCAGGGTTCCACTGTCATGAAACAATTGAAGAATGTTATTTATTTTCATCGTAATTCAGTTATTATGTTTTATTTGTAATCTCGTTAAAACATACAGTATAAAACTTGTTATTTGGTAATTTTGCTCCCTGATTCAATTGTTTTACCTCACTTTAACACCCTATGTCCAGAACCCTACAGTTTTACGGTTATGTTCCTCATGCCGTACAAAGGATGTTTCCCTATGGATATATATTTCGATTTATAGAAGCCCCGTTTTCCCCTGTTACTGGACGTATCATTCTTAATGCAACCTTATGTGTAACTAGATTTCAAACGAGCTATTTTAATTTACGGCAATATAAAAGTGCCCCCACGTGAACAAACACAAGGTGTGGATGGGTCCTTGTGTTGTTAGAACGCTCATTTTTAGAACCGGATGATGGATGGAGGATGGTTTCCCCACTTCCCTTTTCTCGCAAGAGAGACCATAAAATGGCTTTATGGCAAGCAATAGAAATAGCTTGCATGTCTCCTCTTACATTTCGTATGCAGCAAGCCGGACCCTTCCAAAAAAAAGACGAAATGGTTCAACTATTAGAAGAAAATTTTATCAGGGAATACATTTCAGATATTCTCCTTGCTGAACTCGATATCTTCAAGTAACTCAAGTCATTTTTAAGAAACACAAAACAAAACAAAAACAAGAAAGATCTATTATGCATAAAGCATTGATTATGAAACACTTTCCAACTTCAATGCAATTTTATATAAACATCTCTAAAATGCGGTACATTCCTCGGTAATATTTTAAAAATTATTGTGATACTGCAGTAATTTATTATATTTGAAAACTTAATCGAAAACAAATGAACTTCATTTCAAATGACGTCATCGAAAGATAAATCGCCTCTATATAAAAGCAGCATTTCATTCATCAAATTTTTTAATTTCTTTCATTCATCACAATACTATAATAGTTTATTTTATTTAAAAACTTAAAGCCATGGAGGTACAAGTAATTTAACTCTATGTTTAAAACTATGCGAAAAACTCGTCTGGTCTCTGTGTAAAATCAATGGATGTTTCATTCATATCAGCTATATTGCAGACTCTATGAGCTAAATAATTTGGCGTTAAAGAAATGCAGCAATTCTTATAGAACTCATTCTACATCTTTTGGTGCTTACATTTTCCATAAGTGAAAATTAGGCTTCGTTGTAGAAATAATCAAAGTTTGATGATCATTTAAACTCAAATATATTGTAATTGCGTTGTATCAAAACATTGATGCACAGAATTTAAAAATAAAGCGGTTTTAGGACGGGTACAAACCTAAATATGAATTAAAAAGAATAAGAATCACGATTTTGATACAAGATGAATGCTATATTTTATTTTGAAGTGGGTCACGTGATCTCTTCATATAATGGTCACGTGATCTCCCCATATAAAGGGTGTAATTATTATTTTAATTTTTATTTAAAAGACTACTGAATATATTATGCTGAAATTTTTTTTATATATTTTATGGGATAATTTGAATGTTTTCTGTGAATTTTAAATTCGCTTAAAAAATGTTCGCTTGAAAAATTAGGTCCCGTAGGGTTCAATGTATTTCATTTTTTCAACCCGGGTTCAATCCAAAACTAATTGGGTGATATTATTCATTTCTATTCCCATAGGTCCCATAGACCGTCTGAACAACTTACTAAACTTTCATTTTGATAACGTCATTTTTACGGCAGTTATCGTGCTGACTGACAGACAGACGGACAGACAGACAGAATGAATAAAGTAATAAACACTTTTCAACTATGTTCTAAAGTGTTAAAAAGCTGGAAGCCCGCCGAATTTCTGCAAGCTGTTATCGTCGAAGTGAACTCTGCATTCTTCACATTTTCTATGACATTTTTGTCAATTTGTCAACATTAAAAAAGTCACCAAGTTGGCGATAATATCCCCAATTTGTAGCCAAAATGTTTCGACAAGCTTTACAGGTGAAAAAATGGATTATTACTTTCCTTATATACATAATGTATAAGGAAAGCATTGTGACGGGGGCCGAAAATTCGAATTCGAGTTTTCGACGGGAGAGCACGTTTCAAGCATCCCTGATCACGAATCAAACATTTTTGAAGTGATGTCTATGTGTGTGTGTGTGTGTCAGTGAGTCTGTGGAGACAATAACTGACAAACGAATGGACCGATTCGAACAAAATTTGACACAAAAATCACCATCCGTAAACACTGGAAGCCTATTGTTTTTATACGCAATCGAATGTTCAGAACCCCCCTAAATTTTCGAATGAAATTTTGAAAAAATTGTCAAAAAATCAAAACGGCTAATAAAGTTACGCAAATAGACATTTCTTACGTAATTTTTCATTAGAAAACGATTGACATAAATTTTAGAACGCTAACATGAACCGTTCTTGAGATAATTGACATTTTTCAAAAAAATTATCAAAAAGTCATATAAAATTAAAAAAAAAATATTTCCTATTGAGAAACATGTTCACTTTTCATATGTAATACCATGCGATACATTGGGTGACATCATTCTCGTGGACCTAGCTCGTTCCATTCATGGAAAAAGATACTTTAAGTAATACTTTTGTATTTGAACTCCAATACTCATTTATCTGCTGTATGAATAACTTATTTCTTCGTCCATAACGCTTGGCGAGGTTTTGGCGACGAATTTGGCGGAATGTCGCCAACTTGGCGACATTTTGAAATGTTGCCAAATTAACGAAAATCTAGCCAAATGGATAAAAATGACGCTAAATCAATGAAAATGACGACTAATTGTCAAAAATTGAATATCTTGGAAAGAATATTAGTATCTACTATAAGAAAAAACTATTTTTTTTACTGTAAAAGTAGTAAATTCATTACATTATATAAGGAAAGTCATGTGTTGCCCACATCAGATTTTTTTATTCTTATAGTGAATAAGCAGCATTTAGCTGCGGGGACCGCTACAAATTTTATTTTAAGTTTTTAATTTTATCCGGATAATTCTACCAATTTTTTTCTGGATTAAATAAATTTTACAGAAACCAAGAACATTATATTTTATTTATTAATTATGTGAAATATTAAAAGTAAGAAAATTGTATAATAATAAGATGCAAAATTAGGAAGTGGTGATTGCCGGGACTGCAAAAACTCAAGGTTTATTTTTCATCACATATAAAAGTTGAGTCCAGTGATCAATCCATTATTTAAAACTTTTATTAAAACTCTCTTTAAACTGCACAGGGGATTCTTTCGCCTTAGTCATTATTAGCCATTAATCAGCTGCGAGTAGACATGTGACGGCATGCTCAGAGGTTTTCGCTTGAATTAAGTTGCAATTTTACCCAGAAGCGTGTGGGTAATCCGCACTTTATCCGGGTAAAGCTCGAAATGGATATAATTTCACTTTCATTTTGGGCTTTTTCCAGAGCGGCTGGGTAAAGCCCGTGCTGTTGTGTAAAGCTAGGTTGATCTCCATTTCGGGTGTTACTTGTAGCATATACACACACAAAATGGCAATGGTTATGAGTGTATTTAAAAACAATTAATAATATGTACATAATCTTTCAAATTAAAATATATATATATATATATATATATATATAACTCAATAATTTGAAAAAGAAAAAAGAAGAATGACATTGTATCAAAATTTCGCCGGGGGGGATTGTGACCCCCACTTCCCGGTTTAGCCAGCTTTATGTCATGACGACACTCCCGGAAGCGGATACAATGTCGCCAACCAAGTACATATACTAATACTTTAAAAAAAGAAAAAAGTTGAAAAACCTATACTTTCCCTAACCTATACAAAGACTACGCGTTTTACTACATCCAAACAGAAACACAAAATACTACAAAAATGACCCACATCCAATACCAATATATCAAGAAAAACAAGCCACGCATACACCTCACCGAAATGTAAAAGACTCTTACTTTGTACCTAATGATCTCCCTCAGACAGTCAACCATGACCTTCACAATGCAGCCGCTGTCCAATACTATCTCTGGACAGCGGCTGCATTGTGAAGGTCATGGTTGACTGTCTGAGGGAGATCATTAGGTACAAAGTAAGAGTCTTTTACATTTCGGTGAGGTGTATGCGTGGCTTGTTTTTCTTGATATATTGGTATTGGATGTGGGTCATTTTTGTAGTATTTTGTGTTTCTGTTTGGATGTAGTAAAACGCGTAGTCTTTGTATAGGTTAGGGAAAGTATAGGTTTTTCAACTTTTTTCTTTTTTTAAAGTATTAGTATATGTACTTGGTTGGCGACATTGTATCCGCTTCCGGGAGTGTCGTCATGACATAAAGCTGGCTAAACCGGGAAGTGGGGGTCACAATCCCCCCCGGCGAAATTTTGATACAATGTCATTCTTCTTTTTTCTTTTTCAAATTATTGAGTTGTATAGAAATGTACTTGTCTGAGCAGCTTGGCGCCTTTGAGTATATTTTCAGTAGTCAGTTTTTAGATGTGATAGATGTAATATTTATATGTATATATATATATGCACATTAGTAAATGATTATAACTTTTAGTTAAGTATAATGATGTTTATTTAAGAATTATTTGGTCAATTATACTTTTATGTGGTTTCTAGCATTTTTTGAATAACTGCTCATATAACATAGATTTATTTAGAATGTTTTTTCGTTATGAGCCCATGGTTTTCCCAATTTGAAAATTTTGTATAATAGAGATAAATAGCGTAACAACAAAATGCATTTTTTTTTTTGGGGGGGGGGGGGGAATTAAAGATAAACTTTTATCGTAGTCAAAGGTAAAATCAAGTGACTTTGAAGTAAAAAAAAATCATTCGCAGGGTCATGTGACCTATCACAAGAAAGGTCATACCTTAAGCTACAAAATAAGCTTTATTTCCGCACAATCCATTAATTAGGTCAAAATATACAGACGTTTGAATATGCCAAGAATCATAAAAAATGGCCAGATTTTTCAAACTTCAAATTTTATAAATAAAAAAATAATGAATATTGGGGATTAATATTTTGCATAGTCTTATATATGAGTGGGCAACAAAATAGCCGAGTCTTAATAAAATCAGTGTCGGTCTGGTTGGAGGTCGTATTGATTTGACTCGAAATGACCCATGGGTTTCCATGATAGTATCGCTCATGCACTTCCTTTTCGATTCTCATGGACAATTATAAAAAAAAACCTTCTTCATCACTTCAATTTTCAAATAAAATGTTATTAATAAATAGAATGGATACACGTCAACTTTAAAAAACTATTAAAGACAACCAACATAGGTTTAATAAGTCATTTAATAAAGCGCCTTTCTTCGACGTACATAAATTTACAAAGCCAAAGTGCTTTCGGGTATCACCATGCTCTTCATCAGTGGCGAAATAGCCACTGATGAAGAGTTTAGAAGGAAAAGTTTAGAAGGAGATCACCGTTTATGGAGAGGACCCCTGTGTGCTTTCTTCAATTTATTCAAGTCTCCCTAGCTAGCTACCTGCACCGGAAATAGTTCAGCTCTCCTTTCGCTCCGTGAATGGATGTGCTGAAATTACAGAGGTCGCCGAAATGTGGGCCAACAATAAAGTTGACCTCTTGACTGCCCCTGGGTGCACATGCGCCTTGAGAACGTGGGAAGCTGGATCAGCTAAGACATTAATTTCGGGCCTCTCATCAAATTTCTAAAATGACACGATCCAATGAGACATAGGTGTAACCCTATACTGACCAATTGCATAGAGGGGGCTACATTGTGAAACCAATTGGAAGCAGGGGCGCCAAGATATAGGAGGTGACAATTTTGGGATGTTTGAGAGAGAGAGTTAGGATTTTGAAAAAGTATCGAGACTTTGATTTCCAATTGGGAGAGTGAAAAGGTTCCAAAGAACTGCTGTGATGTAGAGAACCCGGGGCACCCGACCGGTCGCCCGCCCGGTCCATGAGAGACCCGAGCATGTAGGCTTATGCATGTTACTTACATACATTTTTGGTATCGAATACTCTCTCTCGACATTCAGGGATTCATAATAAATTGAATCAATAGCAACTATGCAAATTATTGTATAAGGATAACAGACAAAGTATTTTGAGCAAATGAGTTAAGACTTAAATTTAAGTTGATAATTTATTACATTTCGGAGGGTGGAATGTAGTTATGTGTTTAATGATGTATAGCTGTGAGAGTTAATGTTGTTGTAAGGAAAGTAGTTATGTAAGATAATATTACGTATTTTATTTTAAGTTAGAATGTTAATTGGTTCCTTTTTATTATATTAATCATTGTAAATAAATTTATTATTTTTTTATATCTCATTTTTAGTAATTGATTTTCTATGTTGTACTATACGATACGGCCAGTGTCGAGATTAAGTAACCATTGGGGAAAATGAATTTTAGCAATGACTTATGTGTCCTGACCGGACGTGTGGCAGAGATCCACACAACAAGTAGGTTTGAAATCTCTGACACATGTGTGCAATTTTTTTGCTGATTATAGATTTATGTATTTATCCAGTTACTCTAATAAAAAAGTGATGAGGTAT